>JAPMIB010000100.1:0-670451 GCA_034770305.1 Trichogramma dendrolimi
TCTCAACACTCAACTTGCGATGATGTTTCTCTACCGGTGCACCGTCAGTAATAATAGAGTGAAAAACATTCATCTCCTTTAAAGACCGTCTTTTCCTCGCGTCATATAGCATCGGATATTCCAAGAGAAGATCCCTATATTTCTGATCGGGTGATTAAAGGCAGAGAGAATAATCCGACGTAAAAACTACCTCTCCTGTAGCGAAAATAGAATTATCGGCTCTAAGCAGGCGTGTATTATACAAATCAATTAACAGTTTAAAATTAAACACAAAATCTGCGCCCAAAATAGGATATGGTACCTGCGTGACCACAAATCTCCATTTAAAAGATCTTTTCTCATTAAACTTAAGTGACATCTCGACAGAACCATAAGTACTCAACGGTGACAGGTCGGCCGAAAACAATCGCAAATTAGTAGCTTCAGAAATCCCGGCAAGTTCTCTCGGTATTACTGAAATTTCCGCGCCAGAATCCACGAGCCAATTTAAACTACTTTCGCCATCATAAACATACAAACGAGGTGAGATAAAAGAAAAGCTAAGGTTTTCAGTAAAAGTGACACCCGAGTCAACCGACCCCACAATCAAACCGGGTGATACTAGTTTTGCTTCCTCATAGAGGAAGCTCTGTGATAGGCTCGAAAACGAGATTTTGAACCAGACCTCGTAGGACCATTTGGTTTACATATTTGTAAACTTGATTGAATTCTCAACAAATGTCTGTATGTATGTGTGTGTGTGTGTGTGCGTGTGTCCGAGGCAAAATCTTGAAAATGTTACGGTGGATTGTACAAATTTCAATTGCAGTCATTGTCGTTTGTAGTATTAATGAGGCCAGAAAAGGTTTTTTGGCAGTAGACGGGAAAACATTTTTTTTTTCATTTTTTCACGTATGAATGCCGGAATTTCCACTATTTTTTTGTCGTCATGAAAGCAGAGCAGCTAAGCTTTAATTTAAGACCAAAAAGATAGAGATTCACCGAATATTATGAAAATTAACGACTCGAAATGAACAGTTGTACTTTTGCTTCCTCATAGAGTAAGCTCTGTGATAGGCTTGCAAACGAGATTTTGAACCAGACCTCGTAGGACAATTTGGTTTACAAATTTGTAAACTTGATTGAATTCTCAAAATGTTCGTATGTATGTATACACGGCCTTTTGACTAAGATTTTTTCGTAAATTTGAAAAAAAATTTTTTTTTCATTTTTTCACGTATAAATGCAGGAATCCATGATTACAGGAATGTTATGGTGATTTTTAAATAAATATTTAATTTTTTATACAAAAACAATATTCATTATTTTAAAAAAAATGTAATTGGTATTTTTTTATGAGGAAGCTCTTTGCCAATGAATTGGCAGCGGTTTTTTGACTGTTCGCAATGGTGTTCCTTCCACTTACAATTGAAGTCCGGAGGGCACTTTAATGCTTTTTCCTTCTATTTAGTATGATAAAAACAATATGGTGAAGACGACTCACTACGAGACTGTTTATACGCTGGTTTATTTAATTGAGAAACATTTCGCGATAATTCCTTAATAACCTCTTTAATTTCTGACATAAAATCTCTCAACTCAAAACCGTGCCTATCACTTTGCTCTACTGTCAACCCCCTATCGATATCAATCTTTTGAATGATTCTAGACGAATTCTGAAGCTGATAAAACACCTCGTCCGCGGGCGCGACCACGGTCTGCTCATTATCGACAGTAATTACCGAACTTAAATGTACCGCTATTGAAGGAGGAAGTTTCAACTTCCAAAACTGTAAAATGGCATCGCGATCAAGAAACGAGCTACCCGACCCGCACAAAGCATCGAGAAACTCAGACGGTCGTTTATTACATTGCGACCCGCCGAGTGTCTCATAAAAACTATTCATAAGGGACTTCGGATGTTCAATGTATTTACGGACGAGAATATTTTTTAAAGATTCGTATCTATTATCCTTCGGCAAATTTCTAGTCGAATCGGCTAACTCTGCGATAGTATCACCTCCTAAAGAGGTAATAGTGTAATGATATTTTTCTCTATCAGCAGTAATCCCCAAAGAGCTAAATTTCTCTTCTATCTCTTCGATCCAAAGCTCTGGGTTTTTCTCCAAAAGGCAGGAAATTGAGGAAATTTTTTCGAAAAAGAGGGGTCTGCTAGAGGGGCAGAAACAACTCGAGAATCGACCACCGACGTCGATCGATCAGCTGGAGAAAGATTAACCACCTCAAACGGATCGTACGATTGGGGCAATGCATTCGAGCCAGTCAAAGGTGAATAATTTGTTGAAACAGAGGAGACATTACTATCAGCACGATTATTAGAGAGATTCACAAGATCAACATGACTACCGAACAACTGGGGCATCCCCACCCTGGGCAGAACTTTGTCGCGTAGTTTCACCCAACGAGCCAGAACGCAAACTTCTAACGTTCTCTGTCAAAATCTTAATAGACTCGGTTAACTCTTTAAAAGGCAAACTAAAATTCAATGGGTTCGGCGCCTCCGCTGGCACTGACTGAGAAGAACCAAAATGCTTCTGCAGCAAATCTAACCGAGAGTTATCGGGTACCCGCGATAAACTCTCATCCCCCGTGTACCCTCATCATCAGCCATCGCTACCAAACGAGCACAAAAGCGAAGAAAAAGAAATAATACGGGCAGATTCCTAATGAGATGTAGACCTGCTAGAGTGGGAAAACTGGCTTCAAATTAACGCTTCAAATACTTCACAGTTGGAATTTCTAGCTATCAGCTCAGTTTGTTGTACAATGTATTAAGGAGGGGAGTGGATAGAGTAGGATTGAGGATTTGCGGGGTTTAAGCCGAGTCGTGACGGTCAGTGACCGGGTCTCAGGCTGTCGTCTTGCGTAGAGCGACTACGTTTCAAACTTATCGTGGCCCTGAAAAGAGCCGATTGTTTGCTGTGGTCGCCTAGAAGCGTCTTCTCTGCAACCTTCTCAACTCTGCTTCCCTTTAGCAGAGGGTTTCCTTGATGGTGAAGAACGAGAGTCACGAGGAGATCGTGGCTCGGCCTTTGGCTTTGGCAAACGTTGAGCCGGGCAGAGAGAGATGGCTGGCTTCGGTAGTTGGGGGGTTCGTTGGTGAGTGGCGACGTATTCGTCGAGTGCGTTGGCTGAGCGTGGCAGCGTGTTTTGGGCCGCCTTTTTAGCGGCCGTTACTTCCCACTGCGGCGGCCTAACCGGAGGTACCGTGACCTTTGTTAGTTTGTGCTGCCTCTGACACGTCCTCTCGTCCGAGGACAATGGCGTAGTGACGGTCAGAAGCGGGAGGTTAGGTGATGTCGTGGGCTAGAGTGGTAGAGGTGCGACTTCAAGAATGACGGCTGGCTCAGGCTCTGCGTCAGCGACTCTTCGCTTAATAGTCCTCTGCTACGGAGATGAACAAGGCACTGGCAAAGGTAGATAAGGCCAGTGCGGAGAGACTTGCACGAGCTGTTGGTGTAGGTTGACCCTTGCCGAGAAGCTAGGCGACGAACGAAGCTCTTGACTCGCTCAATGGTATGCTGACGGCTCTTGACGAGATCTTCGTCTCTTGGCACGGTTCGTACGACGCAGAGTTATTCCAGGACGCCTTACACGAGTGAAAGTCATATCGTAAACATTTCTAACCGTATTTTACGAAAAAAGAAAAGATCAAAATGTCGGTTGATTTTGGTTTCACCGATCTAGAGATTGAAAACGCGAAAATTTTTCTGTTCGAGTCGATGCAGTACGCTGCAAATAAATTTGTTTCGGACCATCGTTATCAAATAAAGCAAGCGGACGCAGCCGACTTCAACATAATGTTTGAGAGTGCGGCTGAATTTTTGAGAGACCTCCTGAATCTATTCGATCGTCGTTATTTCACTGGTAAGTTTCACCATTACATTTTTCAATATATTATAGACAGTTCTTTCAACTTTAATTTTACATTATTTTAGCATCACTTGACATTTTTTAATTCTCATTCCCAAATACTCCAAAATTTATTTTAACGTTTAAACTTAAGGTTAAAAATTTAAATAGTTCATGTTGTATTAAAAAATTTAATTTTTTTATTCCATTTATGTTTACAGGAAAAAATATACGGCGAATTTTCCTGGATGCTCGCCTGCATGACCACGAAATGAGGCAAGGCGAACGAAAAACATCCGAGGAGATAAGGATGGCAATAGAATACAAGATTTTCGCAAGAAAGTTCAACTTATCAAAAATATATTATTTGAATAATTTGAGTTTTTATAATCATAAATATTATTAAGAATGCAGTTCATTCAAGTTTATTGTTCAAATTTTCATTGAAATTGTAAACACACAAACAAATTAATCCTAAAGTACACATCTCAACACACAACACACACACCACACACACCACACACACACAACACCACACACACACACCCACAACAACCTTACCCACAACTTGTAAAATGAATCAACATAAAAAAGAAAAATAAATTGATCACTTCTCAAAATATATTCGTGTTCGAATTCATTAAATCCTTTTCCTATAAGAAATTATAGGATGAACGAGTCCAAGTTACAAGTCCTTTATACATTTATAAGCTGAAAAAGTCTCAAAACATGATTGTGAGTTTCGATTCGTATATTTAACATGCGCATTCGCTGTCGAATCGACTTGTGAATCGGTCAGCCCTTTTAGAAAATTTTAAGTATGTAGTCGACGGTATATAACCTGGCTGGTTAAGCCCTGGAGTTACTCAGCTACAGCTAATATTCGGTATGAATGACACAGGGATTGTAAGTTTAGTTTGGTACTTTTTATACTCGTATTCGCCGTCGATCCGACTCTTGAATCGATTTTCCTTTATGAAAATCTATGAGTAAGCAATCAAAGAGCCGCACCGATCGCCCATACGCGATAATGCGACTGATAAGCAGATGATATAGAGCGAGAAAAAATTAATGGGCTCTGTGCAGTCTTGAGTAGTAGTAGTAGTAGTAGTAGTAGTAGTGCGTATCGCATGTATATAAGTATATTCCAAGCAGATGAATATCAGCCCGGCGCACTGCCACGTGCGTGAAAAAACAACGAGGAAATAATTATTCGACACATTTTTTATGTTTGTGAACCTTAGGAAGGTTATTAAAAAAGGTAGGAAAATAAAAATACAATTATTTATGTTTGACGTCAAACCTTTCATTTATAATCAAAATATGTCCATCATTAACAATCTAATGTTTATTTATTTTTGATTCTAACACTAAGATCATGGACTTGTACAAAAATTTTAAATTAAGAAACTAAAAGAAGAATAAAAGAAAAGTCCATGAAAAATCTAAATTTTCTTTTTTTTTTTTTATCAGTGTTACAATTTGGTTAATGTTGTGGACGTTTTTTTCGTAATTTGTCTATTCGTAGATTCTGATGAAGCTACTAGCTGGCTGACGGCATTTCGGGCAGATTCTTGTTGTTGACATTATTCTCTGTATGCAATTTTCACAGCAGATAAAATGAGAACAGGGCATAAAACAGTGCGTTTTCGGCTCAACTAAGCAAACCACACACATAGCTGGAAAAAAAACTCTTAGTCATGACAGAAAAGCAAAATGAAAAAATTGAAGAATTTTTAAAATTTCTTAAGCTAAATGTAAATAGAAGCGCAGGGTGTCATCCATCAAAAATTTGACAGAATCACGACAATCGTCTTAACAATTAACGAATATAATTCGTTTTCGATTATCAGAAAAATTTATTAAACAGAGCAGAAAATAGCAGTGAAATGTATTACTGAATTACCTGGGTTATCATTATTGTTTGGGTTGTTGGGTTCTCGTTGAGTTGATGGTCCAGCTACCGTTGATTCATGGCTATCGGATGGTTGCGTAGCCCGACCTGATGAATTTCTACCCATGGCATGAACCGTACTTGATGACATATGATCTAGAATAAAAATAAAATGAGAATCGTTGATGAAGGAACAAGAAATGAAGATAAATGAATGAAAAAGATTACCTTCATCGCTTTCTGAATCAGAGTCCTCTATTTCATGCGGCCGTCGCGAAGACTGAGATCTTAGCAGCTCTATCCAACGAGAGCCAACAGCACCATAAGCGGCAGGAGCATGAGAAGCGGCAGCATTATCCAGAACAGCATCGCCCGGAGCAGAAGCGCCAGCACCACTAGAAGCGGCTACAGCACCAGAAGAAACAGTAGGACCAGAAGCGGCAGCACCAATAGAAGAGGCTACGCCACCAGAAGCCACAGTAGGACCAAAAGCGGCACCAAGAATAGCACCGCCCGGAGCCACAGCTCCGCCTGGAGCAACAGCACCGCCCGGAGCAACAGCTCCGCCTGGAGCAATAGCACCGCCCGGAGCAACAGCACCAGAAGCGTCAGCGGCACCAAGAATAGCACCGCCCGGAGCAACAGCACCACCCGGAGCGTCAGCAGCAACAGGATTGGCAACTTCGTGATGGGGAGATCGAGCTCTTGGCCAACCAACGGCAGCTGCAGCGGCGTCTAGATATTGGTTTGGAACTGCCCGGTGAGCACGCCTACGTCGCCTTCGACGATGGCCAATGCCTATTGAAATACGAAAATGAATGCGTTAGTGTGTAAAGTGATATAAGTAAAGAACTTTGAACTACTATGTTACCTCGATTTTGTACTCCTAGCAATCCAGGTCTCGCTCCGGGGATGTTTCTCAGATTCATTCGTAAACGTTCCTTTGGGCGGAATTCTCCGATTACATTACGATCGAATTCTGGATCCATGCCATCGTTTAAGGCCAGAGCAGCATCAAATCTTTCCTCAAGTTCCAAAACTGCATCGACATCCAACGGTCTCATATTTGATAAACGAGAATTGAAATATTCTCCGATGATATTTGACCCAATTGTCAATAATTCCATGGTTGAAATATCATTTAAATGATGCCTTCTCCAAGCTGAAAATAAAGAAAAGCAAGATAAAAAATTATTGTTCCTATGAATAAATGTTCGTCAACTCACCTTGTTGTAAAATCATGTTACGAAAAATCGTTGAATGCTTGGGTTGTCTTGCAACAGACAACCCCCTCTCCATGGTGGCAAAATCGGTCCATTGTCTTTCAATAAACTGCTTAATTTTGCACAGCCAGCTCCAGAATACCGGATGCTCGCCCAAACGATGCAGTAACACGCTATGGTACGATTCGATCGCGTTATTTGTACGTGTTTGAACACCAAATACGGAAAAATTCTCGGGCCTTACTCTTCGAAACCAGAAGCTTTGTAAATAGACTATAAATTCTTGTAAAGTTACAAGTATTCCCGCGGGTGTCTCATGGAGCAAGAGATCAAAAGTAGCCGTTATGAAGTCAGCTGGAAGGAATGCTAGAGCCGCACATTTACGTATGAAGGCGTTTGCCTCTTGATTATTCGTAATGAAATCTTGAAGTCCTAAACGGTATAATTTTCCATGCAAGCACCGTATGAAGTGGAAAAAACAGCCAATTAGATAAGCTGTTGGGAAAACTTCCCTTAAAGCCGTTTTTAACGGCAACTCAAAATCGGTGACAATTGTTCTTATGTTGCTGTTGACAAGTAGCTGCTGAATGACTGTAGCCATTCTAAGGTAGGCGTTGCGAGTTTTCCGAGATAAAAGAAACCACGTGATTGGAATCGCGTGATTAAAATAAGCAGCCATCACGGTACCTAACTGTAAATTTTCGCCTGGTATCAAAGGACACGTTTTTTACGTAAAATCAATCGTTAATGTTTGTACTGTCCTTCGTATTCGATTTAAAACATCTAGATCATAAAATACGAAGTGCGTACAACCATCCGCATCCCTGATAACCCGTCTCGTTAATGTTCCGCTTCGATGATTGAAGAGTGGGTCGTTTGCTGGATCTTGCAACTGCTGAGACATCGAATTAAGTGAGTTCGGACTTGCGGGAAAGGCCTGAAGTCTCCATCGTCTGATGCTTGGCCTTATAGCATGGAATGGAACGAGAGCAGCAGCTTCTGGGTATAATAAAGCATAAGCTTCATATAACTCACGGGGCTCTCTATGATCACGACCTGCGGCAGCTCTGAGCTCTTCTTTAAATCTGGCTATTTGGATAGCATCAGCGCTTGGAATGCTGGCAGGATCATGAGGAGCTACTTCGATGAACACGTCGGGATCCGCAACGAAAACACGTGCTGTCGCGTGACAGCCGTATTGGATATTCCGGCATCTTAAGTAGCTAGAAATAAAGTAAAAAAAGGTTGTATGAAAATAATTATATGACATAACAAGTACATAAAATTGTTTCAATAAAAAATCAAAAGGGTACGGCATGACTGATAATTAACGAAACCAAAATCGACGCGCATAAGTAACAGGTCAGGTAAGTATGCTTTAGAAGTATACCAATTTATACCATTGATTAATCGCACATAGTTTAAGGCGCAATCAAATATCGGACGAATGGTAAAGATCGAAGTAGCATTTCATAAAGTATGAAAAATACAAATACAAAATATGTCATCGCACGAGTCTCTCCGAGTTGCTGCGGCGTGTCACAAATGAACACAAGCACCATATGCAGCCGAGAAGTCAGATTACGCTACTACGCGTTCGATCTGTTTTGTCACATCGAGAAGGAAAGCTATTTTACAGAATATATCATGTCGCGTCCGCACAGCTAATTCTATGAATAATATAATGCGTCCATTATCGAGCGCAAAATATAAATGCTATGAACAGATTCGATGTAACGCGTATTGTATAAAGACTGCGAGTAATTGTCGTCTGCGACTCGACGGACCTTGTGGGTCGGAGTCGATGGCGCGCTCACGAACACACGGACGTTACGTAAAGATCAAAAGTCTGGGTAATAATCGCATTTTGACAGCTGTCAAATTCAAACAATAAATAGATATCGGTACCTAATTTTTGACAGAGCTTATTTGCTCGTAATGCGACTGCGACGATCAAGACAACAACGAACACGAGCATCAACGGCGACGATGACTAGATCGGAGCAACTTCGAGTACGCTTTTTATACATTTTTCGATAATCTTCTCAATCGCGCCCATAGAAGCAGTAATAATAGCAGCGTTCGTAACGGCAGTGCACGACAATCAAAAAAATATTATCCACGATCTAAACGCAATACAAGAAGCTACTGGTAGCGAGGCTGGCAGCGGCGGCAACCGAAGAGACCAGCGACAATGAATAGCAGCAACAACAACAACAAGCAACGCCATTAAGACCGAAATTATTGAGCGTGTGCGTCACCGGCGGCCACTTGCGTTTACATACATACGTTACGTTGTAATGTGCATTACAAGAGAAAGATGATGATCAAACACGCGAGCGAAAATTCATCACACGAATGCGAAATAATTTCGAGGTGCAACAGTCAGACGCGAGCAGCTCTTGTAAATGTATTTTTTTTTTATTGAAATACACCCTGCTTGCCTCGTATGATATATCCTCAATATTGTACAAGTGAAACGCCAGAGAAAATCTGACTTGCGCGCGCGTTTTGTCTCGTTAATAGGTCGATCATTATTCGTTGGTATTGTATGACGAGACAGGATTGCAGCAAAGAAGGAATGTTGTTCATCTCAAAAGAGTAGAAGGAGAATGGACTGTGTGTGAGAAAGAACACCAAGAAAATCAAAATTAAAAAAAAAAAAATAAACAATCATTCAAAAAATCATTACACCTAAATCAAATTAAAATGTTAACATCATGTTTGAGTTAAGTTTCTAAGTTCCATTTATTTGAATTATAATTGTCATACTACTATGTTTATTTTAAATTAAAATTTTGTAACAAGGGAGATGTAGCATGTAGTTACAATAAAGATGTGCGCGCGAGGCAGCGGCGCGACGACTGGCGCGAGAGTGAGTCGAGCGGCAGCAGTCGAGCCGAAGCCCCAAGCCACGAGTCAGTAAAAGTGCATCATTTGTATTATTAATCGTTTACCCTTTATTTTCCCAAAGCGTGGATGCTACAGGGACAATCGGAGGCGAAACAAAAAGAAGGTTCGAGCTAGAGTCCAACTACTTTTCTGCTTTGACTTTTGTAAAGTCAAGCAGTCAAAAGTAGTTGACCAAAGTTCGCTCACTTTTCTGTCTCCACTTGTACAAGTTGAACAGTTAAAAGTAGGTAGACAAAGTCCGATCCACTTTTCTGATCTCACTTGCAGCAAGTCGAACAGTCAAAAGCTGATTGATTTAGGTCGAGAGGCACTTATACTAGTACTCTAAACTCGACCTTTTCTCTTGCGGGTACGACTTTTCGGTGGCGCCGCGCCACCTGGCGGCCAAGTCGGAAGCTTTAAAAGTAAAAAGTGGGGAAAGGTAATGAAATGATGAGGCGAGTATTTGTAATTTGACCAAGTTCACTATTGAGAAGTAGCCCTAGGTCAAAACTCTCGAGAGCTCGTCGTCGCGAGCGCGAGGACGAGAGTCGATGTGCTATGGCTGGCAGCCGAGAGACGACTTTTTGTTGCTTGGCCGGGCGCCTTGCTGTGTGTGCGTCGCCTGAGGGGGGACGCATGCAGCTGTGCACGTCATCTGAGAGGGGACGCATGCAGCTGTGTACGTCGTCTGAGAGGGGACGCGCGCAATGGTATGTGATGCGTATGAGGGTAACAAGTTGAAAAACAAAAAAAGAAAACAATCATAAAATCACTTGCTACTATTATAGCTTAATTATTATTTAGTCAAAATAACACGATTGCATTAAGCAATTTAGAGAGTAAAGACGCGAAAATTGCGCCACCGAGTAAAATCCCAAAACAACAAAAAATTAACGATCGCACGTGTAATTGAAGAAATTAACTTAAGTTCAAAAACAACGTTAGTCAGTAACAATTTTAAGTGCACTTAGTAAGTTAATTATTTCGCCAATGGCTACTAGTTAATTAATGTGTGATGAATAAAAAGAAATAGCACTTACCAAAATCCGATTGCTTATACTATTAATTAGTAATGTCAATAAGCACGACTCGCACTAAAAGTTTGCCAGAAAAATTGACAAACTAATCTCTCCCATTCAGAGCACGATCGTCCAATGGACTTGAAAATAGTATCAATAATTTGCAGAAACGCCTATATTTAACGTAATTCGACCGCTTATACTGTAATTCAGTAATGTCGATAAGCACGTCTCACAAGGGTCTGCAAAATGAATATGAACGACAACAATATTGGTCGTAATTTAATGTTAGTATGGCTACAAATCGGCCAAAATTGATTATAGTTTGTAAGAGATCTCTATAAGTGAATAAATAAATAGCTAATACGCTATGTATAATAATAATTAATAATAAGTATGTGCAAACGCACTGTAGTATTAGGATATAAAACAATTCAATGTGCAGTGCCACTGTACACGTTGAATGATAAGTTAATTAGAGGCTGTAGGATATACGTCAAACATAAGTATAACGCATATAATCTCCAGCAAAAATTACCGCAGGCTTCGGCTAGATAAGTGTCAATGAAGCTGTAAATTAACCCAAGCAAAGCAAAACATACGGTGAAGAAGAATGAAAAGTTCGTATCGATGTCAATACAGGCGACCAGAATGTACGCGTCGACTCGCACAATCCCAATCACCAACGTAGATCCGTTACGGCGCGCGACGTAGACAACAATTCTGCTCCGAAAAGCCGAAATCAATAGCTATGTCGTTCGCTCGCACAATGCTATTGTCAAAATAAGCGCGAAAATCTTTCGAAAATTCCCGAATACTTGATACTGTGTAAATAATGTTCACACATTGTCGAAGTGTGACTCACCTTCAAAACCCAAGTCAATGTTTACAACCGAAAAATTTGAAATTCCCGAATTCCTTGTAACGAATTACGCGATTTCCGCTTTTGCTCACATACACGAGTTTTTCAGCGAGTCTCACTAAATAATATTATACTAAATTCAAGAGGGTGAAAAAAATTCGAGACATGTGTCGCACTTAAAAAAAAAACAAAGCGATATATACTCATTAAACTCTATCCGCCACGAAAAATCTCTAGCGCGCAAGTTAGTTATTAAATATAATCAACGCGACCAAACTCAGGCATTTACGCTAATGAGCGAATCACCGTACCGTCACGCAGAATAAAAACGCAGCTAATTGCTGTATTGAAATCAAAACTGCGTGGAGCACGATGACCGCGAACACTGCGCCTTTAGGCGACATTTATATGCCGAGTTTAATCACGAATCGTATCTATTGATTAGTACTCAATAAAACGCGAGGTTGCAGCCGGAGAGAATTTTTAAACGCTTACGGTTAAGCTAGACGTTTTCCAGTCTCTTGAAAGGTGGACCGCTTCAGCAACAGATGAAAATCATGCGATGAAAATGTCGCCGAGCGCGCAAAGATGTTGCAGAAAAAAAACGACGAGCCGACGCGAGACTGCCTAACCGCCGCCGAGATGAAGATGGCCGCTGTCGAGACGTTATCAAAACGTCGACGCCGAAATGATGGTGATGACCGCCGTTGAAATGCCACCAACGTCGTCGCCAAGGTGTAAAACTGCTGTCAAGACGGCACTCAAAATGTCGTTGCCAACGGTCAAGCGGTGTTGCAAATGATGTTGCCGCTGCCGACGAACCGACGCTGAAACTGCTGCTGCCGTTCGCGACTGTTATAAATTCAAATATGTCCAAAATGCGAACTAAAATCGCTCGACGATGCTCCGACGCACCATGCAGCAAACTCGACGAAACAGCAGAGCGGCAAAAATGACTTCCAAAAAGCAGCGATGCAGAGTAAAGATGTAAAAACTCCGAAATATAGTAGCGTAGAACAGCGCGGCGAGACACGGCACGAGCGGTGAGCCGACCAGTGGCTTATCAAAATGGCGGCCGCAACTGATGAAAATTTGCAAAGACCACAAATCACTTCTCGATCATTCAAATCAACTGATCCTCTTTTCTTGCTTCCCTCCTCAAAAAAATCAACTGATGCAAATTTGAACTCACGACTTTATCACCAGTATGGGTTTTAGGTGGTTGGTCCAGGGTCTGGTAATGATGATTCCGTACAAATAATTGGTTAGTTTGAATCTGACTCCATATAAATAAATTATTAAGTTGACTCTTCAGAAGAGCCGAAGCTCCATATACTTCGGAATGATTCCTGCTGTTCAAGTCCAAATTTGAGAGGGAAAGGACACAAAAAAAGGCACTCTCGCATATACGAGCTAAATCAATTTATTGAAATCACGAGATGTGTGTATCGCCGCTCCGGGCTACAAAAGCAGTCTCATCGCACGCTTGACTCTCGCAGCGCGCTCTCGTTTTTCCGTTCGCAACGCGTACCAGCGCCTGTACGCACAGGCTAGGGAGGGGAGGCAAGGTGATAGACGCCACATGAGGTAATACAAGAGACCTGATAATGATACTAATTCAATCAAGGAATTAATTTTTAAAGAGGTTGAAGACATTAATGATGACTTGAACTTTTCAAGCACTAAGTTGCTAATATTACATGTAAATATCAGAAGCATGTGTAAAAATATTAATGAACTGGCAGTAATGATCGCAACTTTCAGGCATAAACCTGATGTAATTGTTTGCTCGGAGGCATGATTGAAGGAGCATTGGATTTCTGTAGTACTGCATGGATACAAGTGCTCTGACAATCAAAGTAAAATAAATAGATCGGACGGTGTTGTAATATTGTTAGTGACAAATTGTATTTTTATTTACGTTGGAGCAGTATGGACAGTTTAAAATATTAAGAGTTGTTATTCATTCAAAGAAGGAACGTACGTTTAAAGTATCTGGTTTGTATAGGTGTCACGATTATGATTCTGAAGATTTTATTAACGACCTTAATAGTTTTTTAAATGATAATAAGAATATGCATAACATAATAATAGGTAATGTTAACATTGATCTTCTGGCATTTGAAGTCAGAGATCAGAAATACTTTGAAGATCTAAGTAAGAACGGATATCAATCCATAATTTATACTATTACTCATCCTGCTGTTATTCAAGAGTCTAAAACGTGCATTGATCACATATTTGTGAAGAGTAAACTTACAAGGAGAGCCTTTCATCTTTGGGTCACAGATCCTTACCAAACTTGTTTGGGGGTCTTCTTGTACATAATAATAAAGACCCCTATAGTTACTTTATTCCAATGGGCCCTGGAAACCATTATAAAGCACCGTGAAGTATATAATATAATATAATGTATAAAATACTATATATTAGAGTATAAGGGTATCAGGTTTACACATTCAGGTCGAACTGACTGGGAAGTATTTATACTTTGAGTTTTTCCAAACACCTTTTCAATCAATAAACAATTTATCTCAATTGGTTTACTGAAAAAGTTTCAAAGAGCGAACCAATTTGAGCTAAAATTTATGCATTTATCAACTAATATTTATATTAAATCATGTAAAAATGTTTTCATTTAAAACTTACTGTTCTTTCTTTCTCACCTATTTCTGACACTCATCTGGAGTGAATCCGAATCCAGACGAGTGTCAGGAATAGGTGAAGAGAAGGGATTTATGAGTTATACAAATAAAAACATTTTCATATAATTTACATCAATATTTATTTTTTGGTACGTTAATTTTAGCTCAAATTGGTGCGCTCTTCAAAACTTACACAGCAAACCAAATGAGTTTAATTGTTTATTGTTTGCAAAAGTGTTTAGAATGCATAAAAGTTCATGTACAGGAGTCCCTCGTTATACGCGGGGGTTACGTTCCTAAAAATTACCGCGTATAACAAAACCGCGGATAATGAGACCTTGCTCTTATGGGAAAGAGGGGGTTACGTTCCTCGACCTCGAGAAAGCACAGTATATATGTACATTTTACCTGCAAATAAACGTATTTGTTGAGTAATTTATCTATTAATATATGTTTATTTATATTTACAACACATATATGGAATTACATGTTTAATAATTAAAGTAATCGGTTAATTTTTTCTGCTTTGCTCGTCTCAAAATATCTTTATGCATTTCTTCATAAATTTGTGCAGCTAAATCACAGTAGTGTTTGAAAGTCGAGCTACGCGTCATTATTGGATCATGAGTCATTGCTAATTCACCTGCTCGAATGACTAGATCCATAACTTCGACAATCAGTTTTGAATCAAACATCGGTTCGGGTGCATCATCAGTCTGATCTGCCGGTGGTTCAGTCGATAACTCTTCGATTTCTTCGGAAGTGTAATGTGTTTCTGGCAATATGAGATTTAAAATTGAATTGAATTATTGAATTTTAAACTAAAAAACGCATCGTATAAAAACAGCTGTATCTCAGCGAAATGTGCGAATATTTGAAATTTAAAAACGGCGTTGGAAAAGGGAGTTGGAATTAGATGTAATTTTTTCATGACTGATTATATTCACCAATTTTCTTAAAGAAACGATTTTCGATTTTTCAATTTTTTATAATGGCGTTTTTTAGGATAACTTTTGGGATTTCTTTGTATAAAAATAGTTTTAAAGAATATAATAATATATACCGTTGGATTTATCATGAAAAATCCTAAATTTTGCCAGTGTCAAAAAATTTCCTAAATTTTTTCTGTCCATTTGCCGAGCGCTCAAAAATTAACTTTGCGAAATTTACGACAAAAAAAATATCAAAATAGTCCGTTTTTTAAAATGAAATCTTACTCCTAGACCAAAATTGACGACGGAACTCGATTTTCACACACAAACTTACGTAAGAAAACATCTTGTCAATAGGGCGTTTTCCAATTGTCACGAAGTGGTCACTTTACCGAACAGCTGATTTGCCTGGAGGCATAACAAACCGCGCGCCCCCAAATTTCACGTGTTAAATGAGCTTGTCAAAAGTACTTGTAATTAGTTTATTATCAAGTAAAAAAATAAGCAAAAAATATCAACGTAAAGCAAAAACCATCGTGTTTCTAAACATCAAAGTTGTTTTAGGCTAAAGTTTATCGTTTGTGAATGAAAAAATATTGAAATCTCGGCATTTTTGTGTACAATCTCAGCTAATTTTTCCCGAGGAGCGCGTATTTCAAGTGTTTGTGTGACGTAAGTTGACTAAATTAATTACATATCATGAGTGAATACGTTAGAACTTTGAGTAGAAAGATGAAATTAAGATATTGCGATAAAGTGACGTGCATTAATTCGATCGACCCATACACACTCACAAATGAACATTTTTTAAATGATCAAAGTGCATTACCAAAAGTTACTCTTCTGGATATTATGGCATATTTCGTTTTAACGCGTAGCACCTACACCAGTGAACAAATAAAGGCTTATAAATCCTTGGAGGCTTATACATATTTTAAAGCCGGGTTTGTGGACAATGTGAATCACGTGGAAATAAATAAACGTTTTGTCGTACTTGCAAAAGTAAGTTGTTATTATAAGTTTAATGTGATTTAAGTTTTTTCTATTTATTACTATTAATATTGCTTTGCTTTATATAGGTAAAACATTCTCAGAAAATGAATACACCTAATTTACGGCCGTGGGTGATTTTGACAGCTAACGGGTCGGTCAAGACTGGCCATTGCACTTGTATGGCAGGTCTAGGAGAATCTTGCAGTCACATTGCAGCAATCTTATTTAAAATTTTATTTCATACGGTCAATACGTTATCTTGCACGAGTCAATTGTCAACTTGAACAGTTCCAAAATATTCCAAAAAAGTTGATTTTAAACAAGTGCAAGATATGGATTGGAGTAAAAAGTGTACATCATATCATGGTAAATTATAAATGAAAAAAATTCCCCCGTAAGTTTAACCTGTAAGCGTTCTGCCCGTACGTTCGCACGTGTAGCAGAACACGCAAGTCGAGCACGTGGTCGATAGCGCATAACCTCCCGAGGCATCTACGCCAGCAAGTGCCGCGAGTGAAGTTCCCCTTCTGAGCGCCACAAGCCACGCCCACTGTAGAGGCAATTGTAAAGGCCCAGGCCTTCGCATCGCCAAGAAGAAGTGGCGCCATCTGTTGGACCTCCACGCAGTAAGCCGGTAAAAGAGACCGCGCGATATCATAATCAAAGCCTCACGATCTTGTTTATGCCTGTCTATAAAGATAAAAGTAAGAAGGTAGGAAAGATAAAGGTAAAAGCAAGGCTCTGCGATTCCGTTCGCGCTTGCACTTGTTGCATAAAGTAAAGACAAAGGTGAGGCTCTGCGATCCCGTTCGCGCTCGCATTCACGGGACATGATGATAAAAGTAAAACAAGGATCTGCGATCTCGTTCGCGCTTGTATGTTTTTGCACGAAAATAAGGACAAAGGCAAGACTCTACGATAAGGATAAAAGCAAGGCCCTGCGATCCCGTTCGCGCTTGCATTTTAGCAGATAAAGGAAGATAACGAGTTAAAATAGAATCTTTCCGCTTCCTAGCGAGCTGATTGACCGTCTATATCTCTCTCTCTTTCTTACTCACGCAGCTCTAACGGCCTGATCAACCGGTGGCGGCGCGTCTCTCGCTTCTCCCTTCTTTCACTACTTGCTGCCGCGGGTATAAAAGGAGCTCGAATTCGGAGCCGAGTATGATTCGCTCAGCAGCTCGCTGCCAAGCAACACCTCTCGCAACTCTGCCTGCAACTTTTGGTTTCTCGGACTTAGTCTGATACACGGGAGAATATCCCGGTGTTAGTCTGATTTACAGAGAGTCAAAAAACAAACTTTGAAATAATCGATGAATAAAGGACATAGTCTATTCTCGATTTATTGAACATAGCCTCCAGCGCTATAAAAGGGACTTAGTCTCTGTTGCTACAATTGGACTTAGTCTTCTTGAGCTAAAAGGGACTTAGTCTATCGAACGCCGAAAATCACAGTCGCCTGCCGTCCTTGTATCGTTCACGGGAGAATATCCCGAGGCGGAAAACTGACGAGTACGTGCCGATTTTCTCGCCTATCTTATCTCACAATCGACCCCGTGTTCGAACATCAACTTGGGCGGATGTCCTCTTGATCTTCGGCACGAGTTAGTGCGTGTTGAGAAGAAGGAGTCGCTCTTACGGAGCACCAACCGGGCGTGTCATTGCATCGACGCAAGTCGTATACACGGCCGCCTTTTCGAACGAGCGGAGCATATCCTAGGATAGGCTCTCTCGACGTAAGACCTCTTTTTCGGAGTCGAGGCAACGTCGGACCTTCTCTTCAATTTATTACTTTATTGCAACAACAATCGTATCGCGTATCGGCTTCTTTGCGATTCATCGCGTTTATCGAGATTTGAACCCAGCACGTGATATCTTACTTGCCTTTTCGACGCATTTGCATTATCGATCGAATAGTGTCGCGTAAGGAAATATCGTGTCAAGCCGTCGGGGCATAACACAATCTTGCAATAACACACTCGTGCCGCACGAGAGAGTACAGCAGTCGCGCGGCTATATGGGAGTGTTCACGAAAGTCGTGAGCAGATAACCTGCAATATTCGTCCGTGTGAATCTATTGACATTCGTGTAGATCGAAGCATATGAAGTCGGTGTAATTTTTTATTATATTTCGAGTCAGTGTTAAATCGCATAAATAGTTGAAAGAATAACAATAATAAAAAGCGATCCTTTTTCAATATACAATTATCAGTCCTAAGGTGTTTTCACGAACCCCCTCATCTAAAATAATAAAATTGTATGGACAGCTCTAACGCAACTCGCAACGCGCGTCAACAGGGACAGTGCCGTAGAACGCACACGTATACGAGACAGCGCAGCAAGCAGTAAACATACGTTGCGAGTGCTCGTACAGCAAGCGTTACCTTCCAATATATAACTATTTTTGTGAAATGGATTAAATAAAAAAACAATAATCAAATTTATTATGCTTTTTTTATTTTTATTGAATGTTTAATATGTATACTTAATATTCTCTTTATTTAAAGCATGTTTATAAAGCAAAGCATCTTATCAATATAAAACTGTGTTAACTAATAGAACACCCACCTGCACACATACACTCATACTAACGCTCATGATACAAACCTTTATGTAACAGCACACATTTTTTAAAAAGGTATATGAAAGATTATTGCCAATTTATAATAGAAGGAGATAAGTTATAAAGAGCACTGCAAACTAATAACACGCTATCAATGAAGCTAACACCATGGGGATCAGGATATAGCATATCTAAGGGTAGTGTATCTGATAGTATTTTATACTTCTGCTTCAATGCTCCTATGATTCTTTCCACGTGAATTCTAACATTAGCTATGTTTCTGGTTTTTTCCAAATCCACTGGATCAAGCTGATTTAGACCTAGCAAAATTTAATGGAAAAATAATTAATTATAACTGAAATGATAAAAAAAAGAAAAACTATCAAGAAAATTATTTACACACCTTTTGTAAAAGCTGGAATATTTAAAGTTGCACCAATGCTGTTAAGTGAGTCTTAAATGAGAAACCTCGGTCAGTTAGAACTAGATCTCCTGGAATAATATGATTGAGAAACCCTGAATTTTCAACAATATACTTATCACTTGTTCGACCACCCCAAGCCTTTGACACAAAACTAATGCTTCCTTGACAGGCGATGCCAATTAAAACTTTTATAGTTTTGTGGTGCTTGTACTGCGACCAGTTTTCAGCATTGGCCAGTAGATCATCAGACCCCTCGATGAAAATCTCAAAACAGTCAACAATTACTGTAATAAAATTATATCTTTCATTAAAACATGCTGGCTTTGTTCTGAGTAGTGTATCTCTGTCTGGCCAAACAATCAAATTAGCAAAACATATTGGCAGTATGTCAATAACTTTCCTAAAAATCCTTGTAGCTGTTGCTAAAGAAATATCAAACCTACAGTAAAAATTAAAAATGAAAATTCATTCCAATTAATTAATATAATGTATATCATTGACTACCTGAAAGCAAGATCTTTACAAGGTACATTTAAGCGTAACTTAATTAAAGTTAATATTAATTGCTGAAATGAACTTAAACGACACTTATTCCTTAGAGGTATTAAATAAGATTGAATGGTTTCATGTACAATGAACAAAGTTTCAAAATGAGGAAATCCACTATAATATGAAGTTTTTTCATTGTTACCAATAAATGAAGTTTGGTCAAATTCCTTACACTTGATTTCAAAATTCAATCTGTCAATAGTTTCTTCACTACATTTTAGTTTTAATTCCAATTCTTTGATGTAATCATTATCAAAGAAAATTTCTAGTGTTTGAGTAGACTTATCATTATCTATAACTAAAGACTTATTCAATAAGTGCTCATCGACTTCGCAAACATCAATTTTTTCTTCACAAATGAAACCAGTTGATATTTCATCACTGGATTTTTCATTTGTGCTCTTAACGCTATCATTCACACAAGTAATTTCTAATAAATTTACATGTTTTTTATCAGCCTGGAAGAGATTTAATTATTTAAACATAATCCTATGGTCAAAATATGATTGAAATTAGAGTAGTTTATAAAAATCCATATACCCTTTTTACAGCTCTGATGTGACATTTCAAGTTGGCTGCTTTCTTCAATGTATGTCCTACTGTGTAGCCCAAATTTTGACATGGTGCCCAATCAGGACTATTTACGTCCAATATATCAGCTGGCTTACCTGCATAGAAATATAAAATAATAAAATAAAATTTAAGAAACCACCAAAATGATTGTCAAGAATAGGCATAATAGCTTTTTCCAATGCTTCATATTATAGTTAGATACATAGAAACAATTTAATATATTGGAAAAGCTATTATGCCTATTAAAGTATGAAAAGTGCACAAAATTGAGCCTTTCATGAGAGTGTGAGTCTGTCATATTTACCTGCAATGAAATGCCTTCCACATATTCTGAAATAATCCAATTGTTTTGCTGTCAAAGGGCCCAGTTTCAGACATCTAATCCAGACTTGCTGTCGTTTTTTACATAACTCCCTCACTTCTTCAGAATTACGATTATTTTTTATTTTCTCTTTTGGAAATCGAAAGAATGAAACGCCTTCTTTTTGATAGTTTGCGTCGCAACCAAAAACGGCACATGTCACAACCATCTCACTCGTTTGTTGACACTATCACGCTTAAAAAAGCCGAAACTTGCATATTTTTTCATTCACAAACAATAAACTTTAGCCTAAAACAACTTAGATATTTAGAAACACAATGATTTCTGCTTTACGGTGATATTTATTGCTTATTTTTTTGCTTGATAATAAACTAATTACAAGTACTTTTGACAAGCTCATTTTAACACGTAAAGTATAGGGGCGCGCGGTTTGTTATGCCTCCAGGCAAATCAGCTGTTCGGTAAAGTGACCACTTCGTGACAATTGGAAAACGCCCTATATAGTTTTACCCTCAAAGCAAAGTTAGCAATCTATAATACGATTGCAATTTTGAAAGCGATTTTGCTAAATTTTAGAAGCACGTTTTTAAACTTCAAGAGCATATTGACACCGGTTCTCATCATTTTTTGGACTTTGTAGGTACATTCATAAACACTATTTTCACCTTCCATTGAATATTATTTAATTTTAATTGGCTATGAAGGTGGCACCTGAACTTCGACGTTTCTACGAATAAACACGTCAGTAAAAACACGAAAATTTGCAAAAACGTCAAAATTTATTAAATATCGCTAACGATTTGCTGAGTTTATCAGCCTCATCAGAGCGATTGTAAGTAGCGAACGGCTACATGTCAACTGAGAGAAAGTTACAAATACAAAACCGGCACAACATCTATATACATGAGTACGTTTAAATACAATTATATTAAAATATTGAAATAAACTCTGTTTAGCTTGTCAATATCTTCTTTCTTATTTAAAACAATACGTTGTTTATTAATATGAATCATCTCCGAGATCATTCTAGGCCAGTAATTTGTTTCTCTATCTAAGATCTTGACTTGCTCCCACATCATCTTGTGACCCGGATTGTGTATGGTATCATGGGCAACGACCGAAAATCTTGGTTCTTGTTTTTACAAGCTCGTTCGTGTTCGATGGTACGTATTTTCAAAGGTCTTTTTGACTCGCCTACATACCGAGCATCACAGGTGTTACATTGCAGTTAGTAAACGACACCGGCAGTGTCCATTTTTTCCACACGGTTTTTGCCTAATTGATAATTGGTGCCATCGATCGGTCCTGTAAAGGTATAACTTTGATATTGTATTTCTTGAGCATGTTCAAGCAACGATCGAAAAAGACATCAACCGCAGGCAAACACATAGTGAACGGTCTCCTCTCACTTCTGGTAGATACAACACCGCGTTCACGAATCAAACTCTTGCTACGGATTTCCTGTAGTCTGATGTGGATGTATTTGTCAATGAACCTGCGCGGGTAATCATTGAGTTGCAACAAGCTGGAGACTAGGTTTAGGTTACTGGCATGAAAGTTCTTGTCAGACAGCAATATGGCTCGGTCAGTCAGATTGTACACAATGTTAATTTTCTGCTGCACAGAGTGTTTTGAATTGAAAGAGAGGAGTCGCGTGGTATTCGACGACTTTCTATACCAATTTGTACATACGCTTCCGTTCCGGAATCAGAGTCATATCTAGGAAGTTAATATAGCCTCGATTTTCCTGCTCTAACGTGAACTTCAAGAACGGGTGGTAACTGTTGAAAACACTAACTACACAACCGACGTAATGCTCGTGCACGCAAAGGATGGTATCGTCCACGTAGCGATGGTAAAAGAGTACATCACAGCCAGTAAAAGAGTATATCATGGGAAATAGTCATCTATTTCCAACAGTCAAGCCACCCCCTCGGAGCTGTGGCATAAAAGCAACAGAGATAACATGAAATTTTTTGAAAAAAATTCAAGGCATGTAAATGTATGATTATACATAATTGACTATTGAATTCACTACTTAATTTATAATTAATAAGTTAATTAATATATTATGAATGCAATCTTGAAAAATAATATTTACTGGAATCATCTGTTTTTACGAGTCGTTAGCGGCAATGCGCAATACAAAAAACATAAAAAAAATCACTAAAAAATGTACAAATTAAAATTTGGTACATTTTTTATACAAAAAGTTTGTTGGATGAAGCCAACATCTATCCATGTATCGTACATGGTAAGTAAAAATTAAACTACTTGGTTGATGCACATTAATTGCTTTTGCGAATGACTGAATTATTTTTCACTATGCTTGAGGTTTTCTCTTTTGCCATTTTTATTTACTTCTAGAAACTTTGAAACTTTTTTCTGCATTCGGAAAATCACGCATGTTTTTTTGTAATAAATAATTTAGAAAACTGTTTGGAACTTATTTATATGCATCTTTCATGTTTTCTTTAATTTTCACACTATTTTTCACCTGTTTTCGGTAGAGTATTTGGCATTTATTTATTCTTTCAGTCGTGGTGAGTGGTTAGAAAAGAGTGTCAATGAAACTCTTTCTACTCTAAATGATTCTCAGCTGCATGAAAAAAGGGTATGCAGCGAACATTTTCCTCCTACTAATATTACGACCAAAGGTTCCGGTAAGAAAGAGCTCAGAAAAAAAGCGGTACCATTTCTTTTTAATTTTAATTTAATCAATAATATTAACGTGCAAGGTCCCCAATTACCAATAGAAGCTCTACAGAATGTTTTAGATAATGTTAATGCTCTTGATCCCGTTTGTTCAAAGATTTTGCCACTAGAGGGCGCCGGCCCGGCGAGTCGCACTCGCTATAGAAGCAGTCGAGGCCGTAAGATAAGTACGGGCTCGCCTCACGGTAAAATTGATTTACTGGCACACGCTAGCGGTAGGTGCAAAGCACTTGAGTTTCGCGGTCGGAGAGATTTTCTCTCAGCTCGCTGCGAACTTACGGTTGTCGGTCGGAGATTTTATCTCGGCTCGCTGACGGCGTAAGGAGACGGTCGTGGGGCAACCCTAGCTCGCTGTCGCTCAAGTGTTTTTGCAGTCTATCGGCTAGCATTGTGCTTTTTGTAGGCGCGACTCTTATGACGAGCAATAAGAGTCGGCTATTTATACTCGGCGTCGGCCGATAAATCAATCTTAATCATTGGAAGATAAACCGCTCCGAGCTTGCATCACGAAGCTCGGGCAATTTGTTATACAAAGACTATTCTATTTTTTGTTCTACTCATATGTAAATATATATTTCTCAATTATTGACTTTAATAAATACCTATTAAAATTTATATACTCGATCTCCCAAACTTATTTCAATCCCCTTGCAGCACAACAGATCATAAAGCAAGGCTTTATTGTTTTTGGCCTTTACTAACAAAAAACATGGTCCTTCGAGCCGGATAAACTCTGTTGTGTTTTTTTTGAGTTTGATAAGGTGTATTGGAGTTCATCTCAAAGAGATAGTGAACATAGGTTGTGATACATAGGTTTACAAAACTATTTACAGACATTATTTACAGATAAATTAGAACTAAAATCAAAATTTCAAAATTTGAGGTCCAAATTACAAGTTTGAATTTTGAATTGCACGACGAACGAACGTTATTTAGTTTTATTTCAATTCATTTCATTTCAATTTCGGGTCATCGGTTGAGTCGGTCAACGGCGGCTCGCGAGGTAGGCGCGCAATCGGCGTCGGAAAAGCGGGAGCGACGCGGCATCGCGAACCGCCAGCGGCAACTCGTTCCACATTCTTGCGCCCATGATGGAAAAAGAACGCCGCCGCACTTCCGAGCTCGAGTCCGGCACCATCAATTGGGGCAGGGAGCTGCTCCTGGTTTGCGGCGCCGCTCCCGTATCCCGGTACCGGAACATCTCACTGAGGTAATGGGGGCGTTGCAGCGATACGGTGCGGTACACCTGTACGCCCAGGAAAAATCTTCTCCTTTCTTCAAGACTGGCACAGCCCATCCTTTCAAGGAAAGGTGCCAATCGCTCATCACGGCGGAGGCTAAAAACGAAGCGCACGGCCACGTGCCAAACACGCTGCAACGTGTTTGGACGGTTAAGTTGAATATAGTTTATCGACTATTTAAAAAAAAGTTAATTGGAAATTACTGCATTGAGATAGACAAAATGCAGGAACAAAAGAAAGTGATCCGCCTGATCAAAAATTCCTTTACCAACTTCAAAAAGCTTGGAAAGGATTTGATGACGGCTGGCGCTTGTATGTCTCGAATGAAACAGCTAAAAGTACGCTGGGAGGAGTTCGAGAAAAAATCACAAGGCATTGATGGTGGATGAAGCCACGGACGCTGACGATGAATATTTCGCGAAGAGTCAATACGATGTCAGCTATGAGGACTTCCTCATGAATATGGGCCTCTACCAAAATCACCTTCTCAAAGTTAAGAGAGAGATCAGTCAACTTGAGGCAAGGTCAGGTACCAAGCAAATAGAGGCTGACATGGATGCTAATCGAGCCAAGTTGCCACAAATAATCATCGGCGACTTCTCTGGCGACATCCAAGATTGGGTGAGATTCCGTGATACGTTCAAAGAGATGGTAATTAATAGACCGAATATCCCGAACATCTTCAGGATGAATTACCTGAGGACGTACGTCAAATGTGAAGCAGCCGAGCTACTGAGAGAAATCCCCTCTGGCGGTGAACACTTCGCCAACGCTTGGAAGGTGTTGCTGAATCATTACGACAACACCAGATTATTGATTCATAAGCTGCTGGAGAGCTTAATACCAATGCCGGCAATGGTCGATAATTCAGCCAGCGAACTTATGCGCGTGCTGAATGGGACACGCAACATACTGCAAGCTCTGAAAGCGCTCGGCAGCCCAGTAGAGCATTTAACTGTTTTTGTGTTGTGTTTTGGGACCACTTTACTGTTTTTCTCACCAGGAGCAAAATAACGCTTCAGTGTCAAGCCAAGTGGGAAGATAGCGTGAAGCAGAGTCAAGCAGGTCGCAAATCCAATAATTTTGTGCAAGCAAGCGCTGATAAGACAACGTGCCCGGTATGTTCTGAAGCGCATCCTATCGAACAATGCATCAAATTTAGAAAGCAAAGCGTTGACGAAAGAAAACAGACTCTCGGCAAAAAGCGATTGTGCTACAATTGCTTTGGCACTCACATGTTAAGAGATTGTCAGTCCACAGCCACGTGCTTCAAAGCACCATACATTGATTCATGCTCCGTTCAAAAGGGATGGTGCTCCAAGTTCGTCTGGCAAAAAGAAGGTAACCACGCAAGAAAAGCCCGATTACTGTGAGGAAGTTGTATCTCCGCAGAGCGTTTTAGCCACGACTTCTTGCAATGTGCAGGAAATAAACGGCGAAGCTTTGCTGGCAACAGCTAGCATCAGAGCGTCCTCAAGTGACGGACAGTGCGCTGTTGTGCGTGCTCTGGTCGATCAATGCGCTCAGTCTTCCTTTGTGACTGAGGCTTTGTGTCAGCGATTGTGCCTGAAGAAACGCAGAGCAAACATTCCGGTTTCTGGCATAGGACAGGGTCTGACAAACAGTCGATCAGAAGTAGAGTTGGCGATTCGACCACATTTCCGTCGAAATTTAAGCTGATGTTGAAAGCTTACGTACTGCCGACTATCACGAGTTATCAGCCATCGTGCAGAGATCCGAAGATATGGTCGCATATCCAAGGACTGCAGTTGGCCGACCCGGACTTTGAGCGACCCGGTCGCATCGACGTGCTGTTAAGCACACAGATTCACGCCCGCATCGTGCAAGAAGGCTTGAAAACGGGCGGTGAAAATGCACCTATCGCCACTAAGTCAAGGCTCTTGGATACTGTCTGGTAGTATTGACGAGCCAAGTCATGGGGTACTATCGTGTGCCTTCAAACAGATGGTCAGTTGGACGATCTGTTGAAATCTTTCTGGGAGATCGAAGAGCCGCCACGTGCTCTTCCTTGGTCCGCAGAAGACAAGCTGTGTGAAACGCACTACCAGAAGAATACTATTCGACTCGGAGATGGTCGATATCAAGTTCGCCTCCCAGCGAAGCCCAAGATTCCGCTTGACTGGTACAACTCTCGGCAGATAGCGCGAAGCTGTTTACTTTCATTGGAAAGAAAGTTCGGCAGGAATCCCTCTCTTCGAGTTGAATACAGCGCAGCGATTACGCAAATGATCGAGTCAAATCAGATGCGCAGAGTCGATATCCCACCAGAAGATTATAGCTCGCACTATTTCCTGCCGCATCATGCAGTGGTCAAAGAGAGCAGTACAACTACTCATGTTTGACCCGTATTCAACGCTTCGGCTAGAAATGCCACAGGTCAATCGCTGAATGAACATCTCATGACTGGGCCGAATCTACTGCCACAGCTCGTGCTCGTGCTTGCTCATTGGCGCTGTTACCCTATAGCTTTCGTGGCAGATGTCTCGAAAATGTACCTGCAAGTACGCCTTCACCCTGGGGATTGGAAATTACAATCCATCCTTTGGCGTGAAGACCCGAAAAAGGATATTGAAAATTACGTCCTTACCACCGTCACGTTTGGCTGTGGCCCTTCTGCTTTTTTGGCCAGCCGCACTCTGAGAAGACTAGCACAGGACGATGGAGATAAATTTCCGCTGGCTACTTCTGTCATACATAACGAAATGTATATGGACGATGTCTTGTCTGGAGCTTTCGACGTCGATACAGCTGTGCAGAAGCGAAATCAACCGAACTCGTTGCTGTCGGCTGGGGGCTTTAGTCTGGCCAAGTGGATGACTAATGACGCAAAGTTATTGAGCTCGTTCAAGCCGTCAGCTTTGGCCAAAGAAGCGACCCTCAAGGTCGAACTGGGATTTTTAGTACTCGGGCTCGTATGGGAGCCGAAAACGGATGTTTTTCGCTTCAACGTAACTCTGGAACCTCTGTCAGCGCCGATAACCAAAAAAAAGGTTTTATCGAGCATTGCGGGCATCTTCGACCCCTCTGGTTGGATTTCGCCCATCTTGATCCCATTAAAAATCTATATGCAGTCTCTGTGGCTCTTGACCAAAGAGTGGGATACTCCATTGCCCGACGCTGAGACTGAGAGATGGCATGCTTTCGAGGTCGACTTGCAAGATCTGCCTTCTGTCACGATTCCCAGATGGAATGCTTTCATGAACGACACGCTTATTGAATTGCACGGATTCGCAGACGCGTCAAAGTTTGCTTACGCTGCAGTGCTTTATTTGCGTTTGATTTGTCAAGGGCAGGCTCGAGTTACGTTGCTCGCTTCAAAGACAAAGGTGGCTCCGCTCAAGACTTTATCCATACCCCGACTTGAGCTGCGTGCTGCGCACCTCTTATCAAAGCTCACAGCGTCTTTTGTTGCCACGAGTGATTTTTCGCAAGCCAAGCTGCACCTTTGGTCTGATTCGAAAACTACGCTACATTGGATCCACGGCCTGCCAGCAAGATGGCCCGTATTTGTAGCCAACCGATGCGCCGATATAATCACGCACGTACCGCAAGCAATATGGCATTATGTAAATACAAAGCATAATCCTGCCGATCTTGCGTCTAGAGGATGTACTGTGTCTGTCTTGCGCACGAGCGGCTTTGGTGGCATGGTCCAGAGATGCTCTCGGCAACGACTCGTCCGTGGACGAGTGACGAAGCGAACTACGCGTCGGAGAATGAAGCGAGCGAGGCCGCAGTCGAACAGACGGTGCTGGCGCAGAGCAGAATCACTTTGCAGGACTGTGAGTTGTTCAATCGCTTTTCGTCGTACTTGCGCTTGAAGAAGGCTATGGTGCATTGTCTGCGCTTCGTAACTAAACTAGCAGTCCGATGCAATTTAACTTTGAAGTTGCAATTCGAGGCGGCCGATGGCTCCGAGGTCACTGTGCACGAGCTGGAGCAATCAGCACGACATTTATATCGGATGACGCAAGTTGCGCTTTTACCTGAGGAAATGCAACTTCTCGCCAACAAGACACAGCTCGCCAAAGAACACCCTCTTGCCAAGTTGTGTCCAATCCTCGTAAGCGGGTTAATCCGTGTTGGTGGCAGACTAAGACACGCTGCTCTCAGTGAGGAGCGCAAACATCCCATTATTTTGCCGACCAAGAGTCGATTGGTTCAGTTACTTGTCGACTACATGCACGAGCGGATGTTCCACGGCGGCATACACTTGATCGCTACGCACTTGAGGCAGCAGTATTGGATCCCCGCCTCAAAGACGTGATAACTCAAGATTGCGACGATGTAGTGTGTCTCCGATACGGAGCCGAGACGGCGTTCCAGCGCATGGCTGATTTACCTGCAGCTCGTGTGAATCGATGCCGCTCCTTTGAGGAGGCCGGTCTGGACTACGCTGGTCCTTTCCCGATCAAAGCTTCCAGGCATCGAGGAACATATTCATACAAGGGTTATTTCGCCATTTTTGTATGCATGGCCACAAAAGCGATACATTTGGAGGCCGTATCGTCTTACGACAGACTCTTTCATCGCTGCTTTTCGCCGCTTCGTCTCTCGAAGAGGACCTTGCCGACACCTGTACAGCGACCGAGGCACAAATTTCGTAGGAGCAGACGCTGAACTTCGACGATTGCACAGTCAAGGTTCGGGCTTCTACAACTCAATCTGTGCTCAGTTGCGTGACAAGCATGGCACAACGTGGCACTTCAATCCGCCAAGTGCTCCGCACTTCGGTGGTTTATGGGAGTCTGGAGTGAAATCCGTCAAATACCATTTAAAGCGAATGGTCGGTGATAATTTGTTCACTTACGAAGAGTTTTCAACTCTGCTAGCACAGATCGAGGCAATATTAAATTCGCGGCCACTCACGCCATTGCCTGACGGATTTGAGCCTGACTCTGTGTTGACACCAGCTCATCCGTTGATCGGTGAATCATCGATCGTGCTCATCGAGCCCCGCTGAAAGACAAAAAATTGGGCCGTTGGAACGATGGAAGCGTATAACACAAATTACGCAAGTTTTCTGGGAGCGATGGTGCACCGAATACTTACACACTCTACAAAAGAGAAATAAGTGGCTGAATGTAAAAAAGAACCTCGCTCCGGGAGATATCGTTTTAGTAAAAGACGAGATTCTCCCTTGCGCTCGTTGGCCACTGGCCAGAGTGGTTGAAGCACACCCTGGTAGCGACGGCTTGGTACGCACCGTTACCGTTGCGACCGCTAAAGGGACGTACAAGCGACCGATCGTGAAATTGGTGCCGCTTATCGAACACGATTAGTGTAGTTCACTAATCGGCCGCCAGAGGTCATGTACCGATCCACATGAGAAATAACTCAGTGTAAGTATATAGTGAGCCGCACTCACTGCTAGTTCATTTCCTATTATAATAGGTCTCAACTGGTGACACTGTGCGCGAAATTATGGCTTTTCGAAAAAACAAGCGTACGAAGAAAAACCAGAGCAGTGCCAAGTGGCGCGCTCGTCTGGCAGAGTTTCTCGCCGAGCGTCGAAAGGCAAACAAGGCGTCCCTTCCAGCCCTCACCGCAGACGCAGTCACCGAAGCCATCAAAGAAGCACCCGTCGCAGCTCTCGTTCATAGCTCTGTCGAGAAGACGCTACCTGTCGCTCTTACACAGGACGATGTCCGAGATAGAGTGAGAAATCGTCGACATGCCGTGGCCACATCGAAGTCGCAGACGTAGATCCAGCTGCTGCTACACGAGCCAGTATCCTGAACTTCAAAAGCTGCCAGGTATGATCGCCGCCGTTGAGCTTTCTTCTCAAAGTGCGAGGAGTCCAGATGAGTCCAAGGCTAGTCCGCCTACGCTTGACGTAGGGACTACCACAACTACCGTTGCTGAAGCATCAGCGCTCGCTGCGGCCCAACCTGCCCTTGTGAGCTCTGCAGTCGATCCTCGCCCACAAGAGAAGAAGAAACGGCTTGATCCAGGAGTCTCCTACGCTGAGTGGCGACTTATACCCATCGACATACCCAAGCCTGCGTATACTCGCTCTAAAGCGATAACTCTGACTTCTCGTGTTGCGCCGGTGCCTGCAGTGACGTACATTCCTACACCGAAAGCTGAGCTTATGCGACGAAGCCGAGACGAGGCAGCCAAGGCCAGAGCTCTACTACGCCCAGCAGAAGATATCGAGGACATATTCGCTTCTGGTCAACCTGTGTCGGATACCGAATACGCCGCCTGGAAGACGACTGCACTTAGTCGGAGCACATAGTGTCATCTCTACTATTGTAAGATTAATTAAATTTTTCTCTTCTCCAATTTATAATTGTTATTTAGGTTGTAAGAAACCCCTTAGAGGGATTTCCGGGGCCGGTATGTTCAAAGATGTTGCCACTAGAGGGCGCCGGCCCGGCGAGTCGCACTCGCTATAGAAGCAGTCGAGGCCGTAAGATAAGTACGGGCTCGCCTCACGGTAAAATTGATTTACTGGCACACGCTAGCGGTAGGTGCAAAGCACTTGAGTTTCGCGGTCGGAGAGATTTTCTCTCAGCTCGCTGCGAACTTAGGTTGTCGGTCGGAGATTTTATCTCGGCTCGCTGACGGCGTAAGGAGACGGTCGTGGGGCAACCCTAGCTCGCTGTCGCTCAAGTGTTTTTGCAGCCTATCGGCTAGCATTGTGCTTTTTGTAGGCGCGACTCTTACGACGAGCAGTAAGAGTCGGCTATTTATACTCGGCGTCGGCCGATAAATCAATCTTAATCATTGGAAGATAAACCGCTCCGAGCTTGCATCACGAAGCTCGGGCAATTTGTTATACAAAGACTATTCTATTTTTTGTTCTACTCATATGTAAATATATATTCTCAATTATTGACTTTAATAAATACCTATTAAAATTTATATACTCGATCTCACAAACTTATTTCAATCCCCTTGCAGCACAACAGATCATAAAGCAAGGCTTTATTGTTTTTGGCCTTTACTAACAAAAAACACCGTTATACCAAATACTTCTTGCTTATCCGTTAGCTCAGTAAATGCCGATCTTTCGGAAGCTCCAGCCCAAATACAAATTCACGACCCTTCTTCTTCGACCCAGACGCGAATTCACCCAACGTGTAAGGTCAATCGTCATTCTCCCGTGGTTGAAAAATTAATAATTAAAAATTCGAAATTAGAAAATTCTATAAAAGTATTAAACCGCAAAATAAATCGTCTTGAAAATCGTGCTATCAAACTAACGAAAGATGACATTATTAGCGGCGCCAGTCAGTATCTTGGGGAAGAATCTTTAAATTTTTTTAAAATGCAGTTAAATCACGATAAACAACGCAAATGGGAAGAAGACGAAAAGCAATTTGCTTTAGGTCTTTATTATAAGTCTCCCAAAGCTTATAAATATTTGCTAGAATTTTGTAAACTTCCTTGCCTTACTTTAATTCACGATTGGGTTAACAGTATAAGTTTGAGACCAGGCACGAATAGGGTTTTTATTGAACAATTAAAAGTAAAATTAGAATCATAAAGTATTCACGAGAGACAATCTGTTTTAATGTGGGATGAAATTATGATCAAACCGGGAATAGAGTTCAGTAGTAAGTACGATGTTTTGGAAGGCTATCACGATTTATCTGATCAATTTGGTGGGCGAAAAGATAAAATAGCTAATTATATATTAGTTTTCATGCTCGGCGGATTGACTTACGATTAGAAACAACTATTTTGTTACTTGCCTTCAGCTGGGAATGTTTCAGCAAATGATTTAGAGTTAATTATTCCACGAGTAATAGAATTAGCTTTCGAAGCGGGTTTTATTGTTCGTTATATGACTTGTGATCAATCGTCATGTAACACGCCTGCCGTAAAAAAGCTGGGTATTTCTCATAACAAACCGTTTTATAAATTGAAAGATAATGATATAGCCTTCGGGTTTGACGTTCCTCATATTTTTAAATGCATTAGAAATTATTTGATTCTTCACGATTTTGAAGTAAATGATTTAGTTGTTTCTTGGGGCCCTATAAAAAAGGTCTATGCGCTTGAAAAGGGTAAAATTTGTAAAGCAGCCCATAAATTATCCGATAAGCTTATAAATCCTGGTCCGTTTGATAAAATGAAAGTTAGTCTTGTGGTCCAAGTATTTAGTCATTCCGTATCAGCGGCGTTAATGACAGCTGTTGTGAATGGCGATTTCGGTTCAAATAAGGTCGATATCGATACAATAGCTGCGACATCTGAATTTTGTGCGAAATTGAACAAAATCTTCGATTGCTTGAACGCTCGTACTTTTTTCGATTCAAATCCTTACAGGAAAGGGTTGTCACAAATTACGAAAGTTGTAGAGGAATTAGAAAACGAGTTAGTTTGGCGTTCTAAAATTAGTATTATTCAAGTAAAACAAAATAGTCATTCTTTTCCGTGGGTTAAAAATTTAACGTTAACTATTAAGGGTATTTTATTTTTATGGGGTCAACTTGAATCCGAAGGTACGAAATATTTGTTGACTTCGCGCTTGAATCAAGATAAGCTTGAAAACTTTTTTGGTTTTTTAAGAGAACGTAGTGGTTATAATAAAAATCCTACGCTAACTCAGTGCGTGAAAAATATACAATACGCTATTATGATCACTTTGCTTGTACCAACCGGTTGGAACAAATTGTGAAGCTGACAAAGCTCGTCTTTTGGTTTAAAATTTTAATTCTATAAAACGAGATACTTCAGGTAATTTGGAAGAACTTATTCAGAAGGAAGTTACTGACTGATTTGTTGCTAATGGCGCAAGTCTCGAAAGATGCGATGACGAGGATTTACTCGCGATCGCAGAAGCTGAGGCATCAGCAAATTCACTCACAAATACGCAAACAGATACACTCACAGAAATACCCACAGATACACCCACAGATACACCCACAGATACACCCACAGATACACACACAGATACACACACAATTTCACACACAGATGCAAGCACGGCTTAACACACAGATACACACACAATTTCACATACAGATGCAAGCACAGTTTCACACACAGATGCAAGCACGGATTCACACACAGATGCAAGCACGGATTCACACACAGATGCAAGCACGGTTTCACACATAGATTCACAAACAGTCACTCAATCAAATACGCAAACACATTTACAACCACCGCCATCATCGACATGGACTACCAGGACTGGGTCGTCGGGTTTGAAGTAGAAGCCCTACCTCACCGCGAATGGCGCAGACGTGCAAGCGTGTAAGTTGACTCTCCTTACCCGTCTCGCCTGCAATTCGCGTTACTGTGATTAAAAAACAGATACGGTACAGTGCATGCAATGCTCTTGCAAATCTTAGATTTTTATAAGAAAATTGGCATGCTCTTCGTCTGTCCAAAGGATTTTCCCTTCTCACAGAGTTGAAAACGGCCATTTTCTCGATTTAGAAAACAAGCAAAGCACGCATCTGTACCATTATTGTACTAACACGCGTAATGGCGGCCTCGTGTCCTGCTTGTCGTAATCATCGTGTCATGCTGTGATCGTCCAAAGGCTTTCCACCTTGTCACGATACAGGCCAATACGACCGGTAAAAGCTGCATTTAGGCATGCAGGTCTGCAGTCCTTGTCCCCTATAATATATAAAAAAAAAAAACGACCGCGCATTTTGTTCGCGACATCCTCGCGATATACATCGCGGCATATTTCTCGCGAACTCGAGTCAACGATCATCAATACGCGTGTTCGCTAGAATTTGAACTTGTACACACGCGCTTCGCGGCAACGTGCTCAAATTCTCGGTATCGTGCGTGAATTCTACGAATCGCGTGTACAAGCCGCGCAGCCAACGTCGCCTGTCAGCGCCTGCTAACAGCTACCGTGGCGCCATCGGTCGGTTCACGAACGCGTCACTCCGGCCTTGTAGCGTCGTCGTCTCCTTCGCGACACTTGTCTCTCGTTGCACACGCGTGACATTGTCGTCTGCATACGCACTCTCTATGGCACACATGATGGTCGTTGGTTATAACGCTGCACTGCAGCAAAACGAAGCCGCGTCGAACGAAAATACACAGCAATCGCCCGATACGCAGCAGCAAGACGAAGCTACAGCTTTCGCGACGCATTTCAAGCTGCAACGATCACCGATTATAACGCGCACACATACGCGTAGACAGCTCATCGACACGCTTGAATTGCAAAAAACTGCAGAGACACAGGTGCACGACACCACCGAGTCGCGTGAGACGGACATAAATTCGGATCGGCTCCTCGTTTCAAGTACGCTTTCGAACTCGACACCCAACATGCACGACCAAGCTAAAGCAGACAGCTCAAGCGATCTCTCTCTCAGTCTTCTCAGCCAACTCGACGGTGCCAACCTAGAACTGCATCAAATGCGCGAGCAGCTGCGTAATATGCAGGCTGAATTACAGCAAGCACTCAGTGCTTCTGCTGCACAGCAGCAAATATTAATCCCTCCACTTAAGTATTAATAAAAGCAACGGTGCAATTAAAAAAATGCCAGCCTCCAATCTTGCATTAATTCAGCAGTCTATAATCGACGCAGGTTTTTCTGCTCTCGGCGATAGCGACGATATGACATCTCGTAATGTCACTGCTACTTCTTCATGCAGTGCTGCTTCTGCTCCACCTCCTCGTGAGCATGTGCAGCCTCAAGCTTTCACATCAAGCAAACAAATGCTAAATTGTCCACCTGTCTCGCAAATCTCTCCTGCGACTTCCTACCCGGCACAATGCACATTCGCATCTCGCCATTCAAGCGCTCAATGCAATTCTTCATTACCACAAACGAGCGTACAATATACTACAGCACCAATGCAGCAGTTCGCACGGCCAAGCATGCAGCTTACACATGTTGCATCGCAGCCCACTGTACAGTCGCAGTCGCAGTACACACCGCCTTTGATACAGCCGATCCCTCATGCATCTTTTACACAGCAGACACAATCAACTGCACCTCCACCTCCGGTACAAATAAATGCCGTTACGCAAGCTGCTGCACAAAGGAAATTAGATAAATTTCCAGATTTTTACAAACACAGCCCTCAGCTGTGGATCAGCTTACTAGAATCTCAATTCACTGCGGCTGGTATCACAGCTCCATAGGATCGGTACTATCATCTAGTTACCAAATTGGGACACGATGTGACCGCGGAGTTGAAGCATTCACTGATTACTCTCCCTAGAAACAATGAGTACAACGCATTAAAAGCTATCCTCCTACGCAAATACGTGGAGAACGACATAACGAAAATGAAACGACTCAGTAATAATCTCAGCGGGATGCAAGATCTTACTCCTTCAGAATATCTTGATCACTTGGCTTCTGCTTCGGATCAATGGATGCCACGTGAATCAATCCTGTTGTTATGGAAGAAAAATGTACCTCCTATTATCTCAAGCGGTCTGAGTTCAGTAATTACACTAGAAAATGAAGCTGAAAACATCTCCAAAGCAGACGAGCTTTTTGACTCATACAATCGCAAGTCACAGCAATAGCCGGCTTTCAATTTTTGTATAGCACCAGTACAAACACCTGCAGCAACCGTGGACAGCACTTTCGATTTTGACAAAATTGCACATGCGTTGTCCAAGCTCGAAGACAAAATTAATTTCTTTGAGAAAAAGCTGAACAAGCCTCGTTACAACAACGCCAGTAACAACAATATAAGTGATAAGAAGGAGACGAAGCAGTCACACAAGAAAAGCTCACAAGACACAAGGAGGACTTGTGCTTTTATCACTCTCGATTTGGTGACGACGCTAAAAACTGTGCTGATCCTTGTCGTAGAAGTGGTGAAAAGCGAGTCAAGAGAAGCGACAAAAAAAACTAAGGCAGTTCGCTACTGCTTTGGAGACTGCAGCAAGTGGACTTTCCGTAAGTCTTCGTCTCCACGTATACGATCATCGTAGTAAATTCTCGTTTCTGGCCGACTCTGGTGCAGAAATTTCAGTTTTACCTGTCTCATTCTTTCCTCAAGCTCGACTTGTCAAAGCTAAGCTCGAAGCAGCAAATAAGTCAATAATGAACACATACGGCTTACATACTTTGCAATTAAAATTCAATTGCAAAAGTCCGTTTACATGGAATTTCGTTATCACTGACGTACCAAATCCAATCTTGGACGCGGACTTTATTCATTATTTTGACTTACTTATCGATCTTGGCCGAGCCGCTTTACGAACTCGCCAAAACACTGTCTTTGCAGCCGGAAAAAGCTTACTTTCTCCGACTTATACCATATCACTGTTATCACAATCGCACACCTTTTACGACATTTTGTCACAATTTCCCACCACCTACGACTCGCAATTCAGAAAAGCCATTAGCGAAAGCTCAGTATGTCACTATCTATACACAGGCGGACATCCTGGGTCCGAGAAAGCTCGCCGTCTTTCTCCAGAAAAGCTTAAAATTGCTAAAGCTTATTTCGCTGATATGCAATCAAAAGGATTGATAACACCTTCCAACAGTCCTTGGGCATCGCCTATACACATGGTTCCGAAAAAAGATGGAACGTGGCGCATATGTGGGGATTATCGCCGATTAAACACCGTCACGATTCCTGATAAATACCCGGTCAAGAGACTCCAAGACTTCACAGCGATTCTCGCTGATACCAAAATTTTTTCCACTCTCGACATGCAGAAAGCCTACATGCAGATTCCTCTGGCTTCTGAACACAGAGCCAAGTCGGCAGTTATCACACCTTTCGGCCTGTTCGAATTCAATGTTATGACATTCGGAATGAGAAACGCGGCTCAGACCTTTCAAAGATACGCGGACTTCGTTTTAGGCGATTTACCTTACGTATTCGTATACCTTGACGATATCCTAATCGCTTCTTCATCGCTCGATGAACACAAACGGCACCTGAGAGTAGTGTTGGAAAGACTGAGAGACTTTGGTTTGCAATTAAATTTAGATAAATGTCACTTTGGTCTACATGAAGTAGAATTTCTCGGCTTTTTAATTAACAAATCAGGTTACAAGCAATTTTCCTCGTCCCCAGATAGTAGACGAACTACGTCGTTTTCGATGCAAGTCTTTCCGCTTTCGAAGCTTGCAAACAACGTTTAGCCGATGCAGCTTTACTAGCTTTTCCGGTAGATACTGCACATATTCGCATATGCTCCGATGCCTCGAGCATAGCTATGGAGGGCGTGCTTGAACAGCAAAATTCCTCAGGGCAATGGTTTCCTTTGGCTTTCTTTTCACGAAAATTCAACAACGCACAAAGAAATTACTCAACGTATGATCGTGAATTAACCGCGGCTGTAGTATCTATCAAGCACTTCCAATATTATGTCGAGTCTAGGAAGTTTATTCTTGGCACTGATCATAAACCCCTTTTGCAAGCTCTGTCACAAAAGAACGAGAAAGCCATCCCTCGTCGAGCCATGCAACTCGAATATCTTTCTCTCTTCGAAATTGAAATGGTTTATTTACCAGGCATACACAACAACGTTGCTGATGCACTCTCTCGCATAGAATCTCTTTACGAAATTTCTGCAATTGACCAAGATACTTATGCAATGTTAAATTGCATTAACGCATTCAAGTTGCCTACATCCATTGATATGGGAGAGTTTTGCAACAAGCAAGCCGAAGATCAGGAGTTGTCCGAAATTTTGAAGGACCCTTTACATCCTTTGAAACTAGTTAAATTCTCCTGGTCTATAACTAAACAATTTTTTTACGCTAACGTACAAGACAATAATATCAGACCATTTTTGCCCAAGTCTCTTCGAAAGGCAATTTTCGACACCTATCATGATTTATCACATCCAAGTGGCAGAGTCACTGATCGTTTAATTCGTCGCAGTTATGTATGGCCAAACATGACTGGTGACATTACCAATTGGTGCAAATGTTGCTTGGATTGCCAAGGATTGCCGTGGGTCCTCTCCCACCAAGAGATGGCTACAGGTTTATATTATCCATCATTAACAGATTTTCCCGTTGGCCCGAAGCCATTCCGCTTCGCAACAGTACTGCGCAAACTGTCGTGCAAGCGATATTTGACCATTGGATATCTCGCTTCGGCGTTCCGTCAATTTTAACTTCCAACCAAGGCAGCCAATTTGAATATGCCGTTTTTAAAGAATTTACACAATTATTTGGTATCAAACGCATTCGCACCACGGCCTATCAACCAGCCTCGAATGGAATGGTAGAACGTTGGCACAGAGATCTTAAAGCCGCCTTGATGTGTAGAACACATACCCAAGATTGGGTAACTTCACTCTCTACTGTCCTTCTCGGACTTCGCACCAGAATTATTTTACCTGAAGACATAAGCCCAGCAGAAATGCTTTATGGCACAGCTTTGTGCATACCCGGCGACTTCATCGGTGAAATTAATCGCGATGATGATGAACTTAAGGGGGGAAAGGTACCTTAACCTACATTTATAAAAATTTATTAAAAATAAAGAGAATAAATTTTTTTTGGATTATACAGAGAAAACTCTGTTTTTTCCACTCTTTTCCAACGTTTTTCACTCAGGAATATGAAAATTAAGGTCCCAGTCACCATAGAACCCTCCTCGATGAAGCAAGCCCCCAGTCCTGGGAGGTACCCCTGTGCCGTAGGATCCAGCTAGAACCGATGATTCAATCCTGATCATTGGGGTCTCATTTTGTTCATTAGATATGTGGTTACAAACGCAAGCACTTTCAGATTTTTTAATTAGTTATACCCAATTTGCCAGCCACATACACATTTATTCATTAATATCATATAATAAAATACAATTATGCTAGGATATAGCCTAAAAAAAGTACAAATTTTGTCCAATACCTATGAAAGTGCTTGCGTTTGTAGCTATTTTTGTGTAGAACAACTCCTGAAAGTTTCAGCTCAATTGCTCAAACGGTTCACATAGAAAGTTACGGCAACAGAGCAATTTTGAGATGAAACGTACTGCCCAAAAGTTGAAAAAAACAAAATACACCAATACATGTCATAATGATACTCTCATGTCACTGAGGCTGCTTAAATTTTTCGGACAATAAAAAACAGTAATTAAATTTGAATTTTCAACATATTGGACCCACAAGGATAATGTTCAATTACCCTAGACAGCCACACAAAGCCAAATGCGCCAATTTCATTACTACATTTTATAATTTGTATTAAAATATTAGTATACGCTAATATGGGTTTTATGTGGAAACTGGTAACTAAGTTTATTATGTCCAAATCAATTTTTCACACAAATATGCACAATCTCATATAAAACTTGAACCCAGTCCTCTACCATTCACTAACATTCATAAAACATTAATCACTGGATCTATAATTGGAAATAAAATCACTCAAAATTGATCAATTATCACTAATCTGTTTATCACATGCAACAAACAATAATATATATGAGGCATCATGTACACATACATAAAGTACAGTGACATACATATACACTGATGTATATATGTCAATTTACATATGTACTGCTGTACTTTTTGAATTTGAAGTGTCAAAAATGTCACATTTTCATAAAAAGCTATTGGAACTTCTTCATGCTTTATTATGAAACACTATGTGGAGTTGGAAAGATATAATTGCACTCTACTATACTTTTTTCACCTTCAAAAAAATGTAATTTTTAGCCATTGGAAAATCAAGATAGCAGACTGTTGTTGACATTTGATCCGGGCTCGCGCACGAAAGTGAGAGAGACAGTAGATATACCGAAATCACGTGCTGCGAGTGGTGGCGTTACTGTACACCTACAGCCATGTAAACAAACAAATTTCTGCTGGATGCATTATAACCTAAGAATAAAACGAGTAACAGATGGCGCTACCAACTTATGAAGGTCCGGAGATTCATGAAAGAACGGCAATGTTTTGCTTCCTCATAGAGGAAGCTCTGTGATAGGCTCGAAAACGAGATTTTGAACCAGACCTCGTAGGACAATTTGGTTTACATATTTGTAAACTTGATTGAATTCTCAACAAATGTCCGTATGTATGTATGTGTGTGTGTGTGTGTGTGTGTGTGTGTGGTGTGTGTGTGTGTGTGGTGTGTGCGTGTGTCCGAGGCAAAATCTTGAAAATGTTACGGTGGATTGTACAAATTTCAATTGCCTTCATTGTCGTTTGTAGTATTAATGAGGCCAGAAAAGGTTTTTGGCAGTAGACGGGAAAAAAATTTTTTTTTGAAATTTTTTTCGTAAATTTGAAAAAAAAAATTTTTTTTTCATTTTTCACGTATGAATGCCGGAATTTCCACTATTTTTTTTGTGTCGTCATGAAAGCAGAGCAGCTAAGCTTTAATTTAAGACCAAAAAGATAGAGATTCACCGAATATTATAAAAATTAACGACTCGAAATGAACAGTTGTACTTTTGCTTCCTCATAGAGTAAGCTCTGTGATAGGCTTGCAAACGAGATTTTGAACCAGACCTCGTAGGAATTTGGTTTACATATTTGTAAACTTGATTGAATTCTTAAAATGTTCATATGTATGTATACACGGCCTTTTGACTAAGATTTTTTCGTAAATTTGGAAAAAAAATTTTTTTTTTCATTTTTTTACGTATAAATGCAGGAATCCATGATTACAGGAAATGTTATGGTGATTTTAAATAAATATTTAATTTTTTATACAAAAACAATATTCATTATTTAAAAAAAAATGTAATCGGTATTTTTTTATGAGGAAGCTCTTTGCCAATGAATTGGCAGCGGTTTTTTTTGTCGTTTTATTCATTTATGCTGTAATAATCATAAAAGTATCGGTACTAAATAGGCTGTACCTCTCGATAAAATCAAAATTAAAAAATTCTGAATACGGTACTGGAAAGCTGAGAAAAAATCCTATTGGAAAAGTCAATAAGCAAAAAAAATTTTTTTTGAAATTTTAGGTACTTTTCCCCCCTTAAAACGTTCAAAACTACCTTTGTACAACACATGCAGAACTTAAAGCCGATTGAGGCAACTGCAAAATCCAAGATAAAACCATTTTACTTCAAAGACTTAGAATCTTGTACTCATGTCTTCAAAGCAATCAAAGCAGTGAAACCACCGCTTACGAGACCTTTCACAGGTCCACACAAAGTACACCATAAACATGACTCCCGTAGACACTTCGATATCATCATTGGTAATAAAGTGAAAACAGTTTCGATCGAGCACTTAAAACCAGCGAATCTCGCTTTTGGTCCAGATGAAACACATTTACCTCCTCCTCCGGAGCCAAAAGTCAATAAGACTATTTCAGATGAGCTTAATCAAACAAACGAGCATAACTCCATCATTAGCGAGTCGCTCGCCACAGATTCATCTGTTCTCTCATCTCCTCACACTACGGATCAACAAGATCCCCTTTCACAGTTGATCAACACGATCACTCTTCTTTCACTACTGATCACATCAAGCAACTAGCAACGCAGCAAATCAACACGATTCCCCGGCAATTGTTGCCGCAGATCTTCCCGACAATTCAGGCACAAAAGCTTCAAGCTCTGAAAAGCTCATAGGGAAAAAGCCCGCACAAAGTCGTAACACAACGACCTGCGTCCAAGACACGAGAGTTTTTACTAACCAAAATTTACATACACAACTAAAACGTCAAAGACACATTCCAAACATTCTCAGACGAAAGAAAATTCTTTAATTTTCAGGAATAAAGAACTCATACAAGGCCTGGACGAAATCTACAGCGACATAAAGTATCGCTCACTCACAGCAGAGGCAGACATAGCCAAACAGTGCACAGAGCTTTTGTCGTCTTTTCACTTCTACGCCTCTTACTACTATCGACACGAAATTCGCCGTCGTCAGGCTTATAATCCACCCACAGCTATGCAGTCCACCTTATTAACAGTAGATCACAAAATTTCCTTCCCCATTCTCTTCAATGAAGACGAACCCATCTACACATTGTACATAAAAAACTTACACGGTAAATTTGAAACCTCACAAATTCAAGAATTTCTGAAACCTGTCGATCCTAGCGAATATCGTCTCACAGCAGTTAAATACAGTCCTAGATTGAAGTGCACCTGGCACAATCCACTGCTATTCACTGACAGTCTCGTGCAAAATTTAAGCGTTTGCAGCGGCTAACTTATTCAAATGGTCCTACGTCAACAAAAATGGCAAAATGCAGCACGGTTTCATAAAGTTGAAAGTTCACAAAACCTTTTCAAAGACTTCAAACGTCATTCAACCTCCGAAAGCGTACTCGAAGCAAACCCTACAAAGTCCGCTCGTCTCACACTACACGATCACAGTGAAAATTTTCGAAAAATTAGACATTCGCTCGGCATTTAACACCGTGATGGCGTATGCACTTCATCCTACACTCGTAGACGTGCTCTGTGCATATTTTTTCGACAGCTCGTGGCCCATACCGTTGGGACAGACTTCGTTCGACTGCCTTACATCAACGTTCAACAAATACGCGCCGCATACGTTAGTGTTTGATACCCCCAATAACATAAACTCCGTGATTTTCGTTAAAGAGTGTTTAAGCAAAATTCACGGTAATCCGCTTTGCAGGCGAGACGGAACGAAGGGTCACTTGCGTTATCTTGATGTAACCGCCGTTGAGATGACACAGCAATGCCTAGAGTTCACAGCGAACAGCTTTAAAATAGACACGTTCAAGTTGGGGCGTACTCTCTCTGTCACAGAGAAAATTATTTGTAAAATGAATATCACCGAACTTATAAGTGTCAACAATCCAAAATTTAGGGAGAGTGTCTCCAGAACGAGCACTTGCAGAAAGTCACGATCAAGAACTGCGCAAATCTTCGACTCTGTCTATTGAGCAAAGCGATCATTAATAATTATACAATCAGCAACCTTGAAATAACAAATATGTTTGACAGATTTTTACGACGGTTCGGTTCGACTGTTCGAACAATTGTTTAGCGATCGAAACGCGCTCGAGTGCATTAATATTAAATTTAAAAACCAAATGTTAAATTAGTCAATCCAGATTTCAATCCGCAAATCCACATGTCACCTAAAATTAAATACTTAGACTTAAGCAACGCAGTATTCGTCAAATCTGTAATCGACCAAATCATTCCGCGCATACCTAATGTTACAATCCTAAAACTTGAAAACATTCAGCTCAGTGATAATGTGGATTTTTCGCGGTTAAATAATTTACGTTTCCTAACAATTAAGTTTAATGTAGATAAACCACAAATACTAGATAGACTACCTAAAAGTCTTATTTCTATTACTTTAAGCTATGCCAAAGCAGAATCACGACAATTTAACTTCGAAACAATTAGAAAATTAATAGATCAAAGAGTACAAGTCTGTTGTCGTGGTTTTGACATTATCGAGCCACAATGGATGCGAGATCAGTACAAAAATGGGACTTTGTTCCACAGCACGTGTGGCGAAAATTACTTTGTAAGAAATTACTATACTAAAATTACTATTAAGCCTGTGGTTCAAACACCGTTGTGTTCAATTAAAAAAATAAAATAAATGTAAAGTATAATGTTAAGCATTAATAATCAAAAAAAAAAAAAAAAATTAAAACATATTTTTTTTTGTTAAATTTTCTATTTTTATACGTATATTATATTCTATTATTATAACTAGTAAGAATAATGTTAAAGTTGTACAATATAAAGAGAAACAATATCCTTTCCCTACTTATTATTAGTTATTAGCAAATGTAATGTTTTTGTTCTTTAAAGAGAAAAAAAAGAAGTAAGGGAGAGTACTAAAGCGACTGCCACTCACCGACGCGCGCCCTAGCGACGCGCACGCAAGCGCCTCGTCATTCTAAGCGACGCCAGTCGCCTCGCACGCTGCGCTGTGCTAGACACTCTCTCTGCGACCGTCTAGCTGTAAACGTCGCGAGCAATAAAATCTCTCTAGTACACTTGTGGCGACTGCCACTCTCCCGTACGCATCACTAGCACTACGCGCAGCCTGTGCGCTGCCTTCTTAACCGACACCAGTCGTCGCGCCGCACGCTTCACCGTGCTCATTCACACTCTCGATCGAACCGCCAACTCGTTCGTATCGGTATTGAATAAAGCACACACAGTCTACTTTTAACCCTCGTGTCCTTTATTCATCTACCTTACCTCTATCATTGCACGCGGGTGTGAAGCCACCCGGCTTTCTTCGTAGTCATCAACCTGTCGACGACAAACGCTTCAGGCCCCGACGGTTCGAGTTCGATTCCCAGCTCGGGCAAGACTCTTTTCGTTTCTTTTAAGATTTTCGACGCTCGTGCCACCAACCTCTTGGGTAACAGAACTAAAAAGTCGGCGTCAATTCAGCATAGGGTTTTGGACTTCTATTTGTAAGTATCTATATTTTTGACATTACTTCAGTGGGGACTCTATAGAGCTTCTCTGCTACATCTGTGTCTTTTCCGTACATCCCCCGTCCACCGTACGGTGATTAGGGGTTCGGGAACCAGAAGTGTCGTCTTCGTCTTCTTCTTATAGCATCGTCTGGATCGTTTTTACACCTCTTGCGCCTCTTGCCTCAGTCTGGTGACGACTGATCGAGCGCAGAAGCCAAATTTTCACCATAAACTTTCAATTTTTGACGCTTTCATGGGGGTTCATAATAAGCGTTATCACTGTTTTTCTCAGAATTTGTTGACAATTGTGAAAATTGCGACGAAAAATAATCCATGTCGTCATCCTCGACTATATTTGGAATCACGTTATCACTTTTCACATATTCTGACACTTCAAATTTTGCCGAAAGTTTTATTTTGAACGCTGCTTCATTTTGCGTGATAGCTTTCGTTCGTCTTTTTTTTTTTGGTAATTTTTCATTTTTTCGTAATTTGGACCAACTGATAAAAAGACGCTTTATACTTCTGATGATGTTTCGAGAAGTGGAAATTGAAAATCCTTTTTTTCTATAATATTCTTTCAATAACTCAGCTGCAACTTGTGCACTTTTTGCGATGTTTTTATCGATCACATAATGGTAAAAAAACACGGAAAGAACTTCGTTTTTCGTGGGAAAGTTGTGTTCTCCGAAATCAGGACGTACTTTTCCAATTAGAAAAATTCTTAGGTACACATTTACTGTATCACTACTATGAATAAAAGAATGTATATTGATTATAATAAAAATAAATTAAAAAATGTACCATAAAAAAAGCATTTTCACCTCATTTTTATTAACTATAATAATTTATTATATTAGAATTCAACTAGATTTGAGTAATCAAAACTCTTAAATTAATATTTTGTGATGAAGCACACGCCCGCGAACCCGAACGTCGCGCCTGACCGATACCGTCGAACACCAGCGAGACGCGAGGAGATTTTTCGCCGTGAGAATGCACAGATGAATGAGATTGCGCATTTTCCTCGTAGAATAGGTTTCAGGCCAAGAAGAAGTCGAGCTGAGCAGATGGAGAATTCACTACCGAGGCCAACAAGACCGAACCGCATCTCGAAATTGGATAAGCCTAGGCTGAGCAGAAGCCTGCAGGCCACGCAAGAATAGCAGTAGCGTCACGCGCTGACTGCGCAATCTACTGCGCCACGGAAAGAGCCACGGCACGAGCAGATTACCACGAGCGAAGGCCGAGTGTGCATGTGCGGCAACAAAAAAGGCAAGTGTAGTGCAACGAGTGATTTGTTATTGTTGTTGCGAATCAACCGGATCGTTCGCGACCGTGTAAGTCCTCAGCGAGGAGAATTTGCCGACGAGGAAAATATCGAGCACAGTGTGAGTGCAGTGCGACACGAACAGATCGTGCGAGTGCCAGAGCCGAGGCCAAAAAGTGAGGCTAGTTTTCTGCCTAGAGAGACGTGGCACCGATCCGAACTCGATAGCCACCTAGGCCGAATAGTGAAACTCTGCCTCCGGTGTTTGTGGCCGACGAAACCTACGGTACTTTGATAATTTAGATTTCCTCGGCCAAAAATTTAAAAGGTGAGTCACTTGGGCCAACAGCTCGGCCGAGACTTGGCGGAAGGCCCAGAACCTCCTCTGAGCGGTGAGTGTAAGTACAAGAGGTCCCAACAATAAAATTCTTGCCGACGGCATTTGAGCTGGGTCTTACCCGATAAGGCCGATTTGCCCGTCGCAATGGCGCCCAACGTGGGGCCTCTTGGGCCTAACTAGAAATAATTTTGGGCCTTATAAAATTCAAGAAAAATTGAAATTTAAAATTTTTCCGACTTTTGCCCAAAAGTGACGAACGGTTTCGTGCAACCGCCGAGAAGGCTCACTGATCGTGAGCCGAGTGTGAGAGTGTGTGGGACCGTAAGTCCCCAAAGTCGACGCGGCCACGTGAGACTGACCAAAAGTTTGTATTTATAGCTAGGTGCAGTAGTGCATGGTCGCTTTATGAAATTTATATTTTCGCTTATATTATTTTTAATTCTGCATAGAAATTTGCTTTTGAATTTTGTATTACCTTGCTTGTAGCGCTTTGTAGAAGGTTGATTTGAGCTTATCTGAGTTGCTTTAACGGCTGAATTTCAATCTAGCCGTTGCATTAACTTTAGCGCAAGACCAAAAAACGAGCGAGCGAACGAGTTCGGAGCTCTGTGATTGGCTGACATTCGACAACTCGAGTCACGCGACGCGACGACATCGCGCTGCAGGCTTCTCTCTCACACGCATAAATTCGTGTGTGTGTGTGTGTGTTTTTTTTTGGACGTGGGCAAAGTGAACTCTGCAGCCAGTGGCCCTTCGAAACACGTACCCCACCGGGAACCGTCGTTAAACATTACTTCGGTGGGGACTCTATAGAGCTTCTCTGCTACATCTGTGTCTTTTCCGTACATCCCCCGTCCACCTTACGATGATTAGGGGTTCGGGAACCAGAAGCGTCGTCTTCTTCTTACAGCATCGTCCGAATCGTTTTTACACCTCTTGCGCCTCTTGCCTCAGTCTGGTGATGACTGATTGCGCGAAAGACGCTACTGACATCCTGCGGTTTCGAGCATGAGCCTGATGATGTTTTCAGACTCGATTTCTTCTTGTAGGACTTGTTGGAGTCTCTCCCTCTCTTCGTGAAATCGCGGGCAGCGAAAGAACACAGGCTATGGCTTTAGAAGTAGCCATGCCCGGTCAGGAGTTGTGTGAGATGGTAGTCCACTTCTCCATGTCCCCTCTCGACCCATTCCGTGATGTTCGGAATTAGCCGGTGTGTCCATCGGCCCTTTGAGGCCCGGTCCCACCGGTCCTGCCACCTTTTCAGCGTCTCTCTTCTCTCTTCCTCCCTGACATCCTCGGGCGGCGCTGGTATACGCGTGCTCGCTCATCCGCTAGTAGCGCCAGCGGTGGTACGCCGGCTATCACGTACGTCGCATCGTAGGAGACGTGTGGTCGCCCGCTGATCACGCGCAGGTAGGCTCGTCGATGTACAGACTCTGCCTGACGGATGTAGGCCTGCGTCTCTGTCGCACAGCTCCAGATGGGTGCTCCATATAGGAGAATCGAGTCGTCGACGTGGGCATAGAGCTCGCGTCGGCTACTACTGGGCCCACCGATATTGGGCATGATCTTCGCGAGGGCTCCAGCCACTCTTGCTGCCTTTTCGCTGACGATTCGGAGATGTTGGTCGAACTTCAGCCTGGAGTCAATGTGTAGGCCCGGTAGCAGATGCAGGGGGACGACCTTATGCTGCAGTCGCCCACTGTGATGGTGATGGTCTCCATTTTCTTCCTGCTAGTGATCAGTAGGGCCTCGGTGTTATGGTCAGCCGTTACTAGGCCGAGCTCGTGAAGCGCGCATCGCACCTGCTCGATGGCAGAGCTTAGATCGTATTTGATCTGCCACAGGAGCTTGGCCACAGCCACCAAGGTGATGTCGTCAGCGAAGCCGACAATCTGTACGTAGCCTCCGAAGTTGAGGCGTAGAACGATGTCGTACATGACGTTCCACAGGATGGGCCCCAAGACAGACCCTTGCGGAACGCCTGCTGTGACTCTGTAGGACTCTGATCCGTCGTCCGTATCGTAGTCAAGCACCCTTGCCGAGAGATAGCTGCTGACTATTCTCAGCAGGTACTCTGGCGTGCGCATTCGGCGTAGCGCGGCGTTGATGTTGTTTCACCGAGCCGAGTTAAACGCGTTCCTCACGTCAAGGGTGACCACGGCGCAGTACTTCTTGGTGCCGTGGTTCCATCTCTTGCCTGCGATGGCCTCTCGCGTGGTGGCGATGACGTTCTCGATGGCGTTGATCGTAGTTCGCCTCTACCAAAAGCCGTACTGGTGATCTGAGAGGCCCACAGGGCTCTCAGTAGTGGCTTCGAGGCGGTCGCAGATGATTCTTTCGAGAATCTTGCCCGCTGTGTCAAGCATACAGAGCGGCCTGTACGACGATGGTTCCTCGGGGGGCTTGCCTGGTTTTGGCAGCAGGACAAGCCTCCGTCTTTTCCAGCACGCGGGAAAGACACCGGTTCGCAGGCACGCCGTGCACACCTGCAAAAAGATGTCAGGGTGCGTGGGAATGGCGATCTAATAGCGGAGTTTGGTACTCCGTCCGGCCCAGGCGCAGAGTGATCCTTGATCCTCCCGCATGCTCTTCGAAGTTCTTCAAGGGTGACGGCTGGTACAATTGCTCCTGCCTGGTGTGGTGGTGGCAGAGCTGACTCGTCAGGCACGCGAGGGAAGAGCAGCCACTTTGCGGCGCACTAGGGTCGGTGAGCTTGGTGAATTTGCTCTTGGTCCTCTGAGATGGAACATGACTGTCTCATATGGTTTTCCCCATACGTCCTCGTTGACCTCGTCGCACAGTTTGTTCCAGCATAGGCGCTTGCTGGTCTTGATAGCTGCGCGCAGGAGACGTCTTGCGGAGGTATAGCTCGCTCGACAGGCGTCTTCATTTGGCCGGCCACGCGCTCTCTGGGCAAGCCTTCGCGCTCGCAGACATGAGCGCCGGAGGTCAGTGATTTTGCTTGTCCACCAGTATACTGCGCCACGACGAAGTGTGTTTTTTTTTTTTTTTTGGATGTATTAATATATATTTTATTCAGTAAGAAGAGAAAAGAGAAGTTTACATTAGGTAGCAAATGTAGTATATTGGGTTAGAATTTACATAGGTTATGTAGATACATCCACAACAATTTCCCTTTATTCCATCTCCGCGGAAACCGCCGTTAAGCATTACTTCACGGGGGGTGGAGAGATTGGCATTATGCACTTCATGAGGGCTTGGATGGGGTGGCGTCTTTTTCTAGCCGCATCGTCCGGTCATCCCCTTCAGTCCATTCCTTCATCTCTCAGTCTTGTTACCACTGAGTGGGCAAAGGAAGCAACCGCGAGCCAGTTCAGCTCGCTCGCAAGCATGAGCTTGGTAGTGTTTTCCGGCGTCATAACCTCGTTGAGAAGAGCCTGTAGTCCTTCTCTCTCTCTTCCTTAAACCTCGGACAGTGGTAGAATACGTGCTCCGCGTTCTCGATGGATGAGGGGCAAACCGGGCATTGCGCGCTATGGTTATGATCGTAGCGTCGGCTATGGTGTTTAAAGAAGCCATGCCCGGTCAGGAGTTGCGTGAGGCGGTAGTTTAACTCTCCGTGCCTCCTCTCAATCCACACTCTGATATTCAGGATCAGCCGATGCGTCCAACGGGCCTTAGTCGACTGGCGTCTCCTCCTGAGTTGAGTTAGTTTAGTTTAGTAAATTTTTATTGGCATTAAATTTGTACATTATACTGCCAGAACACATTAAACTTTGGCGCGAAATACAAAAATAAAAATGATTTACTTATATGGCTAAGACTTATTCTAAACAGTCAGATACATACGTGAAGGTTAATCATAATATAGTTTATATACAGTTCAAGGTGAACAATATTAAAGTATTAAGGATAATTAAGCGTACATTATAGTTAAAAATATAAATATAAATGGGGGAATTAGCAATATGTTGATCATATGTTTTTATCAATTTTGTTTATGAACAAAAAGAAAGCATTCATAATATTTGGTTCATTTTTTGACAGAAGTATGGTAAGATTAAAGGGTTCAAAATAGTTAAGCGCATGAAGTTGAGATACCATCTCTTTTCTTTCTTTTAGATATTTTTTGCAATGCCAAAAAATATGATCAATACTTTCAATTTGTTGTGCTTCACAGTCACATAAATTGTTCTGAACAATTTTGTACCTAAACAGATGAGACTTAATTGAAGAGTGGTTACATCTAATGCGATTAACAGATACGATAGCCCTTCTGTTTACAAATTTGTATTTGTAAAACCAGGGTTTTGGACTTAGCTTATAGTAGTGTTTGAAATATTCGACGCCTTTATTTTGTGCTGTATTCAACAATTCTTCATGTTCATCACGTATACATCTTTGTTTTAACTCAGAGAATATATCAGTGTAAGGAATATCGGCATACTTCATTTTTCCAGACTCAGCTGCGACCTTCGCCGCAGAGTCCGCATTCTCATTACCAATAATCCCTATATGAGAAGGGACCCATATAAGTTCAACATCTTTGTGGTTTAATTTGCACTCATATAATTTTTCTCTTAATTCCGCAATGAGAGAAGATTCATTTTGTGAATTTTTTGTGGATTGTAGAGCTTTGAGGACTGATTCTGAGTCGGTATAAATTCTAATTTTTTTCTCAAGCGAGTTCAAAAATTCCTCTATCACTGTGAGAATAGCGAGGGACTCTGCGGTAAAAATCGAAGCCAAGTCGTGGATTTTATAGCTTATATTAAAATTTTCTTTCTCTGACCAAGACGCGAAACCTGTACAACTCTTATAATTATTTTCGTTAGCTAACTCCAAAGATAATTTCGACCCATCTGTGTAGATGTGAATGTAATTATTATCATTAAATTTATTTGAAAATGTACAGAGAGGATTCATTGTAGGAATGAAGAGTGATGATCGATAGGGGTGATTGTACTTAAAAAAGAGATCATATTTTATTATTGATAAATTAAAAAACCATACGTTTCATAGCATTCTGTTAGCAAGATTTGGAGTGATTATGGGCGAATTGATATGAATCGTTCAGCTCTCTAAGTGACTCCAACTGATCAATTATTATATTATTGTGGTACGAGAGTTGCTTTAGTAAGTATTTGAAACATAAGGTTTTAAATCTGTAGATTATCGAGGGAACCTTAGTTTCAGCTGTGATAACATTCAACGGAGTACTATTTTGATATCCCATAACCATTCTTAAACACATGTTTTGAATTTTATTTGATTTGTCGAAATTGGAGGGGGAACACGGTTGAATCAGAAATCCCCCATATTCTACACGGGGAAAGGTTTTGCTCTCGAAACGCGATGCAGAGTAAAAAAAACCCGGTGCGCCATCTACTCATGAAATGAGATTAACGCTCGAAGTTCGCCAATCCATGCATCATGAGAGTTGGTGCGCACTGTTCTATGTTTTACGATGCGTCCGTGCATTTCACATCAGCGTGCATGCATTGCGTTTCGTGATGCGCGCACGCTAAAGCGTCATTCGTGCGGACGTATCGTAAAACATAATTCTCTATACCATCCTCTAATTGAATTATATATACATATATATCTAATATGTATTCTATTTAATTTTATATTATATATAATACATTACCCAAATGAAAATTCGAGTGACAAAGAAATGGTTTTTATTTTACAAAATACAAAAATACAAAAATGTAAAGATATAATTAAAGTTAAAATACATGTCTTCCTATGATAAAATCTCGTACAGTTTTATCATCTGTGTACAAAAGAAAAGGAGTTCTTAAAACTAAATCTTCATACCTTATTTTTATATGAAGATCAATTTCTTTTACACAGTAAGCGAATAAATGTTTATCAAACCCGACAGTTTTTAAAACCGAACAATTAAAAAAGATTTGACCATTTATACGTAGAATAAGGAATTATTGTTGTTTTTCCCTTCCATTGAAATAATTCAATTCAAGTTCGACTTAAAAGAGTTGTCATAAGTGAGATTTCTATATTAATAGTTTTAACTATCAACAAAATGTTGACTAGACCTCTTCTCTTTTTTCATTATAATTCATTAGCATAATTATCAACTGTTAACACTCTCACATTCTATCAACGATTTCATTAACTAATTAATGTTATCAAACGATTTTTTCTAGTATAGGTCTCGCTACATCGACAATTTTACTCTCTCTACTTTCGATCGCTTTAGTTACGAAGGTCAATTTTTTTGGCTAAAGTTAGGTTAATATTTTAATACTTTCAGCGATTACACTCATTAATTCTACAAATAAAAGTGGCATCAATACCTACCATAAAACTTGTAGCAAAGGTGATCTAATTTCCAGTTGATTAACAGGGCTTTCACTTGAGGGTCCATTGCAAATGCTTTATAACGTACAAGTTGCCAAATATTCGTTCGAGTGTGCACGACAAAAGACGGTGCACGCACAGAAATGCGTGATGCCGAGAGCATCGAAAAACATAAAGCGGCGCCGCATCAAGTTGTAACGTGCATGCTACGCGAACGCTGGTGCGCGCGCGCCCTCTTACGACGCATCAATATCGTGCACGACGTTTTGCGAGCAAAACCTTTCCCCGTGTAGTCTAGATCTTACTAACGATTTGAATAGCATTAATAGGGTCAGTGGATCACCGCCCCACCATGTACTCCTCAAACAGCTAATAATATTAATTGCTTTATGGCTACACAAAATTGTATCCTGAATGTGTGTTTTCCAGTTGAGTTTTTTATCAAGGGTTATACCCAAAAATCGAGCCGTGTGGGATGGATGGATAAGTATGCCATTTAAATTAAAGGATAGATATTCTAACTTATTGTTATATTTATTAAAAATCACGAGTTGGCTTTTATTTGGAGCAAGACCCTTGGATTTAAGGTGAGCGTTTAATCTCGCAGCAGAATGTTCTAAACTAAATAGAGCACTTCTCGGCTTCTTATCAGATACATAAATCACTATATCATCAGCGAACTGAAGAATTTTTACTGGATCATTAATAAATAGGTCATTCGAACGAGTATATAATGAGTAAAGATTTGGGCTTAAAACACTCCCTTGAGGTAAACCTTTATTTACTACACGGGCTTGGCCGAGTTGGCTATCGATCGGTAAAACAGATCTTTTGTATATAAGATTATAAATAAATTTTATGAACTTTGATGGCAAATGGAGATTTTGTAATTCGACGATGAGAATGTCTGGTACGACATTGTCGAAAGCACCCTTAATATCAATAAATAGCGCAGCTAAACTCTCTTTTTTGTAGAATGATTGGTGTATGTCATTCGTCAAGATTGCCACGTTATTGATACATGATTTGCCTTTTCGAAACCCGAATTGTGTCTCAGGCAATATATCATTAGTCTCGGTCCAGTAGTATAATCGAGCGCTGATCATGCGCTCAAGGATTTTTAGTATACAAGATGACAACGAAATAGGTCGGACTTTTTTCCCATTACTTTTAGGGATAAAAGTCACTAAATAAGTATTCCATGATTCTGGAAATACTCCCGTGCAATAACTTTCATTTAAAATATCCAAAAGAGCTCTAATATAAAATTCTGGTAAAAGAATATAAGGATTTCGTACGATATTTTATCACAACCCGGACTTGATTTGGTATTGGCTGAGGCAATAGCCTGAGTAATCTCTTCAAAGGAGAATGTATCTGATAGGATATGGTTCTCTGAGTCCAAGGAATGACATGGGTCTAAGACTAGAGAAGATGTAAGAAGAGATGAATCTTTGGGGGTGCAGAGATTATTTAGTGTTTCACGAGCCTGTTCTATTAGATTTGAATTTCCGTTTAAAGATTTAGGGCGATTAAAGCCGTTTTTGAATAATTTTATTTTTGACCAAACACTAGAGAGCTTTGTATTTCTATTAATAGAACTACAAAAAATTCTGAACGATTTTCTCTTTTCTTCTTTAAGAGTACGTCTCGTGATCGCACAGGTTTTTTTAAAATCAATGTACATATCTAGGCTGCAACGATACTTAAGCGAGGCTAATTTAGCCTTCCTAATTCTGATCGCCCGATCACACTCCTCATTCCACTAAACACATCTAGACTTAACTTTTTGTTTAGAAATAGGTTCTGTAGACCTGTTTATAAAATTATTATTATTCATTCTTTGGTTAGCACGTGGTAAAGAATTTATAATACACTTATCAAGAGTACTAATGAATGTATTATACTTATCAATCACAGGAGAATTAAGATACTTTAGGCTATTGAAGACATTTTTATTAACCTCGAGTTCCTCATAAAAGCTCTCCCACCTCATTTTTTTCAAATTGTATCTATAATCAATCTTTTTGTTGTGACAAAAATCATCAAGCACCTTCCAATTGCAGAAATTTAAATATAAGTTAGCTGAAATGAATGTCAAATTAATATTGGAGGTTGAATACTTGTTATTTACTATGGAATAATGAGTTGGAGAGCCATTAATTATAAATTAATTATATAGTTCCATTCTTTCTTCCACTCTGCAAGAGAATTGCCTACAATGTGAGTGGGACTTCTATAATATGCAACAAGACTAATTGGACCTTGGGAGGTTTCAATGTTTATCACACCAATTTCTATTTGTAAGAGACTAACATCCAGGTGAAAATTGTGATATTTGAGGTATGATTTCAGGAGGATAGCCATACCACCTCTTTCTCTATTTGAGTCTCTGTCGAATCTCACAATGATATATCCTTTCAACTGATACATATCTTCCTTTTTTAAAAAGGTTTCACTAATGACAATAATATCATATTCGTTAAACAAATTTGCAGTCTCGACTTTACTCCTAATGCCTCTCGAGTTCCATTGGAGGATACTCAAGTTAGCATAGTAAGTAGATTTATCCATTATGAGTTTATGTGAAAAAAAAAAAAAAGAATGCAATTATGGGTGTACTGAATAAAAATAATAATAATTCAAATGTGTTGAACTAAAAAAAAACATGAGGAGTTAAAGTGAGACAGTCAATTTGATTGCATACATACGTAGATTTAGCTTACTGATTCAACCCTTTCTTACTCAATCTACTGTTTAATTTATTGGTAGTATTCGTCAAACTGATTTTATCCTTTTTATTTTCTTGGGGCAGTAGTAGAGATGAATTCTTGTTCGAAGTTGAGAGGGGTTCTTGTAACAAACCATTGGGATTGTTCTTGTTTGAAGTATCAGAGTGATGCTGGGTATACTTGTCAGCAACATCTTTGTAAGATTCTGCCTGTATGTGCAGGCTGGAATAGGATGGCTTGTGTATATCTATTTTTCCATGCTCATTATATTTCCTTGGGATTTTAGATTTATCGTTTACCAGAATTGGAAAATTCTCTTTGGTCTTAATCGCAGCATAATGGTTCTTCCTTGGAATAATTAGTGCTTTTACTTCTGCAAAGCTCAGGTTTTCATAGGCCATGAGTGTATTAATTCTTTTCTGCTCCTGTACTTTTGGACACTTTGAACTGATACTAACATGATAAATTTGTGAGGAGTCGATGGATTCATCTACTTTACAATTGGCACATGTTGGCGTTGTTGACTGACAATTTGTCCTGGGGTGTTGGAGATCACCACAGTTAAAACAGGCAGTTTTACCTCGACACGTTTTGGTAGTATGACCAAATTTCAAACAATTATAGCATTGCATAACGTTTTGTACGTAGAGTTCAACCTTGGTTCGAACTCCCCATATGTATACTTGGTCAGGTAAATTTTGACCTTCAAATGTCAAAACAATAAATCTCGTTGGAACCCATTTCTTTTCTTCTTCCTTGGCATCTATGTCTTTCCTTTTTAGTCTTCTTGCATTAATTACATTGATAGAATTACCACTATTAGCACCCTCTAAAATCATTTCTTCATCAAAGTCCTCATCAATTCCTCTTATTATTCCTTTTCTGGATTTACGAAAACCTGGAATGTATGCTTCAAGGTTATGATTTTTGAGTGTCTCATTACTGGCTAAATGGTTGGCTTGCTCTCTATTAAGCAAAATAATCTCAACTTTAGAACGACCTCTTCTGTGTATCTCTTGGATACTAGAGTACATTTTGTAGACAATACTGCCTATCTTAAAAGGGCTAACCTCTGTGTTTGGAGCTAAACTTCTCATCCAAACGCTATATGGGCCTGGGATTTCTTCTCTGTAATATGCTTGTTGTTGTTGTATTTGTATTTGTTGTTGTTGTTGTTGTTGTATATTCATACTATGTGTCAGATCCTTAATATTGCTATTTTCATCTTCACTTTTATCACCTTTATTAATTCGTTTTGTATTGATTTGATTATCTGCAGGCATTTGCCTTTTGTATTGCCTTTTTTTAGTCATATTGTCAGTAAACTGATTATCTTCGTCACCAGCCATCAGCGGCGTGACTGGCCCCGAGGGGCAAGAGGTTAGTTTTGTAGTCAAGGACTTCACCTTGTTATTTGCTCACTTGGTTATACAATATATACAGTCTGGAGATGCCTCGGATCAAGCCTGGACACACTGCAATGCAGTGCAATATACCTTGTGTGAGAATACAAACAATTTAATTAATAAAACCTTTCTCCGTAAGAACTAGCCGGTCTCCATCCTCCGTCGCAGAATCGCGCTCTCCCTGAGTTGAGTATTAGAACTCGCTGTCTAGTGCCCTCTTGTGAGTGTGGTTCTCGCTTCTGTCGCCGATGGCAAGTGCCCGATTGCTCTGTCGGCTACATCATGTGAGTGTGGTTCTCGCTTCCGGCGCCGTCGCGCCAGCCAACCGGCGCCCTCTTGTGAGTGTGGTTCTCGCTTCTGACTTCATCAAGGGAGTGTTGTGCTCCATCTATTGCCAGCCTTGTGTGTCCTCGCCTCGGGCTCCTACTTATGGTTATCCTATTCGCTTCCAGCTCGCACAGTGATCGGGGTTTTTTACCGCTTCGGAGGCTGATGACGTAGCCCGGGTCTTCTTTTTGAGTGGTACCCGCTCCACCTCGGGCACGGGCTCGACCACACCGGGGGAAAAATCACGGATGAAATTTCCCCCAGTGGGGATCGAACCCACGCCCTAGACGACACTCTCAGATTCAGCAAGCAAGAGGCCTGAGCCCTTTACCAACTGAGCCATCGAGGCGTCCTGTGTGTGTGTGTGTTTTTTTTTTTTTTTTTTTTGGATGTATTAATATATTTTATTTAGCAGAAAGTAAAATTAGAAGTTTACATTGCATAAAATGTAGCAGTAAAAGTGAGAGTGTAACATTGATTTAGGGTACATAGTGTATATGTAGATACATCCACGTCGGTTTCCCTTTGTTCCATCCCCGCGGAAACCGCCGTTAGGCATTACTTCACGGGGATGGAGGGGTTGGCGTTATGCGCTTCATTGAGGCTTGGCTGAGGTGGCGTCTTCTTCCAGCAGCATCGTCCGGTCGTCACCTTCTGTCCGCTTCCTCGTCTCTCAGTCTTGTTACGACTGAGCAGGCGAAGGAAGCAACAGCGAGCCAGTTCGGCTCGTTCGCGAGCATGAGCCTGGTGGTGTTTTCCGGCGTCATGACCTCGTGGAGCAGGAGTGTAGTCTCGCTCTCTCCTCGCTGAACCTCGGGCAGTGGTAAACGTGCTCCGCGTTCTCGATGGATGAGGGGCAGACGGGCATTGTGCGCTTTGATTGTGGTCGTAGCGTCGGCTATGATGTTTAAAGAAGCCATGCCCGGTCAAGAGCTGCGTGAGGTGGTAGTTCAGCTCTCCGTGCCTCCTCTCGATCCACACTCTGATACTTGGGATCAGTCGGTGCGTCCATCGGGCCTTCGTCGACCGGTCCCATGCTTCCTGCCACTTGCTTAGCGTTGCCAAGCGTTCTTCGTCCTCTGCGTCCTCTCGGCGGCGGCCGTAGAGTCGCGCTCGCTCGTCCGCAAGAAGGGCCAGCGGAGGTATGCCGGCAAGGACATATGTGGCCTCGTAAGAGACATGCGGCCGGCCTCCGATCACACGCAGGCAGGCTCGTCGGTGGGCTGACTCCGCCTGTCGAATGTAGGCTCGCTTTTGTGCTGCTGTGCTCCAGACGGGGGCTCCGTACAGGAGTATGGAGTCGACGACGTGAGCATACAGCTTGCGTCGGCTGCTTCTGGGCCCGCCAGAGTTGGGCATGATCTTCGTAAGGGCACCGATCACACCGGCTGCCTTCGCGCTGACTGTTCGGAGGTGGTGGTCGAACTTCAGCTTGGCGTCGATGTGCAGGCCCAGGTAGCGGATGGAGGGGGACGAGCGTATGCTGTGGTCGCCTACCGTGATGGTGATGGTTTCCTTTTTTCCTGCTTGTGATGAGCAGAGCCTCCGTCTTGTGGTCAGCCGTTTGTAGGCTGAGCCTGGAGCGCGTCTCGCACCTGTAGTATCGCAGCGTTCAGATCGTGTTCGATCTGCCATAGCTGCTTGGCGACGGCCACCACTGCGATGTCGTCCGCGAAGCCGACGATACGAACATCGCCATCGAAGTTGAGTCGCAGGATCGCGTCGTACATAACGTTCCACAGGATCGGGCCCAGTACCGATCCCTGTGGAACTCCTGCTGTGACTTCGTAGGACTCTGAACCTTCGTCCGTGGTGAAGTCGAGCACTCTTGCCGAGAAGTAGCTGTCAATTATTCTCAGCAAGTAATCGGGTACGAGCAAACGGCGTAGAGCGGCGAGGATGTTGTCCCACCGTGCCGAGTTGAACTGTCGATCCCACGCGATTGTCAGAGGGCCAGTATTTTTTGGTGCCGCGGTACCATCTCTTGCCGGCGATGGCCTCACGGGCGGTGGAAATGACGTCTTCGATGGCATCTATCGTTGATCGCCCTTTCCGGAAGCCATACTGTCGCTCCGAGAGGCCTCCGGGTCTCTCTGTGAAAGCCTCCAGCCGGTCGCATATGATTCTCTCGAGAATCTTGCCCGCCGTGTCTAACATACACAGCGGACGATACGAGGACGGCTCGTCGGGAGGTTTGCCTGGCTTTGGGAGCAGGACGAGTCTCTGGCGCTTCCAGCCAGTTGGAAAAACGCCGGTCTCCAGACATGTCGTATACACCCGCAAGAAGATGTCGGGTCGTGCGGCGATGGCGATCTTGAGCGCCGAGTTGGGTATGCCATCCGGGCCGGGCGCAGAGCGCTCCTTGATCCTCGTCTGGGCTCCTCTGAGTTCGCCCAAGGTGACGGCCGGTATAAGCTCCTCCGCTCGACGCGGCAGCTGCAGGGCGGGCCCGCTCGGCACCCGCGGGAACAGAGCCGCCACCGCGCCGCGCACCAGGAGAGGGGAGCTGGGCTGCCTGGTCTGCGGGCATCGCAGGCGCGACATGGCAATCTTGTAGGTTTGCCCCAAACGTCGCTGTTGACCTCGTCGCAAAGCTGCCTCCAGCACCGACGCTTGCTGGTCTTGATCGCCACGCGCAGAAGATGCCTGGCGGAGGCGTAGTTCGCGCTGGGTTTCTTCGTCATGCCGGCCTCGCGATCTCTGGGAGAGTCTGCGAGCCCGCAGGCAGGAGCGCCGGAGATCAGCGATCTCGGCCGTCCACCAGTACACCGGCTCACGACGGCGGCGAGGATTTGCCTTAGACATCGAGGCATCACATGCGCTGGTGATGACGGACATGAGGCTCGACGCCATATCCTCTGCGGTCCCGGGAGCGACCGACGCGCCGGACACGGCGGCAGAGAAACGGTCCGCATCGAGTGTACGGGCGTTCCATCTGCAGCTCCGGCGCGTCGAGGGCCTGGTGGAAGTCTCGGTGTCCTCGATCTCGAAGACGATGGCCTGGTGGTCGCTGTGCGTGTACCACTCGCTCACCGTCCATGATTTTACGCGGGGCGCAAGAGTCTCGCTAACGAACGTCAGGTCGACGATCGAGCTGCCCTGCCTGCCGTTGAAAGTTGGCGCATCACCGGTGTTAAGCAGCACCGCATCGAGGAGAGCGAGCGAGTCGAGCAGGATGGACGCCCGTGGTCTAGTCTCCCTACATCCCCACTCCGTTGACCATGCGTTGAAGTCCCCTGCAATAACAAGGGGCCTTCTGTCACGGGCCTCCTCGGTGATGTTGGCAAGGAGGGCGGAAAATTCCATCAGAGAGTCTTGGTGGAGCGTAGACACTGAAAAAGAAAATTCCGCCGATTCGGGCCCACGCGAAGTAAGGATGTACTCGCGCTGGACGCTCCTGCACCGGAATTCCTCCATGCACCCAGATAGCTGCTTGGCCGTCGGCATCGGCGAGCCATGTATTGGGTGGAGCAAGGTTCTTGTATTGCTCACACAAGATGGCCACATCGATGCGCAGCTTGCTGATGGTATCGCAAAGCAGGTCCTGGGCAGCCTCGCAGTGATTGAGGTTGAGCTGGAGGATTCTCATCATCGGCGGTCCTGGGTGATCTTCCGGGCCAGGGGGCAGCTCGAGCTTGTGGACGCGTGACGATGGTCGTCAGCTCCTCGTTCCTGGCAGAGAACGCATGATGGTTGGCCTCTGCAGTCCTTTGCCTGATGGCCCTTTTGGCCGCATCGATGGCAGAGCCCCGTGCGGTCGGGACCCCTGCAGCGAGCGGCCATGTGGCCAGGGCTCCAGCAGCGGTAGCAGCGCGCAGCCTCCTCGCGAGCACGGATGCGGCAATTCACCCAGCCGATCCGCACGTGGCCGAGCTTCAGCGCTGCGGCAGCCAGGTCATCCGGGAGCGCGACCACAGCCACCTGTGTTCCTGCATATGCCTTCCGCAGAGACTTCACAGGGTCGCGCTTAGAAACCGGAACGCCCAGGAGAGCGTCCAGTGCCGCGGTAACCTCCTCCTTGGTGGCACACTCGTCCAAGTCCTTGATCTCGATCGTGGACGTGTGAAGCAGGGCACTGGCTGTAGCCGCAGTGCCGAGCACCCTGCCTAGCTCTTCGCCTAGGTCGGAGGCGTTCTCTACGCCTTTCTTCAGCTGCAGCACTAGGGCTCCAGCGGCGCTGCGTCTGATGTTATTTACGCTGCTGCCGACTTTCTGCTGCAACGTCGGGTCCGACTTGAGGGATCGCAGGATGTCTGCATACTTCGACGCATCCTTCGCCTTGATGACGATTGCGTCTGATCGGTGATGAGCTCTACGACTGGCCGTGGCTTCGGCTGTTGCCGGGCGCGGACCGCTCCAGGTGTCGCCGCCGTCTGCTTACGCTGGCGATGGCGTCGGCGGTCGACGAGTACAAACCCGTCTTGGTCTCCGACCTCGTTGTTGTTCTCGTCATGCTGCTGCTGGGTGCGGCTGTCACGGCGTGGCGCTTGGGTGTTGCGTGAGACGCCAGTGTGTGTGTGTGTTGTGTTGTGTGTGTGTGTGTGTGTGTGTGTGTGTTTGTGTTTTTTTTTTTTTTTTTTTTTTTTTTTTTGGATGTATTAATATTTTATTTAGCAGAAAGTAAAATTAGAAGTTTACATTGCATAAAATGTAGCAGTAAAAGTGAGAGTGTAACATTGATTTAGGGTACATAGTGTATATGTAGATACATCCACGTCGGTTTCCCTTTGTTCCATCCCCGCGGAAACCGCCGTTAGGCATTACTTCACGGGGATGGAGGGGTTGGCGTTATGCGCTTCATTGAGGCTTGGCTGAGGTGGCGTCTTCTTCCAGCAGCATCGTCCGGTCGTCACCTTCCGTCCGCTTCCTCGTCTCTCAGTCTTGTCACGACTGAGCAGGCGAAGGAAGCAACAGCGAGCCAGTTCGGCTCGTTCGCGAGCATGAGCCTGGTGGTGTTTTCCGGCGTCATGACCTCGTGGAGCAGGAGTGTAGTCTCTCTCTTTCTTCGCTGAACCTCGGGCAGTGGTAGAACACGTGCTCCGCGTTCTCATGGATGAGGGGCAGACCGGGCATTGTGCGCTTTGGTTGTGGTCGTAGCGTCGGCTATGATGTTTAAAGAAGCCATGCCCGGTCAAGAGCTGCGTGAGGTGGTAGTTCAGCTCTCCGTGCCTCCTCTCGATCCACACTCTGATACTTGGGATCAGTCGGTGCGTCCACCGGGCCTTCGTCGACCGGTCCCATGCTCCTGCCACCTGCTTAGCGTTGCCAAGCGTTCCGTCCTCTGCGTCCTCTCGGCGGCGGCCGTAGAGTCGCGCTCGCTCGTCCGCAAGAAGGGCCAGCGGAGGTATGCCGGCAAGGACATATGTGGCCTCGTAAGAGACATGCGGCCGGCCTCCGATCACACGCAGGCAGGCTCGTCGGTGGGCTGACTCCGCCTGTCGAATGTAGGCTCGCTTTTGTGCTGCTGTGCTCCAGACGGGGGCTCCGTACAGGAGTATGGAGTCGACGACGTGAGCATACAGCTTGCGTCGGCTGCTTCTGGGCCCGCCAGAGTTGGGCATGATCTTCGTAAGGGCACCGATCACACCGGCTGCCTTCGCGCTGACTGTTCGGAGGTGGTGGTCGAACTTCAGCTTGGCGTCGATGTGCAGGCCCAGGTAGCGGATGGAGGGGGACGAGCGTATGCTGTGGTCGCCTACCGTGATGGTGATGGTTTCCTCCTTTTTCCTGCTTGATGAGCAGAGCCTCCGTCTTGTGGTCAGCCGTTTGTAGGCTGAGAGCCGGAGCGCGTCTCGCACCTGTAGTATCGCAGCGTTCAGATCGTGTTCGATCTGCCATAGCTGCTTGGCGACGGCCACCACTGCGATGTCGTCCGCGAAGCCGACGATACGAACATCGCCATCGAAGTTGAGTCGCAGGATCGCGTCGTACATAACGTTCCACAGGATCGGGCCCAGTACCGATCCCTGTGGAACTCCTGCTGTGACTTCGTAGGACTCCGGGCCTTCGTCCGTGGTGAAGTCGAGCACTCTTGCCGAGAAGTAGCGTGTGTGTGTGTGTGTGTGTGTGGTGTTGTGTGTGTGTGTGTGTGTGTGTGTGTGTGTGTGTGTGTGTGTGTGTGTGTGTTGTGTGTGTGTGTGGTGTGTGTGTGTGTGTGTGTGTGTGTGTGTGTGTGTAGAAATGCGTGTAAGTTAGTCGCGATCTATCGAGCCAGACGAGTATCGGAGGTATCGTTGTGTTGGGGAATCTATGTGATATATTTCCCGTCCCAATATTTTCATCTACTTGAAATGCTAGCAAACAACTAATTCTCACAGTGATATCGACTCAATTGGTGACTTATGGAGAATTTTGTAAGTTCTGAAAGGAAACTAGAAGAGATCGTCTTTACGTAACTTTGAATTAAATGTTGAATGTTGAAACAGAATTTTATCATCTGTGGCTGTGTTGCCAACCTAAAGTCAGCGAGTTAAAACTTTCTTGCGACTGCATTTGAACAGGTACTGTTTTGGTGTCACGCTCGAATAAGCTACTTTTCTAGCCTCTGCGGGCGAGTAAGTCCCCTTACGCTGCAGAATTGAAAGCGATACCTTCCTGCGTTGGGGCGACGATCTGATATTTCTATTAGGTGGCCGAAATTTTTTTTGCTAAATATTGTATATCCTATCGGTCTAGCAATCGTGGAACATTGACCTGTTTTATTTTCCTATTAACAGTATAGAGGAAAAGTGCACTGGCTCGAGTCTTGAGTATTTCAGCAGTACCACGCTCGTTTAGAGCTAAGAGTTTCATGGCTTCACTTACATATGTATTTAATACAACTTTTTGTCAGCACTTTACCTGCCTCGCGTGAAGCGCACTTCAGGAAATTTTTTGCTTGATAGAGTGAGCTTTATTCTCCACTGAACCAAACTCATCCATTTAAAACAAAAAACGAAAAATAAATAAATAAATGAGACAACTAGGACAATAATATTATAATTTTTTGTCGATAATTTGAAAATACTGTTGAGACTGTGACAATAATTACGTTGTTTGGTGTTCAACTACTGACCCACTTTTGCATGAGCAAATTACTTATAAACAACGAAAATTGAGTCTGTAAAGAAATAAGCGTCAAAAAGTACACCAATATATTTTTATGCACATTTTCATACAATATACATAGTATTTAGTATGAGGCTGGAGAGCGCTAACAACGAATTCATACGATCACATGGTAGTCTCGTTGAGACGCTCGCGCGGCTATACATGAATGGAAAGCTCGGCGTGTAGTTCGCAGTAGTCAGAGCCCACAGCGCGCAAACGCGGCCAAGTCGAAAGGGGGTTGGCTTGTGTGCACAGTTCAACCTGCGCGGCTTCTGCGTTGCTGCTTACAAAGCTCCAGTATCGTTCCGCGCTGCGCGTCGAGCTAACGCCTCGTACGCCTCCTCTCGTCACCCGGTTATAGATATACACATTTATACGTATTTTTGACACGCGCGCAGCACTTCAGCTCTATGTTCGGTTTAAAATATGTATTAAATGCGTATAATTACTTATTCGTCAAGTCGAGATTTTACATCGACTATGTGCATGTTTGTATTTTTCTCATGGTATTAAGTGGCCGTTGCCCAACGCAAGGCGATTATAATACTAAAACTGCTGTTTTTGAGTTTTTTCAAATCATTCTGAGACGTATTTACGACTCGTGTGCCCCGAAAAGTGCGTCTATGTTTATTTGTGTCTGTGCTTTTTTTAATAAAAAATTACGCTTCGAAAAATCTCCGTTTTATTTTCGCACGCACGCACTCACACGTACATCCACATGGATGCTGAATGAAGAATTTACACGTACATAAATAAACAGGGTGTCTGCAAGTGTTGTGCAGCAGTAGTGAGACTCAATGAATGAGAAACCCAGTGACCTGTGTGCAAATGCGAAGTAGCGAGTGAGAACGAGAAAGAGAGCAGAAGAAAAAGGAAAAAGAAAGAGAAGAAGAAAAATACAACGAGTGTACCGCCCTTTTTCCTTCCTCCTTGCTTCTCGCGATCTCCCTCAGTCATAAAAGTACAAAAGAAAAATCAAACTTGGTGTGGAGGTGCGGGCAAGTAGGCCATTGTGGCCTTGCACCACCGGTACGACGTGTATTAAGCTATATATTAAAATGCCATGTAGCTAACCGCCAGAGCAATAATCGGCACTTTGTGTGCAGTCGTTAAGTAACGAACGAGCAACTTCTTACGACTGAGCAGTGAAGGGGCAGGAGAGCAGTGGCAGAAAGTAGTTGGGCCAGTGAACTTCGATACACATACAAGTTTGGGAGCACTTTAAGGGAAGAGAGAGAGAGATAGAGAGAAAGAGTGTGAGCCCCGAGAGTTCAGTTCAAATGAAGTGTGTAAGAGAAAATTGAAAACGCACGGAATCGTCGATAAAGAAAGGCTAAGAAAGAAGTGCGCGGGGCGGCGGGCACGCAGGTGTGTAATGTATCGTGAGAAGCATAAAGTACCGGGTCGCTACCGTTGCCGCAGGAGCTGCATCGCCGCCAATTGCACTTCTTTGAACTGTGCACCGACCATATATAGTGATTGCATTTCGAGTTTTATTTTTCAATCCGTAATCTCAGTGCTATTGTAGATACATAGTTCGTCGTGGTCTAGGTGACATATTTACATATACATATTCACGTTACGGGGGCGTATCCATGTGCAAAGTATTATATTATTATTAGTTATATGTGTGTGCGTATAATCATAACAGCTGTTAAACGTGATATTGTTATTTAAGCCGAGAGAAAAGCAGAAGATCCGCGGCAGCGAGCAGGGATTGTTTTGACAAGTTTCATCTCTCTATATATATATTTCAGTGTGTATATGTACCAGTGTGAGTGAGTGAGAAAGAGAAACAATGCTGCTCATCGTCCAATTGTTCGTCGCACTGCTGGCAGTACTCGATAACAGCTCGGCTGCCCAAGGTAATTCTTTTTCTCTCTTTTTCTCCTTTTATTTTTATTTTGAAGTCTTTTCTTTACGCATGTCTGTGTGTGTATACACATAAATTCGCTAACGCATGCTTAGAAGCTCGTTCTTTGACTCCTCAGCGACGTTCAGGGCCTTTTTTTCATATTAAACTTTAGTTGCACTTCTGTATTATTGACGTCTAACGATAATTAAACGTCGTTCGAGAAGTACGAAATTTATTACGCTTCGTAACTTTGTTAATCAAAGCTCTTTTTTACCTGGCACACATTAAGTTTTGACGAAAAACTTTCAGAGCTCAGAAAAGAGAGAGAGAGAGAGAGAGAGAGAGAGAGAGAAAGTTCGTAGCTGTCGTCACGCGTGCACGAAAGCTGGAGACGTAGACTGGTGATGGGGCAGTGCTGCTCTCAAAAACTCGCTGCAAAAGCCGCAAAATATATTCCAAGCACACGCGAGCGCAAGCGTGGTGATCTTTCTTCAGACTACCAAAAAATTTATAATCGTTTTATAATCGTAGAATAAAATTTTGATGCGCAGCGCAGAGCGTGGAGAGTATTAGCTCGTTGCGGAACGCGCAAATGAATTTTTTACGACAAGATTTCGGCGTCAGGGTGCACGTACTTTACTCGTGCTTTTGTTCTATACGTTTCACCATGAAAATTAGATTGGCTTGGGTTGATATAAATTTTTCGGCGCTTTAGAGCGAGTAAAAGAGATTGACCTTGTTGGACGTAAATTGTAACCATAAGTAGTTACAATTTTTCCCCCAAAATCTTGATTCAAGTTTGATACATGTGTCAGTTCTTGATCTTCTCGTCGACTTAATTTACATCGGAATAATAACACCCGCAAAAAAGGCTTTACAGTGTCGAATATATTCTCGCGATAATATTAACGGCGCTGCTTATACGATCAACCTTCTAAAATGCCAATAAACATATGTCGGCGAGTCGAAAGACGAGTTTCTCTTTTGCATAATATGATCGAAACTTGCTCTCTTCTCTCTCTCTCTCCTCCTCTCTCCTCTCTCCTCTCTCTCTCCTCTCCGCTCTCTCTCTCTCTCTCTCTCTCTCTCTCTCTCTCTCTCTCTCTTTCCCGAGATATGGGTATATGGGTAAGAATTTGCCACATAGCGCACGTAGCGGCGAGTATGTGGAGCGCTCACAATGCTTTAGAGGCCGTATAACAACAGCACTTAATAACAGCAACTTGGCGTACTTTACATACTAACCTAATTTTCGAGTCCTCGCCGCTGCCAACGACGACGCCTCAGCAGGCGCACCATGGCCGGTAGGTACGCGTCCGCAGAAGTTTGCGCTTATGCTTACTACGGCCGAGACAAGAGGGCAATATGTTTCCACGGAGATTCACTTGAGAAAATCAAGTTTACCAGTTTAGTAGTATATACGCTGAATCGTGTAACGTAGCTACTCCAACGTAGTACGTATAAAAGCGCTGTAACGTGTGTTACAAGCGAAACCTTGGAACAAATACAGCGTACGCTCCCACGAAAATCGGTTTGCCCGCAGAAGCTTGCAAGGATGATCAAGATATTGAACACAAGGATACACATTTTTCATGGGGTTGAAATGAATCTTTAGCATTCTGGAGGCTCTATGTATACACGCATCGTACGCGTTACCGCGGGAGGAAAGCGATCGAAAGCACGCTCATTGTCATTTTGATCACGTTTTCTATCACTTCCTAGGACTCGGCGCGGCGCGCCATAACGAATGCAATTTATAGCAATTTTTGTATGCAGACGCGCTCGTTCGCCGACTATATGTACACGTACTAGGGCTGATGCCCTGTGTGTGTGTGTGTGTGTGTGTGTGAGTATTTTTGCACTGCTCGCCCATATTACAGTGTGGTATAGACGCGTTGCCTGTCGCGGGTACACGCTATTGTACATGCTATTGGGTATACAGCGAGATTTGCTTGTTTGCGTATACATATCGACGAGAGTACAGCTGACGCGTCTCTTGTGGACTTTTATATGTGCATCGTTCAGCGATACATAGATAATTTGAATAATCGTGAGCCTTTAAACTTGATTAATAACAGATCTTTTCTGAAACTTTTTGGTGCATCGGGTATGAGCGGTAAGCTTTAAAAGATGCCTGAGCACAAAAATCGTCATCTCATTATCTTTCACGAGAAAAAGAATTATTAACGGCAATTTTTTTTGCTATTTACAAATAATCAAGAAAAAATTGTAATTTTGTTTTCTCTTGTAAATCCGCGCGCTACTGCGCACGAAAACCGAGTTAATTGATCTCGTCATCCGACAAATGTAAATCACAATGAGTCTCTTGAAATAATTACCCTAAACAATCACGAATAAAGTTTTTCTTTATTGTTTCTTTGTTAAAATGTTTATAAAAAAACATTATACCTTTTATTGAAAACTCTCAGAAAAATATCAGCGAGCTATAAGTGGCACGTGTTCTTTACATACTAACATATCTAGAATAAACTAATACCTAAAATCAAGGCTTACTTAAATATGTCATTAGTTCCTGATAAAGACATTCAAGTTTTTTCATTCCCAAGCAAGTCTACATTTTAACACTTTTTACGATCGCTTTCTACAATATTATCTTATACATTGTTAAAGTTACGTTAAAGTCATACTGCTACTCTGCTTTTGCTGTTGGCAAAACATTTTGTCTTGCAACGCAGCCGCTGCTTCTGTGCAGCAGCACCTCGCTAAAAATTGATGGTATGCGCTGCTATAGCATCCATCTCGACCGCACAAGAAGCAAAAGTATACGCAATTTAGTTCAGAGAGAAACTTTTGATTATCGTTATAATCGCAAAAGAGGGGCTGCTGCTCGGTAAATGCTTTATTTTCATGTGTTTTTCTTTTTCGTTTTTTTTCCTACCACCACAAGTTTTTCGGATTCACCGCATCTACAGTAGTGAAAATGCAATTAAGACGATATATTCGCCGGTAGCCGTTTTTACGAGTACATAGTTCCAAGATAGCTCAGACCAGTACACATGCCCAAGTGGGGAGATATTTCTCACAGTACAGAATCGTAAGAGTAGATAACGATGTATCATTAGCGAGCGGGCGCGCGTGCCTCGCGTAATCAATATATCGCTACCACGACTACGCGTACATAATATTAAAGCTCACACCCGAATGCATCCAAGAGACTATATATACATATGCATAACGTTTGTATTTATGAACGCACTCTACCACTCGAGCGCATACACCATAGCTCCGATGGTAATAATTCATTATATGAATGCGGCGCTCACAGGAAAGGGAGGGTGGCAAAGTGCACGTATTGTTTCTCGAAGAGTTGCTTGAAAATGCAAACCTGCATACAGGCATACATCGAAAGTGAGCCAAAGCAAGGGACCTTGGTAGAAAATATCATCCTCTTTGCCGATCTAAATATACAAATAAGGTAAGCTTCTCTCAGATAAGGCAGCTAAGTATCACACGAAGCAGCAGCACCTTAAAACCTCCTGTGTGTGCTCGTACTATCCTTGAGGAGTGGCAAGAGGAGGTGGAGTATAGCAAACGATTATAATTAAAGCACTCCATTAGCTACGTCCAACCTGTCGGACCCTTATTTTCGTACCTCTCTCGCAAAACCATAAACCATTTTCTCGTCGTTCTAGCAGTGCTGCTACCTTCTTCCCTCCTTACCCCTTGCTATATACCAAATTCAGCGCTCACGACCCTGCTTCTCTCTTTTCCTCTCTCACGTTGAAAGTCGTAAATCGACGATTTATACCTTGGAGGCCATGTCGATGTACCTGTACGCGATGCATGTGTAGGTACGGCCGCAGGCCGAATTCGAGCTTTTAAGACGTTTTATGAATTCATCATTGACACTAACACGGGTGTTAATACGAGGCCGTAAAACGAGCGATTATTAGAATCGTGAAGAGGTCCACGGCGCAGCGTTGGTGGCTTGGTGTAGAGCTTAATATAATATATGGTATATACGTAGGTATGAATAAACGACATCGCTTGAATCTAGGATTTTAGTCGGAATAAACTGCTCTAGCTACTCGGCTACTCGGACCTAAAGCTCTTCGTAGCTATGCAGAGCAATTAGTTTTCGTGGGCTATCGTGGAAAGAGCAGAGAGAGCAAGACAGAAGAGAAAAAGTAACCCAAGAGAGAGAAGGAAAGAGAGAGGAAAGAAAAAAACAGAAGGGCAAGAAAATAAAGAGATGGAAAAACTCGCTTCGGGGTTTTCTCTTTCCTTTTTTCCCTCTCACTCTCTGAATTCGTATATAGTCTTATATAGAGTGAGAGGAAAGCTGTAGAAAGATGTATGGAAAGCGATAGAGTCGTGAGCGCGCGGCTACGAATAATGAACTGAGAATTAGACGCGTTGAGCTGCGCTATTATCAGCCCCAACTAACTTATAGATATAGTTATACATATAAACCAGCCGCACCTCATACAAACACAACTCAATCGCTTGTGGACCAAGATTTTTCGAGTTTTTTTTTTCATTAAAATCCTAAGCGCGCGAGGCCGTATATACTTATTACAGTAATATCAGTGTTTATCAATTATGTTCGTTCAGAACATAGATCGATCGCATACACCACAGGTTTGAACATTTTGAAGAGCTTTCAATATGATAAATATACTTTTTTTATTTTGCAATCAGGATGGAAAAAAATCCTCGGCTTCATATCTATCTGAAATTATGGTAAGGTAATGTTTCAGCTGCGCAAACTAGACGGAATCTATTACGAATTGCTACGTATCGATACGTGCTGATTAATGTGCATATATCATTGTGTATAAACCACGAGCGCATTAGTATATAGCTATTATTGCACATAATATATTGTACTAACGAATGGGCAGCATTTATAAACAATGGCAGCTATAGTTGCTCGTTATATTGTAATCCAATTATTGAGAATCAAATTACACTCTCGTTACGTGTAAATGTTGCACGTGCAAAAATGTTGTTCCATTTAATCTAATTAGCGTAATTTATTAAACTGATCTATAAAAATATTTTTTAACCCGCTGACGCTCAATAATAACTATATATGAGCGCCTGTATCGATGCTCGAAAGGAAATTGCTCGATAAAAAAAATCTAAGAAGATAAGACAAGATGAAATAACAGGCTCGTTTTGGTCGAAATTGAATTTGATGCTTTTCTTGCGAGCAGCATCTCCTTCTACTTCTATTTCTTTATCTCTCGGGTTCAATCACAGATATATAAGCTCAAGCGTAGCGTCGTTATGATATTATCGATTAGTCACTCTAGTATATTCCTCTGTATTACTTTGAAAAGTTTCAAGAGGATCGAGCAACAAAAACTCGGGCTAATCTGATGTATTAAGCTCATAATACCAATCGCAAAAAATAATCCATAATAGTTTAAACGATTTCATTTTCTTCTCTCTGGCTTGAGCTTTGGTCATTTATTATCTGCCACCCAAATCACGGAGAAACAAAAAAAATAATAAAAACATCCCAGCTTAGTCTTTGTAAACGACCAATTTATGGAGTGCAATAATTGCGCGCATTACTTTTTTGTACTCCTCCCCCTCTCCGTCTGAAAGCGCATATGGAATTAGACAGGCAAGCTAAGTAAAAAAAAGAATAAAAGAGGAAGAGAGAAAGAGAGAGAAGAGAGAGAATACAAGTTAGAATGTGATATTGCACAGAGCTTACATTTAGTATAGCCCAGAGTATAATCCTCTTAGGCTCGTTTTGCCGCGAGGCCAAAATACCGAGGATTTGTATTAATTACAAGGATAACTAATCCTTTATCTCTTATTCTTCTCGTCTTCCATTTTTTTTACAGTCACTATATATATACAGCGTTTGTGGAAGCTTTTCTCATTTTTCAACGATTTCGTCTATTAAAAAAACATCTACACATACATATTCTTTATTTGCAATACACGTATTTACTCTTGCTTAATCAGCAATGAATTTTATTTCTCAACTAAGAGTTAAAGCACGTATTTCGTACGGCGACATTAAATTCGCAGTTTTAATGTTCTTAGCACCCGTATTAATGACATGCTAAACGATTAATTTTACTGCACTCATCGCGTTCCATAAAAAAAAAATCGTCCCCCCTAGGATATGCCAGCTCGAATTACCTCTAATACCAAATTCTACTTTCTATAAAAGCTCGAGAAAGCATGTGTATATGCGCGTGCGAACGTGCACGTGATAATCGCTACGCAATTAATCGCATTCACCGAAACGGCGAGCAAAAACTAAAAAAAGAGCTACCGGGAAAACAATGAAGTCGAAGGATGTGACGTATATAATTCCAGCAAAGCTCGTTAATAAAAAATGCCCGAGCAAATAACTGGCTTTTGCGTGCTCACACGTTAAAAAAATTAATCATTTTCACACTAGCGTAGGTTTATCACACTCGCTCCTCGCTCCTCTCTATGCCTTTCTCTTTATCTGAGCGCAGAAAAGAGAGAAAGAGGTAGGGAGAGAGTAGCCCGAGAAACTAATTACTTCCGTTGGTAAAAAAGCCGAGAACCGGTCCGTATCTGAATAAAGCTCTTATATACTCAGGTATGAGTTAGCGTGTATGTATGTGAGTGTGTTTGTGAGAACAGGCAAATCCCATTCTTCATTTCAAATTTTACTCAACAATCGCGATAGCAAACGAGCCAGTCCTGCTCCACTATAACATATATATTGTAAGTTCTGTCGCGCGAACACTCACTCGCGTTAATTATTGTTTTCTAGTACTCCAATTCCTTGCATAATAGCCAACGAATTGGCTTGCAATACGCTGAATGGCTCGTTATTACGTTTCAATTGGCGTAATTGCTCAACGTTAGATATTTCTTTTCTGCGCGTCCCCTTTGCTATCTTTTTATATAGGTGCCTGTCTATAATGCAATTTTAGCAGTACATGAAATTCTGATACGAAATCGGTAATGCGCGTAAAGGGCTTAAATACTCTTTCTCTACTTTTATCATTATTACTGCGAGTATAATATTTTGATGAGTCACATACCGCTACCAAAGCTTCGACGCCAGTTGACGAATCGGATCGTTAGCGGCTTCGTTAACGAGCGATATAATCTTTGTGTCGTTGCAAGCTCGCTGCACGTACCTGCCCGAAGCTTTTTTATTCATTAAAGCAAATGAGTTTGTGAAATTAATAAATTTCATCCGTCCGTGCGTTATGAAGATTCGTATGCAACTTAGCTATACAGAGATTCATGGTTTGACTGAGCGATCGACTTTGAATAATTCGCTCATTGATTGCCAAATAGTTTTGACAAGATATTCTCGTGCACGCCTGGGCTTTGGTTTACGCTGCGTACACGATCGCTTTCAGGCGCAGCTATCAATGACATAACGAGCTATTTATAATGCGGATTCTGTATGCATACATGTGTATTTCTCAATAAAGAGCTGCTGCAGAGATTTGAAAGCTCTGCGTGGTGCGTACACGTTGAGGCTGGCAGTCCTATTCCTATACCTGCTGAGTATCCTGTACAGTTGTGCACATACTAGGGAGCAATTGTAAACTAAAACAACCATTAACTCTATTTGGACTTAAAGCAGTCGTATGCCTGTGCGCACGACACGGTTAACTAAGTCGATCCAGAAAATTAGTTGCGTTAGTTGTTTGAATTGTTACTGTAGCAATATTTATACTTATACAAAATCGATTTATAGGGCAAAAAAAGTCACAAAGTAACCATGATGAATAGAAATAACTTTTGAACGCATACATTTTTAAGTATTAAATCATTTTAAATTGATACGGGTAATATAATCGATCGTTAATTAATGCTCGTTTTAGGTTTATCTACTCACACTATAAGCTCTAAAGTGATGAAATTTCAGGCCATTTGATTACAAATTTAATATAGCCATGTAGTTATAAGTGAAGTCGGCTTTATTTTAGATTATTAACTTATCGGTATCGAGCACTCATCGAATTTGATTCAAAGGTATAAATCACAACCAAATAAACGAGCCGTAAGATAAATTGGCAAAAAATTAAAATATACCGCTAATATTTTTCATCAAAATCTCGCACATCTAAACACATTCGAAATGATTTCTAATGACCACACACGACTGTGAGGCGATGCATTTCAATGCATTTCATGAGATAAACGTAAGATAGAGAGCGTGGGAGAGAGAAAAAGAGAAAGAAATAGCACCCCATCATAAGTATTAGGGTCGAGCAACGTAGTTTCATGTCTCCACGTACGCATGCACCGTTGACGATGAGTTTGTTGACTCTCCACGAGCGAAACCTGCTATGCAACGCATGACATTGCTGAGCGAGAGAAAGATAGAAGCCGTGCTTGCTGCACACTTGTTACTTAATGCACAGACAAATGATGTATTTGCAGATCATCAATATTGCGTGCAGCACGAGACTACAGAAAATTACGTGAATAAGGATTGTGTTGTACCGACTGTATGTACTGCGTGGATAGCTTGCGGGATCTCCACTCGTATAGTCAAGCTTTACGGGTTACAATAATAAAAGTGCCGTACTGCGCTTGTAAAATGAGAATTTTTTTTTCAAAAATCGATGTTTGACCCGACGACTGCTTAACTTTTGGAAAAAGGGAAAAATAGAAAGGTAATAGTTGCTGAAGTTCATACTAGTTTTTTTCATCATGCCTCTAATTTGCTTTGTTCATAATTCACCGGAGAAGGAGAAGGGTGTAAAACCCTGAACACGATTCATCATTTATTAATAAATCAGACAAATGTGTCAGGGATGTGTGGGAACGCGAGCACAAAGCTCTATATGTACTTACATATTATATACGTATATAGTTGAGCAAAAGAGTGAAGAACAGTCCCTATATGCAGTAGCAGTGCTGTAACATCAGTATCAGCGTCAGAGAGATAAAGAGATGATAACAATAAAAATGCAACGAACGAAGTGCGACTGACACACAAATGAATGCTGGGGCTAAAGCTCCTGTGCTCGCTCTCTCTCCCTCTATATTCGTGCTCACGCAGAAAATACGATTTCTGGCGCTGGAAAATAGGGTAAAACATGAAAAACAGGCTAAATAGAACGTCGGCAACGACGACGACGACGACGACGACGATGACTTTGAGCCAAAACACAAATTAGAGATATGTGCATATATGTGTGTACGCTCGACGCTATGCGCAACAAACAAACACGAACATTGTTGCATCCCGAGTACGAGAGCAAAAGGACGAGTGGAGCGAAAAAAAAAGAATGGAGGGACACAAAATGTGTGACACATAAAGCAGATCACACACACAAACGAACGCTCAGACAAAAACGAGACACGCGCATGCGCCACGAAATAAGCTCCTCTATGCCCAATGAGCTCTGCGGCTCATGAATGTTATAATCCAAGAGGGACATACCGAGACGTATAGGACTTACTTAATATAATGTAACGTCGTGGCTGTTTCGCGGTTACACGTCACGCGCTTAATTTGTATATACAAGCCCGCACGCTCGCTTTGGGATTATTGTCTCGTGAGTTTTCTGTGCGGGCATTTCCCCGAGCCGTTACATGCTTATTTTTTTCTGCAAAAAACTGATAGACTAACTATTTGTATCTCATCTATTCTTTTTTTTTGTGCAGTATACAAAAAGGGTATTATGTACAAAAACGAGCATATTCTTCATTATTCCTTCGTAGAAATTGTGAAGAACAACATTTCACATTTATTTATCGTTATCTGTGCGTTCCCTGTGCGTATTCTTAAATCATTAATTTTGCCACTTTGAGCCATGGTTGGTAACCGCGTTCTTGTTTTTTCGTAGAAAATTGCAAGGAAAATGTATACATACACCGTCACCACTGCGTGAAGGATTTTTTCCCTACATTTGGTATATACTTCTCCGAGATATATATCTCATAATAAACGTTTACTTGTCGCAACAGCCGCTTTGTTTAATCCTTACCTTGTCCAAGGAAAGTGCGTCCTGTTGCCGCACACAAATACGTGAGAGCTTTTCTCCAACTCTTTGGGAGGATATAATATTCGATGCTCACTTTTTTACCGGAGTGAGCGAGTGTACAAATACATTTTTCGAATTCTTGAACCACATCCCTTGTGTAAATGTGAGTGTATAAGTATACAAGCTGCAAAGCCTTTGCTGGTTTATAGCTGCAGTCATCTTATAGGACCAACGGCACAGGGTTGAAAAAGTTTTTTTTTTAAACGTTTTGTACGCTCATGCGCCTGACTCACTTATATCCGTAAAGCCCACCGTGCGAGGGATTATTTACAGAAGTTTATGTCAGCGGTATAAAAATTGTCAGAGCAAGAAGAACTGGGCAATGATCATAAATCGTTTTCCTTTTTTTGCTTCATACTACCGTTTGCAGAATTTGAGTTGAAAAAAATCGACCGAGACACTTCTTATCATAAGAATGTAAGTGTGGTTTGGGTTAGCTATGTTTGTTTGTAAATTAGACTCTCCACGTACGTAAAATTAAAATTTATGTATGTATTTTCATACTCTCAAATGGGAATAAATTAAAAAAATAAAGTGTACCACGTACTCAGAAGCTAAAATTTGCCCTCGATTAAGCGCGAAAAATCTCATCAAAATAAAAGTATAAATTAACAGCAGTGAAACGATGTGTCTACTCACGATTATTCAGTTTGCTATACATGTTATACATAGCATACCAAGAGTAATTTTTCAAGTCAAAATTTTCTCGGGGTACACTCACACTAGCATGAGCGCACTTGCTTATAAATTCGAGCGGTCATGTAGGTCAATGAGCTAGCTCTCTTGCTGTCTCTCTCTCCACACGCGCGCGGAGCTATACAGTTATGCAAAGTAACAATACGATTAAACCCCCCAGAAAACCAGAAATTTGTAGTAAATGATATTATTTCATGCGGTTCATAAGTTTAATGCTTTAATACAATCAAGCCTCATATAAATATTATACGAGCAGCAGCGCCAGCAGCAGCAGCGACAGGAGCAGTTTCGGTTCATGTTCAAAATCGTGATATTAAATCAGCTCGACGACGAGTGCGACCATAACTAGAATTATTATTTTGAAGAATAACTATGATTATATATCGTGGCCAAGAGAGATATTTTGGCGTGCTGAGATTTTGACGAGTCGAAAGAGAATACATAATTATAGTCGAAACTGCTACGATGAGAGAGAGAAACAAAAAGTATATGCAGCGCGCATAAAAGCGATGTGTACGGCGGTAACATCAGTGGCAGCAACAACAGCACATACGTCATGCATAAACACGAAAGAGCCTCGATATAGAAGCTGCGCATTACAAGTTCGCGGGAGTATTCCATTTGTTAACTCTATATAATACAATCTAGACATTATATTAAAATACGAAAAAAGCAACAACTGTCAAGCGACTCACCCTGTAATCTCCATTTCTGACTTTTTGTCATACGTATACGAGGAGAGTACGTCGTCGATGCGCGCGCGAGGCCGCACTCATATAGTCTAAAAGCTCAGTCTCCAGAGCTGCCGTGTGACGCGTAGTCTCGAAGGGATTTCCTCGAAAGAGAGATAGAGAGAGAGAAAGAGAGAGTACGAGACATAGAGTGGAGAGCGTCCCGCGAGATGTGCTACTCCTCACTCTCATTCTCTTTCTCTCGCTGATACATACGACATTGAATTATGCGAGTCGCCGAGCGCGTGTGCATCTCTTTAGCATAGCCGCACGCACGATGCTGCGAGCGGCTACGAGCCACTTTGTCGACTTTAACTTGCGCGCGGGAGTCAACGCATTAACATAATGCATATCGCGTACACGCACACGCATACTCGTGTGTGGCAGCTAACTCAGGCTCCCTTTTTTTTTCTCTTCTTCTTTTTTTTCGTCATCGTCTCTCTCCACGATCTCTCTCGTGCACTACGTCTTAAGTTTTAAAAGAAAGCCAGTCATGCGTGAGCCTATATATACTTCTTCGTCGTCCTGTGCTTCGCACCACATATGCGGATACGACCTATGCGTAAGCTCACAAAAAGTGAAAATTGAAAGTTTGCGGGCTCACGCGACTTTTTAAGGGATTGCGGTAGCTCAGTATGCAGCGCGGCGTCGATGAGTGCGTCGCGCGACCTGTCAGAGGCTCTGTCGCTGCTGCTGTGCTGACTAAGTGACAATCGTGGATTGCACTCGATATTTATTGCTTCGCTGTGCCGACTAGAAAAGGTCGACTACTCGAGTGTAGAAACAGAGGAAAGGAAGTGGAGAGTCGATATTTTTCTCTAGCTTCTCATTTTCTTTTCTTCGATATGCAGCAGTGTCTTTTTTTCGCTTTTTTTACTTTCATCTTTCAAAAAATGGTCTCGAGTCTTCATGATTTTACTTTGTTTTTTAGGGCAATGACGCTCAATTCAGCCTCACAAGTCTTGAAAGATAACGTTTAGAATAAAAAATAAGTTTTCCTCCGTTATGAACTATACTTGGAGAAAAAAATGAAATTGAATATTAACTCAGCTGAATCAATTAATGTTAGCAGTAGCGTAAAGTTCTTATATAAAAGTGCACTAAACTATCGTAACATTGTTGTTTTTCTTATACTTTTTACGACCTCGAACAGGGACGCCACACATTTCGAAAGTTAATACCATTTTCAAAAGGTGTTTAAAGCATATTTTGTCTCAATATGAAAATGAACGTTAAAAAAGGAGAGAGAAGCAAGCATAAAACTTGAAACTTCCCGTAATGAGTTGGACGCACGAGAGAAGCTTGCTACGAGGGTGAAAAAAGCCAAGTAGTAGCAAATGCTGTAGTGAGAGAGAGAGAGAGAGAGAGACTAAGAGAGATAGTGGGGAGAAAATTAATTATTTCTCATTTCTGATGCAGGAAAAGCTTTTATGCGCGTAAAATGCATGCCTCAACGTGTTATCGTCAAGGTTTACTTTATCGCGTTCATGCGCACTCGCGTCATTATATATATAGTGTTTTCTATTGAATAAAATAACCATCGCTTGTAGCTCGGTCGTGATGGCGGCACAGGAGCACAAGCAGCAGCAGTTGCAGCAGCGAAAGTGTGTAGCACGTGGCAAACAAGAGAAGATTAATTTTCAGAAATTGCAATCGAGAAAATGGCTCGTAATGTAACCGAAAATTTCGTGTTCAATAAAGCTCAAGGTGTCGGAAATATTTTGACATTCTTTCATTTTCAGTACATTAAAGGTACATTAAACTATAAACGTTCTGTTTGATTTTTTGAGTTACATTCCTGTTCTCATTGACTCAAAAAAATTTTCGGAACATCGACAATGCCTTTTTTGAATGGTCCTTTATAAAAACCCTTAAAATTTATAATTTATATTCAAAAATATGTCTTACTAATTGTGAGAAACCATCCAATATCAAATTACTTTTAGAAAATGCTTTAATTTTATTATAATGAATCACAATTTAAGAATAAAAATAATGGTATTATGGTTTCATTTTATAAAATTTTTTTTCATTTCATGATTTTACGCAGAGTTGAAACTCGAGTGTGTTCACGAGTTATCAAAAACATTACAAAACTTGTTATCGTAAGCTCAGCTATTTCAGTCACTGAAATATTAGCTAATATTGTCTAATTGAAGCTCGGAAATATAACTATAATCCTTTGTTTATCGTGAAATACAAACAATGAGATGATAAAATCTTGTCATTACGAAAAAATGAAAAAATCTCATTTAAAGACGCATTACTCGCCGAACGATTTTAATCGTGGAGAAATAATTCCAGCTCCGTCCTTGCAACTATGCTGAAGCTTTCGCTTTGGCACAAAAGCAAATGACAATTAACAAGAGCTATCCTATTAACCATTACATCTCGTTTGACTCTGTGTTGGCATGATATATTCGAGGTGCATCGTTTAGGGCTCCTCTCACGGCCTTCGTCATTTCCTGTCTCTCCGTCTCTTTTCCCGTTACTCTATCAAACCCGAAGCCACATGATAATTAAACCTTAAGTGTACCGCAACTCTGTATATCTTTTCGTAAATATACCAGCCTTGTGGATAAGTGTATTTATGTCCATCAATGAGAGTTGGTTTCAGCGTGCAGCACGTTTTTCGGTTGCTATGACTACTTACTGGAAATCAAGTAATTAATTAAGGAGGCCTGTTTAATTAACTCAAACTTGCAACATTGAAATAAAACACATACTAAATGACTCATTAAGATCCCATAATTAAAAATTCACAAAAAATTATGAATTACCTCCAAAAAATTAGAGAAAATCAGAGAAGAAAATTAAAATTTTTGAAATGTTTTTTTATACGATTTCGAATTCTATTTATTACTATTATACAAGGTATAAAATTGCAGAGCTGCATGTAATGGAACCCGTGATAAATTCCTTAAAAAAAAGGCACTTGAGTTTCAGTTCTAGGGATTTTATTACGTAAAATTCCAGTTGTAAAAATGTTGATCTATTTTCTCCGTGTCAAGCTGCAAAAAAAATGATTTCCTTTATTTTATTTGAATTAACCGCCTGTGTTATAATTGTTTACTATTCAATAACTGACAACAATGAAATTTAAGTTGATCAAAATTTCATCAACTAGTAAAAATATTTGTCAGATTTGAATCGTAAAAAATGCATTACAATAAAAATAGAGGGTTTCAGCTATAGACTTCAACGCACAGTCTGAAAAAGATTTGAATAAATTTCGAATATTTTATGTTCATATCCAGGTCGCGTTTCGAATCATTACAGCACGAATAAATTTATAAAATAAACAATTCTCAATTGTTTAACGTTTTTTTTTACTTTTAAAAGGTGCCTCTGTGAATTTTGTTTCATTTTACAAATCAAAAATGCTTCGAAATTAGAATCAAAAGAAAATGGACGATCATATGATTTTTGCTGTATTCAAACTAAATTCAGTTCTAAAGCTGAACTATTTTCATGAGAAGTTGGCTGCTTGGCTTATAGTGCTGTCGTCGATTTGTACGTGCTCTTTAGGACCGTAGCCAGAAAATTTTTTCGGGGGGGGGGGGGGGGTTACCTGGGTTACTTGGGTTACTTATGTAGCTTGGGTTACCATTAGCAGAAGGTAAAATCACAAATTTCTCCTTCTCAGTCAGTCAGTCAGACCCCCCCCCCCCCGTTGGCTACGGCCATGGTGCTCTTGTAAAGAGATGGGATGTAAAATTGTTCGTGACCATCAGTTTCTTCTAACCATACAATTGAGAATAGGAGCGATATTGTCTTTATTCGTGCACCTAGCCTACATCTGAGCATGCGTGTATATTTATGTGTATTTAATTCCACTAATCTCAATGTTCAGGCAGGCCTAATTCAATTATCTATTTCCGTTGATGTGCAATGTGCATATGTCTCTCTCTCATTGTATCTTCGTCGGAGAAAGCAAGTGAGTCCGTAATTTGTATCTGACACGCTGTTGCTAGTGCTTCTGTGCTGATTCATCCAAGCTACTTGACACTTACTACGGGTCACGGTACATTTCTACTACGTGAACTGGAATTTTGACGCCTCGTTGAACTCTTTCATACGTATGTACCAGCTTTCTTGACGGCGTATATGTAGACCATACTCAGGTGTCTATGTGAGTCCATATAAATAAATGCACCTATCCACGTAGAGCTATATTGTTGCTAACGTCCATAATTCACGTATTTGTCCGTGAAGCTAAAATCTTGAAGTTGCAAGCTTGAAGCTCAGATGCAGCAGAATTCTGAAGGAAGATTATACGCTGCATACCCTAAAACTTATACGCAATCTTGAGTACTTGATACATGAGTAATAAATATGCATTTAGAATATTAAAATAAAAATATTAATAAGTATTAATGACTAAGTGATAAATAAACTATTTTCAATTAACACTTATTAGTTCTCATCAAATTTGTGTCCATTTAGGGTAAAACGGGTTTATCGACGGATGTGTAAAAACGTAACAGTAAATCGCACTTGAATGTGTCATGACCTTATGAAAAAACCGCTTGTAGTCCGCTTTCCATTTATCGAAATTAAAGAAAAATCTCTACACGCAAATGCATAATCGATAAAATAATTTCAAATGTTAAGTCAGTATACTCAGTATCTCTCTTTTGTTCAGAGGAAGCACAAAGTCGACTTTTCACTGTACGAAAAAGCTTCAAATGTTTCACTTAATGTTTTTTGATGAAAAAAAAAATCTCTACTCAGTTCAATTATATTCTTCGAAAAGTGTACAACTACACACTTACTTAGACATACATACAGAGAAGCTTTGAAAACTTTTAACGAGCTATTGTATTTTTTGACATCGGCTTCTCGACAGCTCAAGATTACCAGCAAACAGATCTGTTCTCACATACACAATAGTTCAGAAGTTTTCTTTGACATTGTTTGAATTAAAAAAATTTCATATTTTAATATTTTAAAAAGTGTTTTCTTTTTTCAAGTGCAACACGTACATATATATGGGCTAAGCCATAGTTAGCGTGATGGTTAAAAAAATTTTTTTTCTGAAATTATGTACTTTTGAAGAGTACATAATTTGAGAAAAAAATTTTTTTGACCATCATGGTAACTATGGCTTAGCCCATATACATAGGTGTATATAATAAAACCTTGTGTATATATGCAGATCTTGCAATATGCACCACTGATATCCACTGCTATTTCTTTGGGGCAGCGAGCCGCGCGCTGCTTGTCATACCCGCGTACGTAAATCCGTATGCGCGCACAAGAGTAGAAATAGATGAGATTCGTATATATATATTCCTCGTCCGTATAAAAGCAGCTCAACCATAAAATATATGCAGTTTGCTCGCTTCAGTGTAAATGCAAGTGAGCACGAGAGAAAGGGAGAGTAAAATACTGTATACGTAAAAAAAGCGACTGACCCGAGTTACCTTTCTCCAGTCCCTGCACTCTCGGTAGCACAACAGTTTGCGTAATAAATCTAAAAGCAAGCTAAGATTCGTTTGCTGGTAGATATAGTTTCGAAGCATTTACCGGAGTAGGCGAGGGATAAAAAAGAGTTCTCGAAAGACCTAATTAACGTTAATGAAGCAAGATGAAAAGTATCGTAGTTGTGCGAGTAGCTCACATACAAAGTGAGAAACGTAGCAGGTAGCTTGCAATCGTATGGACTTGCAAAAACTGAGAGTGAAAGAAAGAGGCCCAAGCTCCTGCAATTTAACAATGATTGGAAAAAGTACTCTCTATATCAGGTCATGTCCTGGCCGACCTTCCAAAGCTTAAACAAATCTTTCCGCCGTCGAAGCGTATGTATAGCTACTGTTATATTTTAATCCTACTACTTATAATATGCTTGTGAAGTCCAGCACTGGGTAAGAGCGATCGAGTTAATTAAATATGAAAATCTTGCATTTTGCAACGTTTTGATTCCGTTGAAAAATTGTTGACCATATAACCTACATCACGAAAACGAAAAAATGCATGAATTTTTGTTTATTTTACTTGTGAATACCCTATTACCGTTATTATCCTGGAAACTTTTTTGTAATCTTTGAAGGCATTAAATTTACATCTTTTTAAAAATTTTGCTACTCAAAAGACTTTCATTTTCCGCACGGCAAAGCTTAATCTGACTTATTCAGGCAATATGAAGTAAACTGTTATACAATCATGCATGTGTATACTGTTTAGTAAAAAGCGAGCGTGCAACTAAAAATACCCACGAAACTTCAACGTACTAAAATCTCGTCGTATGCGTGCGAGGTGCGAAGATGCAAACAAACTCATGACGTGATGGTATTTAAAGACGCCTTGAATTTCGGGCAAAAAGCAAACAAAATTTTCATAGCAGCGTCCCTAAAGTGACTATTTCTTGACACCGAGTGAAGTGGGATAAGATATTTTTCGAACACTGGGTATGAATGTAATGGCCTTAGCGGGGAAAAAAGCTTCAGAGCACGTGTTTATTAATTACATGTACCCTAGAACTTTTTCGTAGCCTAGGATGGTATAATATACTATTAGTCTACTGACACGTTGAAACCTTTCTTTACTTTGTTAAAATCAAATTTTCAATGTACGTGTATGTAAATCGTATCGACGCAGCTCTAAACTGGTATGTATCCTACGCTCAAATTGTGTTGCGAAAAATGAAAAATGAGGAAAAAGCTTGGGCGAAGTTAGCCACACTATTATAGAGTCTGCTTGCCCGCCTGCAAGTTCAAAGTTTTAACGCTGCTATTGAAGGCTCTTTTATTATGATACGTGTGGGGGGTGTGTAGCGCTATACTCGTGGCTCTGTTATATACGCGTATATATAGATATAAGCAATGTTAAGTTACGAGTGGAATAAGATGGGCGGCAGAGTAGTTATTCTCTTTCCTCTCCTAGCGCCCATTTCTTATGTATACGTGCCACGCACTACAGCGTAAAAAAAGGAAGAAGGAAAAAAGAAGGAACAGCTCAAACGCGACTGGAAACCGTTAAGTTTCTTCGTTTTCTCGTCGAAGCGGGAGAGAAAGAAAGAGAGAGAGAGGGTGAGAGGGGAGGATTGTATACCAAAAGCGCATGGAATATAGCGGCTATAATACGGAGACAAGATTGGCTTTTTATACTCGGAATCACACATTTAAAGTGTAGCATGCACATCTAGTCCTCGATGCGCAGAGAGCTGTGCGCGTTTACGGTTTGTAATATACGTATATACGACAGCACGAGGACTAACGAATGATACCTGTGGATATCGCGAGTTTTGTACCGATGTACGAGCTATACTGGTTGCAATGCAGTTCGCCGCTTTATGGACTTTACGCTACTCGCGATGCGAGCTTCGGGGACAATTTAACGATCCTGTTCATTCCATTTGGCTTTGGCACGATAAGAATTGCTGATACACTCCCAGCCTTTTTTTCTCTCCCTCTGTTTTTACGTTTAGGATCATTTACTATTATATATACTTAATGGCAGCTAGCCTTAGCTTGAATTGTTCAGTGCTACCGCTACTCGTGCGCTTCGCCCCGCTGTATACTTCCTCGTTGCCATCGAAATGCCTTTTATTTTATTCCAAGTCCTGTATAGAGTATCAATTTTCTCTTTTTTCGAAGCATTAGGCCGTTAAGAGACGAATAAAAAATACTACAGCGTGTCACGCACCTCGTATATTGTGAGTGTATTTTTATAAACACGAGCTTTACATTGGTGATATTCATGCACAGCTTGGGATTATAGACAAGGCAACGAGAAACTTTTTCGGTCTCGCACGTACAAGTTTAAGGAAGCGAAATGATATGCGAAAAATAATAGATGTATTTTTTAGATGGAGAAAGTAAGAGAGAGAAGCAAAGCGATTGAACTAGATTAATGTTTGACTCAGACTTGAACCAATACGTCGACCGGGCGAGATACAGATATAATAAGCATTTATACGGATAGTTGAACAATCGTCTTCTCGCTCGATGAGATAAGATCAAACGAGGACCGTGAGCAAGTTGAAAGAAAGTGCATTGATCTCGCACGGATCGAATCGGAAAAGATCGAAAGAGAAGTTGAATATTACAAATGAATGTCAAAAGAGGAAAAAAAATAAAGCACTTCGAAAAGATACAAAGTGACAAGAAGAAAAAGAGAAAAAAAAAAGACGAAATGACTCTTCAAATGAACTGTAAAAATAGCCTATAGAGAGTTTGCGATGCAAAGAGTCAACAATCTCGAAATATACGGGTCTATTGATATTAGCTCATACACATCTACGGGCAAAGACAAAATCCACGGAGTGCGAGAGACAAAAAATACTTTGTCACACGCGACGACGATCGTGTTCGCTTGTAAGCGCGCCCAAGCGAACGGCCCATACCGTACACACAATATGTACATATATCTGTATACACGTCGTCGAATCCTCATGTTCTGGAGCTGCTGCTGTAGCTGCTGCACAGGACTCCGGAGGGTATAAATTTCCAAGCAGCTGCACGCGCACGTAGAATATTCAGTTCGTACGCGCGCGCGCGACACTCTCTGCTTCTGAACATGCAAACCCATGCTAGTAGCCTGTCATTTTCCATCGAAACTTTACTCGAAGCTCTGTGCGTCAAGCGTAAGTTCATAAAAGTTACGTATAATGGATAGTCGAACAAATAATTTTTTTCGATACCGCATACAGAGAGTGAAAGGATAGGAGTGAGTGAGAGAGAGAATGAGAGGGAGCAAAGTCATTTAAAAAGTTGAAAAAATATTCGTGCAAAATCGAAAACTGCATACGCGATTGTGCAATAGATAGTTGTTGGAATATGGTATTTACTTTGGAAAAAACGACAGAAAAGAAAAAATAAAGAATTTGCGAGCAAAAATTATTGAATAACTAGGTCATGTTACCTACTACTTCTCTCAAGCTGCTGAGCTGTTGAGGAAATCTCATCGAAGCTTAATGAGTATTTATATTTACAAGTAAATTAAAATTAACGAGTGCAATACCAACGCCTTTTCAACTTACACGACTACTGCCGTTACTGCTGCCGTGTATGCACACGCTTGCGCGTGCGCGAAAACTTTATACGACGATGTATAAAATGACACGGGTTGACCCTCGTTAAAATTTACATTTCTTCGTGCAGAAAGTTTATAAATAAATGTTATTCGAGTAATGCTAGTTAGAAGATTCTTTCGTTACTAAAGCTATTTTCAGGCAGGCAATTTTGCATACGCGCGCGCACCCGCACGGTATAATTAATGAATATGTGCGTTTTTTGCAGGTGCTGCAATGGGCCTAAAGACATTATCTATCGACTGTTTAGGGTATTCTTTGCTTGTTGATTTTTACACTAGTAGTAGTTGAGAAAGAAAGAGATAAAAATTAAAATAATAAGAAGAGAAAATTTTGTTAATTTTATTTTTTTTATGAAGACATGACCAGGCTACGCTCTGCAGTAGAATAGCCCTTATTTTCGACAAATCGTTTTTCCTCTTCCAATTCTTGTACTTTTTCATACTTTACTTTTTACGTCAGCGTTTGAAGATTTTCAAAGTTTTATTCCCCTTTGTACACAGCGCACAGCGCAGACATATATCTCGATGAGGTTTGAAATATAGACACTAGCACGTACTACACGCGTCAGAGCAAAAATATATCGGCTTTAATATAATTGCTTTTGCATGCTTGTTTGTGTACATAAAATTTACCCATTGCGCACACGACTTTGCCATCTTGCAACCTATTCAAAACACATCCTCGATGAAAAATTCGCGAAAAATGAAGATTAAACGTGTCTGCAGCCGCATTATGTAGCGCACGAGCCTCTCTGAGAGTTTGTAAAAAATAAATTTTGCAAAAACTTTGTGAGAGCTCATACAAATAAAAAGTCAACGTGTTTATATATACGCGCATTCAAGGCATGGAGAGAGTGCGATAAAAGACTTAGCTAAACATGTCGTCGGCATACCATTTTCGGCTCGGATCCCATTTTATGTGCTACTGTATGCATACTTAAGCGAAGCGCCTTTCGTGCGCGAGCTTTTTTACAGAACTTTGGCAGTCGTAAATTTCAGTCGTACGGCGCTTATTTTACATCAATGGAAAATCAAGGCTAGTTAACGAGCAATAATCGTTTAAAGATTCAAATTTGTAACCTTTTTTCGAAATTAGATGTTGTGAACTGGTGTAAATTACACTCAAATTTTGAAAAATCTTTCAAAAAATCGTATGCACTTGCGCAAATTATTTTGATCAAAATTCATCGTCAACCCCACTCTGCGTTATAAACAACGTCAACTTCGAAGGAAATTGCAATTTTGCCCTGCATGAAAATAAGAGCTGGCGAGAAAAAAGTTGGCAACAGCGAACACATGCAGTCAGAAAAGGCAGCCAGCGTCAGGACCAAAAGAAATAGTACAGAACGCACAGGTTTCTCGATAAAGCCGTCAGAGCTTGCGAGTTATAAGCCCAATAGTAGCTAAAAACCATATAGTATAAAAACAAGTCGATAAAGAGAAATAGAGAAAAACAAACAGAATCAAATAAAAAAAAAGGAGACGAAAAATTACACACTTTCGAAGAACGATACAATTATCAAATCTTCGGTTCGAGGGGCTCACGAGTACCAGAAAAAAGAAAGCTACAGTGTAGAGAAATCGAGAAACCTCAGCGCTTGTGGGGTAGTAGGGAGGGCAGGGCTGAAATTGAAGGAGTCTCGTGGCCAGCCATGTGACACATACACGCACCAGCACCACATGTGCATATATAGTAGGTACGTACATGTGGTATAGATATATTGGTGCCTTGTGTTAGGCGCGTGAATACAAGTATACATGCACGATGAATCAAGAGACGAGCGACGACAAAAAAAAAGAAACAGGGACAAAAAAGTGTCCAATACGATCGCCTCTCCTCGCTCGCAAGCTCGAATCCTCTTGGCGAAGGCACAAATAACTAAGTACGCGCCCAACAAATTGAATCGTTTTTTCTTACACACACATGCATAAGTACATACATCTGTACATTTGCGCTCGTGCTTATACATATGTATATACGGTGAGCGTCAGGCATTGTCGAGTGTGCAAGGTAGAGCAACATCGAGAGAGGATAGTAAATGCGTTGGTGTGATTGTATGTGTATCAGTGTGTGTGTATTGCTGTACACATGTATAAATGCAGAGCGTGAGTGTGAGGAAAAGAGAGAGGGAGAGAAACTGTTGGCGAATGGCTATATGGCGCGATAAGGAAGCAAACGGACGCTGTGTTTCCTGCATTAAGGCGATGCTCGCATATATTCATGCATACATATAGAGATACAAAAATGCAGTTAAAAATATTATGTATTCCCGACAACAACAACGAAAAAACGAAAGAGGCGCAAAAGAAAAAAGAAAGGGTTATATACGTATACTACGATGTCGCCTGCAGCAGCAGCCCTGGCGGATGTATCGAAGTCGCTTCCTGCGCGCAAAACGCGTGTGTTATAATCGTGATGTACAGCCGATATTAATTTTATATATAATCCAGGGCCAAGCAAGACGCATGGAGATAACCACGGGAGCGTGACAATGACCTCTTCCCCAGTCCCAGCTTTTCGTCTGCAAAAGCTCTCGGCGCTAGAGAGATATGTATATTGTATACTTTGTATACATTTATTATTATTATCTTTATTATCCGTTATATTTACGCGAGATTATTTTGTATTGTATTGCGTTGTATTGCCACGCCATAGAAAATATTATAAAATGAAACTCACATATTTCCCATGAAAAAGATTATCACTCATGAAGTTGAATATTCATAAAAAAATTGTTCAAATATTTGTATTGAAACTAATTTACGAACCTTTGTTTCTTTCGTCGGATTACGTTTTTACTCGATTTTTTTACCATCGTAAAGTTAAAAAAAAGTTGCAAGGGCAGGTCGAAAAACCCTGTGGAAACAAGCAAATAACATGATTGTGAGCGGTACATAGAAAATCCTACCAGGAAAAAGAGATTGTAGCTCTCAAAAAGAATGAAGCACCATTATACAGACATTGGTATGAAATGAAAAAAAAGGAAAAATCTCGAAAAAAATGAACTCACTCTTTTTTAGAGGTCTCTGAAATTTGTGAGAAAAACAGGAAATTTAGGTTTCAGAAAATAGGTGATACATGATATCGACAATTCCAAAAAATTAACATACAGTCTTTGATTACTTTTGAGACTTTTTTTTCATTCAAGACGTTCCTATATGCGTGCACTCACAGTGAAAAAAATGTCACGTGAAAATACTCTGGAATTCGCCGTGTATAAAAAAAAGCGCCTTTTTTTGTCATTTTTTGCAGAAGCCGTCAGTTGCTGCCTGATATGCTTTGCAGGTCCAAAGCTTCAGCTTCCGTACGTGTATAAGCTTAAATCTAATTCAAATTTGGGCGTGTGTTATAGGCTAGTTGCCGAGAAATGCGTATGTATATATAATATGTGTGTATAATCGAGTAGGAGGAGCCGCAATACGCGCCCGAGCGAGAATATCTTGAAGCCCCCGCTACCCACCCTCTGATGTTGTGCATTAGCTTTCAGGTAGATTCGTTATGTAGCTTGGCCGCTCTCGCGCGTGTGGCTGAACTCTATTATCACGCGGCGTTACGCTTGGCCTGACACCCACTGGGTTCGTCGTGTGCGATTCACCCACCCACTACCTCGATTACTACTGCTACGACTGCCTTTATGTATCCGCAATAATCTTTTTTTTTCCCTCGGTGTGACTAGACCACTGCTACAAGCCACAGCGTTAGATTTTCGTACGGTTATTTTTATATGCATATGCGTATAAGCAAATATAATATGCATACATATACACTGTGTGCTTCAGTTTTTTCCCTTCTTATTTCCGAGTATTTTCATTTGCTCGCACGCTAGACATCTCCATGGCCATGTATCTCGTGAGGTCTATGCTAACATTTCGCCATTTCTCGATATGTATATAACAATACATTCTTTGGAACAGCGGATGTAAATACGTACTTACGTACACGCTATCCGTGCATCATGTACACAATACACACCGCTTTCGATCGAATTTCGACGTATGAATTTTTTCCGTGCAACTATCATCAATTGTTAGATTTTCCCACGGTGGAGCTTTATTACTACTATTGTAAAGTCAAATAGGGATGGTTTTTTTAATCAGGTAACCGTAATTGACCGTTATTGAAATGAGATTATTATAATTAGAAAGTAAGTCATAATAATTTCAATCAATTCATGTCTTGAAATTTACAAAATAGCCGAGATATCAATGTCCGAAAAAGTGATTTTCCAACTACCGGTAATTTTTCAGCTCCTATGGCGCTTTCCGAGATTTTTTACCAGTAGGTTCGAATATTATGGCCCGAAATGAAGGGTTCTTGATGGTTCCAAAAATAGTTATAAAGTTTGGGCAATAGTATGACATTAAAAACAAAAAATTTTTTATGTAAGCAGAAAAAGAAATGTTAGAAAATTGATTTCATAGCGAATTGTCAATTTCTATAAAATTTGGTGCATGTGGAGCATGTGCGTCATCAAGCAATATTTTAATTGATGAAAAGCGTAATCGGTTTGAATCGAGTAAAATGATAGCTACAAGGGTATAAATCTTGGCCACACCTCTATAGGCCCTCTTACCCTATTCAACATATTCACCTGCGTGAGTGTTCTACACTCTGCTCACACACAGTCACGCGTGATTAATACAGTTGAGAAATGGAATTTCCTGTCTCAACTCTGCCTCTCTCTCTCTCTTTCTCTCTGCCTATATATCTATCTGTCTCATCGGGCGCTAAACTCGCTAAACTGCGCCTGCTCGCTTATATATATAACGATAGAGCGAAAGAACGAGCAGTGCATGCGAAAATTATTGCGCATGTGTGTAGCACGGTGTAACACGCAGAAGAGCCTGTCTATCGTAATTACGGCTCGACAACACGGCCGCCACTTGGGGCACAGTACAAGACGCGTGGACTCCAAGTGCCGCGCCTGCAATATAACGTATCGGGCAGGCTGTATCTAAGTCTCCCTCGAGAACTGGATACAGACGACTTGGCTGAATGAAAAAGCTCGGATAATTCCGGTATACGCGTGCGTCCTAATATGTTTTATCGCGATACCCACTTTATGGCTTATTTATTGTATCAGTGCGGTCTCGTTCGTGATTAATATATATTTATAAAGCGCGTCTACTCGAGCTGTCTAGTACATATAATAATCCACAGGGAGCCAAGCAAAAGTAGCCTCGATTAGACGGAAAAAATCTTGTGATCTGTTACGGCAATTTTGTGCTTCATATTACATATACTATATACGTTACAGTTTTGCTGGCAAGCTCGAAAAACGAACGAGCAGCTGAAGGGTGAATGCGCAGTCTTATATATATGTATAAAACAGCAGCAAAAGAGTATTGCATCGTTATGTACGTAGCGATCTCATCCCATCTCTTCTTCATCTTCTTCGTTCTTGTGCTTCCACGAGTAGGTATATGTGTGGTTGTGTGTATGCGCGCGCTCAGCCTTAATAACTTCTGAGGTTTCGATGGCTTATTTCGATAATGAAGGTTTTGCTCTCTCTCGCTTTCGCTCACGTTCGCTCTCTCTCTCATGATATTGCAATTATCAGCCTCTAGACCGAGTGTGCCTTCCGAGTATTAAAGCCAGCAGGGATTAACGTGATTACCTCTGACACTTTTTTTCTCTCCTTCTACCTCTCTGTGCAGTAGTAGGCAGCAGTAGTAGCTGCACAGGCGCTTGGTTTCCTTGATATTGTTAGCTTTTGGCGATATGTCTGTAAAGTTATTTATCTCATCGCTTCGATTTAATATCTGCATTCATAGATTCTATGTATAGATATATTTCTCTGAGCATTTTACTTTCGTCATTGAAGAGATGACGATATTTTTTCCTGGAAAATTTCAATTGAATAATATATCTTTTTGCAAAAAGCTTCTGTACTTGGATACCTGAAGTACACCGTAAAACAAGTCTTCACATAGCTGCTTTGTGGTTCGGCTTGTATCCTTAACTAAAACTCATAACAACGAGAGAGAAAACATGAATAGCCGAGTGTCTTTCTCTCTTTTTCTCGGGAGAAAAATAACATCACGCGTGCAATACAATAGCTGCTACCGTTGTCACTGCACTTCCAGCAGCTCTACATACTTGGACAAAATGACGAGTCGAAGCTCTACGACGCATCTCTGCATTTTTCTTTCCTTTGCCGAGCGGTGGTGCGTGGTAAACGGAAACAAAAGTAATAATTGGAGCATATTTCATGTATAGGGTGTGTTTGTGCATGTGCAGCAAAAGCTCGAAGAAGGCCACTCAAGCATAAACCGTGACGTTTCTCAGGCAAGAATAAATTTAAAGCCTTTAAAGAGTGGATACTATATTATGGAAGACAACAAAAGATCCCCTCGACGTTCTGTCTGTGTATGCGCTAATGTATGTGCACAGTCGCCTCGGTGCACCATGATGAAAAGCAAAGCTCAGAAGGGAACTCGACAACTCACATAAAAATATTGGTATGTCCTTTTGACGCCATGTGTATGCGATGTACAAGAAGATATGTATAGCTCTCGGTATTGGTTTTACAAACTTCAAGTAAATTAATGAGGGAAACTAAAGGCTGATCTTAGGATGAATATATTTTCTTGTAACGCAATAACCCGCAAGTGAAGCATCACGTCGAGTACACAGATAAATCAAATTATTAATTATTACAATTGCAGCTGCGATCTGTATGCAAGGATCGGCTATACGTATATAATATAATATAATATTGTATCTTGTCGAGAGTGACGCTGTAGCTGTAGACGTCGCGTATAGTCTAGAGAGAGGCCGTGTTCTATGTTCACTTCTACTACTGACAACAATAGATCCACTGGGCACAATAATCACGACAGAGACGGATGTAATTATCTTCTCTACGACGTCGCATATACAGCAGTCATATACTGAAGCCCAAGCAGCGAAGACTAGGACTACTAGTAGCACCGAAGCTATATACGCAATTGTACTGGTATGTACTGACCTCTATATCATCTGCGGACGTCGACGACGACGACGAAGCCAACAAGCATTTCAAGCTCGCGCGATGCGGCATATAATTGATCACGGCAGATGGCGCGATAAGATGCGCGCGTCTGACCGTACAGCGATACTTACTACTGCTTTGGTGGTTACGCTGAAATATCACTTTAGAAAATAGGTAGATGTGACACAGAATTGGCGCTATATAGTTACGTGTACGTATAAATTTGTCTATTCAGGGGGACAAAGTGAGAGAGAGAGAGAGAGAGAGAGAGAGAGAGAGAGAGAGAGAGAGAGAGAGAGAGAGAGATAGCTGCTTGGTTGCGGGGGTGAATAAGAGGGAAGATTCAGTCAGGAAGGAAGAGACAGAGAGTTACTTTACGTAACTTTTTGCATGTTAGAAGAGTTTAAAAACTTTCGAATTAAGAAGATTTAAGGAAACAGAAATAAGCAACTTTTCGTATCTGCGCAACGAATAGAGAGAGAGAGAGAGAGAGAGAGAGAGAGAGAGAAAGAAACTTTGGGACAACAGCGACTTAGTTACTTTTGGTTTCTCCTCCTCCATCTTCTCCTCCTCCAACTTTCGTATACGCTCGTTGCTATTATTACAACTACTTTTACTGACAAAAACTGTGTCAAGATTTGTTTTTTCTCATTCCTTAGCCACGCTACCAGTGCGTCTTAGTCTCATACTCACGTTTTACACGGGATGCGATGTTTATAATAATTTTTTTGCGTGCTCTAATTGAAATTATACGAAGAGTAAAGGTATTTTATTTCGTTTCGGCGCAGATTGTCGTTGCCACGGCTGTTGCTGCTGCTGTTGCTACTGCTGCGACTGCCAGGAGAGAAATCGATGATATAAGTAGTGATGCGAGTAGGTATACACTAGACGAGATCGAGAAGGGTGGGCCGCTTTGTCAGCGTCCGTCTGTGCTGTTGCTGCTGCAAGCCTTCGCGACCTTTCATTAACTCAAACCGTTAGCGCGTTGTTTGAGAGAGAGAGAGAGAGAGAGAGAGAGAGAGAGAGAGAGAGAGAGAGAGAGAGAGGGGGGGGGGGGGAGGGAGAGAGAGAGGAAGTGTAATGGCCCCACCGACGCAGACGACGACGTCGAGCGAGCAGATTGCATTCCGGCGGGAGTTTCACTTTATATCTATATACAATCCTTGTCGACGTCTCTAGTTGCATTGCTGCCGATGTCTATCACGACAACGGCTCTCTTTCCTCATTTTGCCTCGCTGAGATACTATTTTTTTTCTTCTTTTCGCTCCTTTTCTTGTCTAGCTTGTTTTCCACCAACCCTTTTGTGTTGGTATTTCTCGAAGACTCATCAATTTAATACACGTACACACGGCGGCAGTAGCCATGATGCACCCACACATGCACACATTTATGTCATCAGGTTTCAACCAATTAGCTCGTGTACTTCTGATAAATCAAAAGGAAATAGTATAGCACGTTCATTTTCATCTTATCTACAAAAGAAGATCGTGGAACATTGATGTTTTATAATAATTATGAGGAAAAAGCTGTTTGTATCACAGCTCTCCCCTTCTCTACTTAAAAGCTTAAGAATAACTGTTAATTTTCACGTAGCCGTATGCGCTCAAACTGCTAATGCCATTGCGTAATAATTCTTTCAATGTGCCATAATAACTCCAATAAAAATTTGACGTAAATTTTTTTTGCGCGTACGAAAATGAACCTTTTTACGCATAAACGTGAAACAGGTTGGCTACATCTACGCTCCTCCGAAAATGAAAAAAGGGTAAGCCTCGAAAGCACGAGACCATAATATCCTAATGGCCTAATTATTACGTCGATTAAAAGACATTCAAAGTGTATAAGCTGTGGCTATATACTCGTTACACTTTGCAAACGATAACTCGCCGCTGGCTTTCTGCGTGTCGAGCGGCGCGTTGTGATACATAAAAGAGAATACGGTGCCCTTTGCGAGCACACAATCACCCGCATACACGTGCAAGCGTCTAGGCGAGCTAAAGTTGAGCTTTTACACACTCTCTCGTATATATGTGAGCGGTCTTTTGTTGCTGCGCGTTGTACCTTTCAATTTTCGCCCCCCCTCTCCCCCTAACAAAGCGACACCTTCGTTCTTCTGCACACACGGGCATACGTATATGCACACATTTATAAGGCGCATATACGTACGTACGTACGTTCGTGTATTAAGGCAAGCGTGCATATATAGTTTATTCACACTCGCTTTTCGCACTCACGACCAACAGCAGCAGCTCTCGGACTTGGACTTTATATCTCTGACATAGTTTGACGCATATTATACATGCACATATGTACTACGGCGTACATATGTACGCTCATTTACACTCTTACACGCTCCATACATATATGTACACGCCAGTGTAATACGTAACTTAAATGTACAAGAGAGAGAAAGACACAGAGGCCACGCCAGTGCGGCTAAAGCAGATTATATAAAAATGCTGAATAATTACGCTTGAAAAAGCCCTGTTACGTGTGCATGTGTATGCGCGTAATGGACTCGAATTCTCTGAGAGGAAGACAGGTAAACATATACTCATCCGCACGCACACATACACATAAATACACACCTTCTCGTTAGGATTAATATTAATAACACGAGCTTCGGGCAGAGTATATTTTCCGTGGCAGAAACAAGATGAAACCTTCATAATACATATCTGCATTAGAGTCCATTCACTTGCTATTATAATATTTTGAATGTATAATAACGCGAAGCTCTGCCAACGTCGTTCCTTCGATCTTCCATTTGCGTGAACGCCAAGTACCTCCTAAAATCATGCTCCTGGGATGTAACCTACATACAACATCCCTCACATGCTTGAGCTGTCTGCGTACTTTATGCTGCCACCACTGCAGCTACTGCTTTTGTAGAATCCGAAATCGAAGAAAAGCAGCTGCAATATCAAAATTTACATTAAATCGTCCATACGTCCACTCATTACATGTAAGTAAGCGCAGACTCCGAAAGAAGCACTCCTAATATTCTTACCTATCCCATAATTCAACTCAAAATGTCATGTCTTTGTATTATAGTTGCGATGATGAACTTCTCCTCGTATAGTTGGTAGAGTCTCGGACAGAAGGGCCGTTATATAAAATAGCGAATCTTCCAGAGCTAAAATTATTAAAATACTTATTATAACAGCAGTGATGCTCTTAGATGAATCATATAATGCATAAAAAGTCAGATTTTATGTATACTTTTTTTATCTTTGCAAAAAATTTATTTGCATATTTGTAGTTAGATGACCTATCTTTTTACAATCGGAATTGCGATTTAATCGTGAAATAAAATCATAATAGACCGGCAGATAGTGACCGATAATAGGTGCTGATTTTTAAACTTATGCCATTGAAAAGTCTGAAAGATGCATCGATAACAAGCTCAAAAAACAGAATATTACGCCGTATTAGCGTAGCGATACATTTTTTTATTTGTAACAAATTTTGTCCTTGTGTGCTGATTTTTTAACTTATGCCATTATTTAAAGATGATAGTTGGGCACTGATCAAGTCTATATCGGATCGAGTATTTTGATTTTGGGGTAAATATGTTTTAACCCGAAATATTAACATATATTATGTTAATAATAACAACTTTCGTAGAGTCTAGATTTTTATATCTACCAGTGGCACTTATGCCATTATCCCTTCCATTGGCATAAGTTTAAAAATCAGTACACAATCATGAGTTTTTCTACGCTAAAGGACAGTCTTATACCTAGCTAGATAAAGACTCAATCAGTGCCAAACTATCTAGTGCCGTACTATTTTTTCCTCTCTATCGTTTCTTCCTGAGAAGCCCTGCAGGAGGCATAGCCCGTGCGCAAGAGAGACTCTATTACCCCCCCCCCCCCCCTCCACTGTCTCGCTTTTGCCTAGGCCCGAGGACTCGTGGGGCAAGGTAAACCTGGGAGTGTACACAGTGCGTATGCATTTGAAGGTACACCCACGTTCCACGAAAAACCCGCCCCGAGACAGTCGAAGCACATTGGGTTATTATCCCACTGAATGACAATTGGAAAAATCCAAATGCTTTCACTAAGACTCGAACCCACGGCCTCTCGCACGGACGTTGTCTCGATGCCTAGCAAAAATATTTAAAAAATATGTCGATGTAAAAGCTATCTCTGTTCGAGGTTTAAATTTAATAATTCAAATAATCAAATAATATTATATAAAAATGCAGTTTAAGCTCTCCGTAATATAGAACATTTACAAATACAAACATGTGTATTCTATAAATGTGAAAAAAATTTAAGATTTTAGAGGAACGAAATTTCACGGAAAATCGTTTAATCTTTTAATTTTGCACGATAAACTTTGTATTAAAAAAAATTGATTTTCAATAATGAGTCTTTTGTTACAGGCAATTAATATTGCCTTGGCGTGAAAATTGATCGCTTTTGATGATATTTTCGACTCGTTTAACTGGAAAATGCGCATGCAGCTTCAAAGCTTAGATTCTCATTATTTTTCTCAAATATTTTCCCTCTGATTCTCTATAATAACATGAAAAAATAAAAATAAGTAAAAATTTTTTTTATAAAATAACATGCAAGTGCAGGCCACCGAGTCGAAAAGGCCAATGATGATTTCTCGTTGCACAGGGTACAAAGTCTACTTTTTTGCATTTACTCACTAATATAGGAGCCATTGGGTAAGTTTCACGGACGAATTTCGCAGAAATGGCCGCTTAATTGAGCGTCCCGCACACGCTGACTTATATATACTACACATTGGTTCACTTGGCTACTTTTACGGAGTCTACTTCGTCGTGCCAAACTTTTGACATTATTTACAGAAGTATACTCCTTATCACGGCATTCATATCTCGTACTTATTATTTTTTTCCTTTTTTTGCTTTATGCAACTTCTTTTCACTCCCTCTTTCTTGCTCTTTCATTTTTCATCCTCATCTCAACTTTCAGTGTTCGAAGTGACTGATGTACAAGAGAAAAGAGAAAACTGTGAGATTGTACGAGTGGAGGGGAAGAGAAAGAGAGAGAGAGAGAGAAAGAGTGAGAAATGTTGGGTCAATCAGGGCGAGAACTCGTCGACTTCGTTAGCGATTATTCGAGTCGTGCTCCTCACGTAAAAATATATAGTTTCTCTGCAGGATGTGCGCAGCAAGACTATTTCTCACGCGTCAAAGAAGACGACGCGACACCTTCTAGTCTTGCATCTTCGCGCCCGCCACTCTTCTTTGTTTCTTTACACGCGTTTCTCTCTCCGCCCGAGCGCACCACCACTGCTCGTTTTTATATTTCTTAGAGCTTCGTCGCATTGGGCAAAAAGTGTGCGAAAAATAAATGAAATATGACTTAGCGCTTGTCAATTCAATGACTAGATATATCTATATACGTTCTATGGCTCTTTTATTTCATCATGTTTTATTCCGTTTCCCTACACACACACACATATATATATATATATATATATATGGGCTATTCCAGGCCATATAATCCAGGTGTTGCAGGCCAAAAAAATGAAGTTGAAACTAACCATGTACTCTTCAAGAACACAATGAAAAATGAAAATCCTGAAAATCTCAGCCCCCTAGGTCCAACCCTCATGGATCTACAGGTTTCAACGTCATTTTTTTGGTCTGCAACACCTTTTGTGGAATAGCCCATATATATATACAAACGTACGGCAAATAAAATGGAAAGAAAAACAAAAAAACGTAAACGTATACAAACGCATATATAACTTCGACATGACTGAACTCGTGGGAGAGAAAGATAGACGAAAAGAGGAAATGTTGAAGCTGCAACGTATTGTAGGTATAGTATTAATATTGTATTACTGTGCATTTGTCTCGCAGGTTGCAAAGTAAAAAATATTTTCTCCGATATACATGTCTGGGTTACGTACAATGGCAATACTATTACTACTGCAACTTTTTTTATACATTTTAGTACACGTGGAAAGATATTGCGTATTATTGGTATCGACGGATTAAGTGAGTAAAATTTTTTTGCGATCCACTGGCCGAATGGTGGCAGCACGCACCGGTAAACGAGGGGCTTTTAGCGTGCACGGAGCGCATTTGACGCATGACAGCAAGGCAGCATTGTAACCACCCGCAAAAGGAATAAATTGACGTTAGAATAAATATTAGATCCAATCGTAGTGTATGAGTGTACACGCAACGAGGCTCTTCACCCTTTTTTGTTCGCTCCGGTCACGAGAGTACAGAATGATGATGGCTTTATTCATGAAAAGAGGTAGCGCTCGGCTAGACTCGAAAAACTGGTGTAGGTGTGTATACGCAAGCTTTTTTGAAGTTAAACGCGATCGAGTAGACGGGCTTTTAAACAGAAGACAGATTCGAATTTTTTAATGGATTTGAGATTTTTTTTCCTATTTTCGCGTGACACAGTACTGCAGTGAATGTAGGGCAAGAAGAGCGAATACAGCGAGTTGTACACGTATTTCGAGTACATTGTGAAATTTTCTTAGAATCATATATTGCGTCCGAAATTTTAAGTACAAAGAACCGGACATTAATTTGTTCTCGTAATAACAAGCAATATGACGTGAGTGCAAATGTTTGCAAATTACATAATTTGAAATCAAGATTTTTTAATATTTTGACAATTAAGAGATGGATTAAAAGAAAAAAAGTGAAACTAGATCACTTTGAGATCAATAAGAAACTCGAATACAGTGCAAAAATTCAAATTATTTTCTTTTGCTCTTTCTTTTCCATAAGTGTAAAAGACTCCTAAAGATTTATTTGTAAACTAAAGCAAACTTCGCCTTTCGCCAGCTACTTTTTCTCGTTCTGTTTAACTTTTCCAGGTAGCAATACATGATGCATCCGAATTGCTTCAGCAAATCCTTTATTAATGTACTTTTACACGATTTTTTCATGCTCCGATTTTTTTTCAGTAAAAGATATTTGCGAGCTTTGTTACGATTGCATTTAATAGCAACTGCAGCTGATACTATGATGTTAATGCTCTATGGATCCTCCTGTTTTGTATATCTCGAGGATACTTTTAATGAAATTTTAAATCACGCAATTTTTTCTTTGTGAAACTCGTAAGTGTAAATCAAATCTGAGAATAAGTGGCCCAGGATAAACAAAAATAAAACTTCTCAAAGTCCAGCGAGGGAGGATAAGAGAGAGAGATAGAGAGAGAAAGAGGGAGAGACAGGCAGAAAGAGATAAGACAATCACTTGTCGTACTATATATGTACATGATATATAGAGAAAGTCGTGCGCAGGCCTCGAGGTTTGGTCTGTTTTTGCTTGATCCGACGATTTTACTCTAGCAAACCCATTTCCCCTTCTCTGACGCTCTTCAATATGCTTTTTCGGCGCATTGGATCTTGATGTGACAGTTTCACAAGAGTTTGCTCAAATACTTTTCGCAAGCTGCCTTGCTGCTACTGCTGCTACAGATGAGTCAAGAAGGCAAAGTTTCTCGATGCGCTGCAACTCTCAGCAGAAAGGGAGTATTTTGTTTTCGAAGAGCTTTAAAAAAATAAATCACACATACATTATTTTCCCAGTGGAATTTGAAAATTCAATTTTTGGTGTTTTTTTGTTGATGCAAATAATCTAAACAAATTACCTTTAGTTTCGGTATTTAATTGATCCACCCTTGGTTGTCCTTGTGGTCTGCGCGGCTCTTGGATTCGCTGGTTCTCTCTCGCGCACTCGGGTCGACTCGTACCAGCACTCGCACTCTTCACTCGGGCGACGTAGGATCTTACTACCCGCGCGGTACTCGTCAATCCGACGTAGACATCCCCGAGGATGTAGCGCTCAGCTCGCACACTCGAGCTCCGTTCGCTCTCAAAGCAAATCTTCGACTCTATCCTCTGTTCATATGTACGCTCTCGTATCTCAACGTATACACGTGTTTACGTTCTATCTTTTCACACTTGACGCTCACATGAAATCAGATTTAAAATACAATAATTAATAACGATTCTTATAACTGATAATATACTCGGCAAGACGACGATGGTTCGTCAGGGCGGCCCAACAGATAATGTCAGTTCCGGCATTACAGTACATTGAATACATCTGTAGTTTACAATCAGCGCGCCTAATACTCTATCTGCAGTAATGCAACAAACTTGTGAATTCGATACAACGTTTATCTATTTTTTCTTTATCAACGGGCATATTGTTTCAGTATGTTCAGTCACGTACGTGTCTAAACCAATATTCATTAATCTAATCAAATATAACTATATTTTTTTGCGCTCTAGCTCAATCAGAGTCTCTGTGATTTTCAGCAGTTAGATAAAATAGAATAATCATAGTTTTGTCTCGACGAAAAAAAATACGAAATTTTAAAGCTAATAAATGTAAAATCCGTTTAAGGCTTGTATTACACGGGCGAACATACCGTGGACATACACACCGGTCAATTTCAATGGGAACAGCAAAGCCCATTAACGAGTCTGCACTGTGATGCTTTGCCAAATTCTCCATTACTGTCGTGGCTCTCTTGAGAGCAGCAGCAGCAGTAGCTAACGTAGTCCATGCCATTGGCATAGTCGCAACCCCATCGTGAACTACCCACGTTCACTCTCCACCTACCTCCGTTAACTTCATTAAGCAAGTCCGGCAGCGCTTGAGAAACTCATCCACGAAATATTCCATGCCACAGAGCTTGCAAGCTCACTAGCGTGTATGGTTGCTACTTACACACATGTACGGCATGAAGAGACATACTGGACACTGTGGAAACTTAGCAGTCTTAGAGCCCGGGAAATTCTGTTTACTTCTTTGTGGAGTGAACATGTTATACGAATTCGGGGCATACACTAGAGTTCCTAGAATTTCGCATTTATGCGGGGTGTGCTGTGCTGTTGCATTCGACCACAGCTTAAACACGTGCATGCGTCTAATTTCCTTCTATAAACCGAGCTAGAAAAAAAGAAGAAAGTTAACTTCAATCTCAAGATATTTGTAAATAAGCTCCGCACGCGTTGGCAAATAAGAGGGTGGGAGTTAGAATGGTTCATCCACCAATGCACGACTTACGACATACGAGCTTTCAAGAGCAAATACAGCGAGCAAAAGCAGGAAAACACCCGATGACTTCGCCTACTTTTCGCAAGTAGTTGGAATTTTCTTCTCGCCCTCACTCTCTCTCTTTTTCTTTCTTGCCTTGAGTCACCGTCAACGACGACGTTGCACGATACACCTTTTGTATACTTTTACGATTTATTTTTGGAATAGCACTACGCGGAGCTCGAGGTTCGAACCAGCTGCACTACTACCATTACTGCACACGGCTTCGAATCAACACTTGAACTTGTTTGTTGTTGGCATTAATTGGCTTCTTTCTCCTCCTTCTACCAGTCCCTTCTTTTTTTTGCGCCCTCAACGCTTGGATATAATGACGTTAATCGGCTCACATGCCGCTGAGCGCACCAAGCTCCCTTTTTACATAACTGCAAGCAAGGAGTTAAAGCGCTCTACTTTGTTCGGATATAGAGAGAAATTGGCAGCAGAAAAAAGTGTACCATATAAAAAACGACGCTTATATAGTTATGAGAGTGAGGAGCTTTTTATGTTGAAAAATTTGGGTAAAAGAGATTCAAAAAAAAGTTACTTAGCATTTCGACCCATTGAATTTCCATCGATTTTTTATTCTAATATAATAGCGAAGTAAAGCACGTTAATTTTAGGATTTTTCCTTCGATTACTTTTTCACTCTCTTCGAGCACACTCTATTGATTTTCATTTTATTTCATGTGGAAATAAGAGTAGTTTATCAATTCTTTTTTTCTTTGCCCAGAGTTGTCGTTTTGGCTTTGATTTAGCTGCCTTTCACTGCACTCGATCCATTTACGTAACGAACGCGAAAATCATGTTAATCGTAAAAAAAATTATGAAAAACTTTATATGTATTATTCAAAGATGACCAAAAATCGTCGATTTAAATTAAGGGCTCAAAGAGGGCCTAAATAATTATATATTTCTATTCATAGTATTAAGCTGAAAAAGTGAAAACATTTTTTTTTCAAAAAACAGGCATAAGAGTATTTTTCAGTACCCCATTTATAAGTACTTTGTCCAGTTAAATACTTACAAACACTTAAATTAACTGGTATAAGTCTATAAACCTTCAGCGATAAGAATTTGGGATATCTAAGCTGTTTGCCGTAAGATTCCAAGTGTTTGCATGACACGATTGAGTTGTATGTGGTTTCATTTTCTTTTATGGATCATTATCTATCAACGCAACCTCAAGCTAAGCATAATATCAACTTTGACTACTTCCACATACAATTTAATAGAATATTTTATTAAAATTTATAAAAAATAATCATTAATGAATGAAATATTCTATTAAATTGTATGTGGAAGTAGTCAAAGTTGATATTATGCTTAGCTTGAGGTTGCGTTGATAGATAATGATCCATAAAAGAAAATGAAACCACATACAACTCAATCGTGTCATGCAAACACTTGGAATCTTACGGCAAACAGCTTAGATATCCCAAATTCTTATCGCTGAAGGTTTATAGACTTATACCAGTTAATTTAAGTGTTTGTAAGTATTTAACTGGACAAAGTACTTATAAATGGGGTACTGAAAATACTCTTATGCCTGTTTTTTAAAAAATTACTCGAAATTGAAAATTCAGAGCCGAGCATGATGAAAGGAAAGAAGTAATTTCACAGAACTTGATTTTGTAGATCTCTTTGTTGTTTGATAAAATAGCGTTTAATGATATTGAAACTGAGAGATCATCGCTGTGAAACATCGTTTCGTTTATCACTATCATCTGGCATAAAGTGAAAATATTGCCCCACATTTTTCCAAAATAGTTTTTTTTAATCTCTCTATTCTCAACCAGGCATTAAGAGTGAATTTGCATTTTCAACTCGTTCGATCTTAAAAAGTTTTTTTTTGATATTAGCTGTCAGTGATGATTGATTCATTCAATTTATTTGCCTTACAGTAAATTTAAATTGTTTTTTCCTTGTTGTTTTGGAGCACATGTGGAGAAATAAATTTTTTTTAACTAAGCACGCTTTGGCAAAATATTACACGGAAAAGCTTTTCAAAACATCTCCCGTTATTTTCAACAAAAACCATTATCATCAAAACCATTTCGTTTTCCAGGAAAATATAAAGGTACGAATGGTTGAAAGATGCTTAGTGTAATATGGCAAAAGACGAAAATATGATAAATAATTAAGTGGATATTTTCCTAAATGTTTCACGTTTATGACCAATTACTTGTATTTTATAAGCTCCGATCTACTTTGGGATACATTTTTTAACGATAAATAAACGATTTCTTAAGTTTAAATCAAATCGATGAAAGATGTTCAGGTGATTAGAAAAAAATAATTTCAAAACATGATGAATTTTCTTCTTCCCACTTATGAAGTGAACAATTACCCTGATAATAATACGATAATATCGTTAATCATTGTAATTTAAGTGAACTTATCTCGAACGAATAAAATTTATAAAAATATCGTGAAAGTCCGTAGAGTTGGGAAAAAGGTTAATACGGGACAGGAAGCTTTTGATGACACACTCAAGCATATATAAATACATAAGTAAGTGTTACGACGTACCATTTATATATACGGCTCGAAAGAGAAATAAAGAGAGAGAGAGAGAGAGAGAGAGAATGAGAATCGCCCCTCGCAGATTCGCGTATCATCTACCCATCTTATATAAGAAAATATACATTCGTACTTTCATTGTTCATTGAATCTATTGATCATCTGAATCCTTCCTCTCTTGACTGTATTTAAACTTCTCTATTCGAAAACGACTTGGAATCAATATAATATATCTTCATTGACTTTGAACAATCTTCGCAACTTGAAATATTGTAATCAAGGTGTCTCACGATGTTTAAATATTTTCTTCCACGCACTTTGCAATGTTGTGAATTCATATCATACTCGCGATACATTAACGCGTGCATGCGTAAGTCCGCAACTCGGCGATTACATAATTCAAACGCTCTGCGCGCCGCGTACGATTCAAGCCATGCGGGTTTCGATTCATTGACGCTCGAATGACCAATCATGACAATCGTAATACAGCGTAAGGCCCCCGGAAATCCCATAGCATTACGCAATATCCGCTTTCTGATTGCATTCTAACCCCGTAGGATAGTGAATCGATTAGGCGTTTACGCGCATACATGTTTTCTCATTAATCTCTCTTTGTCTTTCTCTCTGGGATTTAAGAATTTTGTAACGGTGCGTGGCAATTATTTTCTATTCTGTAATGTAAATGCTTTAAAAAATTTGATACTTTATCACATAAAAAGCGTATTCTCACAGGTACGTACTTCACTCTTCGGTTGTCATTCTTTTTAATGATCTCTCTGCAGATCTCGTCTTTCTCTATCGACGCGGATGTTTATATACACACATTTGATGTTCGTTGCGCCACAAACGAATTACAATTTCAAATAGAGTATTCAATTTCAATGAGTTTTAGTTTGGCAGTATAGATATATTACTGGCGCATAGCTATTACTGCAGTGGTGCACACATATGCACACACATACTCACTCGAATCTGTAGACGAAAAGTAGCGACTCGTAACACTGCCTACAGTGCCTGGATACGCTTCTCGCTTTCGTTTTATTTACTTTCTCTCATACATACTTACACACACTCCCGAACCGTCGACGAGAGGAGAAATAGGGAGAGGAGCTTTTCGCGCGCGCAAACTCTAGACGTGAGAACACAACGGATTTCGAATTGTCAGTCTCCCTAGCTACTGTCACTGCTAGACCCGATCGTAGCTCCCCGCCAGCCGGTCCGATTCCAATTCGCCCGGGTCAGCCCAGTTGGTTTTTAGCGTACATATCATGTATATATATATATATGTATAGTGTATTCGCCACGCGCTCGCTAACGCCGCTTTCTCTTCAGGCCACTCACTCTCAACAGCTAGGGAAAAGCGTAATGGTTCTTTGGGAAATGTTCTTTGCCCCTTTTCTCTTTTTTTTCTTTCGTACCTTTACGCGCTCAAAGCTTTCGCTGTGGTCTGACGGATTTAGCGCTTCCTGCGCGCAAAAGTAGAAAACCGCATTTGAGTTCGATTCAATTTACCAGCTTTTTTTTACCAGTCCCTCTGAACGAGTAATTCTTTTATTTTTTAAACCTGTCTAATACAGCGCGTTTCTCGTAATTAAAGCGGATTATTTATCGATTTTTACAGCACACACTATTGTGTGATCATAGAATTATTTTTTCTTTTTTCCTTTTCCCTTTTTCTATCCCTTGCGGAAGAATAAAAAAATACATTCTTGGGGTTAACACCCAGTACAAGAGCAGCAGGGCAAACTTATCGGTATTATTACGAGTAGCTAACGCAAGTTTGGGTGAGGCGACTTGCGGCGCTTAAAATTTTCTTTGAAAAAGACCACACGCGCGCGAGATTGTCATACCTCGGTGTACACGCGTATATATAGCGCTCCAAGCCTGGGCTTTTCAAAGCTTTTCATTCTGCACCACAGAGAGAAGAGAGAAAAGCAACACGATACAAGCATCCATAGAGCGAGAGAGAGAGGAGAGAGAGAGTGAGAGAGAGAGCCGAAGCTCGATCAACTCGTATCTAATATCTCGCTCGGCATAAAGCCTTTTTTGTGAATTATGGCCTTCGACGCTGCGCGACTAGGCTATATATAATTTTATCCCTCCTCGGGCATAGAAAAACTTTCAACAATGCCAACTTTCACGATCTTAAACTGAAGATTTATTTAAATGGATTTTCGAGGTGCGCCCCACCCACCAACAGTGCACAGAGAAAGAGAGTTGTGAAAATTTTCAATTTGAAGAATTTCATTATGCACTGCACCGCGCGATGACACACGCACCTGCACCATCGTGGCTTTTTATTTTTTTTCTCTATTTCAGCTACCAAAAGTCGAGCATGCGGCGCGAAGAGAAATTTTTCATTATTAAAAAAGAGTATTTTCATATTTTTTAATATGTTTTATATCAAATTCGCACTTGCAACTATAAGTAATGCGACATATAGAGCTCGAACGTCGTCACCGCAAGCAATGACTGATGCCCGGGGAAAATTAAATTAGTTAACGCAGAGCGTTTCTCAGAGTATATAAAATTTTGGAATTATAAACTTAACAGGTTAGTTGTTTATTGCACGCCAATATCGTGCCCTTGCGTTGCACCCGAGTTTTTTCATTAAAATTTTTGCCAATGACACACTCGCATACGACGACGCGTGAACTGCTCAGTGTTTTCTGTAATGATAATAACGTCAAACGGAAAAGTTGCCAGCTGCAACATTTTTGGAGCAACGACGATGAAATTTTAACCTAGAGCAGAATTCAATTAATTTATTTGTACGAATAATTAATAAGTTCCCACTTGAATAAAATGAAAGTTCCAACCAATTGCGTGGAACTTAAGAAGGATAAAAAACAAAAATTATGGTATATTATTTTAATTTCAAAACTGAGTGGTTCGATAATTTCAGGTTACTCATAATGACCCAGTTGTTAATTTACAATTTTTTTTACTGTAATAATTAATTTTGTATTTTTACCTGTTATATTAATGCCCCACCGTTGGCTTCGATTAATTTATGTCTTATGTACAAAAGAATTTTCACGCATTCTTTTAAATTTATCAGCGATCAGTTGTTTTCATAAAATATCCTTTATACACTATTTAATAAAGACTAGAGAATTAAGTTACTTCTAAAAAAAAGTGATCGTTATAATTCTTTGAACGTCATTAACTTCTCAATTTTCTCTACTGTTCGCACTTTCAATGGCTTTTTATTGACTTGATTTTTTATTACGCTCACCCTTGAATTAGATCGATATATTAAAACTTGCGATCGACTTACAAGTTGAACGTATACGCATTAATCGGAGCAAGTGTGCAAGCTCGACGTTATAAACTTGCCCAGAAGATTTCCATGTATTAGAGTTAGTGGAGAGGGAGAGACTCGAAGCCAATTGTTTACACTCGATTAAGCGAGCAAAGTCTCCAATTAACATCTCTAAATTAAAGCTAGATTTAACGTGGCTATATAATATGGCTCGATGCGCAACTGCGCAAGTAATCATCGAGGCGGCTCGGGATGCTCTAGTGAGGATTTATCGGGTATATAAACGTGCGCTTGCGGGGATCCAGGGGCGAGGGTTCGCGTCGCTGCGCATTCCTCGTAACACCGGACGCGTCGATCGCACGACTGCCAGCTCAGGATTGTAATACACTTTATACGCATACATTTTATATACACAATGTATACGTGTCTGTATAGTATGAATGCGGTATAGAATTCGCCAAACGCTTATAATGAGATTTTAGCAATATCGGTTTCTGTTGGGGCTCGCATGGCAGCAGCTAAACGCTTATTATGCTCTAACTGCTGCGTCGCGCCAATTACACGCGCGGACTAGAACTCCGAGCGCATTTCTACTACTGGGGCTGCTACGGCTGGCGTTGGTGAAATTAACGTCTAACGTTTGCAACTGTATACAACCCCATATAAGCGTTTATCGTCCGCACATGGCTTCGCGCGCGCATCGCGCCTGCGGACCTGGACTACTATAATAAGCCGAGGGAGTGAGATGCGTTGCAAGCTCAATTTGATTCCGATTTTATTGTATATAGGTATATACCTCAGTTGGGGAGGAGTAGGTGGGATGATATTGTACTTGGCAGCAGCCTCCGTTATACTGCGAGCCACGCATTGGGCTTTACACGTGCGTTTGCCGTCCATGTATACGCACACATACGCTCTCTCTCTCTCTCTCTCTCGTTCAATTTGGCAGCTAGAGTTGCTTCTGCTCTCGGCGTGCATGCGCTATATATAAGTGCGTATAAATGAATGCGGTGGCCGTATATATTTCCTGTCGTGCCAATGTGCTGTATAGGACGCTACTGGCTAGCATCGCATCGCGCGATATTCCGCGATCGACCGCGGCAGCACAGCGCGTATATGTATTACGATCTATGTGTTTATCGAGAGGATTGCGTTTTATTGATTTTGGTATTAGCGATTCATTTGTTTGAAAACGCGAATGGACTATATAAACAATCTATTCTGCCATATATAGAGGTGGAGTTACATACGCACGCACACACACGTACGTATTCGCATGTAATAGTCATTTACCGATGGACTGAATCCAAAATTTATGCGTTTTTGTCGTCAACTATACGAATACGGAGCTTGCGCGTGTGCGTATGGGTGCTTATTGCTGCGCGCAGCTGTGCACAGATATGTGTATTTTCGCGGTTCCCGAAATTTTCCGGACTGATTTTCGATTTGAATGACTCTCGTTACACGTACATCTATAAATGTGTAAAGGTGCTACGTACGCACCGAGTTTCGGCCCTTGATGATAAATTATGAAAGTAATTTTTCATTTCAATTATTGAAATGGAACGCCCCACATAACATAGTAATTTTTTCCTCCATATTCCTCTCTTTTCTTCATAGTTGTAAAGCTCGTGTTGCCATTTTTGTAATTTAACATTATGAATACATTTAATTATATAATGAAATATACAACGGCAACGCGTATAACGCAGCGGCGTAAAAGAGTATATGTCCCACGGAGAGAATATTTCCCCCCCCCCCCCTTTTTTTATTCCGTCCATACACATTTTCAAACGAGTATAAATATTTGATTTGTAAATACTGTACACACGTTCGCAATATTGATGATATATTTCATACGATTGAGCAAATCTGACGTCTTTTTTCCATTTTACACCGGCAGTGCTGCGAGCAGCAGCAACAACGATGGCAGCTGTTAGAGATTTCTACGAATCAGGTATGTGTACGCGCGCGCGCGAAAGTGTGAGTCTATGTGCGTGTACATATGTGTGTGTACATATGCACTTTTGCTTATGTAAATATATATGTTTACGAAACAGAGAATCCATAGCTGCTGCTGTGCTATGATTAAAGAGAGAAAAATAGTGAAATACAGAACTTTGACATTGCAGATGCGAAACTTCTCACGATATGAGGAGTCAACATCCGGGTTTATGCTGCGTGTACGAAACGAATAGCGAAGGAGTAAACGTAATACTCAAAGCATGTAATAATACTCCAAAGTCTTTTTGAGAAAGAAAATGAGTAATAAAATTACAAGATATTATTTATTATTTCCAAAATTTGTGATTATAGAATATTATACTTTGAATTATTATAGCTATGCATACGTAGGCAGAAATCTAAAATATAAAAAAAGTTCGCAATACGAGAAAAATTTTTTGAATCAGGTTAATACAATCAACGCAACAACCCTTACGTACTCGACGTCCAATGAACCACAGTCACTATTTCTCGATTAACAATTTTTCTTTGCTTCGTTTGATTGCAGGCACACTGGAGCAAAATCATAGGGTGTTGATCGACGGAAAAAGTGGTAGTGGCGCCGTTGCGTCAGCCTTGACGAGTGCAAAAATTGGAGGCGGCGGTCGGCCACAATTCGACACGAACGTCGCACGCAACGTTACAATTGCTGTCGGTCAAACGGCTTTTTTACACTGCAGAGTATCGGAACTTGGCGATAAAGAGGTAAGGTCCAATAAAAATTATTCAGCAGCAATTTTCTTTTCTTATACGTTTATCTTTTATGTGTGCAAATTATGCATCATCGGTCTTAAATTTATTGGCAATAAAAAAAAGTACAAGTTTAACAAGGAAAAGAAAAAAAAAGGTCAAAAAACAAAAAAATGTAAAAGACTACTCTCAGCGCACATGGAGGTGCATGTATGTCATCTCGAAAATTTTAATTCACTGCACGCGGCAATTTCGCTTCGACACAAGCCGCGCGTACTGCACATGTACACGCACACCCAGAAATGCGCTATTCACGCGCACTACGAGTATAAAGTTGACCTCAATTTCATTAATGCCAACGTATCATTATTTATATATGCGCACTCCCGATGTTTACACATGCGCTACAGTCATGTATACATATTGGAGAGATATATGTGTTATATTTGCGCCTATGTGTGCTTGTATGCGTGTAATTTCTTGAATATGGAAGGAGAGGGGGCGCGTAATTGACATTGTTAAGCCGCCCTCCATGCCACATTCTCGTTTTCGCTTTTAATACAGGCCCAGGCACAAGGCTTGACTGCCTGAAAATTGACAAAAGATCGTGATCAGCGCACGGTGCAATAGCCTGCCGTAAAACAATCATCGCGTACGTACATATCTGCCTGAAATATGCGGGAAAGAGAGAGAGAGAGAGAGAGAAAATGAAAATTAAATGAAAAAAGCCGGGATGGGTGAAAAAGCCTCTTTGACTACTTAAAGATAGATGAGGGAGCTCCAGTTTATTTGATCTCTAGTCCATCGATTTTCCTCTACCCCATATATTATATATAACGCGCGTACCACCATGCCTAGCATAAGTCTAGCAGAAAAAAAGAAAAAAATTTATAAGAGAAACTTGTCCGTGTGCGCGTGTGTATGTTCGTCACTTTGGCCTCGCCGTTCACTATGCTACTCTACCATCATCTTTGACGCACACACGTACTACAACCACAATAACAAAAAAAGAAAAGCTGAAAAAAGGAGGAAAAGCTCGTACAGCCGGTGCACGCGTGCCTGCGTAACTTTCCGCTCGTATATATTTATGCTTTTTTATCGGCTTCCTGCTGCAATTCGCTCTGGCCTGGCCCCTGGCTAGTAGCCTCGAGTCCCGCCGGCTCTGCCACAGCGTGGCACGGCATCGAGAGGCGTTGGACGAGTAAAAGGAGAGAGAGGGAGCAGGCAAGCGAGCGAGTGAGAGAGATGGAATTCACGAGCAATTTAGTCGCATGTTCGTGCGGGAGAGTTAACAAGACCGCAAGGCTACTGCATGGGGCAAGCCGCAGTTTTCGGTCAGAAACAGCAGCGAGTGCGTCGCGCAATAGCCTGAGCTCTCTTTGAAGCTGCAGTAACGGCGGCTGCAGCGGTGCAGCTCTTCGATGCATGTATACGGAAACACACGGCAGAATATTTTATCTATATTCGTACACGGGCTCGGGAGGACAAGCCAACCACAGCTGCCCCTTGACCATATGTATATTATACAACTGGGCGTGCTTGCAGGTCGAATTAGGCTTGATTAGAGAGAGAGAGAGAGAGAGAGAGAGAGAGAGAGAGAGAGAGAGAGAGAGAGAGAGAGATAGCGAGGAGCAGTCCTCGCAGTCGACTTCGGGCAAGGCACAAGAAAAATTCCATAATGTAGGACGTATTGATCGATGCTCTGCGTGGATGTTCAACGTAGTTTGCGAGATGCATCCCTTGAGGTTTTGTCGTTGCGCGCTGTTGTGCAGCTTACATTATGATGGCACTATGACTCTCTATACCGCTGCCGCTACGCGAGTGCGTTGCCAAGTTTATCCCTTGGATAATAAAATATGTTAATCTGGCATGCCTAGTAAGTATATACAGGCACACACGCGGGAAGGTATACACTTACACACTAATGAAGCATGAGCTTGCGCCATTAAGTTTTTCATTTAGAAATTATGTGAAATTGAAATACAAAAGTAATAGAAAGAAAGAAGGAAAATAGAAAATGAATAATAATCTCACGTATTCGAGTGAGTATTTTGGCTTTCCAAGCACTTCATAAAAATATTGTATATTTTTGTCTAAGCGAATAAGCGTATTTATGGCGCAGTCGTCATACGCACACATCTCTACACGTACATCATACGTCCTATATGTGCTACGCGAGCGCACGCGGTGTATAAGTCAAATCTGCGGTTTTATGGAGCTGTATAAAATACAAATCTAATAAAGACGAAGACAGCCAATAAAAAAGGGAAACGTAGCTCTCTGGCTTGCGTGCGGGATCGAGCGCGCTATATGAGAGCACTCGAGCCTGAAACATTTTTTAAGGCTTTGCATTCCAACGTGTTCGCGTACAGATCATATATATATATAATACAAGACGAACAATGCCAACACAAATGTGGATAAAAGCTCGAATTTTATTTATACTTCGCCTTTATCAATTTCATTTCGAGCTGTGCACATCGTCTTTTGTTACATTGAAATTTATGTATCGAACATTCGTGATACATATTATATGGTTGTCTTTATGTGTTCGGGGACATTTAGTCGTAAGTGAAATCGCGTTGGATCGGATACAAATCGACAATAATAAAAAAACGATTAATTTCGTTGATCTGATTAGCGCGTTGATATCACAAGCTTATGGAAACTTTGTTCGTACGCAGTGAAAAATATCATGGTAAAAAAACCTTCAATATAATAATAATCTTAGTGCATTGTGGTTGCAAATCAAATTTCACCTCAAAATGCATATATTTTTATATTTCCAATAATGACGAATGAATGGCTCTTCGTAGCACGTGGACTCCGGGTCCATTGTAGTCAATACTTTAATTTTATTCCGAACAAAGGATTTTTCTTTATACTATCAGATTGTGATACCTCTAATGTCTTCAAAACTCGGGAATTACTGCCATAATCATTAAATTTCTTTCCTATAACCACAGTGCACAAGGTGAGCAGGTGAAGGGGGCTTCTTTCGCCAACCCATATCACTCACACATACCATCTGTGGTTAGACCAATCTAGTACTATGGGACACGATATGAACTGTAATAATTTGGATAAGGAGTCTAGTAAACTCTCTTTCCCTGTTATGAACTTAGCACTGTCAGTCACTGCTGTGCTTTGGGCTCAGCTTTTATTATTATTCGATGATGAAAATGAGTGTAGGGCTCATTTGCTTAGACTGTTAGTGATCAACAAAAACAATGAAACATAATTGCAAAAATACATAACCAATTTTTCCTCATGCAAGCTCAAAAGTTGATCCAATCAGCAACGATATTTTACTCTTCTAAAAAACCCTTCCAAGATTAACATTATTTTCAGGGTATTTTATCAGCTTATTTCTCTCTGTGTATAATGACGTGTTAATAAATGAGACTAGTAGTATATGTATACGCTCGTGCTAGTTGAGAGCAATAAATAACATCTACACATGCATCGGCTGCTATATATGAGATTTACGCGAATCGTGGCGAAAATCGAGCAACATCGATCAATCGGATGCTACCCGCAGCCACGTTCGAAGAAAAAGAAAAGCGTTTCGCGCGCGAGGCGACGCGATTCGATTTGACACATGCGTGTATATATATGATACAGGCGCTCGTGTACGTGAAAAAAGTATTTCAATTGAGCGTTCGGTCCATAAAAGTACACGCGTCTGGGCCTTCTATATGCACTATACTACAGTTATGAAAGAGCAAGAAAAGCGATATCTTCAACGATTCGCCTGCGCACCCATACATATATAGAGCGATTGCTTAATCAAGCATGACAAACGGATCGCTTCTCTCGGCGACGCATAAAAATTCAACCTAGTCCGAAAAAGCCATACTTCTTTCTTTTTTTTGTCTATTTTGGCTTTTTCTCGGTTGTACGGTTCCCCTCCGTTGCTAGTTTGTCTATACCGTACATATCTATATGTACAAAGAACGAGCAAACTCATCAATTCTACAATATATATAGACGAACAGCTAGCGGAGAGAGCGAAGTTTCCAATGGGTATGTACGAAAAATTCCATTTCAGGGTCATCGCCTCGGAAGCTCGTATTTTTTATTATGAACCGCGAAGCGAGGGCGAAGAAAAAAAGCAAGCCGAACGATGGAAAAAACACACAGGATTAGTGTGTCGAAAAGCTGCAGTCGTGCTTCGCCGAAACCTACTCCATCTTTGCGTTTCTCTGTCTGTCTCTCTCTTCTCTCTCTCTCTCTCTCACTCTTTCTCTTTCTTCGCATCCTTATCTTTTGACTTAGCGATGGTTGTGGCAGCGAAGCTCGTTCCTAGCCGTGTGTTGCTGCCGCTACCGCCGCCGCTGTTGAAGCTAAAGCATCGAATCGTAATAAATTATATGAGTCGAGAGCTAGCGAAAGAGAGAAAAAGGAGGAGGAAAGCTAAGGAAGACTCCAGCGTACGATGCTGCTTTTGCTGCTTCTTGCGGTCTGCTTCTTATCTACTCACATGTACACACATACACGCAGCTACATCTTAGACACACATACAGAGAAATTTCGCGCAGCCTCCTTTCTCACGCGCGTGTGGAGCGTAGCTGGCGTGTATGCACTCGGTTTAACGGTTCCTCTTACTTTTTCTCTCTCTCTTTCTCGCTCGCTCACACTACTACTTCAAAAACTTCTCCCTTTTGCTCTCTCGCCCAAAAGAGAGGGAGAAAGAGGGAGGGAGAGAGAGAGAGCAAAGAGAGCTTTGGCGAGAAAAGGAATGGAATTTATATCCTCCGGGACAAGAACTTAGTATAGGAATGGTGCTGCAAGGATACAGTAGTAGTCACAGCGACGAGTATCCCCGGGATGAGAAACAGAGCACTGAGCTGCACAGACACATTCACGGCTCGCGCACACATATCTTGAAAACCATCGACGCGACTTCGCAATCGTGTGCAGGGAATCAAGCTTGGCGCGAAAAATACACGAGTTTGAGTTACACGGTTGATATATATTGCAAGATTGACGCAAGACTAATCATATCTAGCCAGTTTTTATGTAAACATATTTGTTTTTTTTTACCAGTTTTCAAATAGTTAAAAGTTTTAGTAGTCATGCTATTTTTTATTTTTTTTTTATTAATGAAAATTATATATCTAGGTCAAGAGTATGGCGAGCTTTTCGAGGATGCGTATACGTGAGCACTGTAATGATGCGTATTTTCGTACACCAACTTTTTCTCCTTCATCAAGCCAAGCCACCTCCCTGGATGTTTTTGTTTTTTTGCCTCTTCTCTCCCTCTTTTTTTGTACCCAAGCTGCGCTTATATTATCTCAAGCTTGGAATTTAAGCAACGTTTATACGCGCAGGAGAGCAAACGTTTTACTTAAATGAATCCGTTAGAAGAAAAAAGAGAAGATGATAATAAAAAACGATAAAAAAGAATCTCCAAATGTTTCTCCGAACTAAGCTTATCTTCCATGGTTTCTTATGTTGATTTAATTATCTCACTTTTATTTTAAAAAATTTTAATTTCTGCACGAAAGGACGCGGAAACAAACGGCACGCAGTGGAGTTGAAAAGCTTAAACGCAAATAAACGCAGTCATTTATAATTCCATTATCTAATCCTTTGGCGCGTGGTAAAATGTGCTGCGGCTGCCGAGGGAGCAAGCGAGCTCGAACTAACAAAAATATACAACTGGCACAACAACAACGGGACGCCGACGGTTATCATTGCTCCAGCACCACCGTTCGGGGCAGCAGAGGCATTCGACGCGCTCGACGGAAGATGGATACGCCTGCATTTGTTGCTAAATAATAAATCTGCTTCGCCCTTATCGCTCGCTCAGCGCGACTCGGGCTCCGGCCATCTGCGTTTTATATATACACAGCAGCAGCAACAGTAGCAGCAGTAGCCCACGACCGTACGCGACCGAGCGTTCGTATATATATTGAGATACAAATGTCGAGCCCATCCCCCTACCTCACACAGCATATACACGTCGAATACACCTACGTGTATAGAAATACATGGGGCCATTATAGATCCCTTTCGCTGGCAGTGTTTTTCGACGCCAGATCGCTTCGATCAGCAAAAATGTTATTTGCGGATTCTGTTTTTTTTGTTGTGGTCCGTTTTTTTTCGGTGGCTGGGTGGTTGTTGTCTCGTCCCTCTATACGCTGATATCAAACTGTCACTTTGAATATCGTTCCAGATAATTGAAGAAATTAATGTATCCAGCTATGGCTATTATTCTTTTTTAGTTTCGCTTTTTTGTTTCCTTTTTACTACTTGCATGCATCTATCGTGCCCCACGTGATGCCGAAACGGATAAAGATCGATGCATAATCGTAGATACCAAGTGAAAAATGCAGTAATATTTTATGGGGTACAAGTAACATTGTTCTAGGCATTTATTTTTTTCTTTCAATTTGATTTAACAAATGGATTATTATAAATTGAAAAGTTAAGGAGGCTGTAGCAAAAATGAAAAAAACTTTAGATCGAAGGAAATTTTAACCGATGATAGTTTATGAAATTACAAGATTTTTGGTAAAAAAATTTGGGGTTTCCATGCAAACTTGGGAAATAATGAGATTCAAAGTTTTGGTCATTTAACATTGATTTGTGTGGGAAGTGGCAGTTTTTAGTGTACTGTGAGCTGAAATACTTTACAAGTTAATGAAATTATTATATGTTATTATATGAAATCTTATTTACTTTCGAATGATATAATTATAAATTGGTGTTTCCGACCATTTTCAAAAGATATTAAGAGTCCAACACATTTCCCCTATGTTCTGCCATGCTAACCTGTGCGCTGCGTAACGCATATAGCCTTGTGCGTTTTAATACAGAACCACCTTGCATCACTACAGCCTTCTTAATAGAGGAATATTTCATCGATTAGTGCATAATATTCTCGTCAAAATTATTAACTGATACAACCCCGAACATAGCGTAACACGAATAATTTTCGTTACATAACATTAGAGCCAGTGATGGTATTTTACTTGGAATTTGAATAATTTTTATGGATATTCAATTTTTAATGTCACTTTTGTGACAATTATTTCCATCGACGCGAAACTCGATACAATTTATATAAATTATCAACAAAAGTCATTCTCGAAAGTTCACGCAAAAATACTGAAACAGAGAGGAAAAAGCACTTGCTTTATAAACATGCTGTAACGATGAAAATAATCACTGAGCCGTAGGTTACGGTTCAAGTTTTGCAATTAATTCAACGCTTTTTATTAATCTCTGACTGTGACATGAATCACTAACGCTATTATGACGATACCAGAACAAATTATATTAATTGCTGCGGAGGTAAAAGCTTGTATATAAGGACAAATTATCTTGTAAGTTATAGGAAGTTAAAAATATGAAAGTACTGTTGGTAAAAAAAATAATAATAAAAAATAAAATAAGAAAGAAAGAAAGAAAGAAGGAAAAAGAAGCAACCAAAGAAAAATGAACGAAGTGAGCTTGCAAGTATAGTATGCTTGCGCGAGCGTCTCGTCTTTCTCTCTTATGCGCGACACTCATACCAATACACAATTTGTTTGTCTATCCGTTTCTTTTCGAGTTTCTTTTCCCTTTGCCGATTTAACGTCGACCCATTTCTCTACGCGAGCGGAAACTTATATCCTTGTCAAGGAAGATAATATCTATTTCCGCAACGAGTGCTTCCACGAGGCGTTCAGTACACATCTATGCGGCAGCAAGTGACAACGACGAAAACGTGAAATATTCTTCTCTTGTTTTTCTCCATCGCTCTCTTCTCTCTCTCTCTCTCTCTCTCTCTCTCTCTCTCTCTGCTCTCTCTCTCTCTCTCTCCTTCTTGTATACATAGCAGACAACAATTACTGTGCGAGCACAAAAAAATACTGTGTAAACGCGAATCTTGAAATTTTCGAAACATCTGTTTTGTTCCATAATGCAGTAGTACAAGCAGTTCGGATATATATTGTATGCGTATTATAAACCTGATTCGAACGTATAACTTGCAAGCTTGCGTGAGAATTCATTTAACGAACATCTTTCACTCCCAGTCAAAGAAAACAACAAGTCAAAGATATAGTGTTGGTGTGTGTGGGTGTGTGTGTAAAAGAGATAAAAAGATTGGGACAGAATTAATGAGCAGGAGAGGCCATGAATATTACGTCTAGGAAATGAAAACCAAATTGATTGACCTACTGTGTAGTTTTCGGCGGGAAAGATGATAGAATAGGGAGATGTATCAGCTGTTAGAGCTGCTCACGTTATTAATTCTGCAAAATTGAAAATTGAATACGTGACTGATAAAAATTATTCCCCACAAAAGTGTACTTTATATAGTAACAAATATCTATGTAGCTACTTTGCGACTGAGAATGTGACTCTCTCTCTCCCTCTCTCTCTCCTACTCTTCGCGTCTCGAGCATGAGTGTAGTATTTTTTTTTTTTTTTTTTGCTGCTCCATCGAATGGAAATGCATTTGTGTAATTGCGCAACATTACTCAGCGAGAAAATGCACATACAGGTTCAGGTTGTATACGAAGAGATAAAGCGTGTGTGGGACACAAAACCGCGCACTGCCAGCTATACACGTTGCACCACTGCTATTTCAAGTGCCCACGTGTGCTGCTATATAGCAGCAACCTTTAAATATAAACGTACGAATACGCGTGCGTGGGTCTGCGTTCGTATACATCTGACCCCGATAGCGTTGATATTTTGCAAAAAAAGTCCATTGCGTTAGTTTCAATCGACTGAATATCAAAAGGTCAACTGCCTTTAGACGTGTACTGCTACGCTAGCTGGAATGTTATCTTTGAAAAAAAAATCAGCATGGCACACGCCGTGCCGCAAGCTCTTCTTACCCCTTGTGTGCGATGTAGCGTATAATATTATATTAAATTGCAACGTGCAGCGAAATACATCGAAATAGACATTTTACTGGCTGAGAAATATATAGAATTGCCGCTTCACTGCTCGAGCTTTATGAATATGATTTAGAAAAATACTCTCGCAAGCTCGTTCGCTCGGGATAGCATGCTCACGCGCGTCACGTGATATTATAGCTTGTGCGAATAGAGAAAAAAAAATACCAACTATTGCCACGTGCAGCCGGTTCATTGGGCAAAATCTTCGTATTTATAAGAAGCGACGGCGCTGCAGCGGCCAGTACGGCGTTGGATGATCGCGCAGCGCCTGGACGTCGCAGCGAGTTACTTCGGATTTCAATTTCGTCAGATATCTAGCTCCTTTACTCTGAACGTAGCCCCTTGTATCTTTTCTATATATCTATAAGGTGTATACGTATATCTCCTCTCTCACATACTCCGCGCACGTGGATGAGAATCCTAGCGTTTGCAGCTAGGATTCTCCTTCCTTCCCTCTATTTTCTCGCTTTATCTGGCCTTAGCTTTCTCTCAGCCCCCCCCCCCCCTATGGGAATATCTCGGGCAACTTTTTCCTTTACACGCGAGACTTGTCCAATCGGCAAGAGAAAGTCCCTTAACGGGTTGTAGCTAGAGAAAAAGAGAGGACGCGAGGAACTGTGACGTCGAAAGACTTTTCGCAACTACATACAGACACACAAACACACGATCGCACATGCTCCAGAGCATCGATGGCAATAAGTTTGATTCTCGTAAGCGCACGAGCCATATCTAGAGATAAAGACTGGCACGAGCTGATTGATTCATTTTGATTCGTCGTCTTCGTCGTAGTTTCAAGTTTTCTAGCTCTATCTCTCTCTTCCATTTTTTCTATCGTGGATCGTAATATGGATCGAATATAAGTTGTGCGGTTGGAGCAAAGCAAGCGCCAAAGTATTATCCCCTCGCGACCCAAAGCGACCGTATTTCAAAAAATTTTTTATTCCTTTCTACTCTTTTCTCGCAAAGTATAAAAGCGCAGGGTTGTGGCGGTTGGGCGCGCGAAGCCCCGGTGAGATTGATGTGTAGATTTTTGTTGGTATAAGAGCAAGAAGAGAGAAGGTGGAGGTTCTGACCGTGCGCAGGGAAACGAGTGAGAGGGAGAGAAAGAGAGAAAAACTTCCTGCGCTCTATTTCTTTTTCTGATGCCACCACTGCGTGCACGAGAAATCGAGCTTTTTGCAAGATGAAGAGTTCAACTTTCGGCTGTCGCGTACGCGCGGGAGCCAGGAGAAAAATTGCTCGGTATACACATTGCGCCAAGCAGCTAACCCGGAGCGTCGAGGTGCCCGGCGCAAGCGCTCAAATATATTAATATTGATTTTTTAGATCATGTGCGTTGAAGATATAATATAAAATAAACATATTGAAATCCAGATTCTCGGATAGCCCTTTTTTAATTAATTTAACTGTTTTATAAATGTTTTCAGCGTATAAAGTGTTACCTCATGACGATTGAGCTCCCTGATTTTATTGATTTCACTGGTTCTTTATTAATTGCTTACTTAACAAACTGACAGACTGCCACTGCTCCATCCAATTAAAAATAATTTTATTTATTCAATGCGTTGATTGTAATAAATCTGATATTTTTTCAATTTCCATGTGCAAGCGTGTATACTCGTACGTAAATTCGTTTGTCCGTGCGAACTTACACGGATTGGTGAATTCATCATCCAAAGCTTTGATCTTTGACCCAGTTTATGTTTGAATCGATCATTCGCCACAACACCAACAATCTCCTTATGACAAAAACATACGTAGCCCACACAGCGTCTCTCACCCGTATCTTACCCATACAAGACTTCTCCTTCGCGGATTTCCTAATTGTGCGGTACGTTTCGAGCATTATTCAAGCGAATATATATATTATATATTGATGTATATACCTGCTGCTGAGTTCAGTATGTATTTAGGCATACTGGAAATGTTCAAAAGCTAAACTTACAAGTAAAGCACAACGGAACTGGAAGGTAAGATTACTTTAGCTAACGAGTGTATTAAAGTTAATGATAAGAACACAATTCGTGGCCCTTAGGCGTCACGATAATTTCGGGTTAACATCTGATACTCTTTTTTTCGCGGGCATAGGTATTGGAATTCAACTTTTTTCCAATTATTTTTTTTTTTGTAATCGTCGCGTTTTTTGAGCAAAAAACACCAAAATCGAGAAGCATAACGGAACGTAATGCATGCCTGTCGGGAATAATCGATAAATTTCCATTATAAACGCGCTCACCAGACAGCAGTATAATACAACAGCAGCAAGAAAAGCAACAACAGCAGCAGTGGCAGTGGTGGCGGTGGTCTATTTTGTTAAAAGCAATATCGTAGTGTGCAGCTGTGAAAAATACCGGGGGGGTATACGATCTCTCTCTCTCTCTCTCTCTCTCTCTCTCTCTCTCTCTCTCTCTCTCTCGAGCGCAGCTAGCTCTCTGCTGTTGCTGCTGCTACTGCACTTCGTATGATTTACAAGTTCGATAGCCACAGTGCGAGTACATACATACATATATGTATGGGTATGCGTTGTACATGTACACAGCTGTTAATGTTTCACTATACTATAACAAATTAAAAAAAAATGGAAATAAAAAGAAACATAAACAGCTCGACATTGTGCAGAGCGCGTGCACATGTTTACTAAAAGAGAGTGAGAAATAGAAAGAATGAGATATAGTCGAAAAGAAAGCTTCTGATGTGTATATGTATACATACGATTTTCAGCTTAAGCTTTTATACATGCGCGCGAGCAAGACAGCATCTCTGGCAAGACAAAAACTCGGGGACAAGCTTTTATCACGTGGCTATACGAAGAAAGAGCTGAGGCAGAGTCACGCGCACTCTCTCTCCCTTGCAGGTCGAGATTAAAATTCGCGGCCCAGCAGCTCTCGCAAACCCCCTTGAATACGTTCTCCTTTTCCTTCTCTGCTTGTTCTTGTTCTTCTTCATCTTCTTTTCTTTCTCCACTCTTCTTCCATGTCACCGTCGTTGCCATCGTCGTGCTTTCATCTATTCTGATATACCACAACCTTACCTTTACGCGCGAATTTTCGTTGACTATATATATTTTTCGTATGGAGCAGTGCGCATTTCTTGCACGTGCTGAACAAGCCAAGATGCAGGGAGAAAGAGATAGACACGTGTGAAAGTATTGCAGAGGGTACAATCACAAGAGTCAAATAAGTTTTGGCCAATCTCCAGGAGCGTATATATGCCCGACCTGTCTCGCGAGCTTGCAAGCTCGTGTCTCCTCGTTCACCTCCGTATATACATACACACTATACACATCTACTCACCGGGACTGGCATTAAGAAGTAAAAGAGGCAGAGTGAGGGAGGCAAAAAAAAAGGAGTAAACGTTGGGTGCAAGATGGTAGTCTTGTTTTATGGATAAACCCTTAATTAGGACTCGCAGCCGCCTTATCACTGCCGAGCCTCTACGCTGCTGCCATTGCTGACGTAACTCTGTTTAGCGAGGATGAGATTTCTTTTTTTTTCATCCCTTTTTTTTCTGCTGACGATAGTTTGCCGGACCGACTGTAATGTATATATATATATGTGTATATAGGGAGAAAAGATGAGAACTATTCTCCCCGACAGTTTTTAATGCCAGCAGCGGACTTTGCATATTTTTACGAGAGTGAGAAAAAGCTTTGGACGGACACCGGAGATGATTATTATGCGCGCCGAGTGTCCGCTTGATAGTGGAACGAGGCAATGAAAATGTCCCATATATGTGTGTGCAAGAAAGTGAAATTTTGTTGCTATCCTTTATGTAATACTGGCGTGCTTTACGCTTCAAACTTGTGGGAGAATATTTCAATGATTCGCCAAGAGCGCGCGGGAGAGCACAGCAACAAGAAGTCGAAAACATTAAAAGTGCATTGGAAACGTTGCTTACTCAAACTTCCAAGCGCAAGGCCAAATTTACGTCTATAGGCATTTGTAATTTCGAAATTACATAAGTCGTTTGGCAAAGTATTTAAGTTGTTGTACACGCATTTACATATTTTAATAAGTATACGATCCTAGATGAAGGATCTTAAAAGTGGACAAGAAAAATTAACTTTTAATTTAGTTATTAAGCCCTTGGGGATAGAAGATTTATTCGCGGTGGATAAAACGCGCACTTCTATTGTACGTCCTATATTGCCTCTCGAACTGTAATATTACCTTAAGTTCCTGCCCACGAAAAACTTGTTTCAAATTCCTTTTCATCCGTATTTGTACTTATGGCTGATATGTAGTGGCGGACTTAAAGTTTTCGTCCTATACCTTATAATGATGCGACATTAAGAAACGAGACATTTATCCGATAAAGATACAAACTACGAACCTTCATTTCACAATTACTATACGAGGTGCGTAACATTTTTGTGCCCAAAAAATGTTTCAAACGGCGGTAATTTCAGATTAATACGTTTTTATGAGATGGTGAAGAAGACGGCCTTATCTGCTCGGTGCAGCGTGGTAAGTCTATCTATATCTGTGCAGTCTACAATGTATGTGCAGATTGTGTGCTATGCATCTATTGCTACAAATTAAAAGTAAGCGGGTCGCTCTTCCTCTCTCTCTTTCTTTATCCCTCTTCGTTTCCCTCAGCTGCAGCAGGTCCCTCGTGCAAACGTCGAAGAATTTCCGCTATTTTAATCAAGGAAATCCATTAGTGTGCGAGCGTGTGTAGTCGTTTATATATGCAGCCAAGTAGACGGTGTAAGCGTGCGCCAGGATGCATCGTCGACCATTGTACGAGGGCGACGAGTTAGTCAAAGACTTTGCTGCTGCTATACGCGATTCGAGCGGGTAGCGGGGGAAGATGGTGTAAGGTATACCCGCATGAGCCAGCAGGCGCGTCAAGAGCGATTATCAAGTTTAATCCGAAATGGAGTTGGCACTGTAGCGAAAGGCCCGACTGTTCTCTTTGTCGGCCTTTTTTATATACTCTCAGGAGGGGTTTTTATAGCGAGCAAGTAAGGACTTCGTTAGGATTTTTTTTAACACGAGGCCAGTAGTTTTATTTATTTTTTTGTACCTGTCAAAGATTCGTGAAGTTTAATTTCGACGATCGCTGAACGAAAGCCCAGTTAAATATTAAAAATGCACAGTTTTTAGCTAAAGTGCTTGGTTATGGGCTCGGGGTTCATATGTATCTTCGTTAAAAAATGCAACGATACAACTAATGTATGTGGTGGACAAATAGTATATTATGATACGCGTGACTTAGGCAGGCCATTATTGCAAGGCATGGTTAGCACCCGACAGGGCACAGGGTGCTAGTGCCGTGTTAAGAATGGGCTACTTGAGTCATGAGTATCGTATACGCTTTTTTATAGCACTGTGCTAAATTCACGTTTAGGCCCCCTTTGGCGAGATATAAGGTGCTCATAATAGCGTCGCGGTGCAATAATGAGCAGCTTAAGTCACGGCAAAGCGTGCCTTAAACGTGAACTTTAGTCATGCAGTGCTATAAATTTTTTTTTCATACCGCATTTATACACTGCTACTGTTGAAAAAGTATATGGGTCATTTCACGTCAAGTCTCCTGCGGTGCGCGCGAGCGGCCTTATTAAGCCAAATTGCTCAATTTGTTAACTAGTCCGAAAAGCATCTAAATGCACCTAGAAAAAATATGAGCCACATGATTTGATGGGAAATTACCTCAGCTTTCCGATGGTCAGATTTCCAAAAATTTTCCATTATCCTCGAGAAAATTGCCGGAAAACCTTCAAAGTCGAATATCTCGAAAACGGCATTTTTAAGATTTTTCTAAATAGTCTCAATCGAAAGCTGAGGAAATTTCCTATTGATATGCAAGTTTTCAAAGAGTTGATTATTTCTTAGTAAAATACAGCGACAAACGTGTAAAAACGCAACTTTTCGGCCCGCACGGCAGCTATTTCGGCACGCAGTACCCCGCGCGGCGCCAAATTTCACGTTTTTACACGTTTTTTTACTTTCATCGCTATGTTTCACTAAGTAATAATCAATACCACTCTTTGAAAACTTGCATATCGATAGGAAATTTCCTCAGGTTTTGATTAAGACTATTTAGAAAAATCTTAAAAATGACGTTTTTGAGATATTCGACTTTGAAGGTTTTCCGGCAATTTTCTCGAGGAAACTGGAAAATTTTTGAACATCTGACCTCATCATCGGAAAGCTGAGGTAATTTCCCATCGAAATCATGTGACATATATTTTTTCTAGGTGCATTTAGATGCTTTTCTGACGAATTACAAATTGAGCAATTTGGCTTAATAAAGCCGCTCGCGCACACTGCTGGAGACTTGACGTGAAATGACCCATATAACAACCATAAAGTTTGCGCTGCAATAGATGCAATCATGCACTCCTTGGTTTCTTCCTCTTAATATTTTTCCCAAATTTTTTTCGGGTCAAATGCTTAAAAACTTCTCTGAAGATGCTCTCAATACTTTTTTTATCGTTTACATTTGGGTTTCCTTTTTTCCCATGGTCAAACGTTACACGATACAAAAAGCAAAAAAGATTTGGCGTATGAGAGAAAAAGAACCAGAGTGTATATTGCGAGTGCCCGAGTTTATGCATGTTAAAAAGTTCAGGTTTTGCAGCACGAGTCGCTTTTCGAGACGCTTTAAGCTCCATACGCTCTCGTATTATATATACACACACGCCTAGATCATAACGAGAAATCTGCTTTTTAGCTTTTTCCGATGTTGGATATACGTACGCGGCACAGAATTATGTGAGCGTTCAGTCGTATACTCGCGCATGGTTTTGAAAAGCACGCGTATTTCTCACGGTTGTGGAGGCGAGTGTGTGCATGCGTTTGCCTGCTTTATCTCTGCCATAAAAAAGTTAATGAATTTTCGTCTAATTGCGTGATTTATCCGGAGAATAAAATTTGCCCAAGGTAAATTTTTTTTTATTCTGATTATCGTTACTATTATTATTATAATTTTAATTCTTGAAGTTCATTAACTATAACGAGAAAAATATTTAAATCATGAAAACGTTGATAAATTGATTTAACACGTGTTTATTTGAAATTCATAATCGAGCTGTTAACTAACTTTGTAAAAATGTACGAAACTCGTGTATACGCAGGAGCATTTTTCGCAACAAACGCGGAATTTTTCTGCATACATTATAAAATTGAGAAAAGGGAAAAAGGAAGGAGCAGGGATGGGGTGAGGAGGGAGGTGAAAAAGTGAAACTTTTCGAACGTAGATTCATACATATTTACGTGAGCGTACGTGTACGCGGGCAGCTTCAAATCCAAATGCAAACGAGTAGTTATGAGGCCTGAACTCGTGTGAGCGGTAGTTTTCTTCTTTTTCATTTTTTGGGTCTGCGTGTGAAACAGCTACACACTAGCATACACATACACACACCTTTGTCTGCGGGGTGCACGCAGCGAACCAGTGGTTATTTTGCAATTTCATCATGCTACCCATGGGTCAGAGAGCTCGCGCTCGAGCTTTTCTATTTCTCGAATCAAACGCCCTGGTATGGATCTATACGATAAAATACGACAAAAAAATCTTACGCGAGTTCGAAATATAAAAGGATAAGCAAACGCGGAGGAGGGTATAAAAACGAAACAAAAAAAAAGTTGAATTGGGTGGAGGGTAGGGTGCGTTTACACAGCGCTTGCTCTATATACGAGCAGGCTTGAACGTAGCCAGGAAAAAGGAATGGTTTGGGATGAGCAAGAAGCGTTGCCGGAAAATAGTTGCATTGGAAAAGCAATTGTTTGAATAAAATGAGCAGTAGGCAGAGGCGGGCGCTTGTTCATTTTTTTTTGTTTTTTTTTTTCATTTCAAACCAACCGTGTGGCGCGCTCACACAAGCCCGACATCTTTTTGTTGTATTTCTTATCGGGAATGAATTTATATTCACACGGGTCTGCCAGATATATCCCAGCTGTGCAGCAACGACGAATAAGTCTGTGGCTCTAATATGCACAATATACGTATATAATATACGCAGGCCATACAAGAGCTAGCACATATTGAATGAGAAGTATTGAATAATGCCATACTGTAGATGATCGGAATTAATCGCCCTTATCGGTGTCCATTACTCGCTCGGCCAAGAGAATTTTCATTTTTCAAAAAAATTCGAATCTGTATGTTTTGCGATACGCTTGATAAAGCGTTGCTCGCTCATCACGTTGAAAAGAGGTCGATATATTTAATTTGTTTTTTTATTGAAAAAATAATGACCCGACAGTTATATTTTATTACAGCAATATTTTAAAATTTTTTTGAACTCGTTTCCCATTTTTATTGACTGAACTTTTAAAATAAAGGATGGTTGCTTACAGCCTTTGAGGAAGTTTCAATTCGAATTCGAGTCTTTCAATTATTCAAACTAATTAGAATTTAAAACTGAATTAATACTGTCAAGTCAGGACACAAAGACTCTGTATACATTGGCGAAGTTTACGTGTGAACGTGCTCGATTAAATTAATTTTTTAATCGATTCAGAATTTTAAATGAAAAATCTTGTTAATGGCTTGTCGTTTAAATTTTGGATTTGTTACTCAATGTTGACGGATGACTTTTAACGTTCAAAACCGACCTGTACCTAGCTCACTTTGAGATGAGCTTCCAGATAATTTAATCTTAAGCTGCGATACTTTGCAAACTTTATTACGATTAATTTATCTTTGGCGACCGCACCACGTGAACTTTATTAAAATAGATTAAATTATTCAAGTCCATAGTTGGGACGCACTCCGCTCGTGGGCATAGAAACTAAAAATAGTCGTGGACGTGGGTACATACATGAAGTAAAAAAAATGTATATATCTTAAAAGAATCTAAGCAAACTAAAAAACTTTTTACGCGCGACATTTCCCACAAGATCTCGTAAAAAATTTGCATCTTACCGGTGTAAATTTCCGCCACCGAATTACTGCAAGTTCCTACATTTTTTACCTCTCTTTTTCTTGTTGAATGAAGAAAATAAAGAAAAAAATATCCCAAACTTTTTTCTATCTCTCTCAACCCCGCTTTCCAAACAGTCCTTGTGCGAGAGGACACGGCAAAGAATTAGTGACTCTGCATTCCATAATCTAATCTTCTGCTCAGCTCTATATACAGTGTTGTGAAGGCTACTGCTGCACTGTTTATCTGCGACCTATATTACGGGGGCGAAGAAAACGACCACACCAAAAATGTTGACCAGTCACGATCGATTAAATTTGACAAATCAAAGGATAGTTGGCTTTGATGATAAGCCAATGCAAAAGTTGTTTTCCAGCGTCATTACGTTTTTCCGACAATGATACTGACTTACTCCAGGACCTCGAAGTTTATATGCACTGATAAACAAGCGCAGCAATAAACACACACCACACACATATATATATCTATTACTATATAGTTGTAAGGGTCTCCACACCTGATTTCCATAGCTCCCCCACATTTACCACAATTTTTAAAAGGCCCTATTTTTACGTGTTTTTTGTTCATTTTTCACGTGATTATGGCACTTTTTAAGTACTGCTCCCTATTGCTCCCCATTTTGTAAATTGCTTCCCACTGCTCCCCCACATGGGGGAGCTATTATTGTAAACATTATTATTCGTCCTGAAGTAGGATGGAAATACATACAGAATTGGGAAATTTAAACCGCTAAATCCTCTGTATAACTAAAGAAAGGGATTATTCACCAAAATTTTTGATATGCCTACGAAGCCATTGCTCACAGTTGTGTCGAAATCGCAAACTTCGCATAACGATCGGATCTTCATCGAGAGCTTCATCGATGGCCAATTGCACGCGACTCAAAATACATGCTACATTTTTTAATGAGAAAAGTATCTTGAGCTTCTTGTTTATAACTTTTTTTAATATTTATCAGAAGTTAATTATAAAACCATATTCAAAATGTACATTAAATTTTACATAGAAAATGAGTACTCAAGAATTTTTCTTGCTCCGATAAGATGATTTAAGGGGAGTCATACACCAATTCACTCTTTTTTGTCATTTTTGTGATATAAACCAAAGTTTAATGTCAATCTACATTTTCAACATGAAATTGACATCTTTGAGCCCTAAAAAATGTGAAAAAAGTTGTAAAATAGGCATTTGCATCTAAAAATAGCTCATTTTTGCTATTTTAGCCTTTCGGCCCTGTGCGCAAGGTTCAAATCAGAGTTATACAGGTGGGAAATTCTAATAGGTATCAAACTCTTCAGAAAAGTATTTTTTATGGGCTGAGTTTTGTGGAATTTTGATTAGAGTCATAGAAAAGTTTGTATGCCAACAGATGTGAAAAAAGCAAGAAATAAAAAAAATTTATCAATGTTTTTGAGCACATATTGAATAATAGAACTGATATGAAGGTCTAAATCAAAATTCCACAAAACTCAGACCATAAAGGATACTTTTTTGAAGATTTTGATACCTATTAGAAACTACCACCTGCACAACTCTCATCTGAACCTTGCGCACAGTGCCGAAAGGCTAAAATAGCAAAAATGAGCTATTTTTAGATGCAATGGCCTATTCTGCAACTTTTTTCACATTTTTTAGGGCTCAAAGATGTCAATTTTATGTTGAAAATGTAGATTGACATTAAACTGTGGTTTATATCACAATAATGACAAAGAGGAGTGAATTGGTGTATGACTCCCTTTAATTACAGACTTCAATAGAGGAAAAAATTCTGTCCATCTGGGCGTTAGCGGGTGAAATGTGTGAAAACGATCATTCATTAAAATTGTGGGAGTAGCTAAAGTTTTTGAAAAATTAATAAATGCTTCACGCATATGAAATTGGGAAATTCGTTGTAACAAACCGCTGAATTTCCTTCTTTAATTTGCGGGAGGGATACTTCACAAACATTGTGATAGTAGCAAGGTTATTGAAAAGTTTTTCAAAAAAATGATTAGCATTTGAATTGGAATATTCATTTCAACAAACGATTGAATTTATTTTTTCAACTGTATAAAAGGAAATTTATTATTTTTGCTAATTTTCTCATTTTTCTAAATAATATGACAAGAAAAGTTTGTCATTCGATTCCATCAGAGATTTTTAAAAAAGGTCGTGCGTAGAATACTGTAAATCGTTATTGCGTTTCTCAGTCAATTGATAGGATCAGAAATGTTGCCACGATTTTCGACACTGCAATTCCATAAAAATTTGAACCTATAACCCATCAATCTATAACCCATGTGCAGGAGAGATACTTACTACTCTTGGTGATTTATTGAAAACAATTTTTGGAAAATTGTTAGAACCCTCACACATGGGATTGAAAAATGTATGAAAACAAACTTTTTAATATCTGTGTGAAAGGTGAAATCAGACAAAATTGTGGAGTAGCAAAGATAATGAAAAATTGTTAGATACCTTATAAATAAAATTGGAAAAATATTCAGAATTTTGGGGAGAAACGAGAATTTTACAAAAATTGGTTATTATGGTCAATTTCAGTTAAAATATTATGTTTTTTCGTAATGTGATATTAACAAAATTTATTGTTATCCAATAGATGCGATGAGAAATCTTGCCACGATTTTATTATTTTACTATACTACTGAGTCATTTTTTCATACATATTTTCTTTTTGCTTATTTTTAATTTTAATCTTATCTATATTGGTCAACTGGGGGGGTTGGCGAGCGGAGCGAGCAGGGGGCGGAGCCCCCCTAGTATATATATATATATTATATATATTTATATTTTATATATTATATATATTTATATATATACTGGTTTCGAAAAAAGTAGAAGGGTAAGATAGTAGTGGTACAGACGATCCGTATAGTCGTAAGGAAAAGCTGCGGCGCGCTACAGCGGTTGGTCGTTATTTTATCTCGTTGCTGGTGCTCCCTTTCCTCACGCGCGTTCAAGGAATCCAAAGGTTCTCTTGTTGCACATCTCTCTTTCAGCGCATCGAAGCTTTTCCTCTTATTCTCTCTTCGTACTCTATATATAGATAGCATCTTTCTTTCTCTTGTCGACATCGCACTCGCACATACACACATAGACAGGGGATGGGGGTAGCGAACGAGGAGGAGGAGGTGAGGGTTCGACCTCGACTAACCTACTTTCCGGCATGTGCGCGCGTCTTTTGCCCTCCTGTCTGCATAGATAGGTAGGTAGGTAGGTACATACACGTTAGTTTGGAAAGGGGTCTATATAGCATTAGCAGCAGTCTATAGTTTTGCTGGAGAGCAGCAGTGGCAAAAAAAAGAAAAAAAAGGAAGAAACTGTCGAAGTTAAGAGGGAAAGAGACGGGTGGAAAAAAGGTTAATTGATCGGATTATCCCCGTGGCACGTGGTGCCGCTGGCATTTCCATTTCCTCGTATATGTATATCATAGACACACACACATTCTCGCAAGCAGCACACATATCACATGCATCCGGTGCAGTGTCTATGCCACTATATACCTAACGCGCGCATACATACAGGATCTAGACTCTACGCTGACGACGAAGCGGTGCGCGTACCTTGCGTAAGCCATTAGCGTTTTCTTTTGACATCCCGTACCTCTTGCGAGCTTTTATGCACGCTCGCGCGTAGCTATTGTACCGGTACATGCCTCGCCTTATTCATTATTGTTTTAGATGGCACACACTGGTGACGCGAACCGATCGTGCAGATGCTTTTTTTCTATCTATACCTCTGTATCGAGGGCCCACGCATGTGCGACTGCTTGCGAGACTTTTTCAATCAGGCGTGCTCAAAAATGAAAAAAAAGTAGAACGAAATTTTAGAATACCCGCTGCCGAGCTCGAATAACAGACTCGCACCAAGCTGACATAACTATGGATCATATATATCTGTGCACAGTATATACACACACATAGACACTAGGGTCCGTGCATGTATAGCTTACTGCGGCGAAATTTTTTGGCTGAACAATTTTTGCTGATTCGTAAAAAAAAAAAAAAAAAAGAAGAACTCGCACCCTCTTTTTCTCTCGTTTACGTATACATAGGTATATCGATGAATTATATAGGTTCGTGGTAAAAAGATACTAATACCGTTTTAAACTGGAAACGATCGTTTGCCGTTTAGAGAATTTAACGGTACTTTGGTGCCCACATTTTCACGTGGACATTTGAAAATTCCTCTTCATTTTCTGAAGTATTTTTATTAAATTTGAGGGCTTAAAAGTCGTTTAAAAAATAGTTGTATTTGAATAGCACTCGGCAAGGCAAGACTCTGCTCACTATCTTCTGATATGACAAATACTTAGCACGTACGACTACTGCTCGGCGCTCTTGTCTTTCTATCGCCTTTGTAGCATCGTGTAATCTTGTCATCCAACTCTCTCTCTTTCTCTTTCCCGCTTATAAGCAGCGCGTATTTGTGGGGTTGCTTGGACAACGTAAACTTGAACATACGTAACTGGCGTTTCTCGATTTAAAAAAAAGTTAAAACCTATTAAAATTAAAAAATATGAATAAAATTATTTAAATTAAATTCAACAATTATGTCATTCGATTGCTAAAAAAATCCTTACTTTTAACAGCTTTTTAAATATATCTCAAAATTTTTCCATTCTTTTCTTGAGGTTTAAAAATTTATTTTGAGTTTTTCACGCAAAAACCAATTCAAAAGTATTACTTTTTGGAAATACAAACGAATTTCAAGCCTAAAGTTGACCAAAGTTGGTGGCATTCCATGCAGAAATACACAAAGAATATATTTTAAGAATCTGCCGGTAAGGGATACTTATATATCGATGCAAAAAAGGGTCGGTCTAGTGGTCATCCACGAATCTCTTAATCAGGTATAATTAGTTAATGAGCAGATGAAAAATTAGAGAGTTAAGGTGTACGCGCGTTGGATAAAATCGATCATTTAAAGTGAAAATATAGGAATGGATAGTCGCGTGAGTAAGAGCAGGTGATAGCAGCAGCTTGCGCAGGTTAATAGACAGGTTGGAGAGTATAACTAAAGGGAGTGAAAAGGTTAAAGCAATTACAATCTTCCATCGCGCGAGGGCCGTTACAGAGCGGAGAGTTTAGTATTTAATAATGACAACTAACTAGTTTAATTACGTAAGGCGACTTATACAGACCCGCGCACGGCTAGGAGCTCCGCCAGTGCGACGAAGCAGCTATATATATACATCGTATATACCAGTATACGGGGGTTGTGCGCGCGAGTTGGCGAAAGCATAGATATATGTAGGCGCCAGCCAGGCATCAGCAGCAACAGCAGCTTTCGGGCTTTCCGAGAGAGGCGTTAGGGATACTACACATATAGCAAACGCGCGCGTGTATAGACACACTTATGTGTGCGATGCTCGCGTACATATACCGACACACCTGTGAGAATCAGAGCACGCGCGCGTCACCATGGAAACTGGTCATTAATCTACTTCATGCTCAATTTGGCATTTCGTTGGACTTTTTACTGCCTCCCGCATGTGCCCCTCTGCAACCCCGGCCAGACGAGCTCCCCCCACCTTGGCCCAAGTTCCCGTTTATGTGTATTATATATTATGTGCACGTGTATTATAGTTGTGTACGCGCGTTTTGTAAATACTCTCAAATTAAATGTCAAGCTTGACACAAACGTTGTACGGCACGCGCCAAAAATGAATTATGTATACACGCGAAGAAGACGACGCAAGTCGGCCGCGATCGATGGCAATTTTTATTATGCATTGCGTTCATGTATACGTGAGCTTTCGATTAATCGCCCTGTGGTAGATGAATAAAAATCATAAAAATCATTTTTTGGCCGTGATCGTGCAAATTTAGCGCATATCGTTTTGTGCTGTTATATGTATATAACTTGCGATTGCCTATATACAGCGAGGACGAGGCGCCTCTGGCATAATTTATATAAGTCAAAAAGCGCACGAAAAAGCATCGTAGCTCGACCAGAGTAAATAATTACTGCACGTTCTTGTGTGGGTGAGTAGTATACGTATGTGTATTAAATATACATGCACGGCGGTGCATCATGCGAGGGCAACGAATTAAACAACGATTTGCTCACGGATCAGAGGAGCGAGAGAAAGGAGAAAATGCTCACATATAAGCAATATAATATGAGGCTACGTCGGCTATATGACGCTAAAAACGATTATCGTTATTCTTTATCCATTAACTTGCTGCGCGCGCAATTGCCAAGCTGCCTCATACTGTATTAATCTATAGACGCTCGACTGGCGATGCTAACAGCAGCCGCTTCCATGCACGCAGTCGCAAAAACGGTAAATTCACGTTAATAATACATAATCGGCGCTATATGCACGTGTACCCGCGCATAAGCTGGTCTCTGAAAGGATGAATTAGTTGCGTCTAACGTCCCCGTGCGCAGCGACAAGGCTAAAGGATAATAATGGCGTAAATTTGCCAAACTTTCTCAGATAGAGAGAGACAGAAATAGACACCAGATCGTCAACTGATAATCGTACCATATAACGCTTCGAAACAAAAGTTCCGAGATTGCGAGCCCCTCCAAGAGTTTTTATACATGTACATCGACGAATGTCGCTTAACGCGTCGTATACGGCTCGATACTGCGTGTACGGATATTTGAGCAGCGCACACATATCGAAGTTAAAAAGATCCAAAGTAAAGAAAAAAAAAAGAAATCACGCGCTGAACGCGATATACCTACCGCGCCGTTAGAGTATGAGAATCTAAAAAAAAGTAAAAAAATAAGAAGAAGAAAAGTACCACGCGTTCTACGCTAGCGCAGCCACTCGCAATAACCGTCCTAATAAAAACTTGGGTGAATTTTGCCAGCAGTTCGCTGCTATACTGCAGTCGGAGTTTAGCGATTTTCCTGCGTGACTCTGCACGAACTTTTCGCTATATATCCCCTTCGCTCGCTCGCTTGCGCGCACGCCCGGTTCCCGAAATGAGCGATCTTATTATCTTAGCGAGCCGAGTATTATAGCAGGTATAAAACACGCGCAAAAAAATAATAATAAAACAAAATTAAATAAAACTACTCTTATGCTGGCCTCTTACGTGTAGAATATCGTGACAAAAATGCCTGCCTTCGCATTTTTTTATAAACTTGTGTATGGCTCAGGATTTAGTGACAGGACCCCCATAAATGATAAAACAGCCAAGGCAAGAAAACTCGTGTATATATAATAACTATAGACGGAGAAAATTAAATTTGAAGAGCATCTTAGCATGTCACGAGAGATTATCAAGTTAGCCATCCTGGTATATACATGTGCATTTATATACGGTGTATTTCAGACTTTTAACCCTTTGGTGCGCGTGGGGCTGCAGCGGCGTAGCCCGAGCTTAAATTATACTTCTTGTTTCGGGGAAAACTTCTATCATTACAGTTTTAACTTACATCCCGCGCGTAATGATCGTATATATTTTTCTTCTTCATATTTATTTTTTTCATGTTTTAAGCCGCTAACCTAATGCCCATGTTAGCTCGGACTCTAATTCAGATGTATGCTACGTGTAACGAGGCCGCGCGGAGTAAGAAAAGTAGGGAAAAAAAACTTTTAATGATACTCGTCAAGAGGGTCATTTGAATTTTCTCAAAATGAATGCATGATTCATGATTGACGAAGTGGAGGGAATTTTTTTTTATATAAAGACATCCAATCGTGTCAGAAAGAGAGAAAAATTGCATTTGATAAAGTTACCAACGCGAATGTTTGCATTCGAAACGAGTCCACAAGATAAAATGCATCAAAAAGCGTAAATTATTCCAAGTTTGTGTAAGTGTGATAAAGTTTACGAAAAAATAGTTTGGATTAGAAGGGGGGTACGAGCCTGAAATTAACCTAAAGACGTATATAATATATACGTACGCTACGTCGTCATTGATAAAAAAGTCAAATAAAATTACAAGTCCATTTGAACGACTAGCGTCTGATATATTAAGCAGAAAAATAATTTGCCCAAGTTAAATTATATCTTTGAAGTTTCCGAAAAACAATAACTTAGCTTTTATCGAATTTCCTTGGGAGCTCGCCTCCTTCTCTCTCTTCTACAATCTCCAGAGTGAAGTTTACGCATTTCTGCAGTGCCAAGAAACTCGCATGAGCTAGCGAGCAACACAACGACCCGAGCTTGCAGTATAGCGCACACGCGTGCGCGTTTGAAATTCTCGTAACAAACTTGCCCGAAACTTCAAACACACTGTAAACAATATTTCTCGAGAGACGAGTTCTCCCGAGTTTCTCCCTCTCTCTATTTCTCTCAGAGGCCAAGATATGATACAGCATACGTGTTTGTATTGCTCCAAAATCCAATACGCGTGCTAGGTATACGAAAGATAAGGTGTGCGATGAAACGCTTAATTTTTTTCTCACTGAAGCGAACAATTTAATTCGTCGAGATGCAGTTTTGGGAGTCACTGCATGGACACGACGACTCGAGTCAACAAACGCATTGGAAGAGGTAGAAAATCAAGTTGAGCAAGCTCAAAGCTCTCTCAAATGAATGTTTTATTTGAGCTTTGGGCACGCCAGTGCTGTCATAACCCTGCAAATACACACGGACGCAGCGTCGTATATTTACAAGACCCGAAGATTTACTCAGGCCAAACACGAGGTGATCAGCTGCAAGTTCGCATGCACTTAGTACTGTCTAACTTCGTTTTTACTCTTTTTTGTATTTTTGTTCTATGTTTACTGAATCGAGCATGACACAATCTGGATAAGAAAAAGTAGGTAATTCATTTAAAAACTTAGTTATTTTAACCATTAATTGTACTCCATACATACACAGATTTTTGCACAGATAAGCACATTTTCTCTATTTTTACGCAATATCCGTTCTTGTTGCGTGTATCTATAATTTATTCATCGGTAGCAAAGCAGAAGATAGCATTTACAAAGCATAAAAATCGTAAGAGATCGTTTTCCCTTGTCTATTGCTCTTTTCAATGCGTAATGCTCGCGCGACGTATACTCGTATAAAAAATTAATGTACTCTTGCGAGCGCGCACCCATGAGATTCGGAGCATCTTTTCTTATTTTTATTTTCTTTCGAGAAAATTCATTTCAAAATTCAACTATTTCAAAACCTGCGCATCTTCTCTATAAAAGAAAAGCATAACATATCGAACTCATCCATTATTAAAGTACATAATGTTGCACGCTCTATGATTCCAATATACACACGATAACCGCAATCAAAATGCACACAGTCCAACTCAAACTTGCCAATATATTTAACATGCACGTACGATCACGTTGTCTCGTTTGAATTTCTTCATATTACTAACAAAAGTTTTGCGATATATATCACTCGGCGTTATACACACACACGCGCGCGCATAAATAGCTCAACTCGCACGCTGCAGAGCCGAGTAGAAAGAACAAATCGTGCATGAGTATATGCACGTATGCACGTATATTATATATACGCGAGTAAAAGAGGTGTATGCAGGATATATATATGTGCGCCACTAGTGCGAAGTGCACGTATAGTACCGCGTGTACCTTGCCAAGCAAGAGAGAGAGAGAGAGGAGAGAGAGAGCCCCGTGGCTGGTATAGCATAAATAATTTAAGCGTGTATTAAAACGAAAGGAGGCAGTTACAGCATTGCTATACTATTTTTTCTTGTTAAATAAGAGGGAAGAACAATATATCTATAGAAACAAGACGAGAGAAGACTTTATGCACGGAAATTTGTTGCAATTAGCCACCGACCCTTCGAACATGATTGAAGGAGTTTGATTGCGGAGCCGATTCGAGCTATGGTCGCTCTCGCTCTCGTTAAAAGATAAAATTGAAAATATCTGCGGGTGCAGTACAATATACAGGTATAGTGATTCTTAGTCAGACATTGAGAGGTGGCAGATTGCTTAGCCCCTTCCTCCGGAGCCGGACCATTATGCTTCCCGAGCCGAACGTGAGGCACGTCCTCTCTCACGCTACTCTCTCGACATTTCATTGTCGTAGGTACTGCGAGCTACTACGTCGAGGCGCTCGAGGCCTATATAATGCTGGGTGCAGTGCGCACGATCTTCGGAAACTTCCATCGGGTGGAGGGAAGAGGAAGAAGAATCTAAGCGAGATGAAAGTTCACGTAAAAGTTAGTTTTCGTCTGAGTAGAGGTGTAGTCGAGTGGACGAATTCGCAGTTTCATACGGAGATTCTGTGTCATTTTTGTTGTACTGGTTACCCATTTGAAATAAATTTATATAAAAATAGAAAATCAAAAGCTAATAAAAAGCTGAGAAAAACGACGATTCTGGATTACGATCAAATTACTTGATTTAGCAAACGGGCAAAAAGATAAAAGGAAATCTAGACGGTGTACATAAAATATCGTGAATTCCTAAAGAGAAAATTGCATGGAGAGGCATAAAGCTATAGCAATGGATACGCGGGAAAAGAAAAGTGCCGCAGCTTCTTCTTATAATCCGGTATGATCGTCGCACGGTATGTAACAAATTTCGTGCGCATGTTCGGTATGTATTGAGCGCTTCGAGTCATTACGAATAGATACCGCGCGCCTCCTCTGACCGGATGAGTGCGGTCAACTTTGTTTCTTGCAGCCCTCGATTCTCTCTCTCTTGTCTCGTTACTTATATACGATAGAAATGAGAAGCGAAATAATACAAAAAGCTTGAGAGGAAGAAAGTTCTAGGATTTTTCCTTATACTGACCGGCTGGTGGCCGCTCGTCTGTCGTAAAGTCGGCTGGGCGCGCCGCCGCCGCCACAACCGCATATACGACCAGATATAAGATACGTGACTCTCATTCGTACATACATACTTACACATACCAAAGCTCAGGACGCAACGCAGAGACTAGGGTATGTATACACAATAATGTACGTGGTTATCAAGCGTCGCGTCGAGCCACCACCCCTAGACGTCGTTCCGCGCGCTGTATTGGTCATTCGTGCAGTGCCATACAGCCAAAGTCACTCGCGCTCCGAAAATACTTGACAGTTAGCGGTAGAAATCGTCATTTGTCACGTCACGCCTGTATACGCACACAGACACACACAGAAGCCGAGTTGTGATACTCAATCTTTCCTGTATACTTATTTGGGTATATATCTCCGACTTTCCAATAATCGTACACTGCCCGACTCTCGGTATGCTTTCCTTCTTTTTTGCTTAGGTTTTTTCCTCCCTTCATCCTTCTTGTTGTGCTCAGCTAGCAACTTTTTATTTCTATCGCCTGTCCTCGGTGAGATACACTATTCCCTTCTCTCTCACTTTTTCTCTATCTTTCTCTCTCTTTGTGCGACTCTCTGAGTATTGGCAGCAGAAGCTGTGTGTAAGCCCGGCTCGAGAGAGTGAGAGAGAGAGAGAGAGACGTATTTTCTCGCTCGGAGATTTCACTCGTCGTTCGCACATGGCAAATTACATTTTCCGATTTTCTCGTTTATACCGACTTGCTCTGAGCTGCTAGAAAACGCTGTTACCCCGGATGGTCGAGCTAACCAACCTCTTGGTATTTATTTTTTTTCTTTTTTTGGCAGGACGACGATGACAACGATGTTTCACGTTGACCAACGCAAACACATATATACAAACGGTTGTGGGTGCACGATCGGAGCATTTTATTTCATTTCGCTCAACACTTTCTTTTTTGCCTTCTTTAACCCCACACACGTGACAGGCACTACTGTGTGCGCAAGCTTGCGAGCTGAACTTTACATTTCAGAGTAGTTGCGGTCTTTATAAATGTTTTACAAAAAAAATGTATCACCATACGTAGTTAAGGACTTAAAAGGGGCTCGAAATGAAAAAATTCTCATTCATTTTTTATAAAAAATGTTCTTTCATCTTTCCACTGATTTTTTTAGAACTTAAATTTTTCACTAAGTATGGCCGCTCGAGCCATTTTCATACAATTTACGTGAGCAAATTGTTCATTGTAATGGGAACGGAAAGATAAGATCCTCGCTAAGAAATTGAGTTAAATGTTTTTAGATTTTAAATGTAGAATAAAATATTATAGCAAATAGTCCGAGCTAAAAGAAGATAAATATTCACTTTCAGAATTGTAAATCGTTGATTTTTGTTGTTAATTAGAATCCGTTTATAATTCAAGTTTAATATATATTGCATCGAGCATTAATGCAAATCGGTATCATTCGAAAATCCATCGGTATAAAATAATCGTATTTACGCTTCAAAAGCCGATTACATTAATAATACCCATGGCTATAATATGTATATTATATTGCAAAAGTATAAAATCTGAGAGCAAAAGAGATGAAAATACTCATCGGGGATCGCCCCTCGAATCGCATATTTTACGGCCGACCTGCGCGAAGGGTATAGGCGGCCGTACCCGTGGCCGTTTTACGCGCGTCAGGTACATACATATATGAGCCATTAAAAAATTATGATCAAAACCCCGTGCCTCTCTTAGTCTCCTTTACTTACACATTGAAGTTTCGCTACGCGATTTTTGAATCGTAAATTTTGTATTCCATCCTCCCTCGCTTTAGCTCTCTTTACGACTACTTATCAGCCTGCTGGATTTAATGCTCCGGGAATTTTCTCCGCTTTCTCCCTCGGTTTATATACACATCTGCGCACACTCCTTTCTCTAACGTAGCGCATACTCATACCGTAGGGCTCCGTCCAATCATCGTTCGTACTCATTATAACGACTGCGTGTGAAAACCCTTCCTCGTAGATATATGCAGGTATTATACGTACCTCGCTCCAGCGAACTTCCAAGAATAGCCAGCTGGGACGACGAAATTATGTGCATATAATCGTTACTTACATCGATGATCAAAACAGATTGTAACGTGTTATTTTTATTCGTTTTTTTTTGTCTCGTTTTTTTTGTCTCGTTTTTACAACGCAACATTAAAAGCACCTAATAGTTTGGAAAGATACAGTCCGATCTCGAAAGAATGTAAAAAATCCCGTAAAATTACCCACACACGGGGTGGTAGGTACTGCAGTACGCAGCCATCGTGCCACAGTTGCGTACGCGAAGAGTTAGGAAAAGTCGGGAAAGTACACGCACTAAATTATCAAGGCTGCGCGCACGGCCGTTGCACACACTTCAAGGTTACAAAAGATTTTAATGAATAAAGTCGAAGTAGGACCAAGAGAAAATAAGTAGGTTTGTTATAAGAGAAGAAGGAGGAAGAAGCGCGTTCGAAGCTCTTATACATGTATTTATCTATATATAATATATAGAGCTTACAGCTGGATCGTGCCAGAGCCGTGTGTTCGTGCAAAGACTAACGGTCTGTGAACTGAACGAAAAATGACCAGCGCCCATGATAGAGAATAAAGAGCTCCGCTGAGGGTGCACGCGAGAAAGAGAAAGAGAAAGAGAGAGAGAGAGGGAGAGAGTATGTGCCGGAGGTTTTTTTAGGCGCTGCGATTGTGAATTCGGCAGATTTCATTTCTAGACACACAAAGACAGCGGGCGAATGAACGTTATGTGGCATATAAGAGGGAGAAAGAGAGAAAGAGCGAAAGCTAGAGCATACAAGTAGGCAGGCACTTAAGGCTGGGTCCCTCGAGGGTTCGTTTTATTTTCACTCAACGTCGCGCTTATATATATACCTATGGCACGTTGGCCGAAAACTGGAAATAGGAGTGAAAGCTGCGCGCTTGGCAAAAAATATTATTAATGGCTCGAGCGAGAGAAAAGCGCACCACCGGTTCTAACTCGCAAGCGCGCGGTTTTACCTATACACATATAGTATATACAGAGCTTGCGCGCACAGGACCAGTAGTGCAGCAGCGTAGTAGTGTGCAGTCGTATATGCCGCTCCGGAGTACTGACCACCACCAGTAGCAGCAGCAGTAACAGAGATAGAGCAGAGGGGGCAATCATTAATCTTTGTAAGCTAGCTTTGCTAGTAGGCCACTTGGCAATATATACGTGTGCGCGACTGTGCGCGTGTATGTGTGGTAGGATGTATTTGTACGTGGGCTAGTAGCTTCCTTTCTCTGCGCTCGAGCTTGTATATATGCTTGTACTATATCTATCCTGGCAAGTGTACGTGTTTATATCCATACACACAAGCCTATATCCGGATGCTACCCATATACGCACGGTCGCATTTGTGTATACACGTTCATATAATACGCACATGTGTATGTTACATACGTGTTATGAATCCCTGTATGCGGGGTCCTCGATTGCGAAATGGAGAGCCCTATCGGCTGCGCGCACATAGCTCCTTGCATGTGCATACGTTCTCGCAAGCTTACACGCACACATTTACTTATTTATATATACGTCGCGCGGAGGCGAGCCCGACTGTGTGTATGTGTATACACTCGAACGACCGCACTATTAATCTTAAGATATTAGTCCTTGGGTGTGCAGGCGGCCGCTTGTATAGTGGAATACATATACGAGAAAAGTTGTCGAGCGCCAGCTTCAAAAGACGTGGATAGAAAAAAGAGAGGCAGTCTTATCGAGCAAAATTTTTTCAACACAGCCCTCCCACGCGCGCGTCATTTTTTCAATTTTTTAACGACGTTAAAGGCATGCACGAGAGAAAGAGAGAGGGACAGAAAAGCTTTTCATGCAAAATGTACGCGAGATACTATAGGACCTTTTCAAACGACCTATATTGAGAGCTGCCACCGCTGCCACTGCTGTTACTAGGGGCCGTTGCTTTTGAGATACTGACATAATTTCTCTAAAGAAAAGGGTGCGCGCATCGGAATTTTCGTGTATATTTTATGTATTTACGCTCATAAAGCAAGTGCTCTGACGTACACATAGAGTGTGCCATTTACATATTTTTATATCGCTGTAGTAAATCCGTGTAATTATTTATTGTATCGATTGCTAGAAAGACCTAACGCCCTCGTACTCAGCGATTCATCGAATTCGCTACATTATTCATCCCCGAATAAAAGGCGAAATTGCGACTGAAGTTGCGGCCTCGTTCTCACGCAAAAAGCCACTTTTGCACTGCGAGCGTTGTTCGTAAAACGAAAATTAAAAGCTTTTGCACCAGTCTATTATTGGTGCGCAGTGCGTGAAAAGTGTGTATATTGTTTGTGAAATCAAGTATACATAGTGCGAGCTCGAAGAAAAATATGGGTTTCTCCACTCCGTTCTGGTTGATGCGAAACGTACCACTACTGCGTTATAACACGCCGCTGTCACTCATGCACATCAGGTTTCGACAGACATTTTATTGCCGAATGGACATCAGTTCTGATGGCCCAATCACCGGCGACGAAATGGATGTTGCTCGAACAAAGTTTAACAATTTATACATACGAACGAACGAATAAAAAACAATGCCGTGCATTGTGCACGATCGCCTAACAAAGAAGAAAAATTGAAATGAATAAAAGTTGATCCAATTGATAGCGTATAGCATCCTGTGCGCAATAGTGTTTAGTTCGGCTTTATACCCACTTACTTGGTGAATTAATTTGACGAACTTAGTATCGACTGAGGCACGTGCTATATATTCGTATTTGTCATCAAAACAAATATCTTGAAATTCAACAAGTAACTCTAATTAGCCTTGAAGTATAAAAGTAGATGAAGAGTAAGTCTTTTTTTGAAAAATGTAAAAAAATAGATTGGCAAGATCGGAGCGGTAGTTAATCTAGCTACGCTGCAGTCTGATGGGACTTCGTCGATTCTAATCAATTATTTTTTAGACTTCAAACTCCAAGCTTTTGATTAATCGATACGCTTCCAAGTGAGTAGCCTAACGCAACTTGATGGAGTAGGATATCATGCAGTTGATCACACTTTTTAATTGGATATGATCAGCTTCGTAATTCAATCAAAAAGTTTGACGAAAATAAAACCTCATACACTTGAAAAAACTTGCTTCTAATTTTAAGTAAATTCTACAAAATATACAGTAGATAGTAAACAATATAGCATGATAAATGAATAATATTTTGGTAATTTGTTTTTATAGCTATAATTGATTAATATTAACATAATTTTAATCATCGAGAAATCATCATAGTATTTGGTTGAAATTCAAGGCAAAATTCTTACCCTTCACAATAACTAAAATTGAATAGCTGGAAATTTAATCAGAAACTCAATCAGAAATTTAACGTAAAGCTTCTGGTTGCATTAGCACATTTTACACCCACCACAGAGCTTTCTCTAGAAGGAATCAAAAGCAATATTGAATTAAAAGATTTTTCACGCATTAACTACCAAAACAACATACAGTTGCGAAAGCACTAAAATATTGTCGTTATATTCTTGTTCCGATCAAAGAGCCTCGTGAGCTTTTTCCGCAAGCTCGTTCACAGAAACGAGCTTTTTCTTTCATTCCTTTTCCAAGTATTGTACGTGGTACATTCTTATGATGCACTCGGTAGTCACGATGCTTTCAAGCAGTAAAAGACCGATAAATCCCAATCTGCGCGCACTTGCTTTATGTGTGGCCCTTCTTTCCTTTACCCTCTTGTATGCATATATATATACCACTCGACTGAGTTTTTTCTTTCTCATGTACGCAAATGCGCGAGTGTCTAGTTTTCGCGTCACAAATCACAGATCTCTAGCAATAAAGTGTAAATTCACTGCGTCTCGCTCTTGCTCTTTCTTTCTCATACCAGTCTTCCTGCGCTAGCACATCTAGATGTAGTGCTTCTCGAGCAACGCCCGAGGATGTCTAAAATGTATCAAGTCGGCGAGGGATGGGGAAAGACGCAGGAAAATTTCGAAATACCAACAAACTTGACGAGGTAGGGAGAGAGAGCAAAGGTAGGAGATTGTTTTGATTCCCGCTCTGGATCTTCTTCTTGAGCTTTCGTTAAGCTTTCAAACTGCTTAAAGCTTCTAGCAAGCTTTCGTGGTTCCGATTTTATAATTTAAACAGCTCCAAATTAATCTGACTTGAGTCATATTCAATTAAAAATTGTATAATTCAAGCACATATGGTTACAATAGATAAAGTGTAAAGAACTCAATGCAAATCAGAAACCACTGATTAAAAACGAAAACATATTGTAGTACCCACCATAAGACCCATGTTAGTGACTGCGAAACTCAGTTTTCTAGTCAGAAACGAAGCACATGCAGGGGTAACTAAGAATTTTCGTTGGGCAAATAAAATAGGACTTTTTTTGTAACAGATAAAAATTATAGTTGGTAAAAGAAGAATACTTAGTTGACGCCTACAAAATCAAGTATTGTAGGCCGAACTAATGAAAATTCATTAACACTTACAAACTATACATCCAGTATAATCTGATAGTCTAATAGCTCCTGCGGATGATGAAATGGCGCTAGCCAGTCGCAGCCGTGCTATTTGAACATCGAATACTGCGTTGTATGCGGCCAACTGTCTAGCACAACTGCAACATCGAATAGACTAGCAGACTATGCCAAATGTCAATTTTTTGACACCAACTAAACATTCTAGTGGCATTAAAAATAATTTTCGTTTAAAACAATAAAGTCCTATTGCATTGAAAAAGTCTTACTTACGCTGGCTTGTGTTTATTTTGCGAATATAAAAATGAATTTTGTTACGACTAGAATGGTTTCAATAGTATAGTATACGATCTTTTTATGTTTGCATGTTTGCTTTATGTAATTGGCTGGACGAGGTGTTAATTATTCAAGGGTAATTAACGTAGATTACAAGCGGTTGACAATCAAAGTCCTATTATACATATAGAGCAACACAGCAAATCTCATGTGAAATTCAAAATTCAAAATCTATGGATGCATTGAAGCTTGAGTCGAGCAATATAAGCTAGCAGCACATAATACGTGCAGCAGTGCATATATACACATTCGAGAAGTAAAACATTTCCATCACTATGTCTCTTAGGCCTCTTTGCCAAGCTCGATACATATATACTGCGCACACGCGCGTACACGTATATAAAAGCAGCAGCACTGCAGTACATACTCGTACGTTCGCAGAAGCTGCTACAAAAGTTCAAACATCCTGATCCGCTTAAATCGAAAGCGTAGTCAAGCTGAGCTGCAACTGCTGCTGCACATACGCGCGCGGAGCTTGCAAGCGATGATGCAGCCACTCGCTATTTCGCGCGCGCGCTCGATGAAAACACGTATGCGCGCGACTCGACGAACGAAATAGAGCAACGTATATAAAATACATTCGAGGCTGCAGTTGCTTGCTCGCGCTCACGTTGTCGCGGTATATACGACACAGAGCTCGAGCTCTATATAGCGAGAAACGGCTTTGAAAATAAGACGAATGACGGGAGCGAGTGCGGCACGGCTGCAGCATGCTTTTTTGCATGCATAATGGCGTGAAGCTAGGCGAGCTCGCTTGCCTCACTTGCGGAGGAAAAGCATAAGTCAGTCATCAAGTTTTATACGTTCGGCGCGCGAAATTTTCAACGTGGCCGCTTTTACAAAAACATCGTGTATATGCAGGTTTTATGTACCATGTATTATGAACAGCGTATTTCGGTATCTCGTTTAAACACATTCATGTGCAAATGTCCAGCGGAGCTTGTGTGTCGGCGCTTGTGCTTGTGGAAAACTTCTGCTTCAGCTGGAGCTTTTGCGCTCGCCGCGCGAGAGGAATTAATCATCTAGAAAACGAGGCTGTACTGTGTAAAACTTAGCTTAGAAAAGAAGATACCCCGGCATACTGCGCTGCTTTGCGCATCGCAGGTATGAGAGAGCGAGCGAGAAAAAGTCAACCACGTGACGGTATTGTATATATACGTGAGCGTAGAACTCGCTGCTTTACGCTCGCGAGCTGCGAGAAAGATAGAATATAATCACATTTGCAGTCAGTGAATCACTTCTAAATTCCAGTAGCAGTCAGTAGCAGCAGCGACGCCAAGAAGAGACAAAAGGAACGAGGATAACAGCCGTGAGAGAGAGAGAGAGAGAGAGAAAGTCGAAATACGCAGGCGTCAAGCAACTGCTGCTATTTCTCAGGATTTTTGCATAAAGCTCGAATATAACTCGACCAGAATGCAACGCGGCAGACGACGACGACGACGACACGCGCGTTGCAAGACTCTATATGCTTGTGTATGTGTGTAGTTTCAAGGAAGGAAGATTAATTATGCGGCGCCTCATCTGCTTTTCTATTCATACACACGCCTGCCTTCCTGAGCTTACATATATCTGTAGGTATAGCATCTACTCACCCAAGATAAGCAAACAGTTCCTCTTGTACTCTTTCTCTCTCTCTCTCTCTCTCTCTCTCTCTCTCTCTCTCTTTCTGCACCTCGGCAGCCAGTCGTTCAAGCATACACGTAAGTGTGAAAAAGACGAGCACCGCGCGCGAGTTGCAAAGTGTACGCGATGAGAAATTTTACCTAGCACGCAAAGCTCATACATGCACGCGAGTCGGTGTTTTATTTCGACTTTTATTTTTTTGTTGTTTTATTTTCGCGCACTGCACTTTCCAGTACGTATGCGCGTGCAGCGAAGATTTCTTTCCAAGACAGCAGCGCTTGCTTCTGCTCTTCCCAAGAGCATTCAGAGTCAGCAGCTTGCAAAGTCGTATGTGTGTGGGTGTCGACACTCTTGAGCGACGATTTCGTCGTTTATGTGGTAGGACCGCGAGTGTACGCATGTAGCGAGCGGCGAAACAGTCGCAAAGTTAAGAAGACAATTTTTCATCCTGGAATACGCGACAGTGATTTTTTCTGATTTCTATTCCAAGTATTTTTCATGGATGAATTCGTCGAAACAGCTTGTATCTCTTTTAAATCTGTTGAAAATATTTTTATTGATTTTCGAGCATATTTTGTGAAAACGTGCGCGTCAGAGACACGAGTCACAACTTTTCGCCCTCATCAAACAAATAATTCACCTTTGACGAATTACTTCTATATAATTAAAACATTTAAGCTTGTTTGCGAAATATGTTTCGAAAGTGCCATGCTTTCAACTATCTTCCTTCGCTCCCTCTTAGCTGAAAATTTTATTATCCCAGCGCCACGCATTGGCCTTGTTGTATTATGTGTGTATATGTGTGTGTGTGAGCCGCTTCTCCTGGTCTGGGTCCTGGTCCTGGCGGGGGTTTGGCGCTCTCATGAGAGGTAAATTAACTTTGTGTAACGCGCTGACGTATGTTAATACACACAGCCCACGTTGGAAGAAATGTGAACTAATGAGCTTATACTTTATATATAATGCAGTACTGCGGAGCTGTCAGCCAGATGGAAATGAAAAAAAAGAAGAAAAAAAAACAAATAACCAACAACAACATCAACAAGCAAGCTGGTTTTGAGCCGAAACTTTTTTTTTATCGTATAAAGCTCGTACGTATGTTACTAATCAGATTACCATTCAGCATTTCTCATTGTTTTTCACTTCTACGTATAAATGGCTCATTAAAAAATATTAAATCGCCCAGCGATATATATACATTATGTACGAGGCAAGTTATACAGGGGCGAGCAGTGTGTGCTCTATGGGGATCTCTGCGGAATATTGAGTTATGCAGAATATATATACACAGACGCACACACAGAGCGGCAGTCATAAAACGTTCTATATAATGCATAACATTCACGTGGCAGTCGAGTTGCGCCAAGTTTTGGTTGTAGGAAGGCCGAAATATTCTCTCTCTCCCTCTTGCTCTGTCGGCATAACTCGCTCTCCTTTCTCTCTGCGGACCCAAGGCGCGCGCACAAAACCCATAAGCCGTCGCGAGAACTGCTCGCTTCGAGGTCTGTAATGGAATTTTGAAACTAGCCTCGTCGGGCAGGGGCTAGTACGCGAGAGTATACATACGTACGCTGCGCAGAGCTACTAATCATAAAGCGATCCACTACCAATCATTTGCTCGGCTTTTATCTCTGTCCTCTCCCGAATCGAGGAAGCATGCGTCGAGGTCGAGGTTAAAACTCTCCAACTAGAGAGTGGGACGAGTGAAAAGTAATCTGTCGCATTATGGTAATGCGATCTCTCTATCTGTTTCGCGAAGTATTTGGCGGAGCGGCAAAATCAATCGGATCAACGACATCTGAACTATAATGTCGCCTCACTATTATGTAGTAGTAGTAGTAGTAGTAGTAGTACGAGTCGACGTCCTCTCGGCCGCGCGTAGAAATTCCAAGCTGCAGGCAGTACTCTCAGAATGTGTGTGTGCGTCTGCACGGACTGCAGTCTATACAGCTACGGAGTATGGAAAGCGAAGGAGCTGCTGCTGCTGCTGCTGCTTCGAGCATTGTTGCAGTACGAACAAAGAGGAGCGAAGGCTTATCGTATGACAAAGAGCTCGAGACTGATAAGAAAGCTAGCGCACTCGCAGCTTCACTCACTCTGTCTCTGTTGTAGCGCTCGGCGGCTGAGCTATCATCGTTTCCGTAAACAAGACGTTGCTGAGAGAGAGAGACTTTTCGCTGGCTGCTCGCGAAATATATAGACATACGGAGCCGAGCTTTGAGCTATATAAGGCATTATTTTTTCTCTTCGCTCTCCTCCATCAATAGCCATATCAGAGAGGAAAGGAAATTACATTATTATTATCGGAGGTGGAGCGAACTTTCTCTCTCTCTCTCTCTCTCCGTGGCCTCGTCAAGCAGACGATGAGTATCTCTCTCCTTCTCTCTCTCTCTCTCTCTCTCTCTCTCTCTCTTGGGGTGAACGTAAATCTATCTTCTTCTACAATCTACGGCTAATTATTCCAAGATCACTCTTTTCAGCAGCACTGATTGCACATTTATATTTTTAGTTACAGCAAAATTCAAGAAGATAATATAATATTTTCTTATAGAACGCGCTTCATGAATGCGGCTTGTCCCAAAAATGGCTGTACTTTACTTCTATATAGGCTGCCTGGCCGACGTCATTATTCATCTATAACCCATCCGTTTCCTTCGTATACATTGCATGCACGCGTATATCCGGACTATGACGTTCGAGTTTGGTTTAGACGTGCACATAAAACGGGCTCATCGTGCCCCTTACGTGCTCGTGTATCGCCTTGCATTATCGGCACCGAATTTCTTTTCTAAACAAAACTTCGCCCCGGGCCCTGAAACACTTTCTTTGTTCGACGTATCGCAAGCAGATAGTGCCGCGCATTTTCTGCAATATCTAGAGCTCGCGTATGTCGACGCACCAAACGGCTTAGGCGCGCGCGTGCCCACACCAATTACCAGCTTGCTTAAATAATGGCGCACGCGTATGAGCCGTATATCGCTTGTTTGGTATTTGAGCTACCGAGAGCGAAGGAGAAAGAGACTAAGCGAAAGTGAATAATGAACGAGAGGGAAAATAAGTTTACAGCAATGGAGGACGTAATGCCGAGAGTAAAGTACAAACAAAGTTGCAGTTGTAGCAACGAGGCAGCAGCAGCAGTTGCAGTAGAGCAGTCTGGGCATTAACAAGCCTTTTGTATTAAATGCTTAATGTTGAACGCCATCCACAAGGCTCTGTGTTTATACGCACGTACACGCGCGCACATCTAGTGCATTCGAGACTTGACCTATTGCATCTGCAGAAGCTCACATCTCTCTCTCTCTTTCTAACTCTCTCTCTCTCTCTACGGCAGCTACTGTAATGCTTTGTTCATAATTAACCCGGAGCTGGCGTTACGTGGATTCCCTCCTCCTCATCGCCCCTAGTGCGCGCACTTATCAGACCTCTTGCGCCTTCATCTGGCGCTGACGTTGTTATTGTTGTTGTTGTTGTTGCTGTTGTAGCAGTTGTTCTTAGCTTGCGTGCCGCGTTCTATATATAAAAGCTATATAGACGCTCTATATACATGCTCATTTTGTTGCTCGGAGTACTCGACTGAACGTGCGAATCCATCGTGGAGTATAAGCGCGGTGCGATTCGCTTGAATTTTCGTGTCAAGTACAATCAAGCGCAAGTCGTATCCTTCCGAGGCTGCGATACGTATACTATATTGCACAAGTTGAAAGCACTCGACGCTAGAGTGGATATTTTTCAACGATTCCCGTATGAAAACATAGCCCCGTATATATTTGATCGATCCTCGACACTAATTTGTTGTTTTTCTATTTTCGTATTTTAGGTAAGCAAACAGGCATTAACAAGCAGTAGCAGCTAAGCAGGAAGTGGAAAAAAAAAATTAAGTAAGTAGATTGGATTATGCACGAGCTTTGAAGCACCGGCAGCGGATTATATTCAATTAGCCTATCGTAAAGAGCTTGCAGCAGCTGCTGACTCATTTCTCGATTCACTTACATAACGCGGAGGCGCTTCAAGATCGAATCCACGACTCAAACGGCTGATGCAGGCTCGTTTACGCTTGCGCGTACTATGGAGTAGTTTCGAATATATGTATAATGATGTAGACAAGCTACAACAAAGCTAAATTGTGGTTAATCCATGCGTATATATACGTGTATTTCACACAAAACCACAATTCGCCTTTACGCACAACGTTGGTTTGTCTTCCATCAACCAAACTGATCTGGTTAATAAGACAAAGTATATACTATAGATAAGCTCTTTACGCTTTGACTACCGATGATATCTTCCTTGAGCATTGTGTTTTCCATATATTTCCGTTCCCTACCAACTTCTGTTCATTTTTATAAAAAAATGCGTAAAACAAAATCTGGTATTTTGTGTGTATGCAATACAAAGCTTATGAATTTTAAGAATCTTTCAGTTCAATTTCACTTGTACACTTGTTTCTGTATGCCATAGAGTTGAAAAAAGCTCGTGTAATTTAATTTCCGGAGCTCTCCACGTTTACTCCTCGTGATTAATAGATTCGAAAATGTTTACTTTCTAACGTTCCTTGCGCGCGCGCGACGACCTGTGATAAAGTTTTAAGGGAAATCTATCTAAATTTAACACGTAGCTAGGTTAAAAGTTTTGCTGCACCCCCGCCCAGAGAATGTTTGTTCGAGGACTTTACGATAAACGTGTGCATATAAAACGCATATAACTACATGTATGTAGGCAGAGGTTCATACACATATAAGACCCGTGCAATGGGCTAAAATTTGTAAGAACTTCATAAAAGACAAATATTTCATAATACTGGAGCGGAGCTCTATACGCGTGTTCAGCGACGTCGTATTATACTTCTTGCGAATTTTGCATTACATTTTAATTTTATAGAACATGTGCAGCGCAATGAGAGCGACTTTAAACATATAGACGTAGAGAGAGTCGCTCCAAAGTTGAACGAGAGGAAAAGTTACAATGATTCAATGAGAATCTTGAGATATGGCTGGTTGACCCATCCCCTTTGACGCGCCGGCCGTCGATACTTAAGCTTAGGACACTTGTTTTCCTTTTAAGGCAGAAGCAAGATACAGTAGCTAGTTAGTCTTTGATGCGAGGAACAATGAGACGTTTGATGTAATATACATGATGTATAAATATAACCATCGCATCGTCACTGGACGTGCCGTTGCGCGTTGGGTCAGATGCTCCGCCACGGACGGTGGCTTGTGCCGAACCAAGGAAGCCTTTCTAAGTCAAAGACGTCGTCTTTGTGTGCAAAAGCGCGCGCGAGTGTGTGTGTATGCGAGAGCACAAGTCGTTTCGAGAACGAGAGTGCGCGTGTTCTTCTTTGAGAGAGAACAGTATACAAGAGATCCTATATGTATATTTCGGTGCTCGGCTCGCTTGTATATATAGCCATGCGCGCGCATCGCTAAATGCGCGGCGAGTTCGTTTGATCTTACAAAAGCAATCTAACGTTCGATATCTTGGATTATATAACTCCCCCGTGTGTGCATGCCCAATACACGTTTTTTCAAGTTTTTTTTCGTTTAAGAATCGTGTATTAGCCAAAACCCCCGAGCTTTTTGCTTCTCCATACAGAATTCGAATAAATAAATATGTATTTTGAAAGATTCATCAAGTTCAACTTTTCACCACAAAGTTTAGGGTGGGAAAATATTTTTGAACATCGAGTCTCCGTGTCAGCGAGCGCAGTAAAACATTGTCAACGTTAACAAAGTTACGTGGCGCCGAGCTCTATGTGTACGAGAATAATTTAATCTTCATAATGAGCGATGATCTCTGCGGGGGTTTCCGAAAGCTTTGCGCTCGTGGCTGGCTGGCACAACGTTGTCAATTACGTACCTAGTCAAAGTTTGTGCATGAAAATTTTATAAAAAATGAATTATCCGTGGCGTGGCAACAGCAGCGATGCAGGCGGTAGCAGTGCAGGCAGCAGCAGCCGTGCGTCGTTAATTTGAACTTAATGTTATATGTATACATAGTGCCACGGCAGTAGCACACTTCACACTGCACACAGAAAGAAAGGTTAAGTTAACGAATTAATTACGAGATACTAATGAAATGTTTTTAGTCTCTCTCACTCGGCCTCTTCTGCTCGCACATGACACTAATTTGAATGCGATGAGAGTCGGTATATATATACGTATCATATATAAACGTTATAGACGAGTGTGTCGCGCATAGTAACTGAAATTGCAATCTCGGCCTCGACTACACTAACACTGAATAAATATGGATATTAAATTATACATTTACATACACAAACAAACGCGCACACATACGCAAGCTCGTATATGGTCAGTGCAGAAGCTCATAGAACGAGGAGCTGGCTCGTGCTAAACAATTTTGTGGAAATTTCCTCCACTTCTTCGTAATCTTGCATCCGAGGCTTGCCTATATACTCGCACGCTGCGTTTGTAGGAACTCGTAAAAACATTATCACAAGTTAAGAAAAACTTTTGTTTTTCACTTGGCGAAAATTAAACAAGAAGCCAATATAATTACAGAGAGTAGCTCCACGTGTGGGTAGGTAGATTGACGTGTAAATGTAACGTGCGCTCGAGCCTGTGTGTATATCGGTATACGCTCTCGTATTCCGGACATCCGACGCTTGTGGCATTCAGCGAGTATAGCAGTACAGTTGCAGCAGCGGCAGTGCGGTAGTCGGTGAAGCGAGCAGCAGCAGCCAGCACGTGTATACACAAACGAGCTTTCAGGAATGGACCCGCACACACTCACACACGTACATGGACAGAAGCGCAGCAATAGCTGTACATCGAGTTCGAGATCGGCAATATAACCCTTTAACTTTGTATTCGTTAAGCGAAGCATGCTATATACCCGAGGTTTGCTGCTACAATAGCGCATACGATAGAGATAGAGCGAGCGCGCGCTCGAGAGAGAGAGAGACTCCTACGGTATACGTAAACTTTAACTGGATCGTGAAAATCAAGCTCCCGTTACGCGCGGCTGTATACGGTAGGTATACGCTTTGGCTGCTGGTGCACATCCAGCCTTTCGCGTAATAAAAGAGCCACGATCCGCGTCGTTTTGAATAATTAGTCCACAGGCCGCGAGCAGCGAGTCATAATAAAAGAATCCGGAAGCGGCGCCGCGATATTATTCCTTGATACGAGCCCCACGATACACATACTCGCGCGCGCGAGAGCCTATCTTATATGTATGCAGTATTTGCACGACGCAGATGTTACAACTTAGGAAATGTGCTTTCAGCGCCGAGAAAGCCCATGTGTGTGTGTGTGGGTGCGCTTACGCATTTTCCAACGAGCCATAAAAGAAGTGCATTTATTACACGTGCTCTCCCGGAGCCCTGGAGTAGTGTGCGGGCGTACTCCAGCCACACGTGTATACGACGGAGGTTAATGTCGGAAGCACGAGGAAAAATGTGTACGTAAGTGAGAGCAACGAGCTGTCGTTCTGTGCGTTATACTATGCACGTGGGGTTTGAGTGTTTCGAATGCACCTGCATATACGTACACGTATTAAAAGCACACGTGAACTTGAAGGAGAAAGTTTGCGTGTGCCATCCACGTTAGTAAGTACACAGATACGCAGGATATGCGCGAGAAGACGTGTACACTCGGCCGTTTATGCAGCTGGGATTCTTCGGCTGACAAATAGTTTAACTCTAGCCGCTTGAGTTTCTGCAAATGTAATAAATTATTATCACACGTGTGCTACGCCCAACTTTCTCGCATGTATGTATAATGTACATAATTATTATTGGGAACGATAACCTGTATATTTTGACGTTGCGTTTAACGTTTTCATCCTAATTAATTAATATTGGTATCGCAAAGTTTTAATTTGCGTCCGCGGGTCTGGCTCTGTGAATACGAATTCAGAGAAATTATAATGAATTTCCTATGTTGAACTAAACTTTATTTTTAAGCAATCGATCGACAGATTATTTATAACGATTAATAATAGCACGATTTTAATGGAAATATCTTATTTTTCATTTTTGGCAAACAAACTTGAATATTTGCATGGAAATTATCTCATGCGCTTGATCGTGGTCAATATTACTAAAAAGAAGGAGGCAGACATCTGAATAATCTGTATTTATTATTCAATGGTATTTAAATTTCGAATTGAACTTGAAAGGTAATGGATTCGTGAAATAATAAATTTTAAATGTGATGTAAAAATAACTTGACGTACTACGAAAATAAATATCTAATATAAACTTTGATGAGGTGATTATTTTTTAATTTCAGTACATGAAATATATCTGATTATGTATAATTGTTGATAGATTATACATACGTCAATGTTTAATTTATTGAAATGAATAAATAACTAAATATATATAAAACGAAGTTGATAACTATTAATTTGGTAAGTTTCTTAGACTCGTATGGATTAAAGTAAAACTTTGCACTAGCATCTTTTACATTTAACCCCATATATCCCATATATGTTTGAGCATTAGCTGCGAGCGAGCGAGCGTGCTCGGAATCGCGCTTATTGACATATGCCTGCGCTCACGTATAATATTCGCGCGTCATTTCTTCGAATTTCACAGAAGAAAAGGAACAAAAGTTCGCGAGTGTGCCTCGTAAATATAGCAGTCTTGCAGAAGGGTGTACATTACGCGCTGACCGGTAATATTTCATCCGTGATCCTCCACGTGGAAAATTGGAATGTGTGCACATAGACACATATGCACGTGTGTACGGGATGGTTGCACCCCTTCCTCCCTCGAACTACATGAGATATAGAGAAAGAGAAACAAGTTCTCCGCGTTTCTGCTGCACCTGCCAATATAACTCTCTGTACTCTTGACTTTTTGTGTGCGAGCCTCTGTGTATGTATTGTGCTGCAAAACGTTTCGCATCGCGAACTCGCGCGCAAAATATTGGATTGCTGCATAGCTCGGCTTGCGCGCGTAAGAAAGAAAGTGCTTCGCGCGCGAGCTTGGAGTTACGTTACGGCAGTAGTGTAAGAAAACTTTGGCACCCCCGCCATACATACCGGGTTATGAACGCGTCGAAGCGTTGGCATTTCGAAATTTCTCGACGTCTTATGCCCTTCTCGATTCTATATATAATAATACTCTCAGCTGCAGCTCCAATCGTCTTTATAATAAAGTTGTTTTTCCAAGTGGCTGTAGCGATGCGAGTTACTCTCTTCGTTGTTGCATATATAGCTCTGGCTACAATGCCGATGATTTGTTTTGTTTTTCCCCAAGCACCCCGTGGATATATATCTATATATAGGGTAAAGCTCGTTGTGGATTTGGCACCGAGCTAAGTTTTTCTGACGACCTACCGTCGAAGAGAATTAGTCGATGCGTGGCCTTTGCAACGTGTGAATTTTGGAAAATATACTACGTCGATCGCCGAGTTTCAAACGCTCGAGCTTCGTGTTGTTTTGCTCGTATAGGAAGGAATTATGCAAATGCTGATTTCGTTGGTGTGCAAGTGCTAGCAAAAAGCTCAATATCAACTTTGCTAATGAATTAAAGTGGTTGAGGGAACTTTTTAATTTACTTTTTTTATTTATTATTTTTTTTTATATTTGGAAGAAATAACAATCCACATAAAGGCGAATCTGTGTTGCACCGCCACAAGCCGAAGCGCGAGAGCAAAGTAATAACAGCTCTGATCGATAAATATGGTTTATCCATTTCGCAATATAATGACTTACACTCGCTCGACCAGAGAGTTTCGAAGCGCTTCGCCTATAAAGTGCGGTCATTTCGCGGTCCAACGAATTATATATAACAACAAGTATACACACACACACACACACCACACACGTATACGCGTGCACGCGCGCGACGCGCATGAATACGAGATCGCCGCGCGCGTTGTTGCTGCAGTGCTGCGCATTCGCCCGCTCGGCCGGTAGCAGCACGATGCAAAAACGGTACGCCACGCTTGCTCGCGTATTGATATAAGTATGTTTATGTATATAATATATATATTTTCCAGGGATATACGCTATCGCCCATTTTATAGGCGAGAAATTTAGTGCGGTGAACATATTATACGAGCACGTGCTCGTACCTATATATTATGAATTGGATGCTTTGCGCAGTAAAATAGGCCAAGTCGTAAATAAAAGAATAAAATGTAGTAATTAAAATTTTTAATTGCATTTTTTTCCCTCCCAACTCTATTTCTCGGGCGAAGCTTCAAAAAACAAGCCAATCCTAATCTTCTTTTTGTCGTATATAATCCAAAATTAAAGACGAGCAATGGCGTATCTCGCAAAGAGCAGGGCAGATTAATCATTCTCGCGCAGATGGACGAGTCAGACATTACCGCGTGTAATACGGTACACACGTACGGAATGTGAAAAAAGTTATGAAAACGCACACGCGTGTATCATAAGAGTGATAGTGTACATACACGCAGTGGCACGGTGGTGGCGGCGGCAAGTGACGAAAACAGAATAACACGCGCCGCGTCACACTCGCATTATAACCAGTAGTAGGCGGCTTGCGCGTCGGTGCTAGGTTGCGCGCGCGTGACATCGAGTGACAAGCTCGCGCTCGCTCCGCAACATGTTTCCTCGCGCGCGCTTTGGGACGTAGCGCCGTTGCTGCACCGCCGCTGCTGCACCGCTGCGACCGCGAAACAAGCTTTTTCGCGCATAAAATCTCCGCTCGCTCGCGTGTCTACGTATGTATACGTACGCGGGCACGCTGAAATAATTTCACCGGTGCACAATTCGCCTACATCTATACGTGGGCCATGCTCGCCGATTGTGGTGTACTAATTACGCATTACGCACTACACGTGCTCTCGCACATACGTGCATATATATTAGCCTAATGGGCCAACAAGATTTTGTCTCTCTGCTATCCAGCTCTCTCTCTTCTCTCTCTCCTCTCTCTCCTCTCCTCTCTCTCTCTCTCTCTTGCTGGCAATGACGATCGCCATTATAAACCATGGATTTTGCCAAATATCCCCAACTCTTTGCTCGTTCCACGTATGGGTAGAAAACGACCGTATATAAAACGATGTTAAATACGTTGCACTGAAATTGCGTCGGAGACGAGTGAAATGCGGGGGCAATTAGGGCCAGCTGGCTGTCTTTTGAATTAACTCTCGGCTTTTCTGCCCTAATACGTGCATTGCACTATGAGCGCACGACCTTATGAGCATCGACTAGCTAGACGTTGGCCAACTATATAATAATCGAAGTAGGCCATGTGCTGTAGGTATTCGTAGGTATACGAATTGCGACTCGTCGAGGCCAGACGAGGTCAGGTGTAATAAGGTGCAAACGGATATGTAATATTTCTCCGCGAGCGAGCTAAAATACGTGACTACTCTGGCTGCTGCTGCTAAAACACACCAGCTTGCGTTGATGATTGCGTACACCCCTGCGCTACACTCGTGTGTATTTGTGCGTGCCAGTGCAAGTGTAAATGTGCTCTCGCTCGCCTATTGTGTAGTGTACACGTATTCATATATATCCATTGAAGATTTTGAGGTTGAGTTACGGAAGTACACGAAACGGTTGCTTCACTCCCAAGCGTTTGTACGTGTACAGCAACGCCGTACAATATCTAAACTGCACGCTAATGCATGGATATTTATGACTTATCTTGATATACCGTGTGCTGAACTTTACGTAACAGCAACCTGAACCACATAGACGGAGGAAAGTGCCATGCTTGTTTATCTTTATGGTCAGATAATATCCCGACACGTAGCAATAACTCACGCGATTGCATGCTAATTTGAAGATATATGACTGAATGAAAAATTCAAAATATCAGTCTTCGAAGAATCGAAATTGCTTTTATATACACTCGATGCTGAAACTACTTGTACGTACCGATTCTACAACGTTCTCGTGTTCATTAAATGCAAATCCAATGGCTTCAGCGAGCATTTACCAAATCAGGCAGAACTCGAATGTATATTATAAGCTTCATTGAACTCTGAGCTGTTTTATCAAAGAAAGAACTTTTTTTCTCTCTCTTTTTCCCAATCGTTAATCAGCCAATTAGTAATTATTATTCGCGAATTGAGCCGTACCTAAAATTAATGTCGTCTAGTAATCATGTTCGTTTGATGTATAATCAAGTTTCTTATTTCATTTTGAATATTGTGATCACACAAGTACAATTGAAGCGCATTTCAATTGGGATCTAATTTTGCATTATTCGAGATCCTTTAATTATTGAGCATAACTATTTGTACTTAGACTAGTTATAATGACGTAATAAATTATTTGTGACTGCATAATTTTCCAGATTTCAATTTAAATCTTCGTTATAGTTTGTTGAACATGTTCCAGTGTGTAGCGCATGTTATACAGCTATTTATTTTTAAAATACCCATTGGTCCTTTAATGGTAGTAGTAAAATCGCTCATCAGGTTGAAGAAAGTCAAATTTGATCATTTGCAATGCACTTACAGTTGTACACACTCTTTAATGGGCTGGAAAAGTTTTTTTTAATTATTTGTACTCATCACTCGAGCAATTGGAAGATTCGCTTTCCTCCTTTTTTGTCTCTATCCTTCGGGGTGATCGACTTGTCTTGTGAACGATTTTAGCGTGGGTAATTTTAGATTTTACTCTCGAGATTTATTGAGTTATCTTTCGCTGCATGGAGTTAGATGCATTGAGCTATATATAAGTGGAAATCTCTCTCTGTTTTTATATACAGAAAAAATTTAAACGTAGCTCACTTTCTCGCTCGCTCTCTCTTGCTCGAGACATTTTTTATGGACAGGCTCGCTCGACTGTTAATGTTCATAAAAGCTGGCTACTATATATACCATCCATATCCAGACACGGCTTTATAGTATAAGAGATCGCTGTGCGGCTGCTCGACGTATATATAAGTCTCGAGGCCATTTCCCCACATCTTTTATATGCATCCCAGCTGCGATAACAATCACTGCAAGCTGCACACTGGCCGGCATCGGGTACGATCTCTGCGTATCTGTCCTCACGCAGCAGCAGCTGGTTTACTCTTCGTATCCACACAGTTTTATTATATAGAACTTGAGGTTTTATTACCCGCCGAACGAAAAATTATGTATAAGTAAAATTCACTCGACCAGTGGTACTTTGTGTGTTTATAATTTAATGTATACGATCAAGATAGAGAGACAGAAATAAAACCATATCATACGCAAACGAATGGAAATTCGATACATGAGAAAATCCGCTGACTCATCAATATTTTATCCATTCAAAATCAATTTTTTTCGAAATACACTTGATTGAACCTTTTTTGATGATTGCTTATCAACATAGAAAACTAAAAAACCTACTTGTAATAGTACTTAATATAGAACCTAGCTGCATTCGGCCCCTAAACTACACCGTGCCGTAATAGTACTTTACGATACAAGTGCCATAAGTAACACTTTTTGGCACGGCGTAGTTTAGGGCCCGAGCGCAGCGAGGGTCCTAATAGTTGTTGGGCCGAAAAGTGTCCCCATGGCACGAGTATCGTACAACATTTTATAGCACTGTGCTGAGTTCACATTTATGCCCCCTTTTCCGAGTCACGAGTCGCACTTTCTGGTACCTCAAAGTGAGGTTAGCGCACGAGCGTATGCGAGTGTGATGCGAACGCAGCGGTGCCAGAATGTGCGACTTGTGCCACAGAAAAGCGTGCCATAAATGTGAACTTATGCCACACAGTGCTATAAAGTGCTACTTGTGACATTAGTGTCATGAAGTACAAACCTCAGTATTTTTTCAGTTTTTTTAAAAGTACAATTCTCGAAGTTTACTCTGTAAAGCTTTGGATCCAAAAGAGTCTTGAGTTTTTGGTCAATTTGACTCATAAAAATTTATGCAAACGACATGTTCTTTATACGAATTGATTTTTGAATACGACTTTAAATTGTTTGACGATAAAAAAAAGTTTAATTAAAATTGTGAATTCGTCAAAAGTTCAATCATTTATATACGATTTAATATGGTTCATGAAATATTAACGCGTTGGCAGTTCTTACCATGTGCGTCAATGATATAACGATCACAACGCAGCAGTGGCAGAAGCAACTGCAACGTCGAAATTATCGATTTTGAAATACGCACTCGCGCTCGCATAGTTTACTATTGAAACGAATCACCGCAATCATCGCGCTCAAAGCTCAACACGCGCGTTTATCTATTTATCTTTCCCTCCCTGTTGGATTTCTCTGTGCCGCTTGTATATCGTTTGTATGCGCGCCGGAAACGCATGAGTCGAGGGCTAATTGTACTTCTGAAGCTCTTAACGAATTGGCATGCAAACTGCTATACGTTACACACACTCACACAGACGTACATAAACTCTCCTGTAAGCACGATCTAACCATCGCACCCTATATTCGAGGATATGGCCAAATGCTTGAATTCGTATATTATTTGTGCTAAGCTGGCAGCGCGCTTGAATGCGCGTACACATTTTAAGCTTCGCTGCTGTATAGGGCAGAGGCATGAACGCGACACAGATTTCATTGTCTCGTCATGAAACATTGATGGGGCGTATTACATAAATGAAAGCATTATAACTAGTTGATCGCTCGCGCACACGCGGGCTCGAGAATCGTCCGCGAAATTCTGCGCTTCACCCTGTACCATATCATCGTGTCTTTCTATATTTACGAACGTCGAGAAATACTATAATGTTTATTGGGACCAACTGATATGGGTTAAGCGGTATAATGTAAAACCGTTGGGGAAAGGTTATACCTGCGCGCTTAGCTCCGTTCCATATAGATACGTCAAATGTACTGCCATGCATAGTCCAAAATCGCTTGTTTTAGCGCCAGTGCCGGAGCAAACTATGTGTGTGTGTGTAAGAGAGCAGCAAAGCTCGATATAGTTTATCGATGTCACTCGTGGACGCCCGCGCTATGTATGCCATGTGCTGTCTGATGCTTTTCTACTGCAGTACGCGGGGCACTGCACTACATCGCGAGCACGCAGGCCCGCACTATCCTTGATTTAGATTGTATCAATTTATTTTATGCTACCGACTTACCTGCAAGCGCGTAGGGATGTAGGGATTCATAAACCTTCCAAATTGTGTCGCACATACTCTCAGTGGTAGACATGTGGGCGTATAGTCAAAAGGTCAAAGTTCTGATATAATGTTTGTTTATAGCAATACTGTTTATGATAAAAAAATCTTTTACTTTTTATAATCTGAGTTTACTTGCTTTTTTATTGGATTTGAGAAATTTAATCATTCTACTGTGTAAACCATGATGCAGATATATACATGCGAATATATATGTTACGAATATATTAAAGCACAAACCTATTATAATATTCTGCGATTCACCGGTGACTTGAATCAAAACTTATCCGTCATTCGATCGTGGTTAACGATACGCCTGTTTGTGTGCACCATACTACTGGCCGTGTGTGTACTTGTATGACTTTACATAAATTATCGGTTGCGAGGAAAGGGAGAACGGCAAAGTGAATCATGATTTAATGCTTATTCAACAGCTGTTGCGATGCGTATAAGACGCACACATTCATAAAAGAGCGACTTGTTGTGCCTCGACTCTAGACTTTTGATTAGTGCACGTGTTTATTTTTGTACTCGATCAAGCGCACAATCACCAAAAGTATTGTATAATTTTGAAAGTTACAAGTAAGAGAAATATATAGAAGTAAATAAGAGGAAAAAAGGTAGAGGGCATGTACACCGACGATTGCGTCGTAGAGCTGAAGGATGAAACGTAGCATCGATCAATCTTACTTTACTTTCTTTACCTGATTGTGTGTGTGTGTGTGTGTGTGTGGTGTGTGTTTTTTTTTTTTTTTTTTTTCCTACTCCCCATTTGTGGTACCTCACCGGGACCATCGTTAGACATTACTTCGGTGAGGACCGGGGCAGGGCATTTCTGCCACGTCGGTGGTTGGTCGTTTTCCATACATCCCCCATCCATCGCATAGTGATATGCGACGATTAGGGGTTCAGGGACCCATCGTTATTGTGTGCGTTAGCACTTATTTCATCTTTTTGGGTCCACCCCCGCTCGCTGTGCAACGATTGGGGGTTTTCCACGCTTCGGAGGGCGGACTAGCCAGCCATGGGCCTATTTTAGGTGGAATCCGAACCACCCAGGCCCGAGATCAATCTCATCGAGAGAGAAAAGTCACAAGTGACAGTTTTCTCCGACGAGGCTTGAACCCAGGCCCTAACGACACTCTCAGATTCAGTAAACAAAGGCGCGATGCCTTTACTCACTGAGCCATCGAGGCGTATGTGTGTGTGTGTGTGTGTGTGTGTGTGTGTGTGTGTGTGTGTGTGTGTGTGTGTGTGTGTGTGTGTGTGTGTGTGTGCGTATGTGTACTTATATATCTGCGACGTTGATCTCTGGATTTAACGTACATGCACGCACGTTTCGCGTTGATGCACTCGCACAAGCACGCACACACAAACACCCATACAATCGCTTACGCACAGATATAATAAACCCGAGGGACCTATCGGACGCTTGCACAATCACACACGGTGTATTACGAATAGATTCCCCGCATGTATTATAAGAATAGACAAATCTACAGATTAAATCAGCGCTCGAGCTTTTCTTATTTCAAAGCCGTGCCATGAAATCTAAGCACGCGAATAAAACGAGTTATGTTGCTCGGGGTTATATATACTGCACACACCCATCTCAAATAGATGTATACATAGGCAAAGTTACTTTGCCGTAATGTGGAATTTAGAAGAGAAAATAAATATTGAAATTCTCATTATTCGTTGAACGATGCGCGCTTGCGATTATATGATGTGAGCTGGTTCCGCGTACATTTACATGTATATCTATGTGTGTGTGTGTGTGTGTGTGTGTGTGTGGTGTGTGTGTGTGTGTGTGTGTGTGTGTGTGTGTATGCGTTAAAGTGGAAGAGAGCGAGAGCGAGCTTGGACTCGACATGAAGCGCGCGTCACGCCCGTGGATATAATTTAAAGTTTCTCAACTGCCTCGCTACTCGCGCGTGGAATATATGCTGATAGTCTATATCTATATACGTCTATACATTCTCGCTACAGTAGACTTAATTATGAATGTGTTGCCGCCCGTTCGTGTAGCTATAGATGTAAGTGTGTATATGTATATGTGCGTATAGATATGAGGCAGACACACTGTACAGTAGCAAAGCATTAGACATTCAGGGCGTTGCCTATTGGTTGACATTGCTGCAGATATCTCGTCATCGTTGTGTCGCTAATATATGCTCCACAGCTCGATGCCTCAGTGATGGCCCACTCACTTTTGCATCGGTTTAATTGATAGTCTCTCATGATTTGGTTGCTTCCGAGTGATAAAAACGACTTACGGTATAGAACTCTTATGTGGGGGAGAGAGTAAAAAAAAAGTTTTTAATTGAATCGCTCACTTTTGTCGCAACTCGAAGCGGTCGAGATGACGACCCCTATGATATTTTTTTATTTTACTCTTTCCCCCCTCTTTCTACTCAACCCATTGCTATCCATAAAATATCGATGCGCAACTTTGCGAGATAAATGTAGTTTGTTCGTTCGCTGTCTTTTTTCACCCCATGTGCCTCTCTTTCTCTCTCCTCTGCTCCACGGCTCTCCTTCTCTTTCGTTGCACGTGCAATTCAAACTTGTGTAACAAATGAAAAGATTCAGATCGCAGAAATTGAGACAAATGTACTTCAACTTCCTGTGAGTTACTCTCTTTCTCTCACTCCTCCGTATAGCTTCGGCACTACTACCGGTTTATACACACCCGAGCGAAACTTTGAATTTTCTTCAATTCCTCGGCAGCAGCTCATTCTCCCCCCTCCTCTCTGCGCATCGAGTGGCAGAACGTCGAGGATATACGTATTAGTGTCTGACCACATCGGTTCCTCTTCTTCCACTAACTTTGCTTCGTCGTTATTTTTCCAACTGCGTGGCAGTGGCAGCAGCAGAGACAGCCGAGAAAAGTCTTAACTTTCCTTTTCCTCTTCTTCTTTCTTTCGTTTTAACAACTTTTCCTCCTTTACTTCCTGTTTTTTTATTCAATAATCGTTCTGATCACATCGCGTCCACGTATTGCTTTATATATACACTCCATTGATAATCTAACTCGGTACTCGAGACTTGTATAGCTGCAAAATCTGCCTAATATAATCTTTGAACTATACAATTTCTGCGTCACTCTTCACGGTACGAGTCAGTTAAAAATGATGAATCACTCGTGTGGTCATATAATAAGCGTTTCTCGGCGGGGGAAAAAAGGTGAAATAATTCAAACTGGTTCTCGAGCTGGTGAGTTTAAAAAACATGCATATATATGGGTATGGACTGGGGAAATAAATATATAGACGTTAAGAAAGCCGAGAATACTAGATGAAAAAGGAGAGGAGAAAGAAGAAGAACAGGACTGTGGAAGACCATTAAGAGGTTAATTTTCCCTTGGGTCATCTCACGTTTGCTCTCTATAGGGCTCTCTCGAGGGAGGACATTATCATACATTCGCATCCTTTTGCCTTTGAAGGAAAAAAACTGCACCCGTACACACAGACAGTGAAGCTGTAAGAGAAAGAAAAAAAGAATACGCGGGTTATAGCTCGACCGACTTTTCTTGCCGGCGTGTGCTGGCCATGCCCAATCGTCCATTATACGTTCAGTGACTTTGAAAATATCCGTAAAATCTAACGACTCTTATAATCCTCGCACACGCCCGTACACACAGAGGCTGCATTCAATAAGGAGAAGCTACGGATATTATTGATTTATGCTCGGGCGCGGCCACTTCACGCTCCTCTGGAGTTCGAGAAAAATACACGAATCAGTATATGAATTCGACGAGCTGAAATTCGAGGCAGCAGAAGCTTTCGCGTAAATAACGCGCGCGCGTCAGCGAAACTTTTCCTCGCGCTCTGTATTTTCATAAACTCGAGCTGCAATGCAACGAGTGCACACATGAATTTATATGGGCACACGTATGAGCGTTGTAAAACAAATATACGAGCTGCACGCTGGTGAATACAAGTTTGATGTGAGCTATAACCCACAAATGAAGACAATTGTAATTGCTCATGTGCCTGTTTTAAGACGTTATATATACGTGTACACTATCCACATGGTCAAAGCAAGCGTGACACGTTGTAAACAAATTTTACCGAGCACACGTATGTCGCTCCTTGAATCACAAGATGCGAGCGCGATTCTCTTGATAGATCTCAACGTCCGACAAGATGTACAATTTTCAAGACCTCTCGTCCCTATAGAGCTTACATGTTCACATACTGACACATATAGAGTCTGATATATGTAAGCGTTTGTGTGTTCCAAGTGTTTACGCGTTAACTTGATTCAATTTTGTGTGTGTGTGTGTTTTTTCGTAAATGAGCGCAAGCTATGCACACACAAACTGCAGGCTCTTGTCGAAATAAAGAGTCAATTCCATAATATGTAAATTTGCAAACTTAATCTCAAGGTACGCCCATTGTTCTAAAATCGAGAATGATTCACCCTCCTTATACGGAAAATTTTGCACGCATATTACACTGTATTTAAGCTGAGGCAAGTCGTTAATCATTGGTGGCATAACTGTTATAGAAGAAAAAAAAAATACGCATGATATTACCAACACGTGCACTTAGTCCGACCTAATACGGACTTGTTCTACTGACTGGTTTGCGCACACACCCGCCCGGTAAAGATGATTCGCGTTTAAGCCCTCGCGATAAATTAAGGGTTTTTGGCGACTTAAAACCGGACCTGAAATATATTATGCTCGCTCGCAAACTTTATCATTATAATTCATCTGTTTTTGGGGGAGGCCGCGTGGCTAACTCCCACAGCTTGAATAAGTGTTTTACTTGTAATGGAATACACGAGTACGTATAAGCGCGCGCGAGAGAGAGTGTACGATAACGCGAAGCTCTAATTACACTAACGAAGTCCACAAAAGCTGTACTAGGGAAGCTTATGTAATTAAATTATTTAATATCGCCGGAGCGATTCATACTGTCGAAGCGTGTGTACGTTTGAACATATACTAATAATATAATAGTGAAGGAAAATGGAGTAATCTTTATCGGTCTATAACGTTTATAGCTGACGACTCAATCCGAAAAAGCTCAGGTGTGTGCTTCGCTACATAGCCGTGTCTGAGCTTTCTCTCGCTCTCTCTTTCCCTCGGCTACAAAGGTAATCACGTCGATGTTTTCGTACCGCTGCCTCCAAGCAAACGCCTAAAACTTTTGCATCGGCCCGCGCTCCTGTATCTAGATACGTATATATAGGATATAAACACAGCAGTAGGATATACCCCCCCAAAGCCCGCAAGTGTCAGTTATATTCGCAGAAGTTGCCTTCGAGCGTGGCGGTGGTTTCTTCCATCGGTATAAAAATAAAAATAAACGTATAATGTAATATACACTGTCTATTCTTATTTCAAAACTTTTTTTCTACGCGTCTTATCGCTCGGTCTAGCCCGTTTGTACGTTTATATCAAATTCAAACGTTGATAAATTGGTACATCGGTTACTTTTGATCCAAATATATTTCATAATTTTTATCGTCTCATTGTTCGCATTATCATAATTGGCCCCTGTACACGTTTGTTACATCTTTATGCTTTATATTTGAATGGAAAAGACGCGGCGGAAGAGCGAGTGTGTCACACAATCAAAAGGGTATCGCGTTGCGATTTTGCCTGGCCATTCATCACGCGAGGGTCAATTGTGTACGCTGATTGCACAAACGTGTTTATATATACACCGTGTTTCGATTCATCATTATTGAACAATAAACTATATGCATACATACGTATGCAGAATCTGCGTACGTACATACGACATATATACAAGGGTCTTATGTATATTAATCATTTCACGTTATATATAATGGCATTATCCGAATTTGAAATACTTTGTGATCAATCTGAGTTTAATGACACGTTGCTATTTCAACGGATAAACACATAAACACAAACGCTGACTCGCACAGGCAATACAATTGTGAATAAAATCGCTGATCGATCCAGTGCAATTGCATAGCTGCGCACCGATATACATTGCAGAATTTCAACTAATCTATAGAAATCAGCTCTGCGTCTGTTCTCTCTCTCTCTCTCTCTCTCTCTCTCTCTCTCTCTCTCTCTCTCTCTCTCTCTCTCTCTCTCAGTGTACACTCCAATCGGTCTGACTAACATTTGATGCGGGGTTTTCTATGCAGTCATCGAAGCGATTTGGTCTTTTACGACTAAAACGCGTAAATATCTATGTATAATATGAAGTCCAGAGCTTACGAATACATCGATCGTTCAATTTCAATCATTCGGCCACAGCATAGAAAGAGACATAGGAGGCGCTCTATGGGTACAACTGCTGCGTGGCGTGGCGAACTACTGAAAATTCACGCCAAAGTTTCGAAGAGCGAGGGAGTATAGGATCGAGAAATAGCCAAGGACGATGGTCTTGTAGAGGTCATCCATTAATTCGAAGTGACTAAAGTAGCCCACTGGCCTGTGAGCAGTTTGAGAAATATCTCTGTAAGCTTTTGCTCTCTTTCTCTTCAAGAATCTGCTATGCATATCTTTTGTTGCACGACTAGCGTACGTGTGTGCATGTAAAAGATGACATTTTTTCCCGATACCGGAGCAGAGGAGATTTATAAATAGATGAAAGTGAGTAACGCTATATTTGTATGTACATATAAATGCACGCAAGAAACTACAGGGACGGAAAAAAGGAATCCGCACACCCGCGTCGACTCTTCACCCAGACTATACTTACAGCCTGGATGTATATATGGTCACCTCTGTGTATAGAATCAAATAGTCGAATTTTTTTTTATCTAGCAAACATTTTTTCGCTCAGAAATTAATTTTTTCAACCCTCGCATACACTCTTTGCAGAGGGTTGGAACCAGCAATTTTACATAATTTTGTTATTATTAAAAATTATAAAAAATCCGCTGCTTATTTTTTGGCAAACTAGTTTTTCCGCAACTAATATTGATAATGATATCTCATTCAAACCAAGAATACTACATTTTGAACGAAGCGAAAAGTTAGAGAAAGTTATTCAAAAGAAGCCACAATATAGATTATAATAGTAAACAAACATGCTAAATGAAATATTCATTATCTGGGTTAAAAAAAAGTTGGGCTCTTCGATTCGACAGAGAATCGACCATATACATATAAAGTACAAACAAAGTATACAGAAGCGAGAGGAAGAGAAAGTAGAATATCTGGAGCATAGGTAGATTTGTCTAAGGCGAGGCGCATGCGCGCATACGCGTATAAAGCTCCGATTCCTAGCGCTATATATATATATATATATATATAGATATATATATATATATATATATATATATATATATACTGTATGGGTGCACCTAGGCAGTATGCTGTTTGTTCGCAAGGGCGTGTGCGAGCAATAGTGAGAGCAGATAGTAGGAAAAATTGTAAAAATAAGAAAAAAAGAAAATAAAGCCAGTAAAAGGAGAAGGAATGTAGATAAAATGTACATCGTCACACATTTCAGATGGATATAGCTTTGAGATCAGCTTTATACTCTTCGAAAGAAAATTGTTCGAGGAAATATGATCAAGTGGTCTGAGATTAAATTGGAGCATACGTATATGGAGCGTCACAATTTTATTCTTAAACAACTACTAAATAAATACGAATGTTTAATGATAAGCACATGCGAACGAATCGATCGGGCAGCACCGAAATTCCGAGGGAAACCATATTTTCTCTCATCCGCTGAGAACGAGCCATGACGCTCGAGTAAATGCACGTTTCGCAACTTTATATTCGCGTCTATTAGAGTCAATATTATATAGACGTGCGATGCTCACGATCTATTCTACCACGTACGTATACAAGTTGTGAAATCGAAACTCGCGTGTCTCAAGAAAATGTACATAATGTATGATATACCTATGGGGGAGAGAAGAAAGATTCGATCGTGCACGTCATGTTTTTTAAGTGCCGAGGTACTTTTGGCTCGTCGCAGGAATAACTAATCGTACCTAGCTGAGTATATATCACAAATATTGTACATATCGTCTCTGAATCATCGTTGATGTATGTATGTCCACGCGATCGTGCAAACGTACAAACGAATTCGCGTGCATTTCGTGCTCAGCAGTGACTTGACCTCGAATAATCAAATGATACATGTGTTCTCTGTGTCTTTCTCTGCTTTTGTATTATTTGTGCTTCAATTATTAAATTCCAGTACTCGTGTGTATAATGAGCTGAAATAATTTTGATATTATTCTGCCGACGCAAATCATTTCTCATCCCGTTAAAATTTATATATATATCCGCTCATGTCTGATATGAGAATGAGCAATTTCGTGTACAATAAGCGCTAGGTTATACACGTGATATATATGATGCATACTTAGTGAATACACACTTGTCATGAAAACGAATAGGTAAGTCAGTTTAAAACTACATTAATTTCAAAACTAGCGCATCCGATGCAGAACCTAGAATCAAAGCAAAAATAAAGAACTTGTACACCAAAACTTCCACTATAGAGCTCGACTATCGAGCAATCATTCTAGCTCTGGCATATCATCATAATTTTCAAGCTCTGCAAATGCAAGCGAGAGGGAGCGGATCCCTTGGTTGTAGGAAACCTGAGAACTCATCTAGCTTGAAGCGCACACGTCGTTACAATGGTATACCTTACATACTGTAAAGTTGCTCGTTCTTTATCAAAAATCTCATCACCTGGCGGATTTAAAAATAAAAAAGGGAGCGGAAGGAGAAGAAAGAGCGAACTTTCTTTATACGTATGAAGCATATAAACGCTCCTGCATGACCCGTGCATCCCCGGAAGCTCTATAACGTCTATATACCAACTATGTATGTATAGCATATATCGCACGATGTAAGTTCACAAGCGCAGCTCACGTAATGCTCTATTGGAATAACGCGAGAGAGAGAGGGAGTGAGCAGCTTTTGCCAGGGTGTGTGCAACTTGCGCACGCAAGAATATTATATGCGTTCGATTCTCTCTCTCTCTCTCTCTCTCTCTCTCTCTCTGTTTCCCTCGTTTTATACCTATAATTGGCAAATATAAGAGATAAAAAGAAGAAAGCAAGAAAAAAACTCGCATATAGATATATTGACGAGCCAAGCTGTGTGCGCGCGTGATGACGACTTCGCGAGTTCGCAAAAGTATAATAGAGAAAAGCAGAAGCTAGCTTTGCTATATACATAGTGCACGGCGTAGGAGTTATTACCGCGAAGCGAAAAGGTAATGCGACTACCATCCCAGCAACGAAGATAGACTTTGTCGCTCTCTCTCTCTCTGTGCTTGCCGTATATGCCATAGTTATATCTATAGAAAAAGAGAGAGAGAGAGAGGAAGGAGCCTGCGAGTATAGTTTCTCTCCCTGTGCGACTCGGCATGGGCGGTGCACGTCGATAACGATAAGCATTGGAGTCACAGGGAGAGAGACTAGCGTTCGCTTCCGATTGGATTGTCTCCTTTTCTCATTCTATATTATCTGCAGATATATGTATATACCCAATGCTTGCGGATAGAACTGATACGCGTCATATGGGGAAACCTATCTATACAGATATGCAACGAATTTTGCACTTATGATAGTCTCTTGCAGTTTTGCTCTCCCTCTTTCGCTTTTCATAGCTTCTGCGCGCCTGAGCACCCATGCATTCCACGTCTCATTTTTTGAAATTAACTCTGCGCAGTTAAATTGCAAAATTATCTCGACAAAATATTATTCGAGCGTCGAGTCACGTACTACCGATGCTGCCGCTTCTGCTGCCGCTGCCGTTGTTGTTGTTTTTGATTCAAATTCATCAAAACGAACGCATATACAGAAGTTAGCCTTAAAATTAAATGAGCAAGCTTGCAGTAATGCAAAGTTTCGTAATAGTTTTGCTCATTACACAGCTGTGCGTACAACTTATCGGAATATAATATCGAACGACTGATGGAGATTTGCCGGCAAAGTTTCCACTGTATGTGCAAGCTCGCATTGTTTTAAAGCTTAGCATTTGACGGAACGAGACGTCGCTTCGGCGCATTTATTAGTCCGAACGGCATACTCCGTACACAGGATGATTTTGAATTTAATTTGCGCTTCAAAACTCGAAATGTTTGCTACTTCTACTTTTCTGCGATACACTTGTTCATAAATAAACAAACACATTCGGAGCTTATTACATTACGTTGCAAGCACGCCCACCTGCACGCAACTAGCTACGCCAATATGCAGCAGTGAATTTGCCTGTGAGTGTATGTGTGCTTGATGCGCAGCTCGTGTAGCTATAGGTCATTTTACGCACAGAAACTGCTTTGTCGCTTAGGCATTGCCTTTGCTGCTTACATCAAGTGGAACGGAATTCTGAGAACAGCAAATCCCAACGTCTCACCGAATGCCCAAGGCGATATATGCATGCGCGAGCAGGGCGCGCAGCTTAACTATAGGGCAGCACCGTCAGTACGGTGTACGTATGGTTACGTATGTGTGTGTGTGTGTGCGCGCGTGTGTGTGTGTGAGTGTGTGTGATTTTGGGTAGTTGATGATGCCGAGTAGTCAAAGCGCTGCTCTCGAGTTTGAGGAAAACGCCTTCGGTACGGATTGAGTAAACGTTGAACAATTTACCACAGAACATTGAATAATTAGTCGGATCTTTGCACGTCCGTAAGTGTATGTGTGTGTGTGTGTATGCCAAGTTTTGTAGTTTACATTACATAAATGATGTATAGAAATGTCGATTTTTCAAACAATTAGCAACTATACATTTAATTAAATAATTTTTGTAATTTAAAAACTTCATTTAATACATCGCTTCAATTGTAACAATTTCTTTATTGATTTAAAGCAAACCAAAGAGCCAGAGAGATCTGTTTTTTATGCGAAATGCGTATTTTTTCATGATGCTATTATCAGTGTAGGTAAACATTGTCGATCCAGAGGTTTATTGAGCTAAAAAATAACTCTTGTGAAAGTGCAGAAATTCTCTTTAACGTATCAAGTAGAAATTTCCAACGTGCTTAATTATTTGAGCGTACATATGAGTGTACACTTTGATTCTCCGGGGAAATATTCTATCAAAGTCTCGTTCGGACTTGTAAAAAAAGGTAGTTATGTAACGATGTCGATACATTTTCAGTACGTAAACATTGATCGTTACATACACATGGATTTCTTATGGCTCCCGGTAGTATACTACGTAATAATCAAAGCTCTCTAGTAGTTCATAATTTCCATAATGTCCGTGACGTATTCCATGAAGTATTGAGTTTCTATTCAATTTTGTCCATTTAGTAGTCTTGCGAGTGTTCTAATTGGCAACGCAGCAAAAGTTTTGAGTTCCTTCACAATTATTCAACTAAATTAGAGATGAACAAATGTGCTAGTTACACAACACTATTAAGAGGACTTTCGTACTTCATTACGCCCACGTCTTCGAAATTTGGTACTTTACGGAAACCTATTATGTATCGAATGCTTCTTGTTAGCATAATTTAGTAATCCTTGAAATTGACGAATAATGTGTGGCATTAATAATGCACCAATACTATAAAGCCTTTTAGAGAAATATTCAGTGTTATTTTCAGAAAACTGGATTGAAAATTTGATCTTTCAAATGGTTTTGATATCCTCTGAAGGTGAATCATTTACTGTCGTGGCGAGTCAATACAAGTGAGGTTAATTTTTTTAACTTACGTTACACCGTAAAAAATGTGAGGTTCTTTTACTTGAAGCGAATCTATGACTGATTTTTTTATTGAAGGCAGGACTTATATTCTCCACTTACATTCTCATTTCGTGCCTTCATTCCAAACTTGGACATGAACTTGTGAAACAGATTATCAATAAATGTTCCCTCGTAAGGAGGTAAAATTTTACGTAAAATGTGTGTAATTACATTGATTTAAATTTTTGTTGTTGTTGTGCGACATTTCTTATGTCTTTGATGTATTATTCACTGAGTAACCTCAAAGAGTGGCAATATTTTCTTAGTTTCTTTGTAACAGCTATGCATTACAAATAAAATTGCAAAAATCGTCGTCAGAAATACTGCCGTATCCGATTATAGGTAAGCAAATTCGATAGCTATTATAACGCGCGGAGGCATGTTCCAAACAACTGAGATTCCTCGCAGAATGAATGCTTACGCTTACAGTGGCAAAGTGCATGTGCGTAAGATTGAGGGAGTTTTTATCGAACCAACAACATTACGCTTGCGACACATATTTAGTCGTTTTCGTTATTAATTTCTCCAACTCGTGTATACGTGCAGACGACGATACCCTCCCGTTCAGTATCACTCGCAAATATCTCTTCCACTATTTTTACTGCACGTGTTATGCAAAGTTACAAGCGCTTGCACAGTGGGGTAGCTGCTATTTGCAAATTGCTTTATCTCTTACCTTCACCTCTCAAAATTTCAGTCTGAGACCATTGAAGAAGATACCTGATTGTTAAAACTCCGAAAAGTAGTTGCGTTACCCGGCTGATTTTCGAGAAGCTTATTTTCATTACTAAAAAAATTCTTTGTAAAATCTAAAAAAATTATAAAGTTTAATGTTTCTTAGTTGAAAGAATGGCAATGAATTTTATCTTATTTAAGACGCTGAAACGCAGTCTGATTATTACTCATGAACAAAAATTTCAAATGCCAGAAAACGTAAAAATCGTTTATGGGATCCATCTTTAATAGTTTATTACAAGATTCCTAAAATCCATCCGACGCGATATCCGATAATGTTAATAATATTTATTTTTACAAAACTATAGAGCATAAAACTACGAGGTGTTAGGATAATATTCATAATCGTGGAAAAACATTTTATGTTATTTTCAATAGACTATTTCTTATTTCAGTTACTGAAGATTTAATTGTGATAACGCATAAGATATGAGAAAGAGCGAGAGAGGTGGCTACTTGATACCGCTACCAAGCTTAGAGTCCAAACGAAAAAGAAAGAAATAAAGAGAGAGAGAGAGAAGAGAAAGACTTTGGTGTAAGATCGACTTGACTGGGCAACTGGCCAAGCCAATCAGTTTTGCTGTACTGGTTAGGCACGTTGTATACATATATACATTCACTTACGGCAGTACAGAAGCATATAGAGAGAGAGAGGAGAGAGAGAGGAGAGATAGAGAGAGGAGAGAGAGAGAGAGAGGAGAGAGGAGAGAGAGAGAGAGAGAGAGAGAGGGAGAGAGCTTATACCGTTCGACGATTTATATAAAGCTGCAGTGGCACGAAGGCTAGCGCGTTACTGGCGCTTTTTCTTCGCACCACGTTGGATTAATTTTCGTGAGTCGCGGCGGTGGTGGCTATTTCAAGCTCGCACACAAAGTATAGACTTGCTGCACACACTTGCTACTATTATATATTGCGCGTAACCTATAGGGTCATTTGTATCGCGAGAAGGTCCAGTTAGTCTGAGATGGCTTTTTCAGACGACGATCGCAGATTGAGTACAAGGAAAGCGAGAGAGAGAGAGAGAGAGAGAAAGAAATCCATATATACACGTTCACGCGTACACGCCAATGTAATTCATTCCATGTTCTCGCTCTTACGCGCTCGGCTACAAATGAACGAGTAACTGATATCGTTGCTATTATTTTACTCTTTGCCCTTAAAACTTCATTGATGCAATTTATTTTCAAACGTGTGTGTAAGTACTGAGTCTGTGTGTGTGTATCTGTGTGCGTGCGAGGGTATGTGTGCCGTTCGGAATTGAAAACACTCGAGTAGATCTATCAGAGCTAACTGGCCTCTTATCTCGTTCTAGCAAGAGATCATTGAGAAATACACTCCAAGAGATCGGATCCTCGATAGCGAGCATATAGCGCGAGCAAAACAAATGATTTTATTTTTAACGAATGATCGACATTTATTTCGTCGGAAATTTTCAATTCTTTACTCATTATCGACGTTATAATGGTCGTCGTTCTTTTTCTGTCAACCAATAAAGACGACAAGAAATTTCCAGGACAAAACATTCTTAAAAAACGAAGCATTATTTATGTCGTGGAGTGCATCTATATATAGACTGAGCCAGTTGTCTTTTGCTCAGGGTTCATTAAAAAGCACGAGTTATTCCCTTGCTTATTTCGACTTGTTACGCAAAGTATGTTTAATTTTCATTCGAAAGCGCTTTTGCTGAAAGAGGAAATAAGATTCTTCGTTTACTTTTTTCGAGTGTTGTGTATATACATAGGGTGCCTCGAAGTACAAGCGAGACTCACGAAGCAGAAAATGAGCATTCTCCCCCCCCCCCCCCTTTTTCCCTTCGTTTTCGCGAGCGGCAGCATTATAATATATATGAGTTGTTTTGAGACCAAAAAAAGCACGCAAACAAATAAAAAAAAAGATACTCGCTTGATTTTTGTAAACGAAAGGAACAATACGAGGTTAAATTTTTGACATTTAGAGCGTATACACGGTCGCCGAGTCGAAGTTAAACACAACAGATGCTTGAATAATTGATAGGAGTTAGCTACAAAAAGCAGATGATAAAGCAACACAAGTGTGGCAGCTATAGCAAGCTCGAAGGCTGCGCACGTAACATCCAAATAAACTTGTAAGCAAGCAAATTAGCTCGAAAGCTCGAAGCAGCGGCAGCGGCACAGCACTCGAGAGCTTGCAATAGCGCCACGCACGCAAATTCTTACGCCAAAAGGTTATTACGATAGCTACTAGCTTGTAAAGGTAAAGCGGCGTTAAACGCTCTGTTCGGGCTGTCGCTCGTCGTTATGATAACCTAAGCTGGGCTTATACGTCGAAAATCGATTCGAGGTGGATCATGTAATTGCTTCATGAAAATGATTCCGGATGGAGAGATGTAAGAATCCGATTATCGGCAAATTACGGTAATGGGAGATATTTTGATGAGCGCGTGAACAATGTGATTTTTGAATTTTCAAAGGATTATAAGATATAAAATTTAATTATGAAAGATGATCTAAAAGCATTGTAAAAGCTATTCTAAACTCAACGTAAATTAAGAAGCCAATGCAGTAATGGTTGGCTGAATCGAAAACTCAAGGATTATTGGAGTAAATTAAAGTATATTATCGTACCATTCAGTCAGAGTTATAGGTTTGGCCTCTAAAAGTTTCATGCAGCAGAAAAAACTGACGGTACTGCACGGCAAACATTGTGCATCGCGGGAACGACTGGTCTAGAACGCTATTGCGCTGGTTGCAATACTATGGCAATCCCTATACAACATTTGGCTTCTCTTTCTCGCAGGCACGCGTAGCTGCGTTGAGCGAGCCATACATGCATACATTGTTGGCAAGTATAACGTAGCGTAGGACAAGCTGGACTACTAGGAACGACGACGACGACGACGACGACGACGATGACGACGACGTTGACGACAAAGGCTGTTAGAGAACTTTAGTTTAATTACGTAGCTGCGCACTTCCTATCGTACTGCTAGTGCTGCTATACCTCGACTAATACTGCTCTAGCTATCTACTACTTCTACCCATCTACTCGTTAATGGGCTTGTTTGGATTCCGCATACATATATAGCCAAGGACTTGATGATTCCCACGAGTGTGGAGCGAGCGAGTCTCGAACGAGAGAGAGAAAGAGAAGCTCCTGCTCGAAGCTTACTTTTATGCTGCTACATGCTAGCTAGTACTCCCGCTGCAAACTCGTCCGTGCGCAGCTATCCTCTGTTTAATACTGGACAAGGCTAATTCGGCCTCCGCGGTCGATAGCTCCTCGATTGAATCGCGAGTGCTGTACTGCCGCTGCCGATGCTACTGCTGCCTGCAGCAGCTTTGTTAAATCATACGTGCCGCTCTCGCGCGACTGGGGCTGGGGGTGGGCGAGGGAGGAGATACGTTCGGCAACATGTCGTCTCTTCGTTGTGCGGTCAAACTCGATTATATTGCATATATAGAGAGATTTGTCAAACGCACGTAGTCCTGCGCAGTGGTAATAATAGTACCTATTTCTGTATGTGTGTGTGTGTGTGTGTAGAGGCAAACGATTTTAGTATCGAGCAATTTCCAAGTTTTATCGGTCCGACAATCGTTTATTTATATTTATACACACTACACCGGTGTATATAACGCGTGCAATACGTACTCCAAGCTCGCCTCGTTCGAATCGCCAATCACGTTCCACAATTGTGTATAGCTTAGAGACTCGAGAGGATGGCTCGATAAAGCGCTTCATATTTGCAAATGCTACACGAGCGCGCCGCGCACACGTGTGAAAACCTATATACACACATGCGCGCATTACACATATAAGTCGCTGTAATACGTGCGGAAATCCCAACAATAGCATATTGTCTCTTGAAAGACGTTAAAATTAAATTAGATCCACTTGTTGCTCTCGCGTATTACATACCTATGCGCGCGTGTGTGTACAAGCGTGCAGCCCTTCTTGCACATGACGGCGGTTGTGGGTTTTGCGCGCGCGAGACCCGTACTCGAAATTATATGTTTAGAGAAAGAGGGTAGAAGTATACGCGCGGGGAGAGCTACGGTAAGGAGATTATAGCTCGTAATGTATCCTGCTCCTCTCCCGAGATCTTTGCGCGCGAATCTCGTGTAAGCGATACAGAGAGATCGTTATAGACGTGATTACGAGTCACGAGACGAAAAAAAAACGAAAAACTTGTGTATAGGCTATTCATAAGAGCCACTGTTTCGTAGTCATTTCTAAATAACGACCATCTAGATTGCACGCTGATTTTCAACCCTAGAAAGCCAAGACGCTGTCTCTATAGAAGCTGCTCTCCCTTTTCTTTTCATAAACATACACATTGAGTCCTTTTCTGCGATCTAAATCCTTGCAAGAGTTAACATTTCGAGCCTTTCATTCCGGGTATATCTTTTCTCTCTTTCGAACGCGTTAGGAAAATACTTTCGAGACTATTTATACATGAGAATTTGTAGAAAAAAACTTCAGTAGCTTGCAAAAGTCTTAAAAAGCCCCGGGCGGCATTGAAATTCGAATCGAGTTTAAAAAACATAAATAACTCGGGTAAAAACTAATTTGCTTGGAATTCCTGTTTTTATCCATTCAATTTTTTCAGATTACACGCATACACGTAAACAGATCCGCACACGGATAAATATAATTGAAAATTAAGCTCAAAGCCGATTATTTCGAGGATAAATCGTTTAAAAAAAACCAGACGAGCTTTGGGTGTCACGAGATTATAGTCACATTTTAATGCATCGTGCAGTGATACGAAATCGAAGGATCTCTTAAAATAATTTGTATCTTTTTTTCGGAGACAGGACGAACTCATCAAACTTAATGGAAAGTCAGGATTGAACATCTATATATCGAAATATTACCAATTGGACGGGTTCGCACGCGTACATTATCCATCAAAGTTTCGCGGCCAGAGGTGGAGAGAGTGAGAGAGAGAGAGAGAGAGAGAAAGAGACGAACGCGATTCATCGGGCTCTAGGTCAAGCCAGTAAGGTATAGAGCAAGAGAACGAGCGAGAGCTTGAGAAATGAGATGCTCACGCAAGAGAGTGAGATCATCATTCCAAAGTAGCAATTTAATTACAAGTAAGCCCCTCGATTACGCGAAAGCATCGATATAAGATCGAACTTCCTGCTGCAACGCTCTTCCTCGTGCTGAGCTGTTCAGGAGGGCGCAAGCGAACGAGCTAGCGTCTTTCAGCTCATCCGAGCGGCAACTGCTCTCCAAGTGCATATACAAATTATCCCCCGATGGCAGAGGGAGAAGAGAGAATGCTACATATCCGAGCCGTTGGCTCTCCAGCGAGTATTGCTTTCACGATGATGATGTTGATGATGATGCGCAGGTCTGAGGGAAAATGCGAGACTCAATTCGATTTGCCCGGGATTGCTCTTTACTCTATTTCTCTTCCTCTTCCTCCTCCTCCTCCTCCTCCTCCTACTCTTCATATTCTCGTTCGATTTCTGCTTTATAACCTCAATATATATCCTAGTCTTTTGGTGGGAATTCGATATACACAAAAGTGAATAAAATATCATTTCGTGTTAATTGATTGCAGGTTGGAATGTATTTAGTTTATCTAAAGTAAGATTTCTTTTTTTTCGTTTTTTTACAACCACAATTCTGTTACCATGTCGAAAAAATTTAACAAATTCGTACTCATAATGTAGGTTTCAAAAAGAATAAGAAAAGTGTAGATGAATAATGAATTATTAGTTTGGAACATCGTTTTAATTTTACGGTTGGAATCCGCGATGAACCGATTCCCGACCCTTTTCGACCGAGCACGATTGCAATAACATTCTTTTGGAAGAAGGTTCGTAACGCATTTAGACTGTTTCAAAAGCTATTTTCTGTCATAAGTTGATGGCCTCATTTTCGACATCATTAGGCTGCTGTCGCTGATTCTGCTGCTGCGGTGATTCTTGCTCCTCAGTGGTGGTCGGTGGCAGGGTATCGAGAATAAGTTGAATATTTACTGCGTGACGCCACCAGTGATACCAAGGCGTTACTTGATTCTAAAACCGAAAGAGAAGAAACGAATGGTTATCTAATGTTACTTTTATTAATACGGTTATAGTGCGGAGGATTCGAAGCATTGAATCGAATGGTCACGGATGTATGTCAAGGGATTACGGGTAAAAAGAATGAAAAAAATACCCGTACCTCGAGAGTAATTTGCTATTCCAGAAAAAGTAATTTTTTAAAGAGTTTTAGAAAGTAGAACTTTTGATTTTTATAGCCCCGTGGAAAGCGATCGTTTGAGAGACTCGTCCTTTTTTTTCTCCTTATCCCTATTTCTCTCTTATGTACAAGCGTGAATTTTCTTTCTTTTTTCAATGGGTGCGCTTTCATTGGAAATTCGATGGGATATTTATTGAACTTTTCTAAAAGCACACCGAAATGGATGGTAGAGTTTTTTAGTCTCGTATATCTATGCATGGGAGTGTACGTATATCAGAAAAAGAATTTTTATTGAATATCTGCTGAAATTATAAAAAAATATTGATCGATAATGTATGTACGCAACGACAAAACTGATTAAATTATAGAAAAAAGCTTGGTACATTTCGCTTTTGATGAATTAATCGAATATCGTTTATCACTGATGCAAGTTGTCAAAAATAACGCTGAAAAATAAGTTGGAAAAGCTACGAATGAAGAATTAATACACTTATTGAAGACGTGTATAATATACACGATAGAAACAAGAGAGTAATATATTTTTCGGAAAAAAAGAATAACCACTTGAATTTAAAGTAAGGAACATCATGGTGCAATATTAATTTTTTTGTTATTTAATTTAGTCGTTGGGTGAGAGAGTTGAAGGCAAAAAATGATTTCAAACGAACCATAGATCTTTTTAATTGAAATTCGACCACGCCAAACCTGCTCCATTTTTTCACTCTCTCGAGTGATTTTTTTTATTTTATTTCTATATAACATATAAAAGTATTATCTCTTCGCTTCTCTTTTGAGGAACTATCTTCATTTTGCTCCGCACTTTTTTTACTCATCGCACGCTTAAAAAAGTTGCTGCTGTTCTGCGAGCACACATGTACAGCTCTATACGAATTTTATTCGAAAAACTCGATTCTCACAACGACTGCTGCAACAAGGTCGTTAAAAAAGAAGAAATAAAAATTTCGACATTTCTACCTTGTGCGGATGTAGCGTAGCCAATACGATACACGTACGTGTCTCGCTCCTAATTGAATTAGTTCGATATATAAGTTTGAGGATACAAAATTTTTATTCCAAACGCTTTATTTTCGTGACTCTGGTTTAGTCGTCAAGATTCTAGCACCATCGTGAGAGCATCAAGACTAATACACGTAATGAAAGCGAATCGAATCATATAGTCTTTTCATTTTGCCGCTCGTTGAATACGCGAGAGCCCAGCGGAACGCGACAAGCTCTCGAACGAACTTGCATGTGTTCGAAAGAGCTTACAGCATCACGAGTCAGCTAATAACACTTTAAGATGAAAGCAAGGGGAAAGCGGAGAGAAAAAAAGTAGCAAAAGCAAAAGTAGCAACATGGAGTGAGAGAAAGGGAGTAAGAAAGAAATGGAAGTAGGGCAGTTGGAGGGTAAAACGCATTCGGACGATTAGCGTTTCTCTTGCTTTCTTTCGAGCCCGGGGAGGACGACGCGCTTGGGCACAAGATATTGTAGTAGACGCTAGTGGAAAGAGAGACTTTCGGCTATCTCGCACGCTCCGATCCCAATCCCAAAGATCTTTTTTTCCTTTTCTTTTTTTTTCACTTATACCACGGGCGCTGTACCATTTCCGCGCGCAGATACCCAAGCTTGTAACCTCACTCTGCCACGTTTTTTTTCTCTCGCTCTGCGTCGCACTCCATTCCTTTCTTTTCGAGTGTGCGCGTGCGAAGCTGCTGCTGCTGCTGTAGGGCTACGAAACCTGCAAGTTTTACCGCACAAGACGTTGCCGAGATTTCGAGCGGAACAAATGCCGAGCCGAGGCTGACTTTTTTTGCTTTCTCTTTCCCGACCCCTGACATCGCTACTATCCTGTACGAAATAGAGAAAAAGAGAAAGCGAGTCTTGTACGAAGAACGGGGAACAGCTTCGCTGATGGACAATTCGTATGTATTCATATACGTACACACGAACATACGTACATGTTTGGGAGAGCCCCCACATATGTATACGAAGGAAGAAAACAGAGCAGTAGAAAGTTAGTAGCTGTCTTTTTCCGCGGCGAAGAAAAACAAGTAGCAGAAGAAGAAGTGGGAAGGCAACGAAGAGATATGAGCAAACGTGATGTCAGGCCATATACGGATAATATACGTGTATATAAAGATTGAACTCATGGGTAGCGTTCGTATGTGTATGTATCTGCCTGTACCTATGCGCATGAATAAAGACAGAAGAAGAAGATGGAGCTTAATAAAGTCGTAACAAGTTTCGAAAGGGAGACCCGTTCCCCAACGGAAGTTCGCGTCGTGTTCTTCCAGACGATCAACGTCATAAAAGTCCGACCGACGTTACTCACCCGTACATGTACATATGGATCCTGCTCGCTGGTACGGATTGACGAAGCAAGAACAAAAAACCGAGTATGATCTTTCGACATCTCGTATGCACGATGCGGGATTCTTCTTTTTCTACTGTCTAAATTTCGAATGAAATTTCGACTGCACGCAAAAAACAATGTCGAGCAACTCGATATCCAAGCGTTTGCGTGTGTCTGTTGGCTCGTGCGCCCCGCGCTCCAATGGTATTTAATCTTGTATTTTACGGTCTTTGATTCAATTATTCGTTTACGGGTGCGAGGGAGAGTTTTCGTGAGCTAGCCCACTATAGGGGGAGAGTAGGAGACGAAAAACAGAGTGGTTGCTGGAGCATTCGATGCTCAAAGTAATTTTTAAATTCTTTTAAATCTTCTGATTTTTCAAATCGTTTTCTGTAAAAAGAAAGAAAAAAAGAAAATCAAGTAAAGGTTGTAATTCACTCGTACACTTGATTGTCAATAACATGAAAATTAAATTGCCCAGTAGCAGAGCTGAGCACGCTGATGAACTTATAATTTAAAACTTGCCCTACAGCGGGTAGAAGAAATGAAATCAGTACAAAAAAGATGTTGAAAATACTGGAAATAAATGGCACTCGCGAGGAAGGGAGAGAGAGGGGGATATTCGATACAGAAAGAAGAAAGAATGAAAAAAAAGGTACGCGACCCAAAAAATCAGTAACCATAGCATCGAAATGTTCTTTTTTTTCTTTCTCTTTTTTCCTTCTCTCAATTGCGTAACACACGATTTTCCTGTATATTCCCCACAGCCTGAATCGCCGCAATCTTTTCTGTTTCTCCAAGTAACTCCTCTCTTTTTCTATATATATATATGTATTTTTTTACTTCCTTTTCTTTTTTTGCCGCCAGCAGCAACCGTAACTAACTCTTATTTCTTTCGTTCCATTTCCTCCTTGCTCGGGCGCGCGCGCACGCGGCCGCGGCGTACAATCCAATCCATTTAGCCGCGGTGGACTTCGACATGTGAACACGCGCGTCAATATATATACGGCAAATTCGAAATTGACGGTCAAAGCATGAGAAGCAGGTCAAAGAAGAAGAAGTAATGGAACGAGGGGGGAGAGAAAAGAAACAAAGTGAAGCCCATTTTGTCGCTTGCACGCATTTATACTCGTCGTCTTCGTGGGCTGTGCGGAAAAAAAAGAAACCTTGAATCGCTCTGGTTAGAATCTTTTCTTTTCTCCTGACCGGCTTGAGCTGCAAAGATAATTACTCGTGTCATCGGTTGGCCTTAATTCATTGTATCATTTTTTTTCCCCACTACTTTCACCGGAATCCTTTCGCTTGATATGTGATAAATCGTGTGTGCCCATAAAAAATCGAGCAAACTTTGTTTATTCGCTAACTCTATGAGTCAATTACGAACAAATTTCATCAAGGTTTTCCAATCGCGTTTCGCATTATACTGTATATACCATTCTGGCATTGCTATATTTTTGCTGGCAACTACATTATTTATTCTGAGATTACTATACTACTGCTACCTTATCGTAAGCCCCTTAACATCGCATTATGAATCTCGACGAAATGTTTACGCGCGATTTTCCCTGGTGGTGATTATTTATTTACTTTTTTTAAATTACACTGGTTAAATCGCGTTTTATGTTAAGTTGCTACATCGAAAAAGCATTAACGCGTCGTTAACGAGCTTCCTAATAGCATTTCAAGTACGCGATGACCAAATTGTTAATGTTTATTCCGGGGCAATATAGACCTGCATCCTCGTACTCCCTCGTAACGTGGGCGCGAATGCGCGCCTGGATGCTTTGATCATTTCTTGATATTTACAGAAAAATACCGCTATTTTTCGCTTCCAACTATCGTTAAATTTATCAGTTGCCCATATAATGAATGTTTTTTTTTCTCGTCAAAACTCGGCAACGCATACAATATTTTATGACCAAATTCCGATGCATTTACCTTATGATACGATATTTCGATGCAACTCAGCATGTAAATTAAATTTTTCTCAACTACGCAGCATAAGCTTTAATTAAAAATGCTTGCAATTCTCTATTCCTGGGATTATTAGTATTTACTTCGAGCGCGAACTCGTTGTTGTATACCGTTGAATACTACCAATCACCGGTGTATAATTTGCAAAAATGGACTTGTTTGCCTATTTGTTTGTGCCGTATTGATTGTGGGAGTTGGACGCGTTCGCAAATGTTATGGGAAAATGTGGGGCTAAGTAACTCAATCGCAATGATATCTGAAAAACCGAGACAACTCATTGTTATAAATACGAAAAAACCTTTTCGAGAATCTCGAATAGTTGCGTAAATTTTGCCTGGAAAAGCTGCAACAAATAATGGGCGCGCTGAACGCAGGTAAACGAACTTTCGTTCGAGACCTCCTCACGGGAAGGGGAGAGAGCAGCAGCAACGTTATCTTGTACCGCAGGTGAAGAAAAGAAATTGAACTACTTTTCCGTAGCTGCGCTGCGTGTAGATGCAGGAGCGAAGAAAAAGAAGTGATGCTCGCGTTAAAAGAAAGCGTATTACTCGTTCGAGGTAACCGCTTCTACTGCGTCTGTAGCCCAAGTTTGGCTTTTGCAGGTTGCGCTTGAGCTCTCTATATATATACCTGCTGCCGTTATATTATTATACCTTGTTTTACAGTAGCTACGGCACGTGTAGGGACTTATTTCATTTCCCCAAGAATCTTTCGTGATGTTTATTCCACCTCTCTCATACTCCTTATCTTGTGTACGCGCCTGTATATAAGTTGTATTGAAAAATAAGCGACTATGTACACTTCGTAGTCGAGACGAGTGGAAGCAAACGTAAAATTACATATTTCTCCATTCGCGATGTTACTGCTGAAAAGGAGGACTTTCTCTCTTTCTGTCTTTCTCTTTCTCGTATATGCACGGCGGCCGCATGCGACGGCGGCGAGTCCATTTGAATTCAACGCGTAAAAATCTTAGGAGAAAGACATGACTCGCGCGAGATTAACTGCTGGTAGCGGCAGCGTTGGAGGCAGCAGCAGCAGCAGCGCAACTTCACGATTAAAATTATTCCACGCGCGCTTGAGATCCTGTGTAGAATTTCGAATGAGCGAATTATACCACAGAGTTTGTATGTTTAACTGTCTGTGTGTGTGCGCGCATTCAAAGTCCACGTACGTGTGTGTGCGCGAGTGCGAGCGCGGCGCATGTGTGTTTCCGCCCGCTGCGAGTAATTAACGTAGACCTACCAAAGCTCGAGCGCGTGCTCGTATTCGTATGTATCTGTCTGTGTAGCAGCTACGTATATACGTATGTATGGTTGTTACAAACGATTTCCTAGCTCCAAGAGAAGGAGAGACATTTGAAGCTTTTCATCCAAACAGAGGGAGAAACACACATAAAAAAGAAAGCAAAAATGAAAAAAATTAAGATAAGGAAGTTATTACAAGGTTGTGTGAACAAATTAAAATTAAGCTTGAACAAATATTCGTTGCGAGTTTAGAGACTTGGCTTTTATATGAATCTCTAGCTGATGCATCAAACAACCTCAAGCGAACTTACATTTATATGAATAAAAATAATTCATACGTTGCAATTTTGTTAGCTATGAGAACCTTTGAGTTATAATAACTAATGATATTATAAACTCTATCACTAATTATTCAATTATATATTTATAGATCTTTTTTATTCATCTAATTATATATAACGATGAAAATTATTCAAATATAATTCATAATTTATAGATTATAACATATGTAAAGAGCAATTTAATAAAATATTTGCTAGAATGTATGGATAAAAAATATTTCATTCAAACGTCAATTTTTACTGATATTTTGCTTTTAAGTTAAAAAAAAAGAAATAAAATATATTCATTGATAGAGGAGTGACAGAGTAGTGAGAACTGGAAAATAATAATGCATTCAAAACATCACACTATTATATGCACGGCTAATATGTCTCATTCAGTACAAGTGGTTGTTTTATGTATACCTATATTCACATACGACGCACACACTTATTCTATATGTATTCTGTAAGCGCATTGCATCGAAGCACTCTATAAAGCCAATGAATCTCAAAAAACCATTTATAACGTGGGTACTGAATTGCCGTTGGCATTAATAGCATCGCAAAGTACACACTGAGAGAAAGAGAGAGAGAGAGAAATACGTATACATATAAATAGAACCTGCAGACCACACATACCCACATATATACACAAAACGTTTAAAAAAATTGGAACAGAAGAAAACAATCAAGTTTGCTATGGTCGTCGTTCCACGCACAACCAAAGGCGCAATTTATTTTCTCGTCATCTACACGTATACATACTCATGAAAATGACACTCTCTCAAGCCGATAATTCGACTCGCACGAAACTAATTATAAATGTCAGCGCGGCAAAATGAAATTTGCCGGTCACCCAGTCGCACGTACACACATACATGGGCGTACAATAATAAAGGTGTGTATGTACAGTGCATAGTTACAGCCATTTCGCGAACTTGCATTACTCCGGAGGTAACCACCGCTGCTACTGCAAATTTCAACGCACAACACTGCAAAGTCTATTGCATTTATTAAAGGGTCCATTTGCACAGCACGATTTGATGAATAATTGCTGCCTCGAATTTAAATTGCTTCTCAAGCTCTTGTCTCTGTGTATATCTCTTGTCTGGAGCACGCAAGCTCACTTTCTTTTGCGTTCGAGCTTGCGAGCCAGCGGTGAGCTTGCGTATCAATGCGTGCAAACAAAAGCACGAGCGACGCGGTTGTATCCGCACTAGCAACAAAAAAAGAGGGTCAAACAGAAAAGAGAGGGTGGGAGGCTGTGCTGCTGCAGTGACAACATCGGTGCATTAACGTCTCTCTCTCTCTCTCTTTCGTTTTCCCATACTACTGGATTTCGCTCGCACGCTCCCTGTACGATCCGACGAAAATAATTACATGGCCTAGCCATGATTGGAATATTGGATTTTCATTTTCAGCCGTGTGTACAGGCAGGCGAGCGCAAGCAAGCACGCGCCGCTGTTGCTGCTGTTGCTACTGCAGTTTACTCTATGCGCTCGATGCTCACTCGTCTTGCTTCAATTGAAATAATTTGTTTTACGCCCGACGTTAATCGAGCTAATTCAGACGTACGTATGCGCAAGCACGGACTAAAGGTCTTTTTATTTTTCAATAAAAATAAAACCTTTTCACGCGTAAACATAAACTTTTTTCAACTTCACACATTACCGAAGAAAATTCCCTCACCCGGATAGACTGCACGACGCGTATATGCAGTAGGCAGACGAGCTCGGATTGATCCTCGCGCATCGAGTGAAAGCACGCATCGTTTCGTTCACGCGCGCTTTCTCTTAAAAATAAAATAGACTCAGCAAGCACGAACGTTATTACTTATTCAAGCCAGGTGCGAGGACCTCTTTGTGTTTGTGTGCCATGCGAACAGTTTTTCTCATTTGACTATTTGTTTATTTACTTATTTATCATACTTTTTTTGAAATTATGGATGGTCGTGTATATAAAATCGAGGTGTAGATAAAGAACTGAGAGAAGCAAATGATAAAATGGGAGTTTCTATTCCACGTGTCTTTGAACGAGTTTAGCGAATAACGATTTGGAAATGCAGTCCTTAGGAACAACTAAGACTCCTACGGAAAAGGATGAATGAAGGCAAAAGAAAGTAACAATCGCACATGGTTTCGTCGTCGATATCGTCATTATTTTTTATGGCTTATCGTTGTTTATTTTTGTCAACTCTTTCCTCTATTACTTTTTTTGCTGCTATTTTTATCAGCACTCGAATAACTCTGAATAAATAGTTAACTGTTGCATCATTAATAAATTAACATCGATTAATTCAACTCTTAATAAATATAAGAGTATTGCGATTATTTGATAAAAAAGGGTTTAATCTCCGAATAATTAAAAAAACATATTGTACGAAATTCTCAAAAGAATTTAATCTAATAATATTAATTTATTTTTTATTACAGGTAAGAGAGAACTTTTGTGATCTAGGATTTCCTTTAAGCAGGTTCAATTGCAAGGGGTAAGTGACAACTCGAACATCGATATAAATCGTCAGCCGCAGCAGGCTTATTAAGAGGCAAATCGTAGCATCAGGAATAGGCCTGCTCGCGTAAGCCCACAGTGTATTTGCCGATCGCTCAGACGCGAACGAGACGTCAGAGCGACATCCATTCGTGCATATAATACACACAGAAACGCTGTGACACATGGCGCGCTGGTGCGGGGCATCAACGAAGTCTAAATATACCGAATCAATCTTGCATCAAGACTGCGTAAATCAGGCGTTCGCGTGCAAGCTTAGCTATACATAATGCGAGTACGTACGTATATATGTGCGAGTGTGTGTATGTGTGCGTCGATATAGGCCTTTGTGGGTATGTACGTATATAATCGACCGATAAGGGGACAGAGAGGTTGAAGCTGCTGCAGTTGCAGCAACGCGGCGCCATTTCAGCCACACCCGTACGAAGAGAAAGCGAGAGAGAGAAACCTCTCTCTCTGTTTCTCGTGCGCGCGTACCCCACGTAGTTTCGCCATTTCGCGTTTAATTGATTTTCGTTTAATTAAAGCAATGGACATACGGTCTAGCCTTGCGCGTTGCTCGCGCGCGCACATACACCCACGTACTCGGTCGTATGCACACACACAAACACATACGCAAGTTTGTCGAAGCATCTGAATTAATTGTTCCACGTTGCGCACACGCACACATACATCAGTAGACAGGATACGTTTATATGGCTTCCAAGATTCATGTGCGTATGTATTGGTAGGAACGCGGATAAGCGCCGCGCAGTGCGTGTGTGGCCGCGCGAGCAACGCTTATCTATCTTTCTCTATCTATCTCACCTCGGCACATAGACTATTAGAGCCGCGCGCTGATATATCCCGAAGCTCGTTTCTCTTTATCGCGAAATGCCCGGCGCAAGCTCGAGCGATAGCGAAGGTGTAGCGCACACACAGCTCCTCTTCTGGTTAATCGATATAACTGTCCTCCTCTCCCTTGCCCCACTCCGCGTTCGCTCGCGTGCAGTTCATTTTGGTGTACGCGAGGCTTCCGAGTCGCTGAGAGAGGCCGGCTATCGCTGCTATTATCTTCGTCTCTGCCGCGTGTACGTACGCGCTTATACGCGCGCCAAATCCCATGATTATATACCAGCCTATGCTCATCTTCGCTGCTATAAGCCTCCCGCTACAGACTACCGCCATTTGATGCTGCTACTGCTGCTGCCGTACAAAGCCATTTGTATCTTCGTGTAAGTACATAGATGAATAGGTCACAGAGGAGCGCACCCGCGCGACGCTGCGATATCGCGATGACGCGTGAGCGGGCCTATTTGATTAGGTGGAAACGCATCACCACTGCCGCTGCTACCGAACGCTGACGAACCGGCATAAAGTCTACACGCGTCCGGGGGTTACACGCGTAATTTCGTCTTTCCCCTTTTTATTTTTCCGCATCACGCATAACTCGGCCTCGGTACGGGACACAGTGGCGAGCAGTAGCGTATTATCATTACCGACGAGGCGCCCCCGCACATACGACTTCATTCACTGGCGGAAAAGCCAAACGAGATAGAGAAAGAGGTCGATGTTAATTAGTATGCAGATGTAGTATAACGTTTGACCGTATCTGTCTGACTGTGCGAGAGGGGGAGAGTCGATAAATAAACATATACGCCAATAGACGAATGCATTCGAATAAATATACACATATGCACGTGTGTATGCGGATGCAAGCGGGCAGGGAGAAAGATGTGAATAAACAAGCGGCATCTGCTAACACTCGGGTGAATTATGTGCGCCTGTATCGGTGTGCGTTGTAATACGTGAGTCTCGAATATACGCACACACAAATATCAGCAATTCATCATTTATCCTGGGCCTGTGTGGCTTAACATCCGTGAAATCGCTAACAGTACATGAAGTCGTAATGTCCTCTTTCGGTCTCTCTATCAATACAGATATCTCTCTCAATATCCACAGATGTGAACCGCTTGTCGTGTGTGCTTACATGCAGGTGCGCCTGTGAAAAGGGTAGAAAAGGACACGCACCGTAAGCATCGAGGCTCAATATATCGCATAAGTCCTCGATAATCAATGCCTACGTGTGTCCTAACGCATAGCACGAACAAATTAAAATGCTCGAAAATTCGTATAATGCGAAGAAAAAATATTTGAAACAAAAAAATTTTCCATCATTTTTATCTTCTCAGCGTGATGAATTTTTGACGAAAAATTATTTCGACTGACCGTATACGCGCACTGATTGCGAGTCATTGTGTTATGCATACACATACCTAGCGCTGCATAACTTTTCAAAGCAGATTCTTTTATCTCTTTGCATGCACTCGGGCGAAACCTATGCATGTAGCTCAAAAACACACGAACATAAATACGGTTGTTATTTGCCTACACCTGCATATAAAAACACTTGGTTTGTAGATTGCAACCCCCTGCGTGCAAATGAATACGCTAAGCCTAAATGCCCATGAATGTGTATACGTGCGTATACATAAAAAAAAGTTGAATACAAAACTCAGGCGTGCATATGTGCGTAAAAAGAGATCGATCCCTTTTTTCCTCGTGAACTGTATTATATTCTACACATTCGTACTGCACAGTATGACAAATCAAGCAACGTACAAACTACCTCCCCTTGGGCGAGCTTGACGCAAAAATTCACCCGAAATTACGCTTTTGTGTGTGTGTGTGTGTGTGTGTGTTTGAGCTCAGTTCACGCAACGTGCTATACTGCCCTCCAATATATGCCATTGGAAATAAGCTTGGAACAAAAAAAAATTTTATTTACAAACTTCAATTGAACTGGAAAAAATTGAACACAAGTAACGAATTACATAAGCAATCGCAAATTTTGATTTGATATAACATCAGCGATAGTCCACTTCAAACACACTGAACTCTCGTATGTACAAAATAATGTTGTTTTAATGTTTAGACAGACTTCTAATTTGAACATTTCAGAGAGTAAAAACTGCGGAATTAAAATTTTTTTTTACCTGCGCAACCGCAGTAATCACTCGACACACTTTGATTCGGTAAAGCTTAGACATTTTTTTTCAACGAATCCAAAACTTACTCTTGGTAAGCTTTTCGATTCACAGTAATTTTAAATGTTAGGAGTGTAAAAAAAAATAACATAAAATAAAAATCTCCGGTAACCTTCCAACCCACAACCAGCAACTGTGTCATCTGGCATGAAATCGTAAAGCTAGCGACGTCTAAAAGAGTGAAAGAGTGAACGAGAAAGAGAGAGAGGAGAGGGAGGAAGGGCACGTGGTTATGGTCTATGAGTGCTAAACGGCATCACTCGTACATAGACGGCCCGAGAGTGCTCGGTGAGCAGAAATGAAAGTAAACAGCCGGAAGGTTAGCTCTTTAATCCAGTTTGCTGAAACAGGACTTTCTCGACGAGGTGGCTTTACACACATGTCTGTAGGTGTGGGTTTGAACGTGTCTGTGTGCGATCCTTTAAAATACTGCACTTTACAGCTGCCGTGATTTGACCAATGTTATTTTCTACTCTTTGTATGACCGGAAGGACGCGGTTATCGATTCTTGACAAGAGAAAATGCTGCTTACCTTTATCATAAGGTACACCGAGACTCCATAACCCATGCAAATTATCAGAATGAAGAGTATCACGGCACTTCGGGTGTATCCCTCGGAAAAGCCGATTCGAGACCCTTCCAGGACGAAGTAGCGCGAACCTACGATAGAAACAAATAAAAAATTTCGCATTTTTATGACGATGGCATTTTCTCGAAAAAAAATATGGAACACTACTCGTTCTATGACCTAGCAAACAGACACTGGACAGGCCAGCCGTGAAGACGGTGAGTAGCGAGAATATGAGCAGATCGGCCTTGATGTTGAGCCGATTTCGCGGATGATTAATCCATATCCTCAGTGATTCGAACCTAAGCCATGCAAGCAAAAAATTCACGTTAAAACAAAATGCAGCGTTAGTTCTAGTTATACGAAGCGAGTGAGAAAATTTTCAAGCAACTTTGAGGCAACGTTGAGAGGTCGAAGTCGTTTTATCGATCATGCATAAAGCTATTGTTTGCATAATAATACGCATAGTAATGCGTTGGTGTGTATGTTTGTGTGTGTGAATGTATGCGTGAGCTGTACTAGCGTAAGCTCATCTCGTAGAGTACTTAAATGCTCGCCCGAGTATGTGCTTCCTTCTAGCTCTTTCGCACCCACACCGACGCACAAACATACACACGCACATAGCTGAGAGCCTGCAAGTCTCTGGTATAAGAGTCAATTATACATGCTACATTCATGCAAGTATGGATAGCAGTAAAGCTCGCTACAGACATGTATATATGTATATATTGAAAATTCAGCAAACCATGTATAACGCTGCGTCTGGTGTGCGTTGTAGCGAAAGTTGCAAAGCTCACAGTAGTTACGGCTTGACTGGTTCAGCCATCGTTCCAAACACGACAGGTGTACGTATGCAAGGCTGCCCTTGCATCTGCATACACGGCGTCGTCGTCGTTATTATTATTGTTGTTATCGCGATTATTATCAGCATCATCCACATCCCCGCAGTCATCGCATCCAGGCAGTAACACAGCAGCAGTCGATCGAAGAGGAAAAAAACAAGATGGAATTATTTAATGTTTATTCTCATTTCATAATTGTTGAATAGAATTAATTATTGCCAAGCTCGAAGATTGGCATTTCATGCGGCAATGTAACATAAAAGCAACGCGCGAGCTTTCGAGAGCACCAATCTTGAACTAGTAAATACACTAAAACGAACAGAAAAGTAAATAATTAATCAACGTCATCGTCGTAGTAGTTGGGCGTTTCTGCTGCTGCAACAGCAGCAAATTATTATGCGTTCCATCATCCATGAAAGATGCCAGCAGAGAAGAAGAAAGAAGAAGAAGAGAAGAAGAAGAAAAAGTGGAAAAAAACAGACGATTACGGCCTTGCACGCAAGTTAGTTCTTGGGAAAACTACCCAGCAGCAACAAGGTAGCAACCGGTCTCGGCACACATATTTAGTCAAAGCTTCGCATACATATACAGATATAGAATATGCCACCAACGCGTATACACGCGTACATTTAAATGTATCGTCGTCGGAATGCAAAGAAGAAAGAGAGAGAGAGTTTCGCGATATTTCGCTCTTGGGACGCGCCACCGCTACCGTCAACGTTGCTGCTGCTATAAAACTGGATATACCTATTGCGGCTGCATATTGCCCGAGACGCCAGCGCACTATATATGTACATTAATAAGATGACGTCTTATGGTGCGCAGTCATCTCGCAATGGAAATAAGGCTGCTGCTGGCGCGTTTTAATGATGAAGTAGCAACGATGGTAGCGGCAAAAGCGGAAACGTATAAGTGACTCTGTATGTATGTGCGATTTCGTGCAGTTGCGAGTTTATGCGGAAAGATTCATAGATACGCAGGGAGCTTTTGAGATCGTCGTTAGTAGACCCTGTTACTCGCTTCCGACGGTGAGATTGAGCGCAAAGTCAAAATGAATTCAAGCTAGTTGATGAAAAGTTTATTAAATTAACGTGCCGATGAACGCTGCGTCACGCACGCGCTACTGTTAGCCAGTTTAATCAGTCTCTTTATTTTTTTTATAATCTTTATTTTTTTTTTTAAGGATTCTCGCTAAAAATAAAAGAAAACGAGCCAAATCATCGGAACACAGGTACACAGGTAGTTCAAAAGTTTTTGATTATTCACGTTGGAAAGTGGCGCTCGCGATTGATCAAAGATCAGAGGAATACAAAAGAGAGACTCGTGAACGTTCTGGATCTCTATGGAGAATAGTCCAATATGCATGTTCGTCGTGCTGCAGCCCATTGTCGTAAACGCGCACGTGTGTGTACATTTACAACATCAAAGCCAATCAGTCCCTCAATCAGAGATACCGAGAGAGACAGGGAGAACGAGAAGAGGTTAACGAAGCGAAGATTCGCGTATCGATATACATCGTGTATAATGGCGAGCCCTTCGTTATAATTTGATTCGAGAATGGGGCCAATAAGGATTACATTGTGCGGTTCCAGCTTCACTGTTCCGACAAATACACGAGAAAGAAATATGATGAAAAAAAAAAGAGAAACTAGTTGACTTACCTGCAGGGCGATATAAGCGGCTCCTTGGGCCAAGAGTCCGTGTGGCAAATGCGACAGAGGCCAAAACTTCCTGAACTCAAGCTCGGTGACTGCTGGAGTTGAGTTGGCTGCTGCTGTTGCTGCGACAGTTTCGTGACCTCGACCAGTGATTTCTTCCTCTTCTTGTCCAGCGCATCGACACTATCGTCGTGATGCTCGTCGATTTTTGATAATTCGCCATTTTCTATCGTAAAAGTTTGTCAGTTGCTACTGCTGCTGCTGTTGCTGCTGCTCTTCTCTGATCTTCCGCTGCTACCGATTGCTGCTGCTGCTGCTGTTGTTGCTGCTCAATCGCATTTACTGCAAAATTTATACTGCCGTAAACACGGGTGTATGCGTTGATATATGTTGACGCGTCAAACGTGCGGAGGACTGCTAGTGGCGCATATATGTGTATGTGTGTATACGTATGTGTATACAGATGCCGTAGCTGCAGTACACTGGCGTCATCGGCACATTGTTTGGCGAGAGGCGCGCATTTTATACTCGAACGAGCAGCTATACCAGCGCTCGAGCTTTGCACATACACACATGAACACACACTAGCCCTGATAGCTATATCGTCATTCGTGTATGTCTGTGTGTTTGCGAGTATACGATGTAACGTGGAGTAATCGATGTATATAACGTGTTGGTATATGTATGTGAAAGCGTGCTCCTTTGGCGCCGACTGACACTTTGTTACCCGGCAACCTCAAAAGTTAAATATACGGCCTCTGCTTTTCCACCCTCCAAGTGTTTTTCAATATCAAAGCTTTTGCATCGGATAAGTCTATAAAAAAATAACGAAGGTAACCAGAGCTTCAATTAAGCTCTATTAAGATAATTGCATTCAATATTCACTTTGACGTTAGATAACTGCTACTGCGATCTAAATCAATCACGTTATCGCCCATGTGTGGGTGTGTGATAGCGATGATTTGAGCCATCACTACTTGACAGTTGCGAGATATATAATAGAAGAGCTTATGACAAATTTGCCCGGTTGGGTGTATATCTTAAACTTTAATCAATCTCTTGACATCGCTAGATAATTATTTTCATTCGAAGCGTGTAATATTATAGATTTTACGATGATGATGATGAAGATAAAGATCATATCAGCCAGCCCACATCAGTGAATGAAACGTTTTTTTGCAAAATACATACACATACGGCGAGTACACGCGTGCGCTTAATTTTTCATCAAATACGCCGTCGCAACGTACTTTCCATGCGTTTGATGCATTTCTCTTGTGGCTCAACTTTATACGTATATATTATACATCGTACGTACAGACTTGAAAGTCGAAGTAAAAGAATATCACGGCAAATCGTTCGTATGCGTACACGAGTGTGTAGGGGTGTGAGCGCGCGAGCGTGCGAGAGGCGAAGGAAGAAAAAAAGTTATATATAGGCGAGCTCGAACTCGCAAATCCCTTGCATCGATCAATCTCTTGCACCCATCTCAGCGTACACACGTACGTATATACACAGACGCACACGGCCACGCTCGGCAGTGCTACGTACACACGTATATATATTTGAAGGAAAGCAAAAAAGTTTTTCTCGCTTTACATTTTCCAGCCGCCACAGCTACAACTGCACTTCGCCAAATTGAAACATTTTCGCTCTCGCTCCATCGCAGGCTATAATGTATAACTGTATGGTATACCTGCATATATATATTTATCGGTAATAGTTTGCCTACACGTATATTCAACGATGATTTTCACATTCGAGAGCGAAAAGCTCTCCCCTTCCTCTTTTCGGTCTCTCTCCTGTCCAGGAAAGCAACCGCACTTTTGTGGCCTCAGCCCTTAGCCGAATAATGAATTTGCAGCGGTGAATCGTGGATACACTCGAAGATTCTCTCGCATGACTCTCTCTCGCCATCCCTCTGGCCAATCCATTCGTTTAATTCTCAGTTCATTACGTTGCCTCGACGATATCGTAGAGTGGGTGTATGTACATACGAAAAAAAGTTATATATTTTATACGGTTCTGGACGACGATTGATACATTAATCAATCGGCGAGATAATAAATATCTAATGCATCGAGCGAGTCGATATGTTTGCTTCGAAGACGACGACGAGGACGACGATAACGCGCGAGACAGATACATGGAAACTAACTGAGAGAGTGAGAGAAAGGTAGGATTTTCCGTTTCAAGCTTTATACATGTACGACCCGCTGAAGGCAATAAAGTCTATCGATCGATCCTCTCGGCACAATGGCACATGCACCCACGCGCGAGCACAAGGGGCTGTGAGAACTGCCAATGTATAAAAGGATAAATACAATTCTGTTTAATGTTAATTTTGACGATTTGTTAATTTACATATATCGACGAGGGGAGCGCATGCGAGCTTGAAATACGATGGTAATCCGCGATGAGAAGGAAAATTGATTGTTTCGACGTATATATAGAGAGCAGCAGCGCATTCGAATCAATGACGAAATAAATCGACCCAGAGTTAGTAGTGCAGGTCAAGCTTAAGTCAGTTGATAGATGCAATGTGTTATCTGTATACGTATATGATACATTTGTGAATGTGTGTGTGTGTGTGTGTGTAAATGTAGATGTATGATATAGGCATGCTACATGAGTTTTTCTTTGGGCTCTGCTCGCGCGTGCGAAACGTTATTCAATGCGAAAGAAAAGCTGCGTGGAATAATTTAAGCTCTCGGTCAAAACTGCCATTGCGGGAAAAACACGTCGCTTATAGCAGCCAAAATCGCGCAAACAAAACACACACATACATAAACTTACACGTATGGGCGAGAAAACGAGAAAGAGAGCAGAGCTATACATACGGCTTGTCCCATGTACTTATCCTAAAGCGCTCGGATGACCTTGTTTTTCTTGGGGAAAACTTATTTTCGAGCTTACAAATATATATAGGCTGTTTTGGGGACGGATAAACGTGACGGGGCATGCAAACGATATAAGTGTTTTTCAACCTAAACTTTGCGAACGCGTACATACGTACGCGAGTGAATTAACATATTTTGTTACCCGATACGCAGCGCGGCGTACAACAGTGAATTCATTCCTATGAAATAATCCCTAATCGAATTTCAAACTCGGACAAAATTCATGAATATTGAAAAAAGCACTTTTTTTATCAACATAACCCAAACATTGATAGAAAACAGCGGCAGAAGCCGCAGCCGGAGTATGCGCACTCGCGAATTTGCATCGCTTAAATTTGCACGATCGCTTGCCATACGCTCGGAATGACAGCAAAACAAATTGAGGATTGCCCGCCGAAATGGAAACTGAAAAAAAAAATTCCCAGATTTTCGCGCGCAAACGCGCGTAACATCGAACATTCGTTCTAATCGCTTAACTCTCGCGTGATTCTACTTTATTGACTAGCGAGCGCGAGCGCCCCTTTGTCTCTCTCACTCTGGATTTTCCTTGTTTTCTGCGAGCCCTAACACGCAGCGTATGGACTAAATCGCTTAATCGTCGAGTTTTGCCGCGAATTTGTTATTTCTTTCCTCCCTTTTTTTTACTCGAAACTAGTACGAAACGAGAACTACAGACGAGTCGCAGCCTCCCATGATTTGAACGAACTATCAGGCTTAGGATTTTTTTATTTTCAACCCATCTTCTTTTAAGTTTCCTGCTACGACCACCAATTGTGTTGTTATTTCAATAGAATGAAGGGTGAACATTGAATGATTAAGTGGACCCTTTGTGAGAGCTTATCGTTGAACTTTTTTCTCTTTCATTTCGCTTGCTTCTCCCATTTATTTTTTAATCCTGCTATAATGAGGCTTCAATGACTACGTCGATTTGAACTTTCATTGGCTTCTTTTCTGTGAATATTTCAATTAGCAATTGATTACTACAAGCAATAATCAAAACTGCGAATATGACAAAATCAATATAGAAACCTATGTCTAGAATATGTAAAAAATCAAATTTATATCAATTCAAGTTACATTGGATCATATTTTCCACGAGAAATTACAATTTTTTAATCAAGCAAATCTGTGGTCTTTTTTTCCTGTACAATGAACATACATTAAACGCCGAGCCGACATAAGTATAGCGCGGGGCATGGAATCAGAATGTTTATTCGAAAATGGCCGACAGCATGAGAGAGTGGGCATTAATGAAATGCACATTCATAAATAGCGCACGCTCGAGCACACGCTCGGAACTCGCTCGCGATCATCTCTCAGCCGATCATTGCTCAACTGATAAATAATTACTTGACGCTGAATACCTGGCAACAAAATATAAATTCGAGCTTTTGTGTACGCGCGCGTGTGTTTGTGTGTGTGTGCGCGTATATGCCATGAGGACAAAAGCGTTGACCACCGCTCTGTGCAGCTGGAGCTCGGGCCAATTTTAGCGCGTAATTCCACAACGGCCCTCGTTATACTCTCGAATAAACATTTCAGGTAGATTTAAATTTTCTCCCATTTGGAAAATTACTCCTGATGACAATTTTCTCGGGCTTTCTCTCTCCTTTCCCTCTCGTGCGCATGGAATTCGAGTAATCATTAGTGTTCGGGACGGGAGTAGGGGATACATAATTCAAAACTTGAGCAATAAACGCAGCAATCGATGGAAATCACGCGAATCGTTGAGAAAAAGGCAAGCTAAGTAGCCATAAGCAGATAGTTGGCTTTCTATATTAATAATGCTGAGCGAACCAGGAGCCCCAGCGAATCAGCCAGCTAGCACGCAGGCAACAATAAGGCCGAAAAGCTTCAGCGAGATGTGGATTACGCGCATCAAGGAGCTCATTAAGGCAGCGATCGAGCTCGAAAATAAGAAGGAAAAAAAGGCTGGCAGGCAACTAGGGAGAGAAGAAAGTAGTTTTTCAGTGGTGGTGGCGGCGGTGGTGCGATCATTATTTCCCGGTGAATTTCCGCGATTCTGCCTTATCTGAAATTGGAAATGCTACCCCTAGCGCGCGCGTGAGTTCCTCGTCTATTGCGGTGAAAGAGGAAGGCCCGCAGTTCTCTCGGAAATATGACCGCGAGTGAGAGACTGAGAGATCTTTCGCGCGCGCACGAGCGAGAGTTTTGAGGATAAAAGAAATTCAGTGAGAGAGAGAGAGAGAGAGAGAAATGGAATCGACTATGCAACGCGGCTCGCGATAAAGCTCAATCGAAAAGCAGGAGAAAGAAGAGGGAGAAAACGTCGTAGCAGAAAGTGACGAAAGGTAACTGTTTTGGTGCTGGCGTACACTAACCTTCCTCGTCAACTGTCATTCCCGCTGAACGACCTCATGGCTCTATACGTGGCCCTCGGAGAAATTATCAGTCGTCGGCTCGTTTTTTTTTTTTTTCGGTTTTTTTTCTCTACTCTGCTCTCAGTCACTCTGGTGCTGCAGCGAAAGCTCCCCGAGTGTCGATGGCCGATAAGTTGAGCGTGGTGTATGCAGCCGAAGGGTACAATCAACGCCTAGCAGCCATGCCTGACAGACATCTTTTTTCGCTACTGCTGCGGCGACTGCTACTGCTACCTTCTTTTGTTTCCCTCGCGTCGTCGTCGTCGTATCCGCATAATAGGTCAACCGATATCTAATTTCCGTCTTGCTAGCGCATATATATGTATATTATGAGAGAAACGCTCGCAATTGGCCGCGTCGTAACTTTTGCCATCATCGGCTTCAACTGCCGCCACTGTTATTGTAAGCCCAAAGAAAACTCAATTTACCGACTGGCGCGTGAGGCCTTTTTCTCTTTTTCGATGATTTTTTTCCCTATTTTTTCCATCCATCGCTCGTGTGTACTGCTCTATTATTGAAATGGTGTTATATAGGTACATAGAAGAGAGCGAAATAGAATAGTAAGAATCCAATCAATGGGTTGGATGTTTTTTTCAGGCGAGCTCTCAGTCTCTGTCGCTCGTATGTGTCAAAAAGAAAGAGAAAAAACACGCACTCATAATCTTATGCACCTATTACGAATCCTCATTCATTACTGCTCTAGTTCTCTTCATCTCGTGAATTTGTCTTTAAACGTTATGTTTTTTCTCTTTTTCTCTCTTTGGCTGGTCTTTCAGCGCAACAAATATAAGGTATTCATGGTTTTATTTGGTTAGTTTTTTTACTTCCAAGAGGCGAGCTACATCGGCGCAATCACGCTCCACTAATGCTGAAAATGAAATTTCATGCCTGGACGTGAAGCGTGATGTTATTGCATCCTTCTTGTCTATCATTTGTGTGTATAGTTTATACGCGTTTGTGTATATGCAGATAGCACCTGCGTACCCATTATGACTTGCGCAGGATGAGAAAAACGTATTATATTATACATCGGGTAAGGAGGCTAAAGTCAATGAACGACTGTGGAGCGACGAAAAATTATGACGTGTGACGCTCACGAGTGAAAAGAAGAACTAAATGAAACAGGAGGAAGAAGAAAAACGAACAGTTACATGTTGTCCTGTGTGTGCACGCGTGTGTGTATGTATACGTGGCCACGGCGAGAGGTGCGTTTATTTTATTTCTTCGTGCAAACCCAAGCCTTTTAAAGCACGAAAAGCAAAATTGCTCAGTGACGATGTGTCACTGCTGTTGCTGATGCTACTGTATGTATGTACGTGTGTTTGCGCTTTGCGCGCGTACGAAAATACATTAGTATTGGATGTGTACTTGCTTGTATATGTATACGAGTTATAAAAAGCACGTACGGTATTACTTTTTTCATCCGTGACACAGAACATTAATGAATAGGATTTTTATATTATTTGAAGCCGAGTGAGCAAGAGAAAAAGAGAAAGACGACCTTATATGTATGTATATCTTCTTTACGAGACTCGAGTTTTTTTCTTTAACTACAAATTTGTGCGAGCTTGCGTATGTGAAAAAAATAGGCATAAAATATCAAAACGTTATTAACGAATTTGAAAAAGCCTCTGTTAAAAAATAAAATGCAAATTGATGTAGAAATAAATGTAGAGTGAGCAGAGTGTGGGCGTGCGAGGGCACACTATTTTCCGGTGTACGAGAGTGAAAGAGCGAGAGAAAAATTTTCACTAACCACCGGCTCATCTCATCAGCAAAAGCTTCCCGAACCAGGGCGCAAAAAAAATATTATAAGATCGCACGAATCTCATCCTCGCGGCTGGTACGTGAAAATCCTACGGATCGAGAGGCCAAGAAGATGAAGAAGGAAGCGTACGGTGCATCACAATACGTCCGCGCTTGGAAGCAACTTGGCCCAAGAGATAGAGAGTGGGAGAGTAAGAAAGTGAGACGAGAAACCGAGAGAAAAAATATTTGCCGTTAGAGACGGAAAAGAAAAGCGGATCGTCGAAAATTGCCTTTAAGGAATTTGCCGCTACTAGGAGAGAGATCTCCATTCCCGCGGTTAAAAATCAGGACTGCGGGGATGAGAAAAGAAAGAGAGAGAGAGAGAGAGAGCGAGTAAAGCAGAGAAAAAAAATGAATATCCAAGTGAGGTAGAAGAACGAAGCGCGCATATAGAGCCTGAGAAACCGACACGGCCCATGCACAAAGCCATAAATCAGAAAGGTAGAAAGGTAGTGAAGCGGCACTTTAAAAGATTCAATTCAGTGCCTTGGCTGCTTGAGCGTGCTCGCTCGTCTACCTCCCTCAACCCCCTGAGTCCGTCGATGAGCTGCTGCATGGAGTTAATTAATCTTCATAATCCACAAGGGGTATATATAAGCCTTCTTTCAACAATATAGCATAGTCTTGGTTTCATTCTTGCGGCCTGAGCCGCGCGCTATTGTATATAGCGCATACAGAGAGACGAGATCCTCGATTTCGCGGAAAAGAAGCGCCTCGGCTCGAGCCGCGACTCGAGTGCAGGATAAGAGGAAGAGAGGGAGGTAGAAAAAGAGAGCAAAAGAGGAAGGGCAGGGATTTTGTGTCTTTACATAGAGGCCCTGCAAGTAGAGCTAGAAAACATTTCATTCTACGTAAAAAAAGCTCTGCCCTATGGCGGTCTCTTTTAATTTTGGCTCACGAGGCGATTATTTTCAAAAACCACGTTTATTTCGTAATAACAAGCCATATCACAGCGATTTTGTCTCATGCATATGCACGCGAGCTGTGAAAAAACATACAATATACATATTTATGCACTTATTAACATACACAGTATACGGTATACGCACCACGCTGTAATAATGCAAACTTACGATGTGCGGCTAGGCAAATTGATAAAAATACTACCCCTGGGAAATTCGAGGAATGCGTGCATATACACGATACCTGCAATGGTATATAAGACCAAAGTGTAGGTATAGCCGAGCAAGCCAGAGCAAAACTCGATACGCCAATACAGACTCGCGGCAGAAAAATATGCGTATACGTCGTACATAATACTCGGCAAAAATATTTTTGTTTTTCCATCTTCTTCTTTCGCTCGCTCTCAACTTTCATACGTCAGGTGTGTACATTTATGTAAGTATTCTCTTTGTGTATCGAGTATACGTACACATTAAATATGTATGCACGCATTGTGAAAACTGAATGGAACTCGATGTGTAACTTTTGTGATTTACCCGCGAGGCGTACTGCGAGCGAGCATCAACGAAGCCAAAGATTTGCGCACTTCTTTTTATTTTGCAAAGTTCTGGTAACATGTAGTAATGCATGTAATTCCATAGTTCAAAAGCAGATAAGTAGAAAGGTTCGATAATGACGCGTAAAATCGTTGGCGTACGTATCGCGTAGCGATAGCGAACTCGACGCTTCGAGTCTAGAGGTGCTTTTAAAGCTCGAACATCGTTCGATTGCTCGACATTGTACGTATGCGTACATTTGAGTTTTCTTCGACTCGTAGACTAGTGAAAACGTACCGAGCTCGCTCGCGTACTGATACGCAAATAAACAGAAGTTCGCCGCAAAGTACGTCGTCGCGAAAAATACGGAACTTATATTACTTTATTTTTTGCCGTGAAAGCGCGAAAATCACCACTGCACTTTGTTCGCGTATACACTGCGACGCTATTACGAACCTTTGGGAAACTTATAAATAGCCGTCAGTAGGAAGCGCTTGGGTATTTTTTTGCATCGCTCACGCTCGAGTTATACCCGAGAGTCGCACTATATTCGGATGCTCGAATGCGCCGAGTATGATGCTGCTGCTGTTGCTTTATGCACGCGTCGCAGCACAGAAGCCAGAAAGAACTTCCGGGGCTCGTTGAAATGACACGTTATTCGAATATTTTGAGTATAATTTTACCTGCGACGAATTGCAGAAGAATATCATATTTTGTTCAGAAAAATATATTATAAAACGCTCGGAATTGCGATGAAAATTTGCTCTCACGCGCCTCGCAATTGCTTCTAAACTTTATAATCAAGTTTTTAATGGGTAAAATTGTTGTTTCGCGATGTTGATTGTGAGTCTAGGTAGCTGAATTGATCGTATAGAGCGAGTGCGTCAGACAAAAAATAAACTACAGTTTTTTTTCTATTTATTACTTTTTTCCCGTTTTTCATCAGAACTATAATATCTGAGTTTTCCGAGGCAGTGATTTCGTTCGTTTGAATTACAATGGGGTTAAATACGTGATTGTTTCGAATCAATTTTCTCGAGTCAACTACTCTGTTAAAAAATAGAAAAAAATATATAAATGTGAGAGAGAAAAAATTGATGCAACTTATTACATTAGTTTATATAAAAAAAAAAAAAATACACGTATATAGACGAGAGGAATAAAATTCACTCAGAACATATTCAAATTGCAATTAAATTGAAAATGTGACATTTTTAAAGTCCGCTGCGTAGTTGCTCAAAATACTTGGCGTGCGAAAAATGTTTAAACAATCATGAATAAATTGCGCTGCACGGTAGACTCGTTGAATCAAACTTTTTTTGTCAAAAATTGAAAAAATATAAAAAGTTGGGTCAAATTACAACCAATGAAAAAAATAAATAAAACCACTGGAACGAAAAAACTATCGTAGCTTAACAAAATGATTGCATGGAAAGCTCGACAGCTTTAGAATCTGTCAGCGATTCATGTACAGTCAAACAAGCTTTAACAAGTCACCAAATGAACTGTTCATCGTGCGCGTAGCCCACCTCGAAAGAAACAATAGCTTTCACAGGTTGCAGCCTGGTACATAGAACGTGTATATCTCTCGCGTACGTAAACGTACGTTGACTCTATCTCGGGTCTATGAGGCAGCTTTTCTGGAGCTTTGATAAACGACGACGTTGGCGCGCATGGAGAAATTCCAGGGTGAAACGCGCGCCAAGGTATAGGCCAGCTGCCAGAGCCTAGAGCTGTCTGTTTAGTGTGCGCGTAGCTCGATAAATTCGCGCACATACGCGGGCTAAACGTGCTTAGACGCTGCATGCCGTAGTTGTTGTTGTTGTTGTGTTTTTGTCATCGTATAAGGACTCTAGCTCCAACACGTACACACCCATACATAAAAGCTGGATATGGTCCCATATGCCTGAAGCGCGTGCGGCTGCAGCAGCTCCGAGACACAAATTTTCCGCTCAAGACACGAGACTCTCGGAAGCTGCATCGTGCGCGCTTTATTGTATACCCTGTGCTGCAACACCTCGAGCTTTCTTTCTCTTATATATACCACTAAAGCCGCGCCTGTTCCCCCACTACAGCTCATTTACATTAAAACAAGTTGGCGCGACTGTACTGACGAATTATATACGAACGCCACTAAATTTTTGCTGCTGCTGCTTCTGCTCTGCGCGTCTGGTACTACATTATAGAGAGCTGTATTTATGCAAAAATATCGCGTGCGCGCACGTTAAGTGCCGCGTGTGTATCGTTTCACCAGTAGTTGAGGCATCGAGAGAAACGAGAGTCTACTTTCGTATGTATGCAGTTGGCAAAGTAGGTCAGCAGTGACAATTGTAATCCCTGCCCCACTCCCAGCCACTCGTATACTATATGAGTGCGCGCGTAGCGCAGAAACATTGCCGAGCGATGTAATATGGAACTTATGTAATTATACACGACGTGCGCACCCTGTATGTATGTATGTGTATATGAGAAAGAGGCAAAGGCTTCGGGGCGAGCGAACCTTGTTCTACAAGCGCTCAACGCAGTCGCGACGTCGTCGTCGTCGCAGTCGCCGTAGTCGCCGCCATCGTCCCCCTCCCTCGATTTACCCTCCTGTTCCCACTTTGCATAGTAATTAAAGGATAAAAAACAAAGTCGTATCGCGTGCGCAGCAGTGGCAGGCAGTAGCAGCTGAAAAACTCGCGACGCGTGTTCCTTTACTTTTTTCAACTAGAATATGTATATATGGCAGCTAGCGATTTCGTGAGCTTTTGAATTATTGTTTCGTGAAAACTTTGCTCCACAAAGTCGTTGCGAAATTTTCTTGTCTACATGTTGGTAAACACATACATCACAATTCGTACTTCGAGTAAATAATTAAAGTCGATGCAAATTTCGGCCGATTTCGCATGGGTTCACCGAGAGTGCGCGCGCATTACTCGTGCGCATAACTATAACGTCACTATATAGCTAATGAATACATTCTCATGCAACCACAAGCAAATAAATTTAACCAAGTACGTATTTTATTTGGTTTTGTATGTGAATTATCATCGCGAAAATTTTCAACGCGCGAACATACATTTAGCACATTTTTGATAAAAACGACACGTGACAAGAGTAAAAAAGAGCGAACAATCAGGAGTGGAATCGATAATTTCTATACCATTTCGCGCATGTTTATTTTATCACATGAAAAGCGAGCGATTTTTTGCGCTTGTGCATTTCATTCTTGCCAGTTGCGTTGTACATAGCACAGCTCGAAATACAGAGAAAAAATCTGCGACAACATTTACATCTCTCGTTCTCTCTTTCTATCCCTCGCACGTGCGCGTACATACGTCCAAAACAAATTTTCGAGAAAAAAAATACATACATACACTCGCACACATACACGCGCACACACACGTCGCACATCAAAACATGTTAGTGAAAGCTGTGTATGCAGAGTACGTTTTTCCCTTTTACACACGCGAAGCTTTTACTCTGATAAAGAAAAAAACATGCACTTTTTTGCGAATTGCACAACAACAAAAAAAAGAATTCTTATCCTGCCCATCATCTTCAAGGCTTTTTTTGCAACATTGTAGACTTAACGTCACTTTCCTCGCGTGCTCGTGCACTAATACGCGCATACATTGCTCGAAAAATACATGCAACAAGGCTCACATATACAATGCAAACATCAAACTACATTGCTCTCTGTTCCACTCAAACCGTCTGATACACATAAAATACATATTATATATTTCATTGTATGTGCATCTATGTATGTTTCTCTCTGTGCTCGTATGCACCAAGGTGGCTTTTCTTCTTTTACATTTCGTCACAATGACGCGCGTAAGAGAAAGAAGGAAATAGAGAGGGATAAAGAAAACGAGAGGAAAAGCTCGGCAAAAGCTCAAAGCTACATATGGAAATTCATATTTTCCATTTTGCCAGCGTTGTTTCCAGCTTATTGAGCAGGCGCGCCAGCAACATACATCAAAAGCTACTCAATGCCATATATGCACCAGCGTGTAGGTATATATCACGTAATGCACTGTACTTGCACTGTACACAGCACATGCAACACATGCCCGTATTAAGTAATTGAAAAAAAAATTGTTCGCACAAAAATTATGTAAGTGCATTTATTTTTCATTCACAAAAATAAAAAGAATAAGTTGACTATTTTGGGGTTTTGCTTGATACTCGCACACATATTAAAGCTCCCGAGCTTTGTGCACAGAAAATACAATTTTCAGTCTTCCTCGTGAGATTTCAAGCTTCGTTGCTGTTTTTCCTGCGTGCTGGCTCATACGTGTGTTAACGTTGCTGGTGCGCGCTATTTATATATATATTTTATACTTTATGAGGCACTTTTCAGTACTTTGCATTCTTTCAGGGGAAATAATGAAAATACCAAAATTAAAAGCAAAACTGGCATACTTTCTCACTTTTGCACAAATATGAAAAAGTTTCTTAATCGTAACACGAAAAAATTGTTATGTATTTTTTATTTTAAAAATAAATCAAATCACAACAAAGGTGTTTCTCATTAAAAATACAAATGTAATATTTTCAATTTCAAAAATTCAAGTTTTTATTCAGTTATTAGTCTTCTTTTGGTGAGAAATACAAATCGATGCACATCTTACAACTCGTTATGGAAAAAAGTTTCATATTCGAAAATAAAAAATGAAAAAGCCGCATGCAATTTGCCCGACTGTCAATACAAGGTCAAAGTCAGAGCGTGTTTACAAGCTGTTGTTAAAATACAAAAAAGGACACTATCGCGCCGTGACAGTATTGAACTTGTCATACTACAAAGATCCAGAGTCTCATCTGCAGCGAATTTTGCTGTGTTTCAATGGCCGTGTCAGACCTTTTTATCCATTTTTTCTGTTCTCTCTCGCTTGGTGGTACTATTTATATATTGCACACGGATACATGGCGACAGAACTTCAATACTTTGCCATCCCTCGTTGTTCCCGAAGAATCAAGTTACACGATTTTCGAAAGCCAGTGCTGACAAGTGCTGATTTTCCGATAAGTCGCTCTCTTCCCGTTTACTATATAGATGCAGTATATCTATGTACATCCCGGTACTATAGCCTTGCAACCCCTATGTAGAATGCAGAATGCACGTGAAAGCTCAACGAGGACCAACAGTTTACTTTTGAACTTACTACTTTGAGCCCAAAAATATTTTTCTTTCGATTACCTTTCGGAATACTAACATAATTTCAAAATTTAATTTTATTACTTACTCCCTGTTACGATCAAGAGTGAGATTATCTAAAAAAGTTGCTTAAACAAATTTACACTTCTTTAAGATTAACACCCACAAAAAAGCAATCACACAATTGACCTAGCACGATGCCGAGATCTGTATGGATACAGCTTGTAAGAAAAATTAATCTCTAATAAGTAAACAAAAAAATTAAAAAAAAAAAATAATAATAATAATAATAATAAAGTGAAAGAACGGTATCAGCAGAACTTTGTTTTAATTAAAAAGCTTCGGCTGAAGCTGACTAGCTCAACGTCAAAAGCAAATCGGAGTAGAGAACTCCTGTACTCGTGTTTCATATACTACATAACCAGCAAAAAGTTTTGTCACAACGATCGTGCAGCTAAGCTCATTTAATAAGAAAGTGTGAAAATGGCTTAGCTGAGGGGATCGGAAAAAATTAAACGCATTTTTTAAAGAAATTGTAACGATTGAATATTGAATGACCCATAGGTCAACGTATATTCTGACCAATTATGAAAAACAATAAATTTCGAGATGGCAGAAGTTGAATGTATCCAATAGCAACTGCATCAGCAAAAGTCTATATCCGCAAAAGTAGTCTTACTTTTTCTTTTAATTGACATGGTGGTTAGTTTTATTCCATTTGAGTCTGTGTGTGGGATTATGTGTATAAAACTATAGAGAGAATTAAGTTCGAGCAACCACAGAAGCGAGACAGTAAAAACTATCAAAGAACCAGCAGTTAGGAAAGTACCACCTGTTCGGAAAATAGCTTGCAAGCTTATCTTGCGAAACCGTTGTAAGTGAGGAGTGTCGCAATTTTATTGATGATGTGAATCACTCAAAGCGTTGGTAAGGGTCTTGATGGGCCTTCGTTCAGCAAACTAAATGGAAAGCTTAGAAAAAGAGCCCACCAACGTCGTGAAATAGCTCAGGCTCAAGGGTACAGAACAGTCTTTTTCCGAAACTTAACTCTTTCCAATTGATCAAAAAACGTGTATTTTGGTCTTGTATCTCATCACAATGACATAGGATGGGAACTTTCCAATTATTATTTTCGTCGATACATCCGTGTACAATACGCATCACGCAAAAATAAGCGAGTACATCGCCTTTTTTTCTTTTTCGTACATATTATATAGATATTACATATACGTAAAGCTACGAACAGTTATAATCATATAGTGATTCGCTTATTATTATACCCGTAGAGAAGAGATGGAGTCTGAATAATCCCGGGGTCAAAGAGCGAATCTTTTGTTTGGCCGGCTGCACGTGGGCGTATAACGCGCAGAGGATTTCGATTTTATTTTGGCCCATAGCTCTGTATGTACGAAACGAAGAGGGATGAGCGATTCTCTCGCAATCCATTGTTATCGGCTTGAAATATACGTGCTATATAGATGTGTACGTATGTGCATACAGTCCCATAGAGAGCTGTTAGTAAAATTTCATACCTATAGGAAGGTACACAAGGCAACGACGACAACGAGAGCTTGCGATCGCATTCTTTACAGTTGGGATCGACAGTCGCTGCCTGGGATTGTGAAATATAGGTATGTTTATACTGTGACCTGCAATTAATAGACACGTTTTATTGTAATTATTAATAGAAGTTAAAAATTGAAAAATAAGAAAAAAAAATTAAATCTTCAGCGTAATAATATATTTTATATGCGCATATGAACATGCCGTAGAACCGTTAACGCCAGTATAACGCGTTAGCTTTGAAAATTAATAAATAACTTGGAGCTTTTTATGAGCCTCAGCTTTAATTAAATCATCGGAACAAAATTAATCAAAAGTCCTCAATGGTTCGGCTCTCTTTTCTGTCTCTATTGCCCCGCGCATCAAAGTGCAATTGTGCCCGAGTATTTTGATAATTCACTCGCTCTGTCAGTCAGCGCAACTTCACATTCGAAATAATCCGGACAACAGAGCGAGCCACACAAGCCGTAACTGCATCTCGCGCTCGCACGTTGGCGTGTGCCGAATACAATAAGCCACCACGTATAATACACAGTGAGAGGGTGTTTGTCTGTGGATTCTCGCGACAGTGCACAACAATTTTTGTCGACATACGTAGAGTAGAGGTAGCATTGAACGGATTTGGCCATGTGCAGTGCTCTTATACTCGGTGCTGTTCTCTCGCGTCTTTTGTCGTCGTTCGATATGTATGTGTGAGCTCGTGCATGCGTAGAAACCGGCAGGTCAGTAGGTATAGAGTCGTGCGCAGTGCAGCGCAGCCCGCAAATTAGTCTTTTCGCGCGCACCTACTTATTAAGTACAGTACGCTATCACTTGGTACTATAGCTACTGATGCGCTTTTGTGAAGCCGTGTGATTAGGTCGATCCATTCCTCGCACGGCTGCCACTATAGCTCGTATACGTATACATAGACCAGCAGCCGCACTCATCCCAAACCTCCGTCTCTCTCTCTCTCTCTCTCTCTTTGTAATTAGCTAGTTAACAACGCCACATTCTATCTATCTATATTTGATGTCTATATACACATCGTAGTACTGGTTACATGTATATAACCTGGGCGGGGGTCAGTAACGCTTCAAAGATCAGCGAGCATAAAGCTCGTCCGTCTATCTGCCGATGTACGCATGTGTACGTGCAAACTCACCAGAGTTTGTGAATATGTGTGCGCAAACACTGGCTCTGGCTGAAGATGCAGATTCGCGCATGAATTCGTGAGTTTGGACTTATTTGCGCGCAAATAAACTCGTGCAGCGCGCGATATATTCAATGTTGGTTTTCAAAATTCAAACTTACGTGCTATTGGATGTAAAAAAAATTTTTTTTGCTTTTTCACAACTTTGCAAACTGCACATTTGAGAGAGAACTTTTTTCGCGACGACTTGCCAGTGTTATGAAAACTGATAGTGACAATAAACTTTATTTTCATATAACATAACAAAATTGATTCTGGATACAAGAATCTTTATTCTGTTCCTGTGAATTCACGTAAAATATTGACTTCAAAAAGTTTTTTTATAATCAAACTTTTTGCTACGCGGCACAAGCCACGATGAGAAAGTATCGACTCTATGAATTTTTAACCCGCTCGTAAAATAAGGGAAAATGGATAATTTTTTAATAACCCGTTTTGAAAGATAACCACTACTTTTTTTTATGAATTTTTTACAAAAAAAATTATCCAAGAAATTTTCCAAGAAAGATCCTGCAGACTATAAGTTAATTTGTAAAATAATCAGGCTTTGTGCACACTCTGAGACATATTATGACTTCCACGTTAGGCCAAGTGATAATTAGATCAAAAGTTTGCTGGGTGGCATAAAATTGTGCATCATTTTTCGAACAACTTATGCATAGAGCTGTAAAGCAAAGCTACATCCAACTCTTGTTGACAGTCGAGCTTGCATGAGTTAACAACACTATAGGATGTCGTAAAACCAAAGCTTCTTTCGTAATTACAAGTAATATTACACCTAGAGTCAAATCTAGTTTAGAACGAAGTGCGTAATTCCAGAAAAATAAAGGCACATATTTGCAAAATTGAGTACGTCGCACTACATTGCCCACATAATGTATCCATAAAACCACATTTATATACTTGCCGAAGGTAAAAAAAAGAACGAATGTATGGTTGTATATCAAGGAATCGCCTTGGTAAGTTTAACAGTTCCACACACGATACGTGCATGTGTGCGTGTCTGCGTGAGCGATACGTATAGGCATCTATACGCAAGGATGAAACGAAGCTGCTAGTCTAGTTGTAGTCATCTCCTTTTCTCTTTCTCAAGAAGTATATTCCCGAGTAAAAAGTTAACTGCAAAGTAGCAAGAGGGAAAAAGAGAACAGCAGCTGTAGCTTGACTCACGCCATAGCAGCTTTGGCCGTGCTATATACAGCTCGTCAGACTTTGCCTCGCGCTTTCTCTCTTGCTCGTTTCTCTCTCTCTCTCTCTCTTTGTACCCGCGCAAGCACGTCGCACTTCTGGCTGCTAGGAACGAAGCTAGCTCTACTCTACGAGCTGTGTATATATATAACACCAGGTGTTATACGTGCTGTGCTCCAACTGTTGTGTTATATTATTATATATAAAAAAAGAGTAAACTTTGCTGAAAATGCGTGCGAAGGAGATATCGATGTGGCACGCAGCTTTTCACTTAACACCAGACACCCCCGCGTACACCGTACCTGACTTTATCTATACATGTATATATCTTTCTACACGAGAAGTCTTCTTTCTCATCTCTTGTCTTGTATAGCTCGGCTATTATGCTGGAAGATGCCTTCTTCCTGTGGGGCCTCTCTTTACGAGCGTCGTAAAAATTTCCAACTCCCCATAGCCAATTGTTCGTTAATGGGAGCTTGCGCGTAAGCTCTCCCTCTCTCTCTCACTCGTCCATGCGCGCCACCTACCTATATACACCTATATAGAACATAATACTTCCTCCGGAATAATATAAAGACGGCAAGCGAGAAAGCGGAGAGAGAGGGAGAGAGGGAGGGAGAGAGACAGCGGGTGGCACACCAAAACTCGAAGACTCTGATGGATTATTGAAAAACTTGGACGTCTCGCTTAACTCTCTTTCTCTCTATCTTTATCTCTGTATCTCGAAGCACGACCTATTATAACACATGATATATTTAAGCGATGTGTATATAGCGTCGATCCTCACTGCCTAGGTAACGCCTGGATTATTAAAACTCACGAACCAGCTACGACTCGTGTCTTTTAATAATTATGCCATCGTAATTCTTCATTCGTGAAATATTTTATTACATGACAGATTTTACGAGCGTACAATATATGCTGTTACCTTTGCAAAATGAACATTTTTTTTCACTTTTTTAGTATTTGTTTGACTGGTAGCCTATAAAAAGAGTTACAGAAGAGCTTTTTTGGACTGGAAAATAATTTTATTTTTTAATTTTTTTTCAATACTAACGTACCGGCAATAATACGTGAAATGATATCGTGAAATGATAGCACGATGTAAATCTGCCGTTTTGTGTAAACTTTTTTAAGTCTACAAAATAAAGTTTATGGGTTTCTGGGTTTTTGATTCCATGAGTATACCTTTGAATTCACTTGAGCATATTATGGAAATCCTACGCGTACGAGTTGAAATTCACTCAAATTGAATTTTCTAGATAATATTCGTTTTGAGAATATGCTAAAACTATATTTTTTACATACACTAACTGAAACGTGTCTAGGGTCAGTTTCTTCAATACTTTACGTCGTACCTAACAAAATAAAGCCAGGTAGGTAGGCAGCGACACTGAGCTTTTCTTTATCTACTAGCTCATTCCCATGTATTAACGCTGTTATAATTACTGACTCCTTAATTCTTACGCGTGTACAGCTGCTTCTTACGCCCAGATGTATATTATATGTATATACGATTACACTCGTGTGCCATCTTTTATTTTATACTCTTTCTCTGGCGGAATACAGCGCGTTATTAAATTTTCTAACGCTATGAAATTTCAAAGAAATATTAAAACCATTGTCTGGCCATGGCGAGGAGAGTAGAAGGCAAGTATTAGCGGATAATTTTTGCAGCTCGCTCGTTAAAGAGTTTGCGTGATTAGCGCATGGATGGTGCAAAAGAGCAAAGAAAATAATTACCGTGCATGCAACATAATCTCCTTAACGATTATAGTGAAGAAAGAAACATTCTATAACGAACAAACATTCGAAATGATTTACTTTCAATATTCATTCGGGACTCGTGCCCTGTGCCTGGTGCAACAGCAGAGAATAGCTGAAGAGGGTGAAAGAGCTAGAGTACGAGAGAGCGAGAGAGAGAGAGAGACAAGAAGAGCAAAGTTTGCTCGACACGGCTATCTTCGTGGCTGCAATCCGATCTCCAAACAAACTACCGAGAGAGTGAACTTTCGAGAGGGGGCTTGCATGGTGCGCGCGTGAAATCTACGTATATAGTGGTACATACACACCCACACCCTAGGTGGGTGAAACTCATTTCAAAACTGAACTTACCACGTGGCAGCCCGCGTACGTATACGCACAATTTAGGCTATACCCAGGAGCCACGCGTCTTGATACTTAAGAACAGTGCGTGTTTTATCGATATCGTGCGCTGCATTATACCTTGAAACAATGGTCTAAACACTTACAATATAACAATTAACAATGGTCTTCATAAATAAAATGATAAATTTTAAGAGCGTGGAAAAGTATTCTTTTATTTTCTCTCACAGAGCGTCTATATTAAATAGAATTTATTTGCATCAAAGAGCAAGTAAAACCTATTGATACTATAAATATTAACAGTTCGTATGAGTGCACATCCAAAAAGATAAATCTGCATATAATATATAGAAAGATCTTTCAATGGCCTTATACACGTGTAAGCTCCTCGTCATCGTCGTCGTCGTAGTACGCTAAAACGTGGCATTGAGTGAAAATTCTCACTTGCTTCCAGCTCCTGGTGTAAAGCTGTGCGGTATATAGCAAAGCTTTTGCTTGGCGCGAGCTTTTTCCAAGAACTTGAACGTGGCGTACTGCACACACAGCTCGATCTTGGGTTCGCGCGAGTATTCCGCTCTCGTAACAAATTTCACTCGGACAAATCCACCTGAATCCCTGGGCCCGGGGTATCATTTATTTGGCTGGAAATCGGAAGAAAGCTCGAGCGCGCGCGACGCTCCCGTAGCAGCAGAACAATGGTAGAATAACGGAAGCATCGTAAGTACACGGGTAAGAGGGAATGAAAAAGCCTTGTACGCATGGAGCTCCGAAGAAAAAGCTCGCCGTCTGCGTCTCAGCAGCTGCATATATATACGCTGCAAAAAAAAACATTAAGGTGAAGCGAGTAAACGCTTGTTTCAATAAAAAAGAATAGTTGCTGATCCAATTGGACTTGTTGTTGCTTTCGTTGATCTTATATTGCTCTGCCTTATATACAACGAGCATACACATATACACACCACCATAGCTGCGCAAAAGGTCTTTTTATGGATGCAGTTGGTGCGCGCGCACGAGCATCGAAAGAAAGAGAGAGCGAGTATATTAGACTCTCGATCTTGTTGAGAGAGGATGAAGTGATCACGAGACGAGACTTCAAAAGACTTGGGGGGCTCCCGTTTTATTTTATTTATTTGTTTTTTGTTTCTTTTTTGTTTTTGCACTCGCGATCGGAAAACTTCTTTGAAGATTTTTCCCACGGTATCAGAAGGAGAAAAGCATTTAAATCGAAATCTCTTACTGCAACAATGATTGTTTGTTCGGTTACGAAGGGAGAGAAAAAACGACGAAATTCGATATCGAGGAGCTCATTTTGACTGATTTAAATTCGATCGGAGCCGTCAAGCTGAAGAAATGAATTCGACTCTTCGAACAAATTACTTTTATTAAAAAACCTTCATAGGGTATTTTCATTCTGTTTAGGAAACTTAATGAACGCAATAGAAATCATTTTCAGGCCTCAAGTTATTTTTTTAGAAAATATATTTTTAATCTGTAACTGCTCGTGCGCTCGACGTCACACACTTGCTTCGTGCAGCTCGCATACGTTTTTCCCTCAGTATAAAATGTCACCCAGTTTTTTACTCAAATTGATTCTCAACCCGTGCGAAATTCCTTAGGCTTATATATTTTATTTTGCACGTCAAGTGAAAATCTAATCTCGCAAAGCCCGCGAGCTCTGACAGCTTTTCACGCTCGCTCGCAGCACGGAAAGTAGGGAAAAGAAGTAGTAACAGCGTTTCGAAAAACAGACGCACACCGTTGCGGAGAAGCTGAAGTAAATTTCGCACGACGATTTCGGGTATTTTGCGAGCGAATTTTTAATACGTGCAACGCCACACATGTGAGCCGAGGGCCGAGAAAGAGGGTCAAGGTGTGCGCGCGTATGCACTCTCGTAATATAGAGAATTTAAGCTTGCGAAGCGCGACCATCGCGAGCAGATTCGCAGAAGGCCAGACGTATATGTGAATTTACGTATTACACCTCAGACCACGTGTGCGCTGGGCAATGCAGATCCTTTATTGGGGATATAAAGTGCTGGTCCCCAGTGACTTTGGACTCTCTACACGCTGCCTTTCGCCGCAGAGCTCGCGGAACATACTCGGCGTATTCCAATTGTTCCTACTGTGCGCGCATTTCCATAATGCCGACTCGACAGCCCTTCGTTATTTCCTATATATGCCACGGCGTTCAACTGCGCGCGAGCTAGCGAGTGAGAAAGAGAGGCCGGATGTATGTATGTAGATGTATTCACTCCGTGCTATATATTATAGTACGTATAAAGCAAGTGATTGATGAAACATTTTTGCGAGAGGGCATCTTTGCATTGCTGCTTCTGCTGACGAAGGCAAGGAAAATGTATGTATACGAATTGAGAAATATTCGACGTTATTTATTGCATTATGAGAAGACTGCCAGCGATGTATTCTCTAGAAAATAAGCTCGTCAAAAAGGTTCGCATGCCACGCGAGAGTTAAGGCGAATAAATTAAATTTTAATCGAAAATGAATTACAAAAAAGTATTCGAAAATGTGTACCCGCTTGAGTAGCAAGGGAAGAAACGATCACGCGGAAGAGTAAGTATGCGTGTACTTTAAGTGCTGCTGCGTACATAAGGGAACGAGAGCGAAAAAAATCATCAAGCATTGCATAATTCAATTTTGTACTCGCGCGCGTACGATGTTTTATTCATGAAAAACCGAAGTAAATTTTATTTGCTCCCATCGCTCTGGCTGCTGGAATTAATTCAAATTTTCGGTAAACCTTTTGTGCGGTTATATAATACGGCCGCGCGTGCACGCGTGAGCATTATACGTGTGTATAGTAGAGCCAGATCGGCGCCGCGTGCGTACACACACACACGCATGTTATACCACACACGATTGCTAGTTCGCCACGACGATGCTGCAAAAGCTCGAATTTCTGTCGAACATAAAAGTTTTCGAGAGTTTTGCCCAAAAATACACGGAAATTTGTGAAAAAGCAACTTTAACTCCATGAATTTTTTTTTTTGGGTTTTTTCATTTTATTTTCCTTTTGCCTTTTACTCTGCCTTTCTCTCTCTCTCTCTCTCTCTCTCTCTCTCTTTCTCTCTTTCTCTCTCTACTTCATCATTAGACCGCCGTTTTATTTCTTCTACACGCGGCTGCTTGGGGAAAACGGTACATCACGAAGTTTCCGAAAACCGCAACAAGATCTTGCGTCGTTGCTGTGCCCGTGCAAGCTCACTTCAAGCTATATAGGTGTGTAACACATTACACATATAAGGCTTGCAGCTCCTGAAACGCGTGTCATATATAAAACAACCACGTCATTTCTCGACGCGCAAAAAAGCTTGAAATACCTCATGACTCGAGAACGAACGAAGCCGCCATCGCCGCTACAGCCGCATTTATGTGTGCATGCAAAATTTCGCTGTAAGCGCGAAACTTTAAACTCTACTCGCAGTGTAGACTGCAGTATATGCAAGTATACGTATAAGTTCCTTGGTATACGCAATGTAACGTCGTAAATGACTCGGCGTGTCCAAACTCGACATTTGGCGCGCGCGTATACGTATCCTCTACGCCCAATATATGCACTCAAACGTCGTGAGCCGCAAACCCTGGGACGAGCTAATATTTCCTTAACGTACTTTCGTACATCTCAACGTTACTTGTAAAATATCAACAGCGTACCTTCAGTAGAGCAGATAAATGTTTTCATAATTGTTATTCAATCGCAGCTCGGGAAGGTTCGTAGATAATAATACGTATCAGTTTCTCCATTCTACCCGACGTACGTGCAATATTTTTCCGTCCAAGAAACGCGAATATTAAAATAAAAAAGTTTATCGATATGCAACCGACACGAGTATCCAAATGTCGCTTGCGATTGCGTTCGAGAAAATACACACACGTGTGTATGTGTAAGTATGTACATTGTATTGACACATAAAGCACACATACATAGCATACGGGCTCGCAAAAGCAAGCGTGCGCGAACCCAGAGAAATTGATATTCAGCCGCCGTGTTTACTTGCTTGCTGCACTCAAAACACGTCGTCGTAGTCGTGCGCGCGCCCTATTCACACACGCACATACTTAACTTTACGTATACTATAAACGCAGGGAAATGCACGTATGCATGTATAGGTACACGTATGTACATATACACACTCGCATGCATGTGCATAGTATACGTACAAGCATATATGTGGAAGCTGCAGCATCCCAGACTAAGAAGCCCTCAAGGCGCGAGCGAGTACACGCCTCGTGTTTTACATTTCAATGCCGGGCGTGCGATGTATGTACGCGAGCGAGCGCGCGAAAGATAATATGCTATACACAGGACTTGGACTATATACATATAAAGGCTGACGCTCTTTCCTTCTAAGGACACCAAGTATAGTATACCGAGGCAGTGTAGACATATAGTCGTGTGCTTTTCGTCTCAAGAATGTGCCACACGTTGCGCTTCATATACATATTACATATACCTGCCTACATGCTATATATGTAACGGAACTGGATGGCAGTATATGGGCATACATGACGTTAAAAGTATAGCTTCTACATAGTACTTAACCAAATTTACCGAGTATGGCTCGGAGATATATATTTTATATAAAAAGAGGGCGAATGCATTTTCTGCTGCGGTGAGCTTGCAAGCTCGGATATATATTAATTGCACTGAGCTCGCTCGATAAATTAATTAATCAAATTAACAGGTAGAAAGGGATCGCCAATTTTTTTTTAATACTATTGCGATCGAATAACGGACCATGCTACCTTTAATCCAAGCCACCTCTCTCTTTTCGGAAGATTAATAATAGCTAGGCGAACGTATTTCGAGAATGTATCCATACGAGCATATAATAGATCGGAACAACAATTAGAACTTGTAATTCTCCCCCGATTCTCACGTGTGTTGCAAGTTTCTCTCTCTCACTCGCATACTCGAGCTTAAAATTAATTTGAAAACGCGCTCTTACATTCCTTTGAATTCCAGAGGGACTTAGACATAACAGTCCACTCAAAAGAACTTTCCTCTCTCTCTCTCTCTCTCTCTCTCTCTCTCTCTCTCTCTCTCTCTCTCTCTCTCTCTCTCTCTCTCTACGGGTGTGTGCGGGAGCTTACGAAATTTAGAATGCGAAATGGCGACTCTCGTAAATGCAACGATGAGAAAGAGCCTCAGAATCTAATAAGAATAATAACAAAATTACATGGCTCGCTCGACGAGCTGTTACAAAAAGCAGAAAAAAATACAGAGCTGGAGTAAACAAATCTCGATATCCGTGCAGCCGTGTAAAAGAAAAAAGGCGTTTCTTCGATTTATACACGCGTACGCCAGCTGGAAAAGGGAGCCGAATAATTTAGCTTCTATTCGGCTGCACAACTTAAATACAAATCATAGAAAATCTGAATAATACGAGGAATAGTAGCACGCGTAGTGCAATAGCGGCAGCTACTACTACTACTACTACTACTACTGCTCTTCTTTCTCTTTTCTCTCACTCTCGTATACTCTAAAAGTTATTGCTCCTCTTCCAATAACTCACGAGCTTGTGTATATGGCTATAATATAAGGATGCGCAAGAGCGCGGGCGCGCAAAAATTTCAAGCAACGGCCCCAATTTCGCTTTTTCTCTTTCTATCTCTCTCATTCTCTGCCCGTTAACAAGTCGTAAAAATGTGTTTCGCGCTCTAGAAAACTTAAGAGTCACGGACACACACACACGCAGGCGCGTATGATACGTACAGTTAGAGAGTGAGAGATAGAAAAAAAGCTCACCGAATTCATCAAGCGTCGTCGTCGTCGTCGTCGTCGTCGTTGCAGTCACGCGGCGCGTGCTACGCTCGCAGAGCGTATCATATAATGCACAGTCGAGTCGCGAGAGTGAAAATTGCCCGCGTCGTCAGACTACTACCGCAGATATGAAATAATTCTCCGAAGCTCATAACTTACTTTGAAACTCTGCTGCTTCTGCTGCCGGTGCTTCTACTACTGGCTTTTTCCGTGAAATTTATCTCGAGAAAATTTTCAAAGTGCTGCTATTGCTGCTGCTCCTGCTGCTACTGAGCTGCTCGTATCGAGTCACACTTGTACGGAAATTTCACTCATCTCTGTGCTTGCACTCGTCGAGAAAGACATTTTTTCGCAGTGATAATATGCTCGCACGTGCTTATTATATTTGACAATTTATTCACGCGAGAATTTGAATTTGATCGTTTTATGAGTGTATTATTGCGCGACAAACGCTTTTGCCATCTATAATAATTATTAAATTTTTCCACTTGTCTATTCGCATATCAAAGAGTGGTATGAGCTTTTTAGATGTTGAGATATTTTGTAGCTCCTCGCAACAATTTCGTTCACCCTTGAAAAGATTGAAAATTTGTTGTGATGAAATTGAAAAAATACTCATTTATTTATTAACTAAATGAAGCACTACGCAGCCGCAAATCAATAAAATCAATTACTTGATGCTGAATATTTTTCCGTACAAAAGATTCAATGGATATCCCGCAACTTGATTACAGGCAACGAAACGAATAAACTTTAGCCAAGTTTGCAACCGTTTTGATACGTACAAATTCGCCGACGTTATAGAGACCGCGGCCGAGCGAGCTTCGACAACAGAATGCAAGTCTCACAACGAATTCAATCCTACGACGACGCCGATGACGATACCATCGTCGACCACCTCTTCTTGCATAATAGAGTGACAGAAAGAGACCATGCTTCGATAGCGGTACGTGGCTGCACGCGGTACACGTCAACACAAGCAGCATATATATACACGCAGCTCGACGGAGCGTAAGCTCAAAGAGAAGACAGATCGGTTTGTATGTGTATGTGTGTGTATATTCAAAGAGCTGGTGTTGCGTTAGAGAGCGAGAGAAGACCATCCGTCCCTTTTACACCTTGGATACACGAGGAAGTTTAACGAGTTTATTTGAACAAGTCATCGCTTGACGCGCTCCCACTCTCTCTCTCTCTCTCTCTCTCTCTCTCACTCTCCTTCTGTCTCGCATTCGCCGATCGCGAAAGATTAAGCGTTATTCGAACAGCTTACAATTCACCCAAAGCTGGCCGTTCTATACTTCTCACTCTCTCTCTCTTCCGTACATTCGCGCCCGCTTTACACCAGACACGTCTCGTGTATGCGCGCTCGCTTCTCTTCTCTTTCTCACGCTGGCTTCGCGTCTATATAGCCGCAATTTCCGAGATTTCAGGCTGAAGGCACATTCTCCCTTGAGAGATTAACAGCGCCACACGAAATGCTCGATGGGAAATCGCAAGAGCAAACTCTCTCTCTCTCTCTCTCTCTCTGCCTCAAAAGACATGGCCGTGCTACTGTGTATACTCATGAAGCTTTCAAATATGGCCCCACGTGTATGTGAGGGTATGCGTGTATGTTTGTGCGGTCGCGAAGATGAGGGTGCAAATGGATGCTTTGCACAACTGCAAATCATTACTTCACTTCCACCTACTATTTTCACTTTGGCTCTGAGGTCTCTTGAATACTCCATGCAGCTACATTATATAAGTAGGCAGATGAATTTGATGTAGAGTCAACAAGACGTGGGAGCTTCCGATATACACGAGTGAGACATGCCATTTCGAATAGAATCGTAGATGAAGAAGAAATAGAGTGCTAAAACAATTGTCGATCTTACTAGCCATACAGTTTATTAAACTTGCTTATTTAGAAGATATCAGTCTTTTGCTCCTGAGTCCTAACCTGTATGTTTATATTTATCTTGCGTGTCAAATCTAATGTCACACAAGTGAACATCAATTTCCATTGAAAGTCATTTTCATTATGTATTATTTCTATAGTGAATTATTTGCCGTGTATGTGAAGACGTTGGTTATTTTACTTATAGTTGATTTCGGTTAAAAAAAGCCCAAGTTAATTTAAAATCTTGCTTATTCTATAAGTATAACTCAAGTTTTTATATTGATTATTCTTTTGTTAATTTACATGTAGGTAAAGTATGACGAATATTGAAACAAAGTTTGAGAATCGTTTGAAGAACAACCCTACTATATATTTTCTCTTGATGACCATAGACCGCGAAACGCTAGAACGGGCGAGCTTTGACTTTCCTAAATCGTAAGTATAAAAATTAAAGCTCCGTGAGGTTTAATGCAGCAGTTCGCTTACTTCCCTTGCTGCAGAGTTTGCCACGCGCTTGCGCACGCGCACACACATAACAACGACCGAAACGTTGCAGTGTGTTTTGTTGTTGCCTTGCCTGCAGAATCACTTTACATTTCTCGGCTGTTTGATTGTACCTACGCATGGAGCGCGCGCGTTCGCGAGGCAGAGTGAGAGAGAGATCAGAGAGACAGAGAAGTTGAAATTTGTATGTGAATAGCTTTAACGGCCCAACTTACTTCTGAATTGTGTTTGTTCCTCCTAAATCTCGCGAATTGTCTTTCGGTATCTAAATTTATATATAGCTATAGACATGAAGTTGTTTTGCCTCAGAGCTCGTTGAATTACATTTAGGCTAGTATCATATGCAACTTTCGACCTGATTATCGTTTTTCTTTCGGACTTATTTTTACATTTTTCGTTACATTGTTATGACGTATAAAAATAAATATGATAAATTGAAGAGATTATAAATAACTCAGTTTCCCAATTCAAAATAATATTCTTACATTGCGTAATTCTTGCGATAAAAAGTTACGTTTGAACATTTTGTTTCTCCTCATCCGCCCCCTCAGCCACCTATTGTTTTGCACGAAACAATATGTATATGCCGGAAAGGAAAAACAAACGTTTATTCGCTGTTGTTAGCGTGGAAAAAAATCTATGAGAGTCAATAACAAACCAGTCAAAGCCTGTACTGCGTATTTTCTGTATAATGTTTCTGCAGGTTTCGAATTCTGAGATAAGACCGCGGTATTTATTTGTCTTTCTTAAATTATTAAAACTTGAAGATTAATTAAAAATGTGTTAAATTGATGAGAAATACAGGGTAAAATAGTAGCTTTAACAATCAAAGTATTGCCAAACTACAAAGACTTTTATGAAATCCAAACTTTCATTTAATGCATTTAAAAGTTTGATATAACAAAAAAGTTACATCGTGGGTACAAAATAATACGCGTGTTGACGATTTTAATGCAATTTCGTTCATGCAATTTTAGCGGGAAACATTTTTTTAACGCCCTCGGCATGTCTGTGCAATCTGAAACTTTTTTAAAATAAAAATTGGCAAGAATTCGCAACAAGGTCGACAACCTGCTTTCTCTCTCGCTTTCTACACAGCAACGACGACAATCTTTGCAGAATAGAACTGTTTTTAATTAATCGGTTAACTGTCCTGCGTAACTTCTGCATTTGCTGAATGATTACGTAAGTTTTTTTTCAAATCCCATTCAAAATTCAAGGCGAAAACTTTCACAATCGCTTTTTCATAAAAAAAGAAGAAAAAAGACCCATTGAAAACGTACGCTAGAAGCTAAATCACTTTTACATAAACGTAAAACAATGGGGAGAAAGAAAGAGAGGGGGTGGATAGAGAGGGAGAGGAAACAAAAAAATAGGTGCACCAGAGTCGAGCGTCGGTAGGAAGCAGGTGATGCGCAGACGAGCGCTTGGACAGAAACGTCGTTGAAAAATAAAGAGAGCAAGCATAATAAATGGCGCGAACGTGAAGAATGAAAGAGGAGGGCGCTAGACTCGAGTTTTACGAGTTGACCGGCAAATAAGAGAGGGAAAATGTACACGTAGAGCGTTTGTTGAAATTGATAGCACACGAGATACACATACACGCATACGTACAAACACACAGACGATGGCAAAGCGAAAACATCAGACGGAAGGATCTCTATCTTTTCGTGCCGAGCGTAACGCGTGTGTGTCCTTAGTACTGCTGCGCACACTCTATGACGTACTATACTCGCTGGATATAGAAGAACAAACGGAAGAAGAAAGAGATAGGGTAGGAGGTAGAAAATGGAAGAAAATGCATACATAAAGTCCTGAAGCACTATCGCGGATACAGGCAGGATTAGTTAAGATTAAAGCTCTCTCGCCCTCTGTATAACGCACGCCAGCCCGCAAGCTCGATGTATATCTACGTATATATAGTATATACTTTTCTACGCTAACTGCTACACCCCCTGCTGTCCTCTCGGCAAACCGCCCCTCCTTCTTTCATATTACGCTTATAGTACTTTTTTTCAACTCGAATACTTTTTTTCTAACTTTCTCCGAATCTATCCACGGTGGCGTGTTTCAGGCTTGCTCGCGCGCACGACTGAAAAGATGAAAATTTTCCTCAGCCCAGTTATAGCTGTAGAGCGCGGCGGGCGCGCACGTGACTATCCTGGCGCGAATCTTAAACCTCGGTCGTCTTAGAAAGAAACTTAAAAGGTTATATACTGCTTGTATATGTATATAGGTCTAATACACGACTGCGTCGTATTTTCCGCCAGACTCGACACACATTTCGCGCAAGGAATTAAGCTGTCTGCGCGGCGCAGGGTATGCTACTCTTCGCAAACTTTTCTCTCTCTCTCTCTCTTACTCTTTTCGTTTTACTCGTATTCGAGATGGCAGGATTATAGAGCAGGTGTACACGTTAAGGCTCGATCCACGTAAATGTATACATACATTTTTTTTCTATTTTTTTCTGAACGATAATGCAGTACACTAAAAGTACGTATTTGTATTTTGCTCTGGCTCTGTATAAGAAGCTGATGTAAGTTACTACATTCGTGACTACTACGCAGGCGCACGTTCGCCATGCCAGAAAACTGCTATGTTACTTATTTTGACACGATGTCTCTCCTTCTCTTTTTTTGTTCTGCGCGGATCGAAAGATAATAAAGAGAGGAGAAAAAGTAGGGTGAAGGATAAAAATGTAATATTTTATTCTGTTACAGTTTGTGTCGAACAGTAACTGTATTTGTTTTGACGCTTGCTAGCGTAAACATAATAACGCGTACACATACAAACTCGCCGTCGTTGTAGTTGTTGTCGATACGACGTTAGCCGTAACATCGCTATAAATTTTCTTAGTCGAGCGAAAATTTTATATTTCCCATTGTCGGATGCTCGGCGTGAAAAAGTGGCGTCCGCGATAAAGCGTGGGGAAAATAAATTCCATCGACCTCTGCGTCTGTCGATGATAATTAACTTTTCGAGTGTAAATTTGACCACACCGATATTTCAGTTTCGAACGACACCATTACATCAATTGAAAAACTTATACGTAAAGTACTCAAGAATCGCCGCACCAATATTTCCCAAACTGAAGATATAGCTCGAGATATTATGCTCAGAGATGGGGTTCATATTGTACACGGCTTTATGCTAAATTTGGATATCCTTGAGTGGTGAGTTTGCCTTACAAGCAAGATGCCTCTGCAGATCGAAAATAGAAAGATGAAGTGACTTAATGTTATAGGCCTTGGCAATATCTACATTTTAGGCATGCAGTTATATTGTTCAGCTCAGCTGAGACGCTTTCATACGCTCACATATATCCAGGGTTTCTCTTGTTCTCGGTCTTAGACCAATGGTCTACGACTAGTCTCCCCTGATCAATGAATACTTTGCCTTTTGTTCTTATTACATAGGCAGTATGGAACTATCGATATCTGAAATATTTTGAAACAGCAATAAAAATTTATAACGAATTTTTATAGTTTTACTTGAGCCTTAACCTCGAGCCTGTGATATTTCAACAAACGCTGTAATACAAAAGGTCGATCGAAGCAACAACAAAAAAACAGAAAATAAACGCGCGCGTGCGCAGGCCCTTCAAAACATCTGCAGAACACTCGAGAATTGAAAACAATCGTCCCACGGAAGTTCACATATTTTGTCGATGCTCGTCTATTCTTTGATTGTCCATTGTTCAAACTTTGACGTCGCGAAAAAACTTGGATAGTCCATACATGTACGGCGAAATTCGTGCTATAGAGCGCATATACCGCACTGCAGAGTATTCACACGCACGCATGAAAATCGTTTGACACATGAGCGTCATGCTCGCGAACGTTGAGCGAAATTCACTGATTTTCTCGAAGGAAAGCGTGCTACAAAAATTCATTGCTCTTTCTCCCTCATGCTCTAGCTTGAAACTTATGGCCATGATATTTGCATGTTTACGGATCTGTCGCTTCGATTTGACTGTTTTTCGCATCTTTGTCTAGAAGTCGAGTGCACTCTTGAAGCAACGTTTTCGTGATATTGCACGCGCGTATAAATTTTACTGGCAAACACGCGCGTATGAATTCAAGAAAAAAAATATCACGACAAACTCGAATGACGTAACTAACATTTGCGAGCATAAGTAAGGTTAAAATGGCTTCGCAGTAGAACTCTACAAAGACAGACAGACAGAGAGAGAGAGAGAGAGTGAGTAGCATTCACTGATGATTATTATAAATTTACAATTCGCGTATATATATGTCACCATCTAAAGCAGTGTAAGGCATGTATTACGAGAATATGATGTATGCTAAGTACATGCTTTGCTCTGATTTTCATGTTCCAAGCAAATAAAAAGTTCCCCGTCGACGAAGACGGCGATGACTACTACTGCTGCCGCGAACAAGACACGATAGAATTAATGTTTTCGCTTGATGCTCGCTGAAACGGATAAACAGCATCCCATTTTTTTCAATGAAAGTACAGACCACGAAATGCGTCACATGTTTAGTAAGCGTATACATTCACATACATGAAAATTTCGATGTATGCAACTTTGTTTTCCATACTTTCTTTGAAGGTAACGCAAAAAAAAAGAAAAATCTTATTCCTGAGCAACGTTTGTTTTTACGCTTCATTATCGTGGCATGAAATCTGAGTTTTCAAAGCTTGCACAACAACACTGCACAATAATAACGCATACGTAGTTGTTGCTCATCTTTATGAGATGTTGAATGTAACTTTCCGCTGATTACTTTTGATTATTGTGCCCGCTTCAATAAGCTGGCTGACCGTAAAACTTGAGATCGCGTCAGGATTGTTGAATCACCTGTCGTAAATAATGATAATAATGGATGCAGCTGGGTATGCTCTACTAGACAGTTTCATTTCATTTCTATAAATAGGAAAATACTATACAGCATCTGATACAGCTTGTCCCGCGTACTTGCTCGAATACACCGACGCTAAAGATTGCAATCTTAATAGAGCTTGCGCCGAGACATGCGGCATACGAAGCGGAGCTTAACCGAAAGTGCATACGGCCGTTTTGGAAGAAAACGACACACGTTTTCAAAAGAACAGCTGTTGAGGGCAGTTATCTGTATATCATAAGACAATAGGTGTTTGGTATTGACGATAATGAATATCATCGACGTAAAGTAAATCAAATCCGTGGACACTTGATAAAAACGCACATAAATACACAAATTTATATCGGGAGCACGTTAAAACGGATCCCGTGCGCGTAAGCTTATCGAATTTCATGCATTAAAAGCTCGCAAGCTCGCACCAACTGATCGTGTAGCGCCAAAAAATTTCTGCTTTTATGAACGAAAAAAAAGTAAAACAAGAGCTAGGGTCTGTGTATGTTAGTGTATTTGTGTGTGTATTGCGTAGTCAAAAAGCGATAACAAATTTGAAGCTCGTGAAAAAATTTACGACTCCGCGTGTGCTGCGTGTGTACGTTAGAGCACAGAGTAAAAGATATATATCACAAACGTGTGTATAATATAGAGCTTTTATAGAGGAGGGACGATAGTATGAGCTTGAAAATTTTACAGCCGTATACTCTACTTACAAGAGAGAAAGAGATAGAGATAGAGATAGAGAGCTGTATACCATATACGTACGCCACTACGAAGTGTACTATGTATACTCTCTTGGCTTTACTTAGAAAGTGAAAAATGAGCGAACGGTATACTCTCAATCATGCTCCAATTTTTCTTTACTTTAAGACGACGTACAGCAGCAGCAGTAGCGGTACGGACGGCAGCGGCCGTATTGAGTAAAATATTTATCTCACTCTACTGCTATTTCATTTTTTACTCGCTTTTGCCCTTTACCCAAGCTCCGGCTCACTTTACCGTGCAGATTGATCCTTTTTTTTACGAAAAGCTCTATTCATAGAACAGCAGTGCAGCAGCGATATTAGTATTATTCATCTTTCATCAAAAACATATCGTCGTCGTGTATCCGAAGCTACTTTTCGTTTGTGTAAGCTCGATTTCTCGTGAAATTTCGCACAAAGCTCGCAAGCGTTAGGACAAAGAGTAAAAATTTTACGCTTATCTTTTCACGATATTATTTTTGTAATCGTTGCAAACTTCCACACTAATCCCCGTTTACATCCCCGACGACGAGTAAGCGTGTAAAATACAAAATATTAAAGTCTCATTTATCTTGTATTTATTATAACTCATTGGCGTTTCTCTAAGTTAAAAATATCCAGCACAGCCTGAACGCAATCGTATTAAAGTTATATTTTATTCATCACAAAACTCGTTTGATCGGTGCACTCTTCGGTCATTTTCGTGCGTACAAGCGCTAGAGTAACATCATAATCCTCGATGCCACTGGCGCGATCGCTTCATCGAGCCCTGACTTTCATCCAACCAGCTTGCACATGTGTGCATGAATAAAAGAAAAAAAAATAGAACCCTCACAATCATCGATTGAAACGGCATACGTTAAATATACATACACAAGTATAAGCGTGCCGAGCTTGCAGCTCTATGTATTTCCATTGTCAACGCTGCTGCAGTTGTGCTCCATGCGCTTATATATGTATAATAATAATATTAGTGCGCGCGCACGGCCTGCTGGCGCGCTCGAACGCGTGCTATATAATCAGCCAGCGGAGCTTGTAAACGTTAATACAATGCATACACGATCGAGCAGGTGAGCGAGATACAGGATTAAATCCCCTGCTCCTCTGCCATCACGAGCAAGCCATGGCGAATGAAAGAGGTAAAAATTCTGATACCCCGACAACTCGCACATATACAACGAGAGGGGCCGAGAATATCTGAGAGCGTATAGATGCCCACGCGCTCTCGCAGCGGCAGTTAGCAAACCCGGCCGTGTTTCGCAAGCTCCAACATCGATTATCGCGCGCAATGTCCAGCGTGCTTATATACGTCCGCGCGCGTGTATACGTTATACGCGCGAGGCCGTACTTTATGCGCGTCGAACACGAGCTCGTTTAATATACAGAGCTAATGCAATGCAAACAAAAGGATCTGCCGCCGCCAACGCTGCCGCTGCTGCTGCCGGTCTGGCGCTAGTTCAACTATAAGCGCGCAGCAACACACGGGACGAGCAAACGATAAATATCGCGGGAGAACGTGTATTTCGCTCTTGGTCGATTATCGTATCAGTATGAGCGAAGCTCGACTATGCACGGCTACACACCGAGTCCGTGAGAGAGGAGGCAGCGCAAGAGCAGTTTACGTAGCAGAAAATTGCTTAAAAATGTTTATTATTCGCGGACAAACTGCGTTACATCAAGGTCGGCGAGATTGCCTCTCGTATATGATGAGATGCGCGCGTGTGATGTACAACGCCGCCACGTATACGCGGCTTCGGTATACAACGCGGAGTAAGAGAGATTAATATTACTGTACGCACACACACATACGCGCTTTCCAGGCGACAGCCGAGCTTTAACGACGAAATACTTGATGTACCTAAAACACGTATAGCTCGAGTCAAGTTGAGATGGTACGTAAACGCCCGAGCTTGCAGCGAGCTGAGCTGCCTGCATGTATAATACTACTGCGTACGTGTAGGTGCGCGTCTACTTCATAGTTGTGCTCAGCAGCCAGCCTTGACTGCCATAATGGCTTGCGGTAAGCAAACATTGACGTAATTTTCGCTTCACAAGCACACCAAAGCAAAGGGAGTTCGTATAGGCGCGCTCGATCGACGAGAAACAACTTAAGGCGAGTATTACAACAATTTTTGAAATGAAACTTCTATATTTTATTTTCCTCTTGACTAACAACTAAGTTGCAATCATCTTTATTAACTTGATTTTACTGTAAATTATTAATGTTGACAAATTTGATGTATGTAATGAGGCCAAAGAGCTCAATTCTCGTTCGAAATTTAGTTTTTTTTAAATAATAATGTTAATAATTTATATTTTTAAAATTAAATAACAATCCAATTGTTAAAAATGATGATTTATTGTCCTAGCCATGTGACTTTTGATTTATTTTAAAATGCTCGAGATTTTTTTATTTTTATTTGTATACAAATATGGATTATTCCAAGTCAAGCGTGATGTGTCAAAAGAATAACTTTCAAACTAAGTATGTACTCTTAAAAAGCACGTTGAAAAATGAAAACCCGGAAAATTTCAGCCTTCTCTAGATCCATCCCTCATGGATCTACAAGGGTTCAAAGTTGAATATTCATTTTCAGATGTTATTCTGCTTGTTATTCTGTTTTTCTAGGATTTATATCAAGATATTGTTGAATCATGTTCATGTATGTAAAATTTGTTGTTGAACTCAAATTTATTCTCAAAAATCATATTCATAACCTCAAAACCTCTTCCAAATGATAAAATAAAAGACGAAAATACAACTTTTACCATGTGGCATAATTAGGAAATTAATAGACAACATTTGACAGCATATAAAGAATCGAAAATCATGGTTTTATCCTCATCGTCTGCAACGATGAACCCAGTGGAGTGTAATACGTATCAAAAGCAGTGATTTGTGAAGGGAAAATTTTTTACGTGACTTTGATGTGGCTTATATTTGGTAAAGTTAAAAACTTCGAGTAACCCAAAAGAAGTACTTTTAAAATTCAAAAAGCTACTTGAAATAAAAAATCAAATGTTTTATCCGCGACAATTTATGCGTCGAAATGTTTGAAACGTTTTATTTAATATGTCTAATTTATTTCCGGAGGAAAATTACAATCATCAGCGGGGCGAACACACCTACTTGCCTCAGCTCTCATGCATTTTATGATACAGCGACTCCTAAGATTATATTCGTTTAATTATACAGAAGGAAAAATTGCTAGCGACGGTTCCATCTCGAAAGTACTTTGGGGCTGTATAGCCAAGCGCTCCTCATTCTCCCTTCATTTCACATTTGTCGTTGCTGTCTCTGTCTGCTGCTGCTGCTTCTACTCGCATACGCTCCCACGCGCGCGCGCCACAGACGATATAATCGTGACCGTCGTGTTCCAGCATCCCCACCTGGTATTTCAAATATTTTTTTAATTATTTTCAACTGCTGGGGTTATACTTACACCGTGTGCGGTGTCTAACTCTCGGTTGTGGCAATGCGAGAAGCCTTTTTTCTTTCTCTTTCTCTCTCTCTCTCTCTCTCTCTCTCTCTCTCTCTCTCTCTCTCACTCCCCTCTCCTCTTTTTCGAGGAATTCTACCTTCGCGTCTGGCGCGTGGCGTGTAACTACTACTGCTACTTCTACTACGAGCCAACCGACTGTGTATAAGAGCGCAGATTAAATGTTGTTCAAGCGAGGGGTAGAAAAGCTCATTTCAAACTGATTCAAGTGCCAAGATTAACTCGTTAGTGCATGTAGTTAGCGATTTCCCTGCTTGCGATTATTCTTTGTCAGTGCGCCATGATCTTTAATGAGAGGAGAGATTTAAATGAATATACGTGAAAAACTAAATATATTTCTTTAATATTTCTAAAACTTGATGATTAATTCGGCCGATTCCAATTTGTTTGAATGATTTAAATATTCATTGAAAACATTTCATAGAGTGTTAACTACGCTAGATGTAAAACACATCTCATTGAACAGTGCATGAATGTGTGGACTGCGTATATTACCAACGGCATATTAGGAATTAAACGCAAATATATAAGTTCCGCGTCAAACCACATAAAATTAATTAAAGCGCTCCACGTCATGTTTGCATTAAACAAATCGCTAAAGAGAGAGCTTGAGAGGTTTTTTCCCGAGCGCATGTCTTCTGTAATATCTGAAAATTAATGTACACGTAAAGGACACACCTATAACAGCTCATGTAGTCGTGTAATTTTGATTGCGCTTATGGGGGATGATGCGCGATCGTTTCCCAAAACACATATTGCTCGACGTATCAGCACGAATAGTAATTACGCGCACGAATCCCCCCCCCCCCCCGCGTGCCTCCTGTATAACGCTCATATAGGGTGAATTAAAATTTCGTTATAAAATTGCTACCTTGCTTTCAAATTAGCCCCACGGAACTGCGAGTGGGACGAAAAAATGGAAATTACCACGGGTGATTACAGCGTCTCATCGAAATGAACTTTTTAATAAATCAATCGGTCAAACGAAAACACGTATGCGCGCGCACGATTATTATTACGTGTGGCACACGCGGGAGAGCTCGATCAAATTGCAGCACCAGCTTTTTTTTCTCTACGCGCAGGGGTAATCGACTTTTAGTTAGAAACAGTATATGCCCTGGAAAAGATATAGCGCGGGCGAAAGTGCGAGAAAAAAAGTGTACATCCTATCGAGCGCGCTGTAGCATATAGAAACGTTGCGAACTTGTCGAGAGCTAGTCAAATAGATTCATCTATGCGCGAAACTAGCGCAGCGTGTATACGCGTCCCCGAAGACTCATAACTCGAATTTTGATGACGCAAAAGTCGGCCACGCAGACTCATGCAGGCTTCGCGTGTATAACGTACGCTCATGCATACATATACCGTATATGCAAGGAACAGATAACGAGGGAGTTTCACACAGGTGATCTCTAATCGCGGTCGACGCCGCTCGCGCGCGCGCGATTCCGCGGTTACTGAGTTTTGCCTGGAACCAAAAACGTACATACGTTTACTACTGCCTCGCTTTCTCTCTCTCACTCTCGAACTCGAACTCGAGCGAACGTGTAAGATGGATGGTTATACGATCCATCATTCAGCTTCACACACGTGTAGTGTTGGCTCGATGTTCATCGTGATTATTCGCGCCTGTGCACTGCAGTAGCAGCAGATTTTCTACAACCAAGCGCCAATATATAAGTCTCGCAAACACATGGAGCTCGCACAACTACTGTACTGCACTGGCTGCAATACATCGAGGCGCACGGTGCCATGTATACGGACTCTAACGAAGTTTTGAATCGATCTTGAAAGAGTTAACGAGTCCGGGTGCCCGCTAGTGCCAGAGAGAGAGAGAGAGAGGGAACAAACTGCACACCACTGTATCGGGGCTGAGAGGCTGAAAAAGTTTAAAGGATTGGGAATGCAGTGATTAGAAGAATAAAGTGCGCGTGGCACCCGATGATGGAAGAGGTGTTGTAGTGGACTAAATAACCATCGATAAGGGCTGTGGTTTGCCAAGTTTTCTATTCAACTGGATTGATATGGTTCGAGCGTGAAAATTGAATAGCTAGTGACTATAAGCTAATCTACTGATTATTGGCTTTTAATTATTTCTAAGATTCTTTACTAACTTTTTTTTATATTCTTTTGATAATTCAAAAAGTAGTTTGACTTTTAAATGCAATCTAGTATTTATGACTTGTATTAGTTCAAAAACGGTTTGACGCACAGTTTATCGTAAATAATTATTTCAAGAATAAAGTCCTTTATTATTCGAAATTGTCAACTCATTGCATTTAATCGTAACCCTATAATATCAGTATGTTCGTACAACGGCGTTCAAGTTATGCCAACAATGTCGAATTGTGAAAATTATACCTCTCAACGCTGCGCACTGCGATGGAAATTTCTTTGTCTCGAGTTCCGCGTCTCACATATAGCCACCACTGATACGTCGCGTATATATTCAGTACGTATTCGTACGTTTCCGAGCATATTACGCGACCAACGTGTCTACCTCAACCACTTGCATAACTCGTTAAAGTCAACTTGATGTTTCTGCACATACTCGAAATTAATGCAAAGTCCTCCCCCATATAAGTACAAGTAAAAAAAGTCATCAAGTTACATATTAACAAACTTTTATATTCATCTCATCGCATACGCGGCCCACCCAAGTGTAATAAACTGATAACTTTTTTTCGTAGGATCAAAACGTTTATAATTTCAAATGCAGAGAAAAGAAGAGAGTCGGTTAAACATTAAACTGGAGCCTTGCGACACTGACAGTGGCAGTTGACACACGCAGAAAAAGATTGCATTCGACGCGATAACGGGGATGCAACATGAGTACAGCATTATAAAATAAAAAAGGAAGAACAAAATTAAAAACAAAGTAACGAAGAAACGTTTGCGATCTCGATCTTGTACTACATTTCAATGTTTTGCTACTGCTCTGCACGCTCGATTTTTTTCGCCTTTATCGACACAGTAAGTAAGGGAAAATATAAAAAATGCCTGCTTATACGTATTGACGAAATTTTTAAATGCATTACTCATCAAATTCTGCGAGAGCAAATAAGTTCGTATATGAGTATTAATCGAATATAAGCCGGGGGGTACGTGTACGATGAAGCGTACATTCACGATATACGTTCGATACCCTCTTCCCATACATCTATGCCGCTTTGCCATACGCAAGAGTGTAGAAGGGGTAATGCCGCTCGCAGCAAAAGCTTCGGGGGCAGAGTAAAAATTCAGTCGACCATAGCGACAGACGGCAGCTTCGCGAGCTTTCACGGCGAAGGGGTACTCGTTTTCAGGCATGGAAATGCCGATAACAGCATACATATCGTACATAGCATTATATACATAGACCTACCTTTTACCCACTTACACTTTTAGAACTTTATTTTTAACTAACTCTCTTCTTTTATTTTAACTCTTTTTTTGCGCGGGCTTCTTTTTTTACAGCTGTTTATTTACAGTAAAGGCGAACCTTTGAGTTGATGTCTCAGAGGCAATTAGTACGCGTAATCGCTATAAAATTTTGATTATTATTCAATCTGTATTTTAAATAATAAATATTTGTACTTTGGCATTTGTAGACAATCAGAAAAAAATGTTGCAAGTGGGAACACGATCTATAAAGCTAAGAAGTATATACATAATCGCAGTGCACTTATAATCGGGGTAAAGTTTATTTTTCGTATCTAACTCGTCCTATTCTGATTGACACACGAGCCTTACTTTCTTACAAGTAAACGGTTTACTTGAATTTTTTTCCTGTTGAGTTTCTGTCAGATCGAATTGAACACTTAAAGTGAAAAAACTTGTGATTTCTAATATACTACGCCTTAAATCAAAATCTCACGTGAATTTTACACTATAAATATAATCGTTATTTTTTTGTCGGTCTTCAAAGAATGGAGGAAATTTTTGTAGAATAGTTATTTATGCAACAAGAGCCCAAAAGGCGTTTTTGGGCTCGAGTGTGCGGAAAAAGCTGGGCACGTGTTGGATATAAAATTTTAAAAATGTCTTTTTTCGCACATTTTTTAGTGCGCAAAAAGCGTTTTTTGACACTGTGTGCGGTAATTAAACAATTAAATGTAATAAAAAGTTTAAAGTCAATAACATGCTTTCATACATGTGACAGTGCAAAGATTTTTAGTCTGTTCTCTTTTGTCAATAAGCTGGGTCAAAAATGAGAAAAAAAATGAAAACGTACCAGAGATTTTGGATAAAAATTATTTGTGGTTTTCAAAGCAGCTATACGGACGGTGTAAATCAACGCAAAAAAGTTGAACAGAACAAAGCGAAAAAAAAACTAAACAAATATGTTTCGTGTACGTGCATAAATGCACGCGCAAATGAAAAAGTGAAAAACCAATTTCCAGGCACTTTCCGCATTCTAAACATTGAGAGCGCGAGCGAGATGTACATGCGCGAGAGCGCATAAAGTCCGTCTGTTGGGGTGTTATTTCCTTTTCGCACACTGCAACCACACCGATTCTTCCTCCTCTTTTTATTTTGCATTTTTTTTTTTTTAATTCAACTGATAAATCCGAAGTATTGAAGCATGTATTTGCATTTATGTTTTCGCGTGCAGCTGTTATAGAATACGAGAGCGAGCGATCGTGCGATGCGGAGAGCATACTAAAACGAAAACATCTATACATGCTCCGTACGTGTAATATTTATATACGTCGTTCGCGTACCGCACAACTCGCTAATTGCAACTAAGCCTTTTTTTTTCTATATTTTCAGTCGAACGATCCAATCTCTCTCTTTCTCTCGTTCTACCTTTCGCTTAAACACGTATATACATAAAGAGCAAACAAGGCAATTAGTAAGACGAACAGCACCATCATCGCACACTTGCAGTCAGTTCACACGCACACATATACACGTATACACACACGCTCTCATGTAAGCTGCGCGTTCAAGTGAATTCATCAGTCTCTCGTGGGGATAAGCGAAAGTAGGAGGTATAGAAGCAGTCTGTTGTGTGTGTGTGAGAGAGAGAGAGAGAGAGAGAGAGAGAGAGAGAGAGAGAGAAGTCGACGCTACTAACGCATGCAAATACCGTGGTTGGAATAAATTTGCAAGTCGATAATCCCTTCATGGCCGTAGCCACTGGTGTAGATCGTGAAGCAGCAGCAGCATCGGCCTATGCCTCTCTGTACGTGCACTAGAGCTTACCAAGTGTATGGCATACAAGCGTAGAGGCGTGTAAGAAGGAGTATATAGTGGTGCATATCGAGAGGTAGTCAGCGGTGGCAGTAGCGACAGCGCAGAGCCGAAGAAAAAAAGCTGAAAAAGGTGTATGCATACATATATATATATAGCAGCGATAGAATTCGATGATGGCGGTGATAATAGAGTGTAGGCAAGCACCACGTGCTACGCGTACTACTAATTCATTATAAGCTTTGGCACTCGACCGAGTCTGCACTGACACTGGGCTACTGCGTGCACAGCTTGCAAGCTCGAGCGTGGATCGTGTATGTGTATCCGACGCGGTACCGACACCCAAATGCTCATGGCTACGCGAGTTTGGTATATTGTAAAATATTATACGTACACGATGAATGATACGGCGCCCCATACGCGACTGGAAATAGTGCGCAACGAACGAAACGTGCCGCGTATGAAAATATATATCTACTGCCATGCATGTAGATATTATCTAAAATGCCTCGGTGTACGAGCCGCAGTGGGCTGCTGAGTGTAACGTCTGCTACCGCTGCTCGAAGTACATAGGGCTGCGCGTTGTTACAGGGGACTAAGAGTGTGCTAGCATATCACCCTCACTCTCGCAAAGCGAGCTCCTCCCGCAGCCCTCTATATTCTTCGGTATGTATAGAGCGAGCCTCGCGTGAAATTCACGTTAAGAGGATTTTATACTGTACGTATAATGCGCCATGGCCCATGCCTGCTCGACCCACACACACACACACACACAAGAGTTTAAGCTTCAACATCTTCATAACAGACCTCGAGCGTTACAATATCGTTGCTCCATATACTCCCACGCAAGCACCTCCATAGTAATACGTATTTTCATCAAAAAGTCGCAGCAGATCTTCGTAAAGGCAAACATACAAAGGACCTCGCGCGATATATATAACCGGTCCACGTGATCACTTTTGATTTTTTTTCACAAAGACAAACCTAATTTGAAGTAAATATCTAATAAATAAATAAATAAAGATTATCGATCAATATTGTATTAGTTCTCATTTTACGATTAAAATGATAAAAATTGTAATTTATCACTGTATACGCGTAAATTCCTTTGCCTATCAAGTGAAAATTCAAGCTTTTGATTACTTATTAATATGACGCATTTTATTAAATTATAGGAAATACACACTGTTCAATCTTGTTTATAAATACACACGTCGAGTTTAAAATTCAGCGCTAAAACCATCGCATCCGATAAATACTATATGTAGATTTATAATATCTCGATTCGAGCTCTGATGGCGTAAAGATCGGGGGGGGGGGGGGGGGGAAGGAAATGCCACGGAACGTTTGTCACGCAGTAATCATCGTCATCGTCATCGATGGCAAATAACATTTTACGCGTTGCGGTCTATCGATATTTCCTCGTCCAGCAGCTCCGTACGCACACGCACGCATATATGTACGAATACTATTCGTATGATCTAATTTTTCGAAAGGACGAGCATCGCCCGATACGCCAATCTAGTGTAATCATTCCTGGCATGGCTGGACTCCACTGCATATCCAATTCTGCTACGGGTAGCGGCGGCAACGGCTAGGTTAGTCGGGTGCGTGCGGCCGGGCTATGAAAATTACGTCCGCGCGCGCGAGCGAGGCAAACCAGCGGCAGCGGCGAGTTGTTATAGATTAGAACTGTAATACCGGACGAACGAATATAGAGATTTATGACTTGTAGACCGACGAAGAGCCCTGCGCTGAACGTGTACGTGTGCGCGGGTGTTTTGCATTGGCCGAGCTCCGAGCAGCCCCGAATAATATATAATGTAAAAGCGATGAAAGTTTAGCTCTTTGACTGCCAAAGTGGACCTAAAATCATACCTGAAAAATTAATGATCTATTCCTTTTTTCTCGATTCTTTATCTATTTTTGGAAAATAAATTTTTAAAACAGAGTCACAAAGCTGTTAATGTTTTTGGAGCGGTCCATAAAAGTTGTAAGATAAAAAACAGAGCAGCAGTACTGTCAAGCTTCGGTTGGACATCGGGTAAATATAATATAAATAAAATCCCGTTATTGCTGCTACTACCGTGTCGCATTCATGCACATAGGTGGGCTAGTGGCAGTCTAAGAGCCATCATATCCGTGCAGCGTCAGATACGTATACGAGCGTGGATATGTAAAAAGAAAGAGATAGAGAGGAAGAGAAAAGTATGTAGTAAAGGCTTTTGAAGATTCAGACTAACATAGAAAGCTGGCATTGTGCCACGCAAACGAATATTGCCAATAAACTGCCAATCCAATTTAGCCAAGCGGAAAATATTGCTCTCGCGCCTTTTTTACTCACCGACTATCTCTCTCTCTCTCTCTCTCTCTCTCTCTCTCTCTCTCTCTCTCTCTCTCTCTCTCTCTTCTCTCACTTTCGTTCCCTATCATCGAATGCATGTATCATAATCCAAATGAATTCTACACAAGGCTCACAAATTACGCAGCCGTATTGATTCTTTTAACGAAAAAAAAGGAAACAAAATTATCGAAAGTGTTTATCTATCGACGATACATCGATCTGCACTTGCTTTTACTTCTGCTCGAAACACGTGATTATATTTTTTCGTTATGTTTTTTGATATTTGAAGCGAGATTCGTATGTGCAACGCTAATTCGAAATCATACGACTATTCATGGCTGGACTGCCTCGTTGTTCACACACGTAATGTACGTATGTGGAAGCGATTTTCCTGGTCAGCAATTAGCAAATGTGTTGAAGCAATCAGGTCGCCACCACGAGGCCGTATCTCGTGCTCTCTTCTCCCTTGCCCTCTCGACACGGCGCACTAAACGCGCTGTCTTATGCGTTGCACAACAGAAATCCCGCGTATACGTGTTAATACGTAACGAATTACAGTGATTCATTTTTACGTGATATTTATATGAGCAAATGTTTTATTTTCGTGCGATTAATCATTTGTTTTTATTTGCTTGTTTTTGCAGGTCTCGTGGATGCGCAAACGGGACATGCACATACTGAGCGTTGGCATACTCATGTATACCTCTGACCTGAGGTTCCAGGTCATACACCCGGAAAAATCCGACAACTGGACACTACAAATCAAGTCGCCACAGAAGCGAGATTCCGGAATTTACGAGTGTCAAGTAAGCACCGAGCCCAAGATGTATCTCAATTACAGCCTCAACGTCATCGGTGAGTGATGCACGATTTGATTACTCCAAATTAATTAAACCCTATGTACTGTGCGAACCGTACGAGGTACGTTTCTCTGCAGGCCGCTCGTTTGATGTATCGCAGTTATTCAATTTATACATTAGATTGGAGAGATTCAATATTCATGATTGCGGCTTGCACCTGCAACAGCGTTGCTGTCTATGTTTTTAATTTAAAATCAATCAAGTAGTGTTATTACTCGAGAGTAACTTTTCCAAAGAAAAAGCTACTTTTAAACTTGCTGCCTTCAAAACATACTCTGTATTAACTTTTTTTCATTAAGCTACAATTCAATAAAATATCTCTCATAAATTTTACTTTAAGAATATAAATTCACTTAAGAGCGTTGTAAAACTAATTGTCTTGCTCCCGTTTTCATTCGAATTCGGATGTCGTATTCGATATCGATAGATGCGTCACAAATTATTATTGCCTGGAGAATCCCGAGAACTCGATTGTACACAAACAAAGGAATACGAAGCGTAAGGAATTTTGCGGCTCAACAAACGCGAGCAAAGCTGCTGCTCCGCGCGACCTAATCAGTTTCTATTTGACCATAGGTGCATAGATAGATATATTAGCGTCCAGCAAACGTCCCTGAAGTTGGCTTTAGGGTGCGAATTTATCAAAACCGAGAGCCGACCTATCGTCGATATTCAGCATAATGCACACACACACACATACGTAATCATTAGTAGCTTCGAACTCGTTTGATTAATTCTGATTATTATTGCAATTCCTAACGGACTGTTCGCGGTGGTTCGGCGCTAGAACGACATTCTCTAGAAAGAGCTGCAGTTGTTATTACGACATTCGAGGCCAAATTACTCAAATTTTTCCACCTTGCCCACATAAAATTATGTCTGACTCTTGCGTTCTATGTTTTGTAGTTTTCCTCTCGGGGCAAAGAAATATATACAGCCAAAGACATTCCGTGCAGAACCATAGATCACCGAATAGGATCAGTGTGACAGCAACAGAATGCAGCAACGCAACCGCACAAAAATATTGCTTTCTTCATATAGAGCGCTTTTCTCGGGTGCACTTTCGCGACACCCGAAACTCCACTTGTGTACTTTGTTTCAGGAGCTTACAGTCGTTGCATCGCCTAAAGAACATGAAACAGATCGCCGCTATCGTCAGACTGCGCACGATTTACCGTAAAAACGCGCGATATTACACTCGCTAAAAATTCCATTTAAAATGATTAAAATGTATGCACAAGAGCGGATGGCCGCGCGCGTAACTCTTTCCGAGAGGGGAGCAAGAAATTTCGGCTGCACAAAGTAAGTGTGCGCGCGTGCAGAAATATATTATTATATATACCCATCGTTGACTTTAATGAAGCAGCTCGCCGTATAGCGGATTAACCGTACTTCTGGGCTTGCCACGCGCACCCGAGTTAACTAGAAATTGTCATCTCTTTGACGTACAAAAGCATCAGGGTTTCTCTCTCTCTCGCTCTCGCGGCGCTTCTGCTCGCTCCTAGGCTATGTGTATAATATAGTCATTCGTATAACTCGGGCATTACGCTATATGTAGGGCGCAGTAGCTCTGGAAAATTTTCAGAGGAGCTGCAAATGAAGATTGACAAAGGTAATACAGCAAAAGGCTTCTCTCTCTCGCGTCTAGTAGCGTGAAATCTTGCGTGTAACAGCTCTGTACACGTATACTGTGCGACCCACACAGAGCGAAAGAGATAGACACGGATAGAACGTTTCGAGGCTTTTAAATGCGCTTGAGAGGCGAGGCAAAAATGAGAAGTGCGCTCTTGTAACTATGCTGTAGATGTCATTACTAACCTGTCTTCTCAACAGAATAAGTTATATTCAATTCTCGACGACTATCTCAATTGTTGAGTAAAGACTTGGAACACATTTTTACGCGGCTTGATTACACTCGTTTTTACTCGACTAATGCTTGAACAAATATGTTTTTTTTTCTGTCACATTGAAATTAATTTTGAACGAGCTTTTTCATTGTAATACCGCAGGAATGCAAATGGTGCTTTAACGTGTAATCACATTGTGCGCTGTGTAATGAGGTAAGCAAGCGAGAAAAGCCGCAGAGAAAAATACACATCCGTGTAATGCTAATTATGTATACTCCTTTTTTTCGCGGCAAAGAAAATTTATGTTGTTGGAAATAATTTTACACCCGTAACGCTCGCGACTGACAAATTCGCACGCAAACGACACTTGCAAAAGCCCGCGTGCGAGCTCGAGCTCTGCACGAAGAGAAAGCGAAAGTTAATAAAAATCGCATAATGAGTTAATAAAAATTCTTCAACTAGAGAGTATTATATATATTAAGGACGCGCCAGTCATTCGGTTCATTGCTGTAAAACAAATTACACATTGTGTGGCTTATACATATAACGTATAAAGAGACTGCGCGCGAGCTAGGTGAGTAATAATGCTTGCACGTCGTTGCAACCCCGGATTACACGTTCTCCCTCGTAGCACGATGGCTATATTTTGCAGGCGCGCTCTCTGCCCCGCGACTAAAGGTGTATACTTGTATATACGTCGTACGCTCCGTGTGTGACGTGTGTGTGTGTGTGTGTGTGCAGCAAGGGCGCGTACAAGCCAAGTTTTGGGTGCGAACGAGCTTTGAAGCAGCAGCAGCAGCGCAAGAGAGGAAAAAATTAGCGTTCAAACGAGAAAATTAACGGTTTGTAGCGGAGCGTGCGGCGCGCGCAGCTGTATAGTGATTAAAATTTAGTCGTGTCGTTGAGTAACGTTTGTCCGTAGTGCTGCAGGTTTCTGCCAGAAAGAGAGAGAGAACGAATTTGTGCTGAGAGTACTGAAATATTCCGAACGGTTTATTTAGTGTCAGTGAAAATATATGAAGGAATGACCCAATTTTCAATTTTATAGCTCACTTCCATCATAGCAGGCTCTATTTGATATTGATATCGATGAATCTTAGATTAAGGTCATGGAGTAGCGAGCTCGATTGTTCAGCTCTGAACTTTACTGTCTATACTTATAAAAATGAAAACTCTTCAATTATTCGATAATTCAAGGCATCAAACTCTCGAATGAAAGTAAGAGAAAAAAAGTATCATCTCCGATGTAATGCTCAGCAGCTCTCATTCAGTTACATAGTTTCTTTTGCAAAAAATCATTCTTTGAACAATTCACCCGGCTTACAATAATAATCCTCGGGGAAAAACTTGAGGTCGTCGGCAAATATCGATGACGATAAACGATCGAAACTTTGAATTCATTGAATTTTATAGATAAACGATTATAGCTACTTAGCACGCAGTAGCCTTTAATTTTGCAATCACAAAGTTCATGGCCTAAAAAAAGTTAATAAAAATGCAACAGTCGTGGAATATAATTATAAATCGATAATTAGGAGTAACGTAGCGGTATAGAAAAAAACGAAGTCTAGACAGCACAAAGTCTGAAGTTGGCACCTTGAATTTATCGAACGCCAGTGGACGAGGCAATGGCAGAGTTTCAGGCAAATTTGCTGCTAAGAGAACTAAAAGAGTGAGATTGGAAGTGCTTTAACTGGAGGCGATTTTGTAAAGACGCCTGTAACAATTTGTAGTAGAAAAAGTATAGAAGACGAACAAGTGCCTAAATAGCTTTCAAGAGAGTTGTGACTTTCCTTCGGTTCTCTTTTTTTTATTCTTTTGTCTACATAATACCAAATACAACAGTGTGGAGTTTAAAATACACATTTTTTGTTATACATATGTTGTGTTCATTGAACTCAATTTTTTCATCAACAACTATCTTCAAGTAAAAATTAATGATCAACTTCGTAGGCATAGGAAGTAAATATTTGGTACAAAGCTTAATTTTTCTTTTAGTGTTTAAATAATTAAGTTTCAGTAAAATGTTATTATTTAATAAATAATCTTAATAAAATTGAACATAAAAAAGCTGAATACAGTTTTCCTTTGTATAATATAAGCGATCAAATAAAATGCAAAAAAGAGCCCGCCCGAACAGGGACTTGAACCCTGGACCCTCAGATTAAAAGTCTGATGCTCTACCGACTGAGCTATCCGGGCTCGTTGATGACTGATCTGGTATTGACAATCACACAGGCATAACATGTAGCAGTCATTGCTACAATGAGAAAAGTGCGCAATGGACATCTGCGCAACTAGCATAACTATACCTATATGAGCATGTGATTTGATGATTCGGCATCAAAAAGTATCAAGAAGTGCCTTCGTGCTCCTTTTAGCAAATGACATGTGCTATGATTAGAATTAATTTTTTTTTATAGAAAAAAAGTAAGTTATGAATATAAATTGTTCTATATTAATACATTAGTGGCTAAACAACGAATAAATATTATTGCTATTGATTTTTAAGGACAACCAAATTTTTTATTTCTGCATCGTAATTTATTCATCAACTATTTGTAAACTTTATATTTCTTATTTAAAAACAGACTGTCAATTACATGTCCATCTCGAATTTAAAATAATTTATCAATCAAAACTTTTATCATCTTAATTTTTATAAAATATAATCAACTTTCTGAGTAAACGATTTTTTGAAGATTGATTCTACATATTCCCATAAATTTTTTCACTACTAAAAGTTTTTGATCTGTTACTGAGTCTAGCTGTTGGCATGATAATTTACTTGATCATTTATTTTTTTATAAAACTTTGATTTCGACGTCTTAAGTTTTGTCTCCTTATGAATTTTTTGTTATCTTTTTTCACCCAACCATCAACTATCTTCAACTGAAGTCGGTTAAGACAATAGGTAAATAGTTATTTAGCACTACATTTTTTGTATAAAATTTAAGACTTTTATATTATTAAGTGTAAATTTCGTGAAAGTATAATTAGATGTTGTCTCATCGAGAGAAGTGAGAGTAGAATAGAGGCTGCAACAATCATAATATTCAAGCTAATGGGGGAATTATATTCCGCTCTCGCTTGTTTTAAATAAACTACGACCTTCATAAGGCACTCTTTAAGTATACAAGCGGTACAAAAATTTAAAAAAATGTACTCTTTTTTCCCTATGAGCATGAGTTGTATACCAATGTATAATGTTTTAAATGCGTGTGATGGTATGTGTGCAGTAAGTTTTCGCACAAGACACGTACGTGCGACATAAAAAAGAAAAGCGGCTAATAACGTAGCGTTGGCCACATCAGTCTCTCACTTCCATTCTTTTTCTTTCTCTTTGCTCTGTTCTTTTTTCTTCCAAGTCATTTAAGCGCTTCATTGGCCTTCTTTTATCACCTTATATCATTCTCATCCCTTCAATACGACAACGACTTGCAGCAGCAGACTAATACCGCTCTACCACTACTAGTTATATATCGAACAATGCCATCGGTCTATCAGCTTTTCTTTTTTTTTATCTATATATAGCCAGCAGTAGCTTTTCTCTCTCTCTCTCTCTCTCTCTCTCTCTCTCTTGACACACGCACGATATATATCTATAATCGGGCTTCTAAACGAGTCGAAGAAAATAATACTTCTCTATACTGAGTTTAACGAGTGCACATATATACTAACTCGACAAAGAAAGAAGTACAGCTGTGGAGTTCGGCTGTGAGTGAAAAGAGAAGCGAGAGAGAATACATGCCAGTGGTCAAACGCACTATACATAGGGGATACAAGCCTTTGTCAATGCGCAGCACTAAACAAGCTAACATAAAGCTAGTGTACTACCCGGTAGTTATCGGAATTGAGGGTGCACACGCTAAAGTGAGGCGCGCATTTGTCACGCGTTTTGCTGAGCTATATATATAATATACAATAGCCGTGTGGCGTGAATGTGATGGACTTTGTGCCCTGAGATTTGCTCTCGAGCATTACAGATGATGCTTTTGCTGCTTTGTGAAAAGATAATATGAGTAAAAAATTGATCTATGTAGACTTTGCCATTTTCGTGCTGTATTTACGATGAAAAAATCGGGAGCGCGTGCGACTATCGTGACGTATTGGAATATCTTGACACAATAGTCGCGGGTATACAAGAGCTAAAATAATATTCACTGGAGAAGAATAACACAATAACACATTTTTTAACGATGTTCTCGTAATGGCGATGCACTTGAAAAAACTATTTTATCGATTACCTACCAATTTCAACTTGTTTTTTCGTTTGTACCTGCATGTTGTAACACAAGATACGTACATGATGGATAATATTTTAATGCTCAACGATACTGTAGAAATAAGTAACTGCTGATGCACGTTTCTCTCTCAATTACTTGTCTTTATTTTTCTTTTTTCGTGCTATGCCTGGCTCAGACTCTCAATCAATCGATCTTTATCGGTAGGAATTTTTCACGCTCCAGCGACGCGATTGCAAATTTCGCGTTTCGACGACGATGGCTCGGGTGCCGAGTACTATCTATATATAGTAGCGTACCAAGAGAGAAAGAGAAAGAGAGACAGAGTGAGAGGGCGATCATTATGAAAGGAACAATGGCTTGAAACAAGCGTAACTATATACCTCGTTCTCTCGTTCTCTCTCTCTATCTCTCCGTATATACGTCTCTCTTTATATACGTACCCTCAGCAGCAATTTTCCTCGTTCAAACGGGCGCGCGAATTCTATCGCCCTATCCTTTTCAGTCTATAGATATAGGATAGGTATGACCCGGCATCGCAATTCGAACAACTCTATATACTCGATGTATACACGCGTGTGCTCTGGTCTATGTCTGTGCACGTGCACACGCAGATAGACCAGGATAGATTCATTTATGTATATATGCACGCATGAAAACTATGCTTTTGCCGGAACGGTGGTCTGCAGCCTAACTGTCCCAGCTACCCCCCGCACGGGTGGAAATTGAGCGTTAACCCTTTCTAGGATTTCGTGTTATTGGAAGCGATAGTCATTGAGGGAAAAAGCATCGAGCGAGGCAAGCAGTTGTATCAGAAGCCCGATCAGTGTAGTCAAGCGATCCCCGAATCGCTTGCATCTGCGTGACCCGAACTACGTTTACGATGCTCGAAAAAAAAATAGGACGAGTACAGAAAAACGGATGGCCGGTGATATTTTTAATTGCTCGAAATATTTCGAGATTTCGCGCGAGCGTTTGTGCGGCCAGATGTGCAATGCGCAGCCTTCGATTTACTTTTTACTCATAGCTCTAGATATGTGTGCGCTTGCGTGGGTCACGGATTATTTTCCTATAACGGCGCACCACTGCTCTATCGTTATATCTTGTAAGTAATCCTATAAAATACTTTATTCATATATTTGTAAAGAACGATTGGTATCTACAAATGGATCAAGTGTGTAAATCATGTTTATATAACGAATAGATTATTACTTTTTCGTATTTTGTTTGTCTTGAAAAATAATCGTCAGAAACAGACTTTCAGAAATAGATCGTTGCAAAGCAAAAAATAATTTCTACTGTCGTAAAAACACGTTGAAATTGTGGCTCCGATTTGACGATTGCTCGCAAAACAGCCATCCCGTTGCTTGCGGATTGCAGATTCTCTGCAAGCGGAAAAAAAAGGAAAGAAAAATGAAAGAGAAGAAATTTAGGCACACGTCGCGACGGCAGCGGCGCGGCGCCGCAGATAGAGAGCAAGAGCGACATTTATATATCTGCGTGCGTGTGCTTTCGCTCGCCGATCTATATAGCAATACTCTACACGCGTTACATTTACAGGGTGCCTATATATATATATAGTGCATAAACTCTCTCTAGTCGAGCTTTTGCGGGCGCGCGAGAACGAGTGCAGTAGAAGCGCGCGATAAAATATACGCGAATCACGAAACACGCCCGTAGGGCATAGAAGAGCTCTCGCTCTTTCTCGCTGCCTCTTGTATTCCCCGACTCACTCGTACATGTGTGGGGAGTGTGTGTGCGTGTGTGCAGCAAAAGTGGCAGAACTGAAAAATTTCGTCGTACCTTGCACTTTCTGCAAAAAGCAACCTCCCACCATTTCGACTTCTTATAAGCGTATAATTTTTTATTGCCGCGCGCGACGCGAATCCGCCTGCTCCACGCTGTGCGGATCCAAGCGGCAGAAATTCAGCTGCATTGCAGAATCGAGTGATCGTGGTTTTTTTCCTCACTTGCCTCGTAAATAAGTGCATTCGCGGACCACTGTAATTCTTGTTAATTATATTACTGCTGAGCTGCAGTTCCGGAATCACTTCTAACGCGCAAAAGAGAGGGAGAGAGAGAGAAAGCTCAACGTTGCTTGATCCGAAATGGGAAACTGTGATTTTACGTGTCTGACGTTTATATGCAGCCGAAGTAGCTTCGGTCGAAATATTTCAAAAATATCGCCCAGCCTATAATGATAAAATCTCATATGCGCAATCTTACTCTGGCATTAAATTGGCACACTAAACATGATGATTATGTAATCTGCGAGCCGCAGGCACATTTCACATTCAAACGCCACTTTACCATTTCCTATCATACACTCGAGGCACAGATCCATACTTATACTGCACTTTTGATATGCTTTTCGTGTATAACCCACAGTGCTTTTCCTCGTTTTTTCAGTACATATGGTAGAAGCGCACAAGATCCATAGTTAAAATTTCACGCGCTCACGTATATAGATAAGAGAACAAATCAAAGAAACAATGGCAATGCTATGGAAATTGGCCGAATCAGACAACACACCTACTAGTTCAGCCGAAGCTCACGAGTTTGAAAAATAAAAGCCTCGAGACGGAAAAAATTGAAGAGGTCATTGTAGGTTTCAGTCGAAGTTGGTATCTTACGCATAGTCGCATTATATACTTATATTACGTCCTTATAAAGTACGCGCGAAGAGTAGAATCTATAAAGAAAAGTGTAGGTGGTAAAAAAGCTTGAAAAAGGTCTGCGAATCACCGACAACTCCACTGCCTCTTGCGTCCTTGTCGTTTAGTTCTCACAAATCTCTCTTCTTCTTTTTTTTCTTTTCCGAGAGCTATTTTTGTAATTTAGTAGATCTTTCAGCGTACGATGTAAATATTTTCGTGCATATGATATTTATTATATTAAGATTCAAGATTACAGGTGTGGAACTTATGAAGGTAAAGAAAAGATAGAAAAGCAAAAAGGCATGCTCAATAAGTGATTATAGCTATACAGAGTACACAGAATAAAATGAACATAGGGGATTAGTCCGTTGAAAAGAGTCTTTGCAAAGAGAGCAACGGGTTCATCGGTCTTTTACGGTACGTATACATATCGACGTACATTCAAGCTCAGTCCGATCGTGCAGGTATTCAGCTTGAAATTCAGGCTCGTTATAGCAGATACTTTATCGAGTATATGGATCCGTAAATCGTTTGATTAGTACATTTTGGGACGAGAAAATGAAACTTTTGGATAGTGAATTATCGTCGAAGGAATAAGAATTCCTTCATCGATCGGTATGATAATAAACGTTTTTGCGAAAAATATATCACACGTATGTGCGTGTAAAAATAGTGCAAACTTGTGGAAAAGGGAGAAAAGCTGAGGGAGAAAATATAGACATCACACGAAATGAAATTTACGATGCATGCATATACACAATCTCATATTCTATGCTACATCGTTTCACGTATACTCGTGTTTCTTTCTTTTTTTCTGTATACCCACGCTCACTTACATACTTGTACATTTATGTATCCCTCGCATTTCGCCTGATATATGTGGAAAAAAGGCAATATATGTATATAAAAAATGTCAATACACCGTATGCTTATGTACACGTTTTTAAAAAAATCAATTTGATATAGCCGGAAAGCAGCAGGGCTCAAATCGCGAGCTTATTTCTCGTAGTTACGTCCACAGGTGGCGTGTCTCGTCTCTCTCTCTCTCTCTCTCTCTCTCTCTCTCTCTCTCTCTCTCTCTCTCTCACTCTCACTCTGCACACGCGGTCCAAAGCACATACCATAGGAGCCGGTGGTAGAGGAAAGAGTATTGCCTGTGCGCCACCACGAAACGAGTAAGGTAAAATTGAATTTTGTTGGATAGCGCAAACACCTGTTATATGACCGACCGTTGTACAATCGCACGGGCCATGGGTAACTGCTCGTTTCTCCCCCTTTTCCCCCTCATTTTTTTCTACTTCTCTCTCCTCTCTCTTCTTTCTATGTACGGTTGTTGTTATATTTTAACGACAGATTTTTAAAATTCCAACTTCTTATTCGCAAAAATGGTACGACAAAAAAAGTTTATAGTCGAATTTTTATCATTACAATAGTAGAATAGTAGAAAGAGTTGAATAAGCAAGCCGTAATCTTTGTACGTTTGAAAGATGATGTAAATTAGATTACTTGATAGACATTTCAAAAGTTTGCATAAAATTACCAGCAAAAATTGTTTATGTTCAACATTGCAGTCACTACAAAATATATAATACATATTATTTATTCAAAATTTCGTTTTATACATATTGCACTTATTTATAAATAATAATCATAAACTTTGACAAATATCTCATAGTAGTACGCTGCACGTGAGTCCATTTGAAAAGCAGCATCTCTCCGTCTAATTTAATACAACGTCCGGGGGAAGGAAAATTCTCAGCATCTGAGCAGCCGTGAAATTTCTCGACGAAATATCCATATTATATGGGGCACGAATATATATAACATAATAATATGTACGTCTAAGAGTACACCAGCAGTGAGAGTAACGATTCGCGCGCATCTAGGAGCGTGTATGTGTGTGTGTAAGTGTATGTGCATTATAGCTCAAAAATGTTATACGCACAAGCTGTAAAGCGAAATATTTCGAAAAACAACATAGACATGCACAAAGATGAGCCATATAAGCGATACATTTTGGCACGTGAAAAATAGACACTCTGAGATGTGACAGGTGCACCCTGTACAGTGTGTAACTCGAAGGACGAGCGCTGGATAGGTATATAATGAAGTTCGTTCATGCACGAGGAATATTGTAAGACGTATCGAAAAAATGATTTTCTTGTGTGTTATACGTTAAGCAAAGAAGGCACTTGGTAACTGCTATATCTTTGATTGTGCATAGTGAGAACATTAAGAAGCTTCAAATTATCACAAGCACGAGTATTTCCATTGAAATTCGATAAAATAATTTTAATCTATTAGTAGACATAGACAGTTTCAAACTCGGTATTCCCTATGCCAACTAATGCGTACACAGCAGAGCAACATTGATAATATTTTAATGAAGTTTTCAGCCGAAAGTTTATATAATTAATATATCTTGCGCGCGCTGATCCGCGGACTCGCTCTGGACGTTCGACAAATAGATATTATTAAAATAGAAACCTGCGACATTTTAATTGGCAAACAGGTTTATCATTCAAATTAATGTATGGATTAATACTTGAAAATTCTCACAATTTCATTTTAATATAGAAATCAATGGTTAACACTCCAGTGAAATAACGTGTAAGCTTCTATTTTTCAGATATATTTTTAATTATTATAGACAAAGTGTGCAATAACTTTTTATCTTTATTTCTGTGAAATTTTTCATTCTACCCTTAGCAAGGTTGAACGTTTTTATAGGCATTAACTCATATATGAAAGTAATATAGCTATTTTAGGAAGCGAATAAAGAATTATTACTTTCCCACACGTGGTCGCGTATCAAAGCTTGCGAGTAAAAAATTGAATACACGAAAAAAATGCCCAATTAAGCGATTCATTATGACAATTACGCTAAAACTCTATTGACTAGATTCCAAAAGCATAATATTGAAGCTAATAAGTACTTTTTATGTGTTATACGCACACAGGAAAGTTTCAGGCGTTTTGAAAACTCGAATATGAAATGCACCATGCACAGCAAAAAAAGCAGGGGGAAAAGTCAAAGCTTGCAAATATGTATATGCTTTTTCTACAGGTAAATCAGGAATATACCGTACATACCATTGAGTTCTCTTTTATAAAGCAGCGATAGTATACTTTTCCGTATCTGTGCCAGGGTAAATTCTGCCAAATGCTAAGCTCTTGTCGATTTAATGACTCGCTTTAATAACCATTAGTTTCTTTAGTTTTTTCAAATAATTACAATTCAACTATAAATTCGTTCACTCTCAGCGTCTCAATGTATTATATGGATAAATAAACTTTTAATCGCTTTATAAATAACGATTTTATACAAAAAAAAAATTAAAGCGTACGAATTTTTGAATATGAAGTCAAAATATAACACAATACTCATGTTTAAGTCGTGACTTATGTCGTCACAAGCGCATGATATATATTTATACGCACGTATAACACCGACACATCAAGGCAAAAAGTAGGTATCCAGAGCGTCTCGCGCAGGGAACACGTACTTAACTTATATGTTGCTCGCGATGTATACAATGTTCGTGCAAGCACGCGTAGACATTCGTGTCGCGCTCACACACACACACATTACATATATATTTAGTGCATTATGAAAGCTTCACCGGCGAAATATCAAGTTCTCTTTTTCATCTCTCCTTATACCTCTGTGCTCCAGGCTTATTCTCGATTCTACCTTTGCGCTTTGCCAGTGCTCGCGATTCTTATACACTTTCGACTTTCGGCTTCTGGCATGGAGTCGAAAAAAAAATAAAAAATAAAAAAAAACTCATGTACTGCGACATCGTCACACGCCGCGCGATCTCTTTTCCAAGGATTCCAAGGAATTTTTTTCGCCTATGTGGAACTCTCTCTCTTTCTCTCCATTACATACTCGCACGGCTAGGCTATAAAAGAAGCTCTCCTTTGCGGCGCTGCTACTTGCTCCTGTTACAGTGTGTGTACTCTCGCGGCAGATACATTTTTCTACTTTTTCACCGATTCGACTGATCGTGTGACAGCAGTGGAAAATCTTAGCTCTTTCGTAAGCGCGTACTTGAGAATGAGAGAGAATATATACATCGGGAAATCCCCGGAAAACACAATTTTTCGAGACGACGGCTCTCGCTCGTGGTAAGCTCGTCGACGCGCGAGCGCCTAGAAGCGGCTCTTCATTGCAGCTGCAAAAGCTTTAGTGTAGCTAGCAGCTATAAGATAGTGCAAAGTGTCGCATCTGGTCGAGGCTTCGTCCCTCCCACTTTTACTATTTTTCATCGCTTACTCTCGTTCATTTCTCGCTTCTTCTTTTTTCTCTCGTCTCTTTCATTTTTTATCCTTTTTTATCGTTGATTTGTAGTTCTATACATATATTTATGCTGCTCCTCTTCGAGTGCCTTTACTCTTTTCTCTAAATACTTTGCATCTGCCTCTCAGGAGATCCACGCGCGCGCGTTTTTTCAGTCGTTGCCTTTCGCGGGCAAATCCGACATTACTCCTCAGCTTTTTTCCTCTTTCCCACCTCTAAGTGCAAAATTTCTCCAGGAATCTAATCTATTTCAAGTTTTTCTTCTTTCTCGTTTTGCATCCAACGATGTCGACGACGAAGACGCTATAAGTTATGCTCTTATTGCTTACAGCACGCGGGCGGATTTTCATTTTATCTCCCGAAACTCAGTTGAAATAACGTTTCAGCCTTCAACTTATCCCGTTTCTCTCTTTTCGAGCGATAGGAAGTTATTTTTCATACTTTTTATAATTTTTTTGCTCATCCTCGTAAAACAGCCCTGCAGTATCTGCCTATCGATATTTAGCCTGCACCCATAGTCACAAAACGTAATACATTGCAAATGACGACATTAAATTTGACTTGTATTATAGTTACATGCACAGTATGTCGCGCAGCTCTGCGCACGTGACTATACAATTTCTTAAATTCAAAACTAAAATTAGTTCGGCTGCGTGCCTTTGGAAATTACTCACGTGGGGCGGCGTGTCACGAGCAATTGTCGATGACTCGGGCTGCTTCGCTGTTGTGATATTTTGATGAAGTTTGTAAATTATATTTCCAAGTTTATCATTGCATTGCGTATTAAGGTTCTCTCTCTACCTCTTTCTCTCTCGCGTGCAGAGTGCCATTGTTCATCATATGCATACTTTGAATTTAGTTTAGCCGATTTCGTTTGTTACAATACGAAAATTTATTCCCGATACACATAGCGCAGCTCTCGCGGCATTTCATTGCGCGCACGTAAGCGAGCATGTATAGTATACGATGAATTTATAGCAGCCACCCGTTCAAACTTTACGATTCTCTCGAGAAATTTAATCTAAATTTATTTTTCCGCTATTTTTCAAGCTTGATCGAGCTTTCGATTATATAATACAACGCATTGCAGGACACGTATGCTGCGTTTAATCGAATAAATTAAAATAACTCACGCCTCAACCCATTTTCCATCACTGCATGGTTATGTATCCTCCATGCGTATCCGATGTGCGCTTGCGTACTCCAGCTGGAACCGATTTTGTATAATGAGAAATCCACACGCACTGTTAAGTCTAAAATTGCGCAAATCTGAGCTAAAAATAATGCGCCCGTACATATATAAAAGAGGCTTGATAATTCTCAAAAGCATTTCACGCAAGAATGGTCGGATGAAAGATCACCTGGCATGATCAATCGTAACTCCCTACTGTATAGCCCCTAACTCGAATTGTATTTCCTTTGCGAACGCGTCGGACACGCGTGTACGACGCGTATAACTCGTTCGATAAACTTCTGGCGATGAGGATCTGTGCTCAGTTACACAAAAAATGAAGCTCGCTTGACGACTAGTTTTTCTCTCTTTTATCGCCTCGAAAACTCCTCACCGTCCGAGCTTGCAACTATCAGCTATATGTGTGCTTTTTTCGCCAATGTCACGTGTGGACGTGTCTGAGCCGCCAACGTTGTCTCACTCGGGCTGAATTACGAGTTAAACGTCGATGTACCAAGAAAAAAAGGTGGAAAATGCGATTGTCGAATGAAACTTGAGAATAATGCGATTTCAACACGAATAAAAATGGCCAGTGTCATCGATTGGACGCTTCAAAAGTGCAAAATTATTGCTACTCGAGATTCATAAAGTAAGCTTGTCGATATTTTTTCTATGCAGTGAAACATACAAGAGCGTTGAATTTTCCACCCACGAAGCTAATACACTGGATTATTTTAGTCTCTCTAGCGCTGAAAAATCGATTAGGTTTCACACTTTACCCTTACGCGTTGGTTCTCGCAGCTCCGCAGCAGCGTACGTGCTCTCTATTTTTTTCATATAAACTTTGCTCATTCAGTAGCTCATTTTGCGCTCGCTTGTAAGTGTAACAAAAAAGGCAAAAAAAGACTCGGAGCGCACAAGCAGGAAGCAAAATTTAGTGTTTCATTTGGCGAAGTGGCACTTCTTTTAGCGAGTCAGGGTACGCGTATATAGCTATTGCTTACAAGCTCCTCTCTCGCGCTGACTATGATATGATAGGAAACACAACTCTCTATTCGCGTTCTCCTATTCTATTTTATTTTCGTTCGCGTGTCTCGGCTGCACACACACACACACACATTTCTCTCTATATATGTGCGAGAATTTCCACTCTTGCGCCCACATATCAGTTTTTCTTCGTTTTTCTATTTTGCTGTGACCTCAAAAACTGCACTGCACCTGTTTTTCTTCATTTGCCATTGTTGATTCGGAGTTTTCATATTCATAATTTATTTTATATTATGTAACTTGAAGTTAGCCAAGCGCAACTATAAAGGGTAATCACACGATTTTTTTAGATAAAGCGTCGTGATGTAGGCGCCTGCAGCTACATACCAACACGTACATTTTTATTTTTCAAAGCTTCGCGCCTGTGCGTGTGTAATCTAGGGCTTGAAAAAAGAATAGACTAAGCCATTTTCAAATGATTCATGCCCCAGTGCTTTCGGAATTATCATTCAATCCTTTTTTTCTGTTCGGTAGCTTTATTCAAACTCGTTAGTCTTTGCTAATCTTTAAATGGTATACTTTTATTTTTATTATTTTACTAAAAGTTGAAAATGAGCTTTTTTGCGTTGGATCAGCACGTTCACGGAGCTTTTTCATTTTTCTCATCGATGATGAATCCGCTGATGGAGTTGTCGCGTTCAAAATTTATATAAATATAGATCATGCCTCAGCTCGTGCGTTCGTCGAATTTTCACGCGAAAAATTCGTTACGCGCCCAAGCATAACGCCCAGACGTAACGTACTCAAGGCATGAAAAAAAGTAACGCAGGAATTTACCTTTTTTCGCGCGCGTCGCGTAATATATTTCACAATTTATTCCACGCTCTGAGCGAGAGAAAGAGAAAGAATTTCCAATATAGGTCAGGCCCGCGATGAAAGTATCAAAAACCTTTTCCTCTTTTATCCCGTTCTCGTTTGTTTTTTTTACCTTTATATAGATTGAGTGCAAATGACTATAGGGTCGCTTTGGTACAGTAAATTTGTGAGAATTGGCCCCTGCCAAAGACATAAGTTAAAAAAAGTCCGAGTTTAGCAATAAGATAAAAGTATATATATATATATACGTCTCAACTTTTGCCACTTGTACTCGCATTGGTCGATAGTTCCTCCAAAAAAAAAAAAAAAATTAAAGGAAAGAAAACAAAGCGAGAAAAAAAGTCAATTGCCTGGCGTGCCAAAAGCAAAAATACATTCATAACCTGCATTTTCCCATTGTGTCCCTTGAAATTCTGTAAAGGCTTTTCGTGACAATTAAGCGAATCGTCATCGCAACAGTAGCGCGCCGACGTCATTATCCGTAATATACAAATAATTCAGCTCGGAGAGCGCTGACAAAAGCAAGTTCGACGATAATTGATACGATGAGGCGTTATTAAGAGTAATTAGCTTACAATGTTTTGTGCTGTAATTCATTTGACACACTTTCTTTAATTCAAATGTTTTCCCTCTCTCCCTCTTGTTTTTTACCTCGACTTCTATATCTTCGCCTGCGTGCGCGCAAAAGTTTGTTAACGTTCCTACGTAACTTCCTCCTTGGTGTGCACGCGCGCGTATAAAATGACTCAAAACGACTTATAATTTCATCAGATAAAACCTCCCCCACCTTCAAGCTTCCAACAAGTTGCGAACATCTATGTTACTTTAAAAAGTACTCCAGGGGGAGGAGCTCTCAATAAATGGATTCTTCTCAAAGTTCGAGTGTTTAAGAGTCGAGGTGCAGAAAAAAAAGGACGAAGAAGGAGCTTTTCTAAAAACCATTTGGCTTTGATCAGATTCTGCGTTTGCAACGTTTGAGAAATGATAAAAATGTCGATACATAATTTAGCGCTGTGCATCAGCTGCAGCATGAAGCTGTACTGAAAGACTGCAGCATAAAAATGTACATCTAATTAGGCCTAAATAAATCGAGAGCCGTTAACAACGCAGAGAAAAAGCGAAAGACATCGGAGGCAGGTAAAATTCACTATAAAACAAGGCCCGAGATTGTAAAAGAAGTCTCTAAGTGTATTGCTCATGTTTATTGTATACTTGGCTCGTGCGCTTGCTTACGCTCTAGCTCATACTGGCGTTTTCCGCGCTCAACCGGGTTTTGATAATAAATTCAACTCTTTTCTTCTTCCTCTCGCTGTATTCCGCAAGCGTATAGCGCGTATATATACGCGAAAAGCTCGGGTAAAGCTCAGCTGCGCGTGCACACACACACACACACACACAGATACAAGCAAAGCGAAGCGCAGCATTGCAAATACATGATTGTTCAGCTGGCTACGCGCGGTGCGCGCAAGCTCACGGCCCAAAGAGCGCTTCATAGTTCTTTGAAAGCTCCGCGAAGCAAATCTTCGCGGATAAGTTGCTCTTTTCTCCGTAGCTGTATATACCTAGTATTTTTTCCATAATGCAAAAATCAGAAAGAGAGAGGGGCGCGCACGCGAGGAAAAGAAGAAATAAGCGAAACGTGCACTATATACGCAACTCTTCGCCTTGTATTATAACATATACAGAGATATGCGTGCCCTAGCTAGCAACGTTGGCTATATAGGTACGGGATGCATGTAAGCGAGTTTTCAGCAAAAGCATCAGCAGCGTGCTCACAGGAAACAGCTTTCTACCTCTACACAGTCTTTTTTTCTCTTTTTTTTCTAGCAAAAGCAGGCGTCTCGCTATAGGCCAAACGAGTAGTAGACCGTAACACACGCGGAAAACGAAGGCTAGAAAATGTACCTCAGCTTTGCTGCGTTTATATATAGGTATATTCACAGGTACTACTGGGAAACTACTACGACTAGGCTGCATACGTATGTGTGCTGCGCGGTGTACACATCCACGCCTGTGAAAAGGGTGAAAGAGCTTACACATAGCTATGACTACTTGTGCGTGTATTATGTGCGCGCAACATGTGAAAAAGATAGCGTACGTATATGCGCCAGTGACTAGAGATGATGCACGCAATTTACCTACTGTAAAGCTATATATCCGCTCTGCGCTGCGTGAAAGTTTTCCCGCTCCAGTGCTACATACGTATATAATATACGTGCAGAATTGAGCGATCAAAGCTCTTCCCAAAACTGAAGGGAGAGAGAGAGAGACAAGCGCCTATTTGATAGTTGAGGTGCAGCCTTCACCTCGTTCTTCCCGTCGTCGGATCATCGTCATCGTCATAATGTATAATATTGAACGCGTTCGTGTAGATGACACGCTCTGAGCTACATGCTCGCTATCGTGATACGGCCCGCTCACAGTTATGTATATTAGGCCGATTGAATGCGCGCCAAAATTTACGCAGGTTATATTCATTTCATGATCTTGAATATTTTATGTAATATGCGAGATAACAATTTTTCAAGCATGTATTTTTTTTATATTTTTGTATTGCACAGGCATGCGTGTGGCTTAATTGTTCTTGCTTAGACAAATTAAAAGGTATGAGTAAGTCAAATAGATGACGCTAAATAACTGCATTACATTTAAAGTTACATTTATGTCGAATTTCACGAGTATAAATTCGTACGTACGATAGCATAACTAGCTAATCAAAGGAATCGCTGAAAGTTTTCTGCATATTTCAAGTTTGACGATAGACATCAAAAAGTTCTTATTTTTCGTTTTTTTTTGTGTGGAAAAAATTTTAAATTAAAGTTCGTCATATATATCGTAGGTAAAAAATGCTTTTCTCGGTTTTATATACATTTGAGAAAACTTTGATGAAGCGTTGCTTGCATCAAAATGTTCATCCAAAGAAAATCGGAAGTTTAGTTTTTATTCAACTTTACTTTTTTTTTTATTTCAAATAATCATTCTCAGAAAAAAGTGGTATTATGTATCCCAGTATCGATTCGTAGGTAAATAAAAAATTTTTGTTTTATGTTGAGCGATATTTCAAAGAAAATTCAATGGCTTTTTCAATCGTTAACAACTAGTGTGCTTGTGTATGTGTGCGCGTACATGCGAGCGCGTGCAATAAAAATGACAAAAGATCGTAAAGAATCGATTGGACCCATGCGCGCAACAACTTTTTCTGTAAAAATAACCTCTCTTGTAATTACTCTAGTAAATAGCTAGCCTTCCTTGCGAGAAGAAGTTGATGAAGGCTTTTAAATATTAGCCCTGCAATCTCCGCTCAAAGTTGAAAAAAAAGGCTGTAGAACGAGAAAAAAAGGATGGAAATAAACAAAGCAAAAACGCGGGCGAGGGGCGTCAGAAGTTTCTCCGTCCTATGGAACATAACGCTGTTTAAAGGCGAAAACTTTTACTCGTCAGAGAAGCTTCGGCCACCGAACCACGAAAGTAATAGAGAAAAAGTGGTCTGCTACTCTCTTGCTGCGCGACTATACGTGTATGTGAGCGGACAGAGTCACGCTGGATAAGTTCCAACTACATGTGTGGCAAGAAATCAGGCCAACGCTATGGCTAGGCGTGCACACACGCTAGTACATACAGCTAGCTTTGAGAGGTATAAAAAAATCGCGGATATAGAAAGAAAAAGAAAGATATGTTTATATAACGTATAACGAGACGCTGTAGAACGGGTCGTCCGAGCCTCGACAAACCAAGGAAACATAAGCTCGCGCTTGTGTTTGCAAGTTGAAAGCTCGAGCAGCCAGTGTGCCTTTCTGTGTGTGTGTGTGTGTGTGGGTGCGAGTGTATATGTTGCAGAGGTCCGGCGCATGCGACACGCTCAGCCTAGGCTCTTAGGAAAGCTTAAGTGCTCTTTACGATGCTTTGCGCTGCTATCAAGCCCAGCAGAGAGAGAAAGAGAGGGAGAGAAGAGAAGAGAGAAAGGGACTTTATTAGCATGCCACCGCTAAGGCATTACCTCCTTCTAGTGCCCCTCCTCCTCCTCCTCCTCTTCCTCCTCCTCCTTCTTCCCTTCGTTGAATCCTCGACTCCTCAATACACGCTCTGCGTGCTATGTGTATACATATGTAGGTATATATACGCGTGTACATCAACGCGTACTATATATGTGTAATACTCGTCGCACCATTAGCTTCGATTTCCCATCCGTTGGATTTCCAGTTTCGCTTCCTTTCCCTGGCCTCCTCCCTCGATTCTTTTCTTTATCTTTTCCTATCCCGCACTCCAACCGATAATAATAGAAACCTCGCGCTCGCACTGCTAGAAAAGTCTTTCCTTTTCTGTTCGCTTTATAAGGTGGTGTGCACGGCGCGCCTGGCACTACTGTGCGCTGCCCGGTCGTTCTCTTTATTTTTCATTCCTCTCTCTCTCTCTCTCTTTCTCTCTCTCTCTCTCTCTCTCTCTTACTCAAGCTCAGAGCTAAAGGGTAGCAGCTGCAGCAGTGCCACCATGCCACTATGGTAGTGCAGAGATTTCTCTCTTCTTACCCTCTTTCTCGCTCACTAGCGAACGGTCCGCAGAGAGACAGAGAGAAGAGGGGAAAAAAAGCAACGAGAATAAATGCGGTGAGAGATAAGTAAAGACATTAAGCTGGAAAAAAGAACGATGGAAATATTTCGATATTGATATCTAAACTTTCATCGGGTCGAGTTTTACAATTAAAACGCATAAGAATGTTTATTGGCAGGATTGGTTTCATCGATGATCGTACCTAATAATAATAATAATCCCCCTTCCTTTACAAAATATATCCTCAGCCTCTACTCGACTATTGATGTGGAAACTCTTCATTCTAGTGAATATATTTTTTCTGATTATTTATGGATTAAAAAACAACCTTTCGCAGTGATTAACTAATTGAATATACATTATAATAAATCGATTGAGGTTTTTTGTCAGACTATTTCGTGCACACTGATTTGACAGCAAAAATTGTTACACGAGAAAAAGTCTCAATTACACATATTGCCCTCGCACAGCGAAACGCATAGAAATATAGTTGCGGTTTACATTTAAATCACACAGGATGATCAGTGTGTATGAATAAATCTAAAAAGATTCTAATGTTTATTGGACGAGTCAACAATAACGTAAAAATTGATTATAATAATACATGCGTTGTCGCACTCGCATAGCACTGAAAATGGTACTTTTTCGATTATTCATTAATACACCCGCATCACTTTTATAACCCTTCCTTTCTCTCTCTTTTCTCCTTTGAACCCGTTAGGCGAGGTGAAAAATTGTCGACGGGTCAATAACTCGTATATCCAAGAGCTATCGGGATCGCACCGAGGCGCCAGTAAGAGAACATGGCGTCGCGCACGTAATACATATAAGTGTAGGCACCTATCGTATCAGCAGGTATATACTGGCAGCGAATCGCGCGACTGGAACAAGCTTTCACGGTATATGGGATTAGAATGATTTAAGCAAGGTATTTTAAATCATCTTTGCGTGGCGCTTGATTTAGAGCATAAAAAAGTCGGTAATTTACGGACGCTCGGCAGTCTAACGGCCCGAGGAGAGAGAGACCAGTCGAGAAACGGAAGAACCCGTGGGCGTAAGCGGGTATGCGGCTTTATAACAGCGCGTGTACGTTTATATGACTGCTTATAAAATTTGCGGTAACGAAAATTTACTATGTGATCGACGCGCAGTGCCTACATGCGCGGTGCAAGTGAAGTGTGTCAACGTAGCATCAGCCGCTATCCGTATGGGGGCTCTCGAGTTTTCAGGTGCTCGCGATTATACGTATAACTTATTTTGACGAGTTCTTACCTACATTCAGAATTTTATAGGCCCGCGAGTTCTTGCTACTTTGACGCACATGCGTGTTTGCGAAAAATTGAGTATTATAATTGATCGATTTTTTCCGCCTTATAAAAACAAGTTTTTTCCTTTTTTTAAATATCGTTGCAATGAGACAGTTCAAAAAAGAGAGACAAAATGTTAAAAATATCAGTGAGCTACGATTTACCGTTAGAAATGTTTATTACGTATATATACGTGCGAGTGTATAATTATTTTAATATACTCGCGTCCTCCAAATGCACACGCCCTTGGATAGCACAGAGTGACGCATATGGTAAATGAGAAACGGTGTAATTTACATGACAGCGTATGTGTGCGTACATGTCTGTGTATGTGTGAGTGAGAGTGAGGGAGTCTACGCGCATATAACGTGCAAAATGCAAAACACAATGCAGCAAGGCAAGCTCCGAAGAAGAAATTTAAATTCTCATTTGTGAACGAGGGCGAAACTCAACTCCTGTGTGCCTATGTGTGTGTCTGTATGTTTTATGTTTATTATAAAAGCACATCTGGCACCAGCGCTCGCGCTCGCGAATAGAAATGTACTCGAAATAATTTGCGCGGCTAAAATCATTATTATCATTGCTTCTGCGTTGCACTGCATAGCGCATCAATCCGAGTGCAAAAATACATTTTGATTCATTTCTCTCGCCCTGTTTATATTTCTATTTTTTCTCTTTCTCCTTTCACCTACGCATTGCTTAATTGTCCATTTTAGTTTACATAAATTTATACAACTTTCAAAAGAATTGCACATCATCATATTAAATTACCTATTATTTCGCTCCATGCTATGAAACTCTGTACATCGCATCTCCTTCATTTTTTTTCCTCTCCGCGAAAGGACTCGCCACAACTCTCCAAAGACAAGTTCTTATATCTATACATATAGGAGCACATATATCACCCAAGTTGCATCTGCAGCGGCTCGATCATTATCTCTATATCTCTCGTGCGATGCGGTCGTTGCTCTTGTTTCGCTTGGAAACACGGCGAAAGAGAGAGAGATGGAGAGAGAGAGAGAGAGAATGAGAGAAAGAGAGGAAGAGGCATAGCCGCAAGAATATAATAACGGCTAGTCCAAAGAGAATGGCGTAGCTATGAGCATCGGCGTCGGCGATAGGGGTGCAGCGCATAATAGAAAAAGCAGCGGGTGGGCATACGTCGAGCCACACGAAAGAAAGAAAGTGTGCAAAATATAAAGCTATGCCGAGATAAGGATGAACTCCGGCTGTACATGAGTGAGCGCTTGCGAGATATATATATTATGCAGCGCGCGGGCGCAGGTAGCTATATAATATACTAATGATATCGAGTGAGCTGCACGCTATGGGGCTTATCCAGCGATTGATCATGCGCATCGTCGGAGCTTATATAAATGCACACGCATCTCCAGATTTAATTGACGCTGAGAGCTTTCTCTCGTATATATTAGAATTTAACGAGCGAATGAAACTTAATTATCGGGAAATCAGCCTTGTAAACTTTGCATCTTTAACTCTTTGTTCTCGCATTCTTTTTCCTTTTTTTAACGCGCACACGCAGATCTCGATTCATTATCGCGCGAAAAGAAGCCCGAGAGCTTGCGAACGCGTGGAAGAACAAGTAAAGTAACTTCTTCTTCTTCCATGGACTGTTTTTCAACAAGGCGAGCAAAAGAGAGAGAGAGAAAGAAAGTTTTTGTTCCTTGGCCGTTGTAGTATAATGCCGGCGCGCGCGCGCGAAGAGTAACATATAAGAGCCGGTAGCGCGCGCGCGCGAACTATTAACAAATGAATTCATGAGCTTGACTGCGCGTTAGCCTTGCGCCGGCTCTCGCTTCGTCCCGTGAAAAATTCATTTAGGAATGAGTATAGAAGAGACGATAGAGAGCGAGCAAGAGAGAAATTAAACGACGCTTTTGCACGGAGCGCGCTTTGTTTGCAGTTCGACGCCCGGCACCGACGACGACATTCACTGAAAGCTGACCCCTCGCGTTGCACAGTTTTTTGGAGCAGCTTTTGATAATTATCAATTTTTTTAAAAGATTTATACCAACGCGCATTTCGTATATTACTTTAAAATGGTACGTTTTTAATTGCATAAAAATATCCAAAGTACATTTAAAATTTTTCATCATTGCTTTTCTTTATGAAATAACTTTTATGACTCGAGCGAATGAAAAAAATGAAGACGCCCTTCGTATCTTGTGTAGATATTTTTAAAAATGTTCGCAAAATTTTACAATCTTTTTTCTCGCTTTCTCATAATTCACTTTAGCTCTTCATGAACTCCTGCTGTTTTAGATACATGGAGCAACTTTATTTTCTCGACTTTTGCGATTGGTAGCAGCAGCAGCAGCAGCGGCCATGGCATCGCGCGCAGATTATATAGTCGTTATTATTATCATCTTTTTTTTTACCAAAAAACTTTTTTCATAAACAGCACACACACACTAAACCCATGCATACGCCTTGCTCTTGGGTTAAAAAAATCAAATCCACAATTTTTTATCACCATTTTCGAGCGGGCTTATACGCAATATCGAGTTTTACATCTAGTGTATACAATTTTTTTATGATTGCAAAACTTCATACTCGCATACATATGCCCTCGCCTGGATGGTCACTCTATAATTCATCCCAAAACTCCGGAGTCTATATCGTGTGTATGTTCACACACACATGCACATTCCACCCACTTCCAGAGCTGGATTCTTTTCCCAATAGTAATATTCGCGTCACTCAAAATAAAATTCCTCCTTTTCCCACGTACGGAAAATGCTTTTTCGATATTAAAAGCATTTATTTTCCTTGATTTTTGAAAGCTTTTCGACTGGTAGCAGTAGTAGTGCAGCAGGACACGCGCCACAGGCATGAATGCATTATCCCTTTTTTCCGGTCACGGATGTACCGGGGCGTAATTCAACGTTGATGCGAAAAATGTTCCACAGATAAAAATCACTGCTGATGCACACTCACAGTCGAGCAAAGCAAAGAGATTTATCCGGCGTAAATATGTATACAAACGGTTGCACCATAGAGCTTTGTCCGGGACCATGTAACTAAGTTCGCACGCGAGTGAAGGCGCAACAAACTTATCCACAGCAGCGCCGCCACCATAGAGTAAACTTGAGAGGGTGGAGTAAAGGCTAATCCAACTAAGATGATATTTCTCTTTCTCCTGCGTGGAAGAGAGAGAGAGAGAGAGAGAGAGAGAGAGAGAGAGAGAGAGAGAGAGAGAAGCCGAGTCTATTGCACAAAAGCGTGTCTCGCAGCTTCTTACATAATAGCTTAATGACATCACGCTCTATATTTGTCGAGCTAACGCGAAATAATGGGTTTAATTACTTTATTAATTACTGAATTATTTACATTTCGTACATATTTTATGGCACGTGAACGTCGTTAAGAGAGAAAAACGAACCAGGGAGTATCGCATCGCGCGCATTAAACTAGATGTGATGAAATGAAATAAAAGTACGAAATATCGATCAGCAGCAGCAATGAAAACATCTCTAAGTAAGAGGAAGAAAAAGGATAAGCCAAGCGAGAAAAAAATCCGAAATCGTAACACACATTGCGCACAACTGAAATCCCAGAGAGGAATAAAACATCAGACCGTTGATCCTTGAAAAGTGAATTATCCGCAGCGATCGGCCGAGAATCAATCGATCAGTCGGTCGCTTGTGTATCTGCAGTGATATATATAATACGAGAGTCAGAGGCGGCAGTTTCCCTTGAGACTTATACAGCAAGTACACGACACGGCAGCAATGGCAGCAGAAGTAGACGCAGTACAGAAGTAGATATTATATTGTGCAGAGCTCGAGCGAGTATACGTTCATTAGCATCAAAATTCTCCTTCGGCAATAGCGAGAGTTTCCTTCCGAAATATTACGATGACTCGACTTGTCAATACCCTGTATAATATACATTTAATCTCGTACCCGCAAGACTCAACTTATTGCGTTCAACGCGCGCATGTGTGTTACGAATTTTGTAAGTTTATGTAACCTAGCAGGGTGTGCGCACGTCGGTGGCTGTATTAGTGGATATACACGACGACGTGTATACCTACGAGCAATGCAATAGAGAGAGAGAGAGAGAGAGAGGACACTTTGTCAAGGGATGATTGACTCCTCTTTACTACAACTTGAGAACATGGCGTACGATAACCTTGTCTATTATTGACGTCTCTCGTTATACATAGCACGCATAGAGACACAGCTTTGTAATCAAACGTTGTCGAGACTCGCAAGCTCTCTCATCGTCTACTCTTTGATCGATATATATATATGCGCAAATATATAATGTACGTCGTTAATAAGTCAATGTTTGTTTATTATAATGTTTCAAATATGTAGCAGCTATTCTATCGCCAGCCAAAGGAACAGTTAACAAAACGCCTCGACGCAAATGCAAACGCAAATCCGATCAATTATCAAAGTTCCATTCAATTATCCTTATTCCTTATGTATGTATGAGCCGTGGCGCTCGCGGCAATATAGGTACTCGTATCAATCATAATACGTGACTCAGAAATTATTGATTTCATGCTCGCTCTGATGAAAATCTGTCAACGCGCGTTATATACGTGCCACGTGGCGTAACTCCTTCAACGTGTATACTCGTACACACAGGAGGGAGAGTGAGAGAGAAGCATCTGTGCAGCAGTAGCAGCAGTTTCGCGCGTGTAGCATACGCCCGAACGGTTTACGTGTCAGAACTCATCTTCGATCAACGAGCTTAATCACGTGTAAATTATGTATTCACGTATATGCGCCTGACAAGGATGTACTTGCCTCTCTCTCTCTCACTCGCTCTCTCTTCGCAGCTCGTTGCATAGTTTATTATTTATTAACTGAAAATAATTAAACCACCGTAGTACGTGTACATAGTGTACTATAGATTGCATACATACAAGTTTGCAATATATTGCCAATAATTTTCAATTTTTCGCCTTCTATCGATTTAATGTGCATAATTTATGCGCTGCGTAATAAATCTGCACACAGCGCACAGATCGTAGATGGGAAAAATTACAACGTTTTTCCGTTACCCACGAGATAAACGATGGGAAGAAACACAACGCGAAGAAACCATTCCATGATACGCAGCCATCAAAACTTTATCTCGACTCGCGATGTTTTACACGATCATAAAGTATAACGCATTCAAACGAGTGTTATATTATATTCAAAGAACATGGTATATACAGCAGTTCTCGGCATGTTCAGTATAATACTTTTGTGTACTAGAGAGCAATTTTTAATCAAGCGCGTCCGTTGTGTACGTTTGCATTCCAAGGTGAAATGGTATTTAAATTATTATGCTTGTCCTGTATATATATCAAGGAAGGGCATCAACGCCTTCCTTATGCATATATACACATGGCGCCGGGCGAGTAAGGAAGGGTTTATGTATAGCTTGTAGGAGGCTAGCGGCAACAACAACAACAATACACAATTACTGGGAGACGCCGTTGTGACTTGTGCTAATTCAAGAGAGGCAACGTTGCTATATAATACCTTAGACGTACTCCGGGAGCTTAGGTCTTTCGAGACAAAGCTTCCTCGCGCGCGGCGGCCCACGTCTTATTGTGTAAGCTGCGCGTAGCGCCTTGTAACCATGATTTATGTAATAAAATAACGTGTACATTTGTATATAAATATATAATTGCCATGTGTACTACGTCGAGCACCGCAGACGATCGTAATGATTCTTTGAGGGCTTAATGGAATTTTTAATCACACGATGCCGAAGCTTATGACCCTTTTCGATAACTGACGTCGTTGCTAATCAACACACACAAAGTTTAATTAATGCCATTATTATATGCTTACTCTGTAATGAGATTTTCCTGACCTCGCTACTTATTACGTGTTTTTAACGTACAGTATAATGTTGATGATCGATGAGTTTTTCCGTGATTTTTCTTTTGTTGATGGTATTTAGTCCAGGGACAAAGAATACAGCTTCTAAAAGGCAAAGCTTCTACTCACTGCTCTATACGCGTGTGCAGTCGATAATGGATTAAAAACACTCGAAATAAAATTTTGCGAAACTTTGAGCTCTCTCACTACACCCGCAATGTAAACGCTAAATGGTTTGCAAAAGGTTCGATAATTGCCGTAAAACTTTTTTTACGCGTTGTGCTGTGGCTGTATCAACGGCAGCACAAGTTTCAGTTCGATCGTCGTCGTCGTCGTCGTCGTCGTCGTCGTCCTCGCCACAGTCGTTGGTGCTTTTTTTCTAGTCGTCATCGTCGTGGTCGGTCAGCGGTCATACGTGCATTTTTCGTTACACGCAGATCCATCAGCGCTTCGATTACAGTGACACACGTCACCAAAGCTCTCTTCCTTTTTTTTGGTTCGGCAACCATGTAGAAAACTGTGCTTACTTGCAGTGTTTTACAACTACAGCTATTACGACTGCGTGCATGTAGCTGCTCTTTTCTTTTTTTTTGCACTTCAACTCTACATATATAGACAGGCCCAAGAATATAAAAAGACTTTTGTTTTTTTTTCTTCGTGCTTTTTTCCCTGCCCCGCTCTCGTATAGGCCGTGACACCGTGATGTCGCGTTAAAAAAGTTTTCCTGACCGCCCTTTGGGCGATCTGGAACGGATTTCACTGTTCCGCCGAGCAAAGTTTTGTAACAGCAGTAAGGGAGAGAGAGAGAGAGAGAGAGAGAGAGAGAGAGAGAGAGAGAGAGAGAGAGAGAGACTCTGTGTACGTATCTTAACTGTCAAGGAAAGCCTGTTAAGACCAGTTCCTCCTCTAACTTAGTGCACTACTATATACCGAGCCTGTATATATCTATGCCAGACTCATTTTTCTTTTCTTTGATCGTTTTGCCACATATTTTCTGGCCCTTTTTTCTTAGTCGCGAAGGAAAACTTGGTATAACGTTACAAGGGGTTGCCAGACCAGCTTCTGCTCGATATCAGTTTAGTTTTGTAACTTCCTTACGGCAAGCGAGAAAGGAACGGAAAAAATTTGCCACAGCCTTCCGATGAGTGATATTATCCTGCATACCCAGACCATACTGTATTGTAATTAAACTAGTTAAAAATTTCCCCCTTTCTCCGCCCTTCTAACCAAAAATATATAGTGTAAAATTTTCAAGAATTAAATTACGTTGAAAATTTTGCGTGCGCATATCAATCCACGCTCGTGAGAGCAATAAGTTAGCCGCAAAAACGTGACGCAAGGAAAGCTATTACCGATTTCACTTTCGCGCTTATATAGTTCAACCTTTAACCGATAAAAAATAGAGGATGAGATCAGGCCTGCGAAAGAAAGTAAACTAGACCCTTGAGTCTTTCCATTAGTATAGAATTTTAGCTTCAGTAGCTGCAGAGAGCCAAGGCACGCATCGTCTGGGTGTAAGCTCGCTCGCGCGTCTGATGCGCTGCTCGCGAATACACTCACAGTGCCGAGCACTTGGCCGAGAACGAGGGCGTGCTTTATTTTTCAGCATAAATTTCGGCACCCGAAAGCAAAGTAGATTTTCATTCGAAAAAGCTCACCAACATAAGCGAACAAATCCACGTGCAACTTCTCTACAGCATGCAGCACTATCCCAACTTAAAAGACCATTTGAGAGTCGAAAGGTCTTGAGCTTTCGCGAACGTACATGTATACAATAGTACATCCTATATACATTCTGTGGCCAAGATATGTACTTTTCATTCTATATTTACTTCCTTACTTTCTCTACCAAACTGTGTCTTGCAGTAGAAGCAAATCGCAAGACTTACACCGCTTGTGATTCGTACCTGCTAGGACTCAAGTTTATTTGTAGTTTCATTATTTACAATGAGTAGGGGAATGTAAATTGAAGCCATGTCGAGGGGAGAGGGTGACGACATGATGTAAGGGGATCGAGGAAGCACCCCGTTTGAGCAAATTAAGGTTCTTGTTGCAGAAATTTTTCCCAATTATAATTGCCATCCACAGTATTGCTTCCAAGAATTATTTTTACAATTTTTTTCTTTAAATCACGTCGTTGTACAGTTGGCCCCGAAAGGTCTAAAACTTTCTGCACCAACATACTCGTCCAGAGCCGAGCTGCGCTGCAGCGTCGAATCACAATGAGAGGCCATTAGAATTACGACACCCCATTATGCGTCTGGCGCGCTCTTCGAAAGTTCTCGCTAATTTCAACTCCATCATAAACTCTCTGCTTTTCGCCCTACACCCGTAACATTATAGATATATAGTTATGACTGTGCAATGCTGAGCTTTCACTTTTTACTCTTACGCCCTGTGTCAAGGCTCAATTTTCCTAATCGAAAAGTCTTCTTCGTCCTCAATTTGAATGTCTCCAGCCAGCTTCTGCAGAGAACAATCTGCGAGTTCTGGACAAACTTGTTCCTCGAATCCTGCGCGTGCCTCTCACTTCGCCGGTAACTTGTTACTTAATTATCGCGCGAAAATGACGCAAAAATCACAATCCCTACTCCCGAAAAAGAAATATAAATGTGAGCGAGGTGCTCGTTTTGCCTAGCATATATATCTATATATGTACAAAAGAATCTGTGATTAAATGTAAATGGGCGTCGCACGCGAAAGGTGCGGCTATATATAGTGGCGTAGGACCAATTGAAAACTCATTGTTTCAGACGTGCATCCACATCATTGCGATCTGCTACCTGCCTTCCCCTTTTGTCGTCGTCGTCGTCTTCGTCGTCGTCGTCTCTTCCTCTGCTTCCTATATAAATGGCGAATTTTCTTGGACCGCCTCGACGAATTGTATTTGCATGTAATTGCATGTATATCTGTACATTTCCATTCTCTTTTTCTCCTTCTCCTCCTGGTACGTTGCTGCAACGACGACGTAATTTGCAGCTTAATTCCTCCTTAGAACAGCTGCGAAAGAGAGTGAGAGAAATTTAATATTCACCAAAGTATAAAGCTACGTTTTGTTGGAGCGCACATGACAAGACAAGATGCTACCTTAAAGCTGGGAAACGGAAAAATGAAGGAACGAGAAAAATTTGTATACATACTAATGCGCTGCAGCAGGCAGTACCTATACACCTTATGCATAGGAAAGAGAGTACGCTTGAACTGCAACGGAAATACAAAGTAGCCAAGTAGAAAAGATCATGTCACTGTGTTGGAGCAACAAAAAGTAAAAAAAAGGCCAGTGTGTTGGTTCGGTATGCTTTTGTACTTTGCGGAGAGGAAAAAAACGCCTTGTGAATAAAGTCTTAATTGTCTTCGAGCATTTGTTCCGTTACCACGCGCAGTATACACACAGTAGTGGAGCGCTGCGCCCGCTTCTCAAAGTGACAATGAACACTTTTTCACCTTCCATCTTTGACAGACCTTTTTCGCATGCTTCATTCTTTTCATTTTTTTACTAAGTTTTTTGTTCTCCTCCTCTCTCTCTATCTCTCACGCTCTCACTCTTTGCTCTAGCTGCATTTTTTTTATTATTCAAACAATTCAAACGAGTTATTTTTTTTTATTTTTCACGAGCGATTTTTCTTGTATTTTGATATTTCTATTTGTTTGCGAATTTTTCGTCTAAGTGCAGCACCGTTGTCAAATGATGTTTTTTTGAAGAACGGCCCTTAAAAAACAACCATGACCGAGAATGCAAACAATAATGTAGCAAGAGAGGACGAATAGTGGAACGCGAGTGGGGGGCAGTAGACGTGATCGTTTTACGCGAACAGTTGTTTGGAGCTTTGAGTGTAAAAAACTTGGTTCATTGCCGAGGATAGGAAAAAATCGCCACCTGCTAACGCCAAGTGTATATAAACCAGTAAGAGAGAGAGAAAATGATTTATTAGTTGGATAATTATGGCGACGGTTTGCGCAAGAGATTGCGCTCAATTACACTTTCTTAGACAAACTCGGCACGTAGATGTAGACGTGGAGCTTCGAGTTAGACGCGCTGCTGCTGCTGCTGCCGTCGCCGCTACTATTGCACTGCGAGAGCACTTCCATAGTTTGTCCACAGATTCGTCTATATTGGTCTTGTTGTTTGGTAAGACAACGATTTCAATTGTTCCACGGGAAACACAATCACCGCAAACTCAAACTAAGCTCCAAGTAAACTGTAATTTTGCTTGCACAATGATAATCGATGTTGGAGCTTTTTGTTACGTTAATTATATAGTTATGCTGAAAAACATACCGTATATGAAAACAATTCACAAGTGGAATGCGTCTGCGATCACAAGCTGCATATTTTTCGAGCTCTGCAGAGTATAAAGCATTGAACCATCTTAACCCGGCTGTCCCACCCATCGCATCGCACGTATCCACTTCGCCCCTCGATCATCATCCCATTCTCTCGATTTGCCTGTATCTCTATCGTTCCTCGACCTCAGCCGTCGTTCCTATATATTCCATTTCCGTTCCGTAACTCCTTCCTAATTTCCTCTTTCTCTCGTTCGACAATTCTCCCAAGTACTTATAGGGGAAGCTCTGGAAGGCCAAAAATCTCATTCCCAATTCCACTCACCAATTTGCTGATGCTTATGTGCCGCATACGACACGTGCCAGTGATTAATTTTGTATCCACATCCCTTCTGTAGCATCACCTCCGTATTTGCGGATACTTTGAAGTAGTTCAGAGGAAAATATCATATTTTTGTAACATTATATAGTCACTTTTAAATTTTTAATTAAATAGCTTACTTCTATGCTTCTTTTATTTTCTCTATAAACAATATACCGAGTTTTCTTTCTTTCAAACTGTTTTCTCTTGTGTGCCGCTCAAAAAGCTTTAATGAATACGTGCAAACTTTATACCGTGAAAGCAAGATTGGAAATATATAATCTGAATTGTTACCGTCTCTTATCGTAGTTACTACATACCGATTCAAGTAATTATCAAGTGCAATAACCATTACTATTGAATATGAAATATTTTACTTTTAATTAAATTAAATGAGATTCGTTATTTATTTTTTAATTTTATAAAAGTGGGAGACTGAATCTATGTTTTGCAATGCGATCTAACACTAATAACATTTATGTCATCGTGAAACTCTTCCAATTAGTTTAAGACACTACTCGATATGAAGCACGTTCATTCATCAACGATGACTGCGCGTTAATTCGGAGCTAATTCTCTAGCAATCACACACGCTCATGCACGACGCACAAACGAATTATTCGGCGCATCTAATAAAAGTTTCTAAAGCGTCGCTCGAGATAAGCCAATATTATATATATAATTCTGCCACCGACTCGTGGCACGATTTTCGCGTAGACTTCGACTCGAAAGCGTTACGCGCTTACTCTACAGTTATATACAAGGCATCGAGTTTCAGGACCATAACTACTACTGCTGCGGCTGCTAACCCCTGGTGTGTTCATATACATGTATAGATACGAGCTTTCTCTTTACGAGCTAACTGAGTTTTGCTCTTTCTCGCTGTCTCGCGCCCCACACGTGTATAAGCTTGGGTGGGCTCTACGTGTGTGTGTGCGTGTGTGTATATGCGTTTACGCGGCAAATAACGAGAAGAGTAGCTACGGTTGTACGTTCGTAATCCACTTGGTATATACTATGCTCTCTCCGTGACACACACATACATACACGCACACACACATACATACCTATATAACAAACCTGTATGTAGCCTGGATTTGTATATGAGTGTATAGAAAGCCTAGAAGTCTCAACTCTCCACTTACTATTCAATTTGAATATCATCGATTGTGCAATTCTCGGGATTTAGATCTATATATCCCTTTACCTCCCTCCATTTCTCTCTCTCTCTCTCTTCTCCTTCGCTCTCCTTTGGTGGTGGCGCAATAATAATCGAGAATCGAACTTTTCGCTCCTGTTCCTTATACCCCTTCGGGTTCGCAGCCACCGCCACCAGCCATATACCCACACTATTTTGCAGCTACGCTCCCTTGTCTCCTCCGACCCGACGAGGACTGGCTTAACTCCAATAACCCAAGAGTTCGAATCAAGAAGTTCATATAGAAACCACTCTTGGTGTTTCTGATCGTCTCCTCTCTTTCTCCTCACTTCCTTCTATCGGCTCTTTCTGGCCTTGTGTATAGCGTTTGTCTGTTCCCTCTCTCTTCCTATCTTCCTCTTTCTCTCCCAATTCCATTCTCATATATACATACACATGAGTATGAAGTAAGTTCTGCCGATTTCTAGCTCCTCTCGCACACACCGAGATGATGCACACTCAAATCTATACGTGTAGCTTTACATTCTTCCCCCACTTTCTTTCTCTATTTGTCCCGATTTCCCTCCGCTTGCTCCCACTTTATTACTGGCACTTGTGTACACATAGCTGATATTCAGCTTGTTCTTCTGATCTTGGCGTGTATGTGTGCATCTCTCTCTTGTTTCCTTGCCTTCTCGCGCTCTCCACATCGCTGCTTTTGTGTCTGGCATAGAGCGAGAGAGGAAGAGGGAGAGTAAGAGAGAGAGAATCGTTTCTATTTTCAAGTGACTCTCACGCGTTGTGGGTGTGAGTATACGTGAAAAGCATCGTGGAAACGATAGATGGATAGAGAGAAAAAGGGGGGAGAAGTGCAGATCGCTGTGCGTGGATGTATAGAGAGGAGGACGTTGTGCCTGCATTAGCTCTCGAAACGAAACTGTGTAGCACGAGTCGAAGTCTCTGCATCTATACCACCGACTATAAGATTCGAATATATTTTAGAATTCTCTCGATTCCGTTTGCCATTTCCAACGCACGTTCGCGTGCGCGTATAGAAAGCTTTGCCCTCGCAGCGCGTGGGAACATTTCAACTTGCTCGTGTATAGAGAACCGAAGTTGTTTACGCTTGATTTAAACGCTGCGTAGAATGGTTCTCCTCGTTCGGTCTCAGCTCTTTGTTCCGCGTAGAGAGAAAATTTGCACAACACAGAGATATAAAGAGAGAAAGGATGAAAGTACTTTGTTAGCTCGTCTCGATTTGCGGAATCATTCGTTAGAATTACGAGCTCCTAAAGAGTATACAGTACAGCAATGATAAAAAATTAATAATAATCGAATCCTATTCGTCGTCGACGTCTTCAGTATGGCTGCTGGTACTTTGTAGATTACTTCTTTGAAAAGAAATTACAAAAGAAACCACGAAAAAAAAAGGGAAAAATAAACGAGCTTGTGTAATCCTTGCGTTCGCGAGGTCGATCGAGCAAATGCGAATGTCACGAAATATTGTACTCTCAGGCGCTGTAGGTACATAGGAGAGTCGGACTATATTACGGTTATACTACTTGATGGCAGGCGGTGCGGCGCATAGCAGCAGCGGCGGCGGCGGCGGCGGCGGTGGTGCGCACGGCGCAGTGTCAGTGTGCGGTTACGATGGCATATCCCTGCCTGGCGCTCCGGCTGTCTTTCGCTGCGGCTTTACACACAACACACACACACACACACCACACACACACACACACACACACACACACACACACACACACACCACACACACACACACACACACACACACACACATACACACAGGGCGCGATCATGCACACGTATTCAACCTGTGCACTCAACTTAATTGCACGAGGGATTGATATATGCGAATACCCGCTCCACGTATGTGTCTGCCGTATATAAGAGAGCAAGCTGAGCGCGGCTTGTACGAAATGATTATTAAAACACGTATATAAAGCCATCGTTTGGGCGAATATAGAGGCCAGGAGATTACTGGGTCTGTGCTTTTCTTGTCGCACACACACACGTACACATTTACACAGTGTGCACACGTGCATATACGCGGGCCTTAGCGCTACGGCAGTTGATATGCCAGCGTCAACGCGGCTGCTATGTAGCAGCAGCAGACGACGACGATGACCCGTTACGCTCGGCTCTGCAGTGCATGCGCTAAAATGCGAACGAGAACGCCTGATATATTATATTCTCGCGAGGTGCATACTATATATGATACACGTACATCTCCCGGGCACTTATATACCTCGACTCATTGTTCCGAGTGGAAAACTGCCTGCTACAAGTACATTTTCTCGATGATGATAATGAGTATTATTTATGCAAATCTTATATCCTTCTTCTCTTGCGAGCAGAACAATGTTAAAATATTTGAGTACGCGAGGAATTATTTATCGTGATAAAATCACGATTCCCAATGCTCGTAAAAATTTATAAACGTTCCTTCGATGACTAAATGATGATTTCACTTGCTTTTTCATGTATGCTTTTATAATTTACAAGAAATGTATAGAAAATATTTAGCTTGCTTCTCTTATAGGCAAACGTTGCCTGCGTGACTAGCATCGTGTAATTTCATTCGCAATTTCGCGCAAAAAATAAGAACCGTGGCCACCAGATTTAACGATTAAGTCAAGCGCAAGCGATCGCTTCTAATCGCAGTTTTCGACGCGTGGCCGGATTGCGTAAACACGCACAGATCGTATTTATATTTTGGGCTCGATCTACCTGCATACATGACGATGACGATGCGCCTTTCCATGCACGAGCGAACAATATCATTTTCTGGCAGCTATTGTTTGAGCTTTCGTTTATGCAAAGGTTTAGGAAATTGTGTCTCTATGCGTACTATATAGTTGAGTACTGTTTGGAAGTATAGCAAGGCCCAGAGAAAGGGGGGGCATCGTTTGGCTTTTTGAATTTCTCGTTCCGTGAGTCTCATTACTGCGAGAGAAATGTACTAGCTCTTACATTGTATCAAGCGAGTAGATGCTTGTGTGTAGGTAATATTCATGCAACAGATATCATTTCGACTGAATACATGTGAATCTGATTTTGGGTACATGTTTACATGTGCTAGTGCGTAAAATATACACATACGTTCCGGGTTAGTTACGAAATTCTCTCTTCCTATACCTATAAATAGAGTTCTATATTTATGCTCATTATGTACGTGACTAGTACGCGATATCGGTGTCACGATGATATTTCGTTTATGATTTCGTACTCGACTCTGATAGGGGATAATTTGAGACTTGCATCGAATCCGGTTTAATTACAATTTTTCAATATTAAATTGCTACAAACTGTGCAGATCTTTTAACGTCAAAATTCGTTGCGAAATCACAAATTCATATGCTAGAAATATTGATCAATGAATTACACAAAGTACAAATTGGTCTGACTGGATTCCTAAAATTTCTATCGGGCTACCTGTAAAACTCGAATTGCTACTTCTACATAGTGATTATATATCAACAGTATAGCTACAGATAGTAATGAAGTGAGTCAATGAATCTGTGATGAGGTTCGAAACGCCATGTCGAGGCGTGTGTATTCACGACCCTATCCATCGAACGGAAGAATTTCAATTAATTTTTTTTTCGCATTTGCTCTGTGTCGCTAGTGTTTGCTCGTTTCATACTTCTTCCTTTCTCTTTCTTTTATACTTCATGAATTTTATACGTCATGTATGTACATTGGCTCGCTTTTGTCCTATAAATTATATATAACTAGAAAGGATGTATAGGATGAATGAATGGATATGTGTATCATGTTCACCGATTTTCTCGGTATTTTTTTGTCCCCTTCTATCATCAAATTGTATGAGTAATGCGACGATGATTGCAGTGACAATTACACCACTTGCATTTTTTTACGAATAAAATTAACTATCCGTGACTCATGGGTAAGAAGAAATTATTATTCAGCTAGTTCAATGCTTAATTCTTTTCATTCACAATCGGGTATATTATTAGTTTAATCAAAATCCATCGTCTTTAGAATTCCCAAAATTTACATTTCACTGTTCGCAAACTCGACTCTCGAAAACCACTCGAACTTCTTCTTCGGCAAACTCCGTCGCTAATATTCGGGTTTCATATTCATTTATCCGACTGTACACTTTCATCGACGAACTCCGAGACTCTCTCGAGGCTTATATAACTCGCTCGTTCGCTGTCATATAATAGCGTGTACGGAAATTCCTGTAAAACAACGAATACCATTCATTTTCTGCTAAGACAATAAAGCTCTGTAAGTAGGAACTCGGTTGAAAAAGAGTTAAATTTTTAATCTAAGAACATATAAAAGTGAAATCTCTGGTTAATTCTTTTTTAAGAACCAAATGTATATTATACCCATTTGAATGCTATAATAGTAATGAAATGAATGAAATGGAATGAAATGAATGAGAAAAATCTTTTGAGTACTGATATGTTAGGATTAATGCTGAAACAAAAGTATCCAATTCAAATTGCACAGTAACGTACATTTAAATTTTAGTGTTGAAAGCATCGCACTCATTGAAATTGAAGGATATAAAATTTGAATTTTTCTAAGACTAGTATGAAATGAATATTTGCAACACTTTTTAAATGTCCTGAACTATATTAAGTGCAATTCGAAGTGGTCGAGTCAAATGGAAAATACCTTTTTTCAAGGCGGGGGAAGCGAAATTATTTCGTGGGTGTTGTAAAAGGTGTGCTACATAGCCAGATTTATTTGACATCAGAAACGAACAAGTTCGGATTACCCCTTCTTTGCAAAGAGATATTCTATATAGATGTATATAAATCCGGAGATATACACAAAGCAATCTAAGTTGCTCATCTCGACTGCAAATTTCTTTGGTCAAATCGGATGGCGTGCTTTTTCGCCCGCACCCGAGAGATAGCTCACTCGCTCTCACTCTCAGCTCGCGATTCAATTCTCTCGGCTGGTTTTCATTAATTGAGAACTTTTCAACGTCGTTCCGTCGCGAACTCGGGCAGCAGTCGTATCAGCTTCTCCGGCGTATCACGTGCAGCTAGCAATAATTGGTATTGAAATAGTTCGTTCTTTCCTTGTAATTATTTAGCCGGAGCTATTGGCAAAAGTTGTTTAATTTGGAGAATTTCGCGATAAAAAATCGGCACAGCGTGGCTCTGATTATATGTATATATCCGCTCAAGTATAAAAGCTGCAAATTCAAAGTTAAACGTCGAGCTCAGGGTAAACAAGGAATAAAACTCTGTATACGCAGCGCGAGCTGTAACAGTAGCGGCTCTAAGATCGTTAAAAGTCATTGGACTACAAACCGCTCATGCGCGCGGGGGAGAGAAGCTTTTACCACAGAACGAGAAATTATTGCATCGCGTCGCGAAGAGGAGAGAGGGCTGCACGCATTAAAAGCACCCGTGGAGCGAGCAACTTGCTTTACATATATATATAAAACACGAGCTATAACGTGATATACAAGCTTCCACGACATTGAACTTCGCTCCCCCTTTTCAGTGCAAGCATTCGACTCGAAATAAAACACGCTGTACGCGGAAAAAGCTCAGGAGTATATATATATATAGGTGAGCCATACGCAGGCAGGCGCGCGCTAAGAAAAGCTCTGCCAAGCGAATTCACCTACATACATATAGCGGCGAAGCGGAGCGCGAGAAGCATTAATGCAGCACGCCGCGCGCACAAGAAAGAGACGGCGAGGGAGCGAAGGAGAAGCACGTGAAGTTTTGCGCCTGTCGTCGATTCGTTTGGGAGGCCAAAGATTCGCGCCACGCGCGCGCACGACTGCTTACATAGCACGTGAGTATATATATAGGGAGTCGGTCTATTGTCCGAGCAACGATTTTCATCAGCGACGCGATTGTTCGAGCCCGTTACTGCTGCTGCAACCGAACACTGACTTTAGCCCCTACGTCAGCTGGATAGTACTAAATGTTTTCTTTTATTCGAGTGCGCAGCTTAATATAAATACGCGCGCGGGCTCTGCTATTATCGATCGTTGCGCCTTTATATATATATACGCTTAGGTTTGCTGGCCTCGCGTTTGTTGCGCAGCCGGCATAGCAAAAAATATATGCCCCAATGGGGGCCGAAAGAACTGGAACAAAAGAGAGAAAGAGAAAGAGGAAGAGTGAGAAAAGACTAGTTTGCCCCACGTGCGCGATTTAAACCTCCACCTCCGGTCTTTATAATGAGGATACGATTGATGCGCGCGTGTATATTATAGCACCGCGGGAAAGTAGAGTGGAAAAGTTACGTCCAAACAGTTGGCGCGCGCAGCGCAGCCACTAGATGATAAACTCGGCTGTACGCCATTACGAAGCTACATGTACATACGGTAATAGAGAGATATAAATCCAAAAATTCCTCGAGGAAAATTCTTATGTGAGCGCTTGGGAGGAGGGCGCAAAAATGTGCCCCGTTAACATTGGTCATTTATCACGTATACGTACCGGCAAGTGCACGAGAAGAGAAGCCGTATATAAGCGCGGATACATATATATAATGTATTTGACTGCTTGCACTGCACACGCGAGCCGAAGATAGATCAGTGAAGAAAAAGAAGAGTACGAGGAGGAGGAGGAGGAGGAGGAGGAGGAGAGTCAATAAGTCGTTAGCTCGTGACGCGTTGAAAAGACCTCGATAGAGCAGAAAATTAGACGTCACCGCGTATATTGTACGTATGCTCCGATCGAGCGACAAATATCCCATGATAGGCTGCACCTGTGGGCCACGTCGATACACATCATCTATGACTTTACTGAACATTTTGAGACGGAGAGAGTGAGAGGATTTAAAAAAAAGGATAAATGATCACGAACATTTAAAATGACTGATCGAGTCGATTCGCGCTTGGGTGAGAATTGAAAAATCTCCCTCTCGTATAACGATCTGCACGTGAGCAGCTAGATTCACAGGCAGAGTTTTCTTCGCGATAAACATAACAAGACTAAGATAGATCGAGCTGCAAAGCACACGGGCCAAAGCAAATTGCCGTTATGTCCACAGAGAGCCAGCTGAGAGCTGGCGACGGAAGTGCAAGCCTAGTCTACGGGGCTACCTTACAATATACATATAGTAAATAGGGTATACCAGCTAGGCGACGATATATAGAACGAGCTCAAAGCTTAATCGCATTTATAACGACTGTGTGCATGTGTGTACGTGCGTGTGTAAGCTTGTATATAGAATAACGTATAGCGCTGGTACAGTGGAGCGGACAGTAGGAGGAAGGCATTGTATATAGGTATGGGAGCAGCGGGAGCTCGCTATACACCAGTATATATACGCTAGACTCGAGTGATTTATATTATGGGATAGGAGTAGGCGCGCAATGACAAATGGACGTGCGAAAACGCCGATCCTCCTCGACGACACAGTCCCGAGCCGCATACATACATCCACGCAGTTGCGCCAACACACGCGCGGCCACAGCGAGAGCTCGAGGATATGCACGGCAACATCTATGCTGCAATATACTACACTCGTGTACGTGTATACGTGTGTACGCGACGCGAGTATTAGACCGGGCAATTACTGCACTAAACCTGCGTATATATACCTACAGCGGTGTTATGCCTAGCTCGCGAGAGAGATGAGACGTTGTAATAGATATATATCGTATCTCGCGCGCGGATACATGTATCGGCGCTGGCGAATATGCCGACGTAATGCCGAGTCGATGCCCCCCGCGCGCTAGAGGCCAGCTGAGAATGCAGCATCGATGTTAACGACGAATCGAGGATGGCGCGCGATGAATTTCGCTCTCCCTCCCCGATCCCCCGACCCCGTGCATGCGTGCGTATAGCCTTTGACCCCTTCGTATACGCATTCTATATCTATGTATCGGTGCTTAATGGCATTTTTCAAACTATCGACAGTACTCGATGTTTCGCGGTTTGACGGCGATGAAAGGAAAAAAAATGTTGCGTGCATCAATCTTTCAAGTTGGCGCGAACATTACAGTAAAGTCATCTACCGAGTGTTCTCGATTTTTATCGATATCACATGTGAGTACGCATCGATATACATCGACCAAATACATATACTCTAATATACCTATCAATTGATCGATAATGAGCGAGCTTATTTCGAGTTTCAATTACGATGAGCTTTTGCCTAACGCGAAACCGAGTTGACGCAGCGATGGAAATTGGCAACGTTCGCGCTTCGCGTGAGCTAATATTTTTTCGATAAATGCATAAATATTATAATGCATTCGTGTGTCGATTCCCGGAGACTCTGGTGCACAGTTACGCATTACTTTTTATTTTATTACGTAAAATAAAAAACCGAAAGACATCGACAAAGCTCGAGCTCGATTCATATACATTCGCGCATTTAAATCTCGCGGCCCGCCCACGCGCGCACGTGCACGCGTATACTTTTTTCCGCACGCTTAATACCTTTTTAAATTTCTCCGATTGCCGAGAGCGAAATTTATACTATTGAATTCGAGCTTGCGCGAGATCCTCTCGCTCGGTATATACACCGCCCCGTCGATCGATCATCGAATAAATTATGCGCGATTCGCGCCGATACGGGCTCTACCAGAAAAAAGAAAAACAGAAAAACTTATCTCGGAAAAAACGCACGACTTTAATATTAATTTTTAATTTATGAAATAAAAATAATAAAAGTACGAGAATGATAACTGTCGAGGACTTAATAAAATCTTCGACTCTCGAGTGCACGTGTGCGGCATTCCCCCACATACATGTATAATTGTATATACGTATTTCTTGTTTTATGGAGGAAAAAAGGAAAAAATCTATAGATAAAGGTGCAGGCTCGCGTGCATGTACATCGGTGAAAACGCACAGCCACGAGTAATGGTGGGAAATTACTCGCTTTCAATTCTCGTAAAAGTAAGGTCGTTTCCTTTCTGTACGCAAGCGCCTTTACAGGTCCCGATATATATCTTCTTTTTTCATGTACGATGCATCGCCGCGAGCTCTCCTAGCTGATAAACGAAGACGATGTTCCCTCTACATTCTAGTCGTGTAATGTACAGTATAATAAAAATATCTTTACGGACAAAATCATCTTTTCAGGGATTTCTCATCAAAGAGCTGGCAAGAAATCGTTATTGTGAATCGTGTTACGATGGAAATAATATACTCTTGTCAACGCATCCAAGAAAGAGAGAGAGAGAGAGAGAGAGAGAGAGAGTTGGTCATTTTAATGACCAATATTGTATACGAGGCGAGGTACAGCGATTAACGTAGAATGAAAGGATAAAACTTTTGTTGAAAATGTCTGTGTAATCTTGTAAAATATTTGGGTCATGATATTTAACGCACGTTGGTTAGGGACAAATAAATAAATTGCAATTTTAACGAGCGCCGTTACACGAAATTGTCCTAAAAAGACTTTTTATTTGAAATAAATTGAAAATGGCCGCATTTATGACGGAGCCATTACATTTGCAAGTAAATGAAACATGGTTCAACTTCACGAGCTTGAGCTTTGAACGCGGTAATAACGAAATAATAAACAGAACAACGATGGCGTGTACAGGGTCGTTGTGAGGCATCGCATTTTCTAAAACAATTTACCGCGCGTCACAAAAAATAAAATAAAAAAGGCCTCATACCACAACCATGTCTGCGTGCGTACACTGTATCTCGTTGCAGGTGAATCATTGTCACGTTCGCTCGTCCGAGGTGAACAAAAAAAAGAGATTATAGATCGCACTTGTTTGCTTATATCAGCGGTCTGAAGCTTGCGAGTAAACATGCTACGCTGTGCGCGATTTTTTGCCTCCCACTGTATGTAAGCTCGCTCATGTGCAATTGAGCACGAGGGTCGAAGGTGTGTATCTTGTAAGCTACGCACCGAATTTGTCCCCAGATCAAAATACTTTTAAAATACCTTTTTTGCCTGGAATTAAAAAGTCGTTGACGATCGTAGAAGAAAAAAAAAACCAAAAAAAACTAACGTCTGTTTACTTCGTTCACGAGGCACAAGTGTGAGCTTAAAAACTCACGACTCTTTTTTTTCAACTGGTTGTTCTAAGGAATATAGCACAAAGTTTTTACCTTATCCCTTGCAGTCTATATACTCTTACATAAATGTAGGTATATAGGCATTGAAAAAAAGAGAAAAAAGAAAAGCTCGAGAGAGAGAGAGAGAGAAACTTGGCACGTGTACGCGGGGGGATAGCTGCGTGCGCGTGCAGCTTGGCAAAACTGTCTTTTTGATTCTGTTACGTCGCTGACTACTGCTGCTGCTGCTGCTTTGTCTTGTACAAGTGAAGACAGCGAGGGAGAACTTCTCTCCTCTAGCCTGCAACATTGCAAGAGGTTAATATTTAAAATTTTTCTGGTTTACGAGCGTGAGAGGTACTACTCGAGGTTTTTTATTCTTCTGGCGCCTTGTGCTACTGCTGCTATCTGCTCGCGCTCTTGTACATGTATAACATCACTTCCATTCTTGTTTCATACTTTTGAGATGACGCGTCGTATTATATCGGCGTAAGATGTAAGGTAGTATTTAGGATTTGACTTTTGGACAGTGATAAAAGTATTTAATTTTTAAATGTTTATGATTATTCTGTGCATTTTTTTTTTGCTTATCATTTTTTTCGCTTATGAAACTAACTTTTTTGTCTGAAAGTTGGTGATGCCAAAAGCCATTCCAATAATGCCCCGAGCGATTGCCTTTCAATCGAAGTACAACAATAATTGACGGTTTGAAATTCGTTTTAATTATAATATTGTTGTAAATCTGTAGGTGCGAATTAGGGTGCATTTTTAACAGTCAGCTAAACTCATAATATTTATCATTCAGCTAAAATCTTACAGTGCCAAGAAAAAAGAAAATTAGGTCAACGGCAGGCACAAATCTCTTTTCTTTTTTCTCTACTTTCCTCCTCAGCAGTATTCTTTGACCGACGTTTGTTGTATACGTTGCAGAGAAAAATTTAGAGATAAATGATTCCGTTCATGGCAAAGGATCGCTATGAAACATTACCTTTTTTATAAGCAGAGAGAGAGCTGCCTGACTAATTATTTTGATAACATTTAAGAAAAAAAAGAAAACTACCATCCAGAGGTCATATTCAATTTTATTGCAATTTTAATAATAAATTCATGAAGTGACAATTATCACCTATTCAGAGCGTTGAATAATTGAATTAAAATGAATAATTGAAAAAATTTTGTTCGTCGCACTGCTGTGGAATCCGTGTATTCTCTACGGCACATAAGCTGCGAAATATAAGAGGATGAAAAACTTTTATCAATGAACGCGTATAAGACAGAGAGATGAAGAGAGATAGGAAAAAAAGTTTTTAGCTTGGCATTGAGTGATTTGACTAAATATCATATACATTATCAAGAGTCTAAAGCAGCACGATGAATAACTGATGCTCACCCGTTTTCAATTAAATTGAAAAGATTCGAAATAAGAAAATGTGACTGAAAAGAAGATTATTAAAGTTTTAAGACTAAGAAGGGTAATCGCCGGCGTGAGACGAGAAATAATCGGCTTGAAACTTTGGCGTAAATCTCCTTCTCCTCTCTTTATCTCACCCTATCTCCCCTCTCTTTGCCTGACAACCCTGATATAATAAGAAATTCTTACGAGCATGTGCCACTATTTCAATCGATTACGCATGCACCAATGACATAACTTTTGGAGGTCAAAGTTAAAAATTATCAATTTCAATCGTGACTAATGTGAGATACAATAGTCTAAATATTATTTAGATTCGTAATTCTCAGGAACTAAAAATCCCCTAGTTGACTTAAAAAAATTAAAATACCCAAGAGTTAGATTTAAAATTGAATCGATTTCATATGACACATATTTAAGCATGTTAATTAAGGTATTTAAATATTAATTGGAATTGATATAACTGCAGCTATGATAGAGTAAACTAATATAGTGGATGCATTAATATAGTAATATAACATCGGGCATTATACCTTCCCGTTGATGTTTTAATTAATTTTTTTTTTATTAAAAATTTTTTTTTCAATTTTTTCGTATTTTTGTTTCTTTAATTAAGGACTAATAGGGTGCTTAAATATTCTTAAATTACCATTTATAGTATTAGGTTCAAAAAATGAAAATAATTTTTTTAGGTGACACCCGTAACAGCCTTTTTCAATAGCTCATTTGGAAGCACTGCAACCATCTACATGTACAAAAACAGTAAAATACTGAGTTACAGTACTATAGAGCTCTACATGATCAAAAATGAATAAAATATTCTACTAAATTTTATGTGCAAGTAATTAAAATTGATCTTATGTTTAGTTTTTGGTTGCGACCATGGTCAGTTGTCTATCGAACAAAATGAGACCATATAGAACTCAATTGAATCATGCAATCCCTTGGAATTCTATGACTGTCAGCTTACATGTATTCAATGCTTGGTGTAGAAGCTCTATAGTACTGTAACTCTTTAATTAACTGTTTTTGTGACCATAAATAATCAAAATAATAATTCCAAATAAACTATTGGAAAAAAGCTGATATTTAAAAACAAAATGTTTTCACTTTTAGAGAAAAATACAATAAAAATGTTTAAGTTCCCTACTAGCCTTAAAGACCTCATTTCTATTTTTTTTTAAATTAGCTTGAATGATTGTTTCACCGTAAAATCAAAAATTTACAATAATTGTTTATCGTAACTTTTAACTGTTAAATACATTACATTTAAATAAAAATGTTAAATACATTTAGCAGAAAATACGTTTCGGTCAATAAAAGTCAAACTCATTTAGGTGAAAAAATGCAATCGAGCTCGCACACTTGCTCCCGTAACTGTTGCTGCATCTCGAGATTTCACTTTCTCTCTCTTTTTGTAGCACCTTTGGAAGTAAACTTTTTTCTACTAACAGTTTATATGTACGCAATATGACTTAATAAATAGCCACTTGATGAGAAAAGCTTTTTTCTCGCTTTCCGATGTTGCCTCTCGAATGGTATCTTTTATGAAACTTGCATCGTAGGCCCAGAGAGTAAAGAGACAGAAGAGAGAAAGTTGCCGTCCTCTTATAACTTACTCAAGAGATACACGATTATTGCTCTTGAAAACGCTCCAAGTAACCCTTTACAATTTATCTTTTTTTTTCACCATCGAAACTTTGTATATCCTTTCACAGTGCTTGGGTGCCATTGGAAAACTATATCATCTCTAAAAATGATCACGTGTAACGCTTCATCTTTACCAAGCAAGCAACAGCAGCACCGGCAGCTGTTTCACTTTTAAGAGCTTTCGTTCGCAAGCTCCCTCTTTCTCGCAACAAACGAGCTCAACTTGAATAGCTCGTTAATGACACTACATTTGCTCGAAGCTGCTGCTCGATGCTGCACCGAAGCAGTCTCTTTTGTACACGTAATACTCGGAATTGGAGCTGTGCACGGGCAATTTTCGATACACCAAAAATCGCCGCGTGAGCAACAATTATATACTCACTGTACGGTTCTATACGTTACACGATATATTAATTATACTATACGTGCGCAGCAGCCTGCAATTGGAGAAAATAGTCCGCGTATAGATTGCCGCGCAGAGTTGCTGTATGCACAATTCTCATTTGATCTCGCGGTCTGCGCGACGAAGATAAGAGAACGGAGGAAAACATCTCGCACCGAACAGTCCATTAAAAAAATATATACATTTATGTACGAGTCAAAGAGAATCGGGGGAGGGAATTCGCTACCGCCTCCACTACTTGCGGCACAGACAGATTTAAAAGGAGTGAAAGTACGACGATAAAAAAGCTCGTGAACGAGCGCGGCCGCACGATTTTCATTCTCACGTGTGCGCAGGCAGGCGGCAGTCTAAACAGAGACAGAGAAAAAGGGACAAAGTATATGGATCTGCTACGACCGCAAGAGAAAGAGACAGAAGTATACATATGGGCCAAATCGCGTCAACTGATATACCCAAAAACTCGACTTTGACTTTTACGTTTCTCTCTGTAAAAACAAGCTTTGAAAGTGCTCAAACCATTTAAGAGTATTTTTTAAAAATTCAGATTATTTCCAGTAAAAGTCCCTCTGCACAGCAAGAAAACTCGGAATTCTTGATTGCTGTATGACTAAAATCTGCCTGCCTCAAATAGTTTTTTGCCTTGGTTCATAAAATTATGCATCTCATAAACAAGGCGAAGGATCTGAGAGATTCAGTGGTTATTTTTTGTAAGTGTTTGTTTGTAAGTGATTTGTAAAAAACTCCAAATTTGTTCCTCTAAAAAAGGGTAATAGACAATCCAAAAAATTTTAATAGTTTTTCGGGATAAAAATGGCATTAAAAATAATACATTTTTCGTGAAAAAAGAAAAAATAATTTATTGGTGGATTCACAAAAAATTGTAATTGCACCTAAGAATTGAAAGCTGGAAAGTCTCAGGTTACGCGATTATCAGCCTTGGCTTCAGCTCGGTGATTTTTCAGTTTTTAACTTCAAGAGTATAAAATATACTAATAGACCATTCGATTTCATAGAGAGTCGGCCATATACGAATGAACAGTTTTAAAGCCGACGCGCACTCGTATACGAAGCGCGAGATTTTTCTCTTTGCTCTCTTTCTTTCTCTTCTTTCTTTTTTTTTACTACGCGCACGAGCCCTTTTATTACGCGCCCTAGCTTTACGGTGGCATCGCTGTCTTCGTCGCGTGCGACCTCTTTATTTATTTTAAACAAGAGCTGACGCAATTTATCTGGGTGCATATTTTTTTGTGTTACACGCCTTGACACTCAACGACAAACGTTTTCTTTTCTCTATAATTAAACAGGCTTATCGCACGCAAAGATACGAATATTTTAAAATTTCCCGATCGATTGGGGCTTTTAACAAGACGTGCCGCAACTGCGCAACCTTCGGGAGAATCTTTAATAATCACGACCAAGTATTGGAGAAACTTATAACAGCATAATCACGCGTCGCGTTATAGAGTTTCGAAGTTGCACCAGCGAGGAGCATAAAGGTACACAAGAAGTATCTTGTCCTTATAAGCAAGACTATTTTACAATGCTTGATTTTGTAATGAATATTATACACTCGAGGTGCGCCCCTGCTGTATTTATGACTTTCCTCATAACATAGCCACGTGACATAACATTACAATAGCGTCGAGCACTATAAGTGCCACTCATGGCTGTTTTCCCCTCAGTCAGCCCCCTTCCTCTCGAGTATAGTAAGTTGCAGTGCATAGGTATGGTTGAATTTGAACAATAAACTTCGAATAGCTTATGAAATCCTCAATTTCGCGAAGGGATCTTTTATGATACATACGAAAATTCGAATAATCGTATATGATCATAGACATTAATTCCGACGAAATTATATGTTTTAAAGGTTTCAATCTCTTCATTTTATCGCTTTCGAATTTCGATTTTATCGGTTCAAAAAGATGAAGAGCAGGGAATTTTCTCGCTTGGGGCCCTATATTATATCTTGTATCAATATTATATACTCCAGCGCGTACATATCCTGAGATGTAAATGCAGTTACAGCGGTAACAGAAATAATTCCTTTGCCTTACGCAGTCTTCGTCCGAATGTGTGTGTGCACTAACCAAATCCAGGCTGTTATCCTAGCGATATATATAAGCTGCCGCTGGCGCAGTGCGTTGTACACAGCTGGAGCGCCTGCCAGATCTCGATACCCCCGTTGGCTCTCGCGAACCTGTAATATCTACGTATGCAGCTGCGTATCTCGCGCACTTGCTTTCCAAGAGCTGCTATAGCTGTTCCACGATATGAGAGTATATATCTATAACTTGGTGTGCATATAAATCCTGATTTAAAAGACGTCGTTACGTATTGCAGAGGCCCGAGCGAGAATAACGGGGGCGGCGGACATCATCGTGAAGACCGGCAGCTCGCTGACCCTCACCTGCGTCATGTCACAGGGACCACACAATCTCGGCACCGTCAACTGGTATCGCGGCGACAGTCCGGTCACGACCTCGATACTGCCCGACAACGACATCGAGACCGAGCCGCGCATCATGGTCGAAACCGAGTGGAGCGACGCACTCACGTCGAGGTATGATACATACGATACATTCATAGCGTAAGGTAAAGCGGGGGAATACGCCATAGCTAAGGAAAAAATTGTAATAAAAAAGTAATGAATGTACGAAATCAAATCTTAAGCATTAAGGACTGTAAAAAACACGTTCATGTATTATAAGAAAAACAAAATTATAACTTTATATTGTTATTTTAATAGTTATAACTAATTTAGCAACTTGGTTCAAAAGCGTTGGTGGTTCCCCAAGCATGCGGGAAAGACGCCACCCCGATTGGAGCAATATGCCCTTAATCTGAAGATAATGAAAAAAATGAAATACTAATTCATTTTCGTGATCTCCTAGCGTACTATCACGGCCAGGCTTTCATGATGTATTGTCATTACCTAGATGTCGTTAACAATTGCCACTTAAACATTTCATTGAAAACTAAACGAATATTTGCACGTTGAATTTCATATGAAAAATTTTGACGCTTGAAAATCGACTGATAATAGCAGTGAAAAATCAGCTATTTTGTGTCGATGTAATCGGATTATCATAACACAAATTCCAAAAGGTCACTAATCTAAATTTTCTTTCTTGTAACGATAATATAGCAAAGTGGCATTTTCCCCGAACTGGCGTTTTCCCACACTTTACCTTAATGAAACCCTTGAGATTTGATTGCCGCATGTTTGACCTTGCATCGTTTTTTTTTAGATTAAAAATAAATCGAATAAGATCGTCCGATAGCGGGAACTACAGTTGCGTGCCGACGGCTGCGAAGAGGGCCAGCGTCAACGTTCACGTTATCAATGGTAAGCATTTGCTCTTTATGTCGCTTTAATTATCATCGGCTGAATTGATTTATCAATTTTGTTTATTTTTTTTATAGGATATTCAATTACATTGATATGATTGAGGGGGTTTGTTCTTGCCATTATATAACAAACTCTACACTGTAATCTGAGAATGGAAATTTTACCGAACAATTTTTTAAAATTCAAGCGGTTTAAAGTTCTCTGAAATACTTGCGAAACCTTAGGTTTTTATCATTTTCAGACTTCCGAATAGTTTTCAAGAAAAGAATATTTGATGAAAATTGCTAAACGAAATGTTTATTAAAAAGCTCACTTTTCCGTGAACTCGTTTTGAACTTTACTTACATCGAGGGCTTATATAGAAGGTTTAAAATCAAAAAATTTTTAACTTTTATACAAGATTTTCTATCATCTTTCCACCTCGCCCGAGATTGCGACCGTAATCAATGATATTTGGAAGGAGAGTATACCACCTGAACGTTCTAACTTAATTTGTTTGCTCTGAATAATACGATGGGTGAATACATTTTGTTAAAATACACATATATTTTTAGAAATGGAATGAAATTTTTTTTCGATTTTTTGCCTCCTACAAGCCTTTTAAACAAAATCAGCTTTAGATGTGATGAAATTTTGAATCTAAATGGTCATATTTTTTCGAGTTCTCTTGTTCTATTTTGCTCTATTCTCCCAAAATGAAAAGAAATCTAGAAATTTCATACTTTTTGTTTAAAAAATGTCAACAACAAAAAAAAATTGTCCTCTCCTTTTTTCAAAAAAAGCGTGAAAAGTTTTACTCTACGGGGATGCTCATACAAGATTCAAATATTTTGCTTTTTGTCCGTTCTTCTTCTTTTAACGCAGATATCGCAAACTATGCATACTCCTTGACAATAAGTCGCGTTTTTCTTTTTTTCCGTCGACATTTTTGATCTTCAATTATTTCAATACGAGAATTCAATATTTGACAATGTTTCGTTATCGTCGAGTTTTTTACAAAATAACGAAATTCTTCGATAAATCCGGTATTTGAAATACCTTATGAAAAATTTTTGTAAACGTTATAAAAGTGACAAATTTACTTTTTACCCTTCATACTCTCGATATAAAATAAAATGGATTTTAAATCAATATCGTAAGCATAGGCATAAAAAAATTTTCATCGTTTGCTTAGCGGTTTAAAACATTATTAAGCATTCCTAAAACACAAATATTTACGTTTATATCATTCTCTTGTTATATAAAAAGAGGGTTTGCTATTGTTAGTTTTTTTCACACGCTTACAATAACTTGATTAAATTTGAAATTCTTCAAAAAATAGTATCTTATGATTTAATAGATCATTTTTTCGACTTATAAAAAAAAAAATTTTCCTGCGCCCTGAAAATCTAATGTGATTTTTTAATTAAATTGAAGTTTTCTGCAAACCTTATCAATGTAATTATTCATTCGCGTACGATCTGTGTCTGTGTACACTCACGTCAATACGTGATTAACCTGATGCACGTGCGAGCGTAAAAACAAATACGAGTCTATTCATCTAGTGGTATAAAGTCGTGTGTGTGCTACTTTCAGCTTGCGCAACCTGTACTCCTCGAGTCAGCTCTTCGCGCGCAGCACACAGACACACACAGGCACACACAAACACACACGCACTCCTTCTGGTCTGCGATGCTGCATTGAAATGCCGTTAGACAAATGAATTTCCGAATGCGCACGTACCTACCTACGTACATATATACACGGTAAATGTATTTACATTTTCACGAAACTTACCCCGAGAGAAGAGCTTGATGCATATCAATTTTGGGGGGTGAATTTTCACTTTACGATGGAAATCAACGCGCGTTTACTGTTGACTCAAGAATTTGACTTATTGGTTGCGTTAATTTGAAAACTTTGACAAATTTTTTTTCATAGAAATTTGATCTATCGTAAAATAATATTATATGGCAGCTCCCGAGCATTGCGCAGCATGGCGTACTCACGCCTATATTGTAAGCCAGAGAGTATAAAGTTCAAAAAGTAATAATGCAGTGGAAAATGCACGGCCCCCGATGTGTCTATACGAAATCCGCACAAAAAACTGTATAGACACGTGGAAAGTTTCCCTGCACCGACAGTAATTAAATTTTTCGCTAATTGCGCCGAAAAAAATAAGAAGAAAAAAGAAGAAAAATCGATGAAGCTCAATGATTCGATACGCGATTGAGAGGTGGGCTTTATTTCATATTGTAATAATGACATATATACTATAATACCTATCGCGCAATTTCACCGACCTGCTACAGGATCGATTACTCCAGTTCTCTATTTTTAATATTGATTTCGGCTGTTCTCGCGCGTTATATAGACGAGGACGATAATGCACGTGACGCGTCAAATCGGAACAGTATATAATGTTTATTATTCATCACTGCGCAGCGCAAACGTTTTGAAATTCAAATCGCCCGAAATGGAAGATAACGCATATTTGTTAATCAATTTCGGATTTGAATGTAAAAGCTCCTGGAGGTGGATCGCACGCGTGGACCGAATATGCGATATATATTTATTTTGTCGGTCTACGTATAAAATAATAGAAAAAAAACCACACAATGTTTATATCAAAATTTAAATTACATACATTCAACAAATATACGAGCAAATTCTTTGCTGTAATAGGAGGTTTAACCCTTTTTATGCGTGTCGCATTTTTTCGCACATGACACATGTGCATTACGTATAACATACTTCAAATTTACATTTTTTATGAATTGAAAAGTTGGGTGGCTTTCGCTCGTATGATACTAAAAAGTAAAAAGTATACAAACCAGTATATGTTAATTAGGCGAAAAGCGAGCGAGGCAGCGTTTATTATCCGCACATAAAACTCGCTTGTCATAATCATTGCAGTCAAAAATTGAAGGAACTAAACTGTCAGAAGTGACGTTCGAGCGCGGTAGCTCTACCACGACATACGTATAAAAAGCTGTCGATGAGAAAATATTATGGATTATATTAAATAACAATGATTAAGCGAGTGCTCGAGTTTTAGCTGAGGTATGCGCGCGAGTACAGAGCTTCCGAACAATTCATCAACATTATCGCGAGCCATCATCATAAAATATTAATAAATTCATACTTATACAATCAAAATACATAAATCTCACTCAGGCGCATGGAGAGAAAGAAAGAGAAAAAACGGCCCATTTGGTGGACTCTCTTTTAGTTCGGACAAACAAAAGCTCGGATTTGTGTCATTATATATAATATTATGCAAAACTGAGGCAGAAAGAAAAGTCGATAAATTCAAGCATTGTATGACATGGCTAAAATCCCTCTCTCTGCCTTCACTTATATTTAATTTTACTCGCTCTCGCGCACAGTGACATTGAAACAGCCGAACATGCGTGAGCCAGGCTCATATTTGTGCGCCGCGATTTAAATACAAAAGCTTACTTGCATCTGCGGGCACATTAAATTGATCAATATCCAAAGTGATTTTATTTATCCGAATCAACAATTTTTTTGCGCACAAAAAAGAGTTGTCGAACTAACGCTAGCATGTACGTGAAAATCTTATTCAAGTTTTTAATGAAAAAGAAAAAAGAAGCATAAAACCTTAATGGGACGTTTAGTCGTATCACAGCTTTGTACGCACGAATGAGGTCAAGCACGTATATTCACGTAAATAAATAGCTCCGTGCTTGATTTGCACATCATATATTTGTACGCATAAATATAAGTGGAAAAGTTGCTCTCCCGATTTGTGATTATATACACAGATTCTCGTTTTCTGTGTCGTACGCAGCTCCGACGCACGTCCACTTTGTTTGTCTCGATGCACATATATAACGTCCGATATTTACGCTCGCGAGCCACATTTGCCTCTAGTGCACGCGTGTACACGCGAACGATGACTCGAAGCCGCGCGTGCGAAGCTTCAATTTATCCTTCGAGGCGTGCCGCAGTTATTATGATCCCCTCCCCCCGTTTCATCATTATGATTTTAACGCTCGTCTGTAATTTTATACATATACATCACACACGCACAGGCCATATAGCGCGTATGTAGGTCGTAAACGTAATTACGATTACGCGCGCGCGCGAGATTTCGCATCGCGCGTGACAAACATCGTCCCACTGTATTTTCATCATCAATCATCTTTCAATTATTACGTTTGCGTTTAATCTTTCGGATGAAATATCGAGTCTCTCTCTCGCTGCGGAGCTTATCGTTGCACGGAGCAGGGCGCATTCTCGTATGCATATATATATATATATTCACGGTGACAAGCGCGCGTTTCGCCCGCGAATGATAATCCTAGGATTTTTTCTCTCTCTCTCTCTCTTTCTCCGCGCCCCGTTATAATCCACTGAGCAAAACGAGGATTGTTCTTCCATAACGTGAAATATATATTCGCGTGCACTAATTTTTAACGAGCTCTCGTCGCATTCGTGAACAATTGAACTCAAGGCTCGAAGCTCGTTTGTGTGTGCGCGGGTACATAAATATACACACGTTAAAAACTCGTGAGTACGTATATTAGAGCCGAAATTCCAGCTTAGAAACTTACAAACTCTTGCTCCCTTTTTTCTCTCACATAATACTCTGACCTTAGTTTAAAATTAGCCTCGGCGCAATTTTGGACGTTTAGTTTTATCGTATAACGGCTTGAACGCGACGCTATGCAGTATACACACGTTGGATAGTGCGTCGGGATCGCACGTCGCGCGAGTCTCGAGTCGTTGCAAGGAGCAAACTTTTAATATTAATTATGCGCGAGCAGATCTTATACATATATACACAGAGTATGGGCCCGCTCTGGTGCGCGCAAGCTCTATTTGCATACTATTAACATTTTATGCGTCCTTGAGTTTTCTCGACACAACGCGCGGTATAGGCCAGCAGCAGCAGGCCGACTCGAGCTTGCGAGCGCGCGAGTATGGGCTGGCTAGCATCAAAAATTATATTCCATGGACGCTCGCGCGAGGGCTGAGAGATAGAGGGTGGAAGAAAAAAAAACATAAAATAAGCTCGCATAAGTCGGGAAACTTATACCGGCGCGCGGCTACCACTACTTTTTCTCATATTGGTGCGAGCTTGAGGTGTATATGATATATATAAGCGCGATGGCTTAACGATCCACGCGGAGCCGCCTTGAACACGCTCTGCTTCTGCCGCTGAAACAATTTTTGCATTAAAAACGCGTATTATCATTTTTTAATTAATCGCCAAGCAATTTTATCCTTATATACGCGATACGGAGATTGAAAAATCTTTTATAAACGCGTTTACGTGTATGCACACCAACAACGAGTGGTATAGTCGTGGCAGAGAGCAGCGAGAGAGAGATAGCTCACGCGTGCCCTCTTCTTTTATTTTGTTCTCGCTGCGCAAGCTCTACTCGCGCCTTTAAAACTCGGTAATAGTCGCAAACAATGCGAAAATGTCGGAGCCAGTTCGCGCAGGGCTCCGACGAGTAACGAGCTTTTCTCCTCGCACCATAAGAGAGAGAGAGAGAGAGAGAGAGAGAGAGAGAGAGAGAGAACGAAAGAAAGAGAGAGAGGACGAAGGCACAGCGGGGTACGAAAGAAAGAAAGGGAAAAAAGTCAACTACCCGCACGTGCACGAAACGCCGCGTGTTTGTGTGTACACATGTATAGGCGGAGCGCAAGGAAATCGTGTCAATGGGCCGACTGTGTGTACGTGTGCGCTATATACATTTCATGCGCGCGCGAGCTCGCCTATTGTAGCTAAAGATGACGAGCTTTGCCGAGCTCGTGTATATATGTGTATACACACGAGGCCATATGGAAAACATAACATAACATAATATGAAGAGTCCATCATCAACGTCATTATCCCCGAGCTTAATGAGCTTTCGGTGTTTCCGAGCCTTTTCGCGTGTGTACGTGTACATGCGATGCTGGCGCAGCTTGTTTGTTCGAGTTTTCGCGTTTGATGCAACGAGCCTCGGGTTGTTTGCCGTGTATACGCGCGACGGCCCCCGAAGCTGGCGCGATCCGAGCTCCAGCCTCCAAGCAGCCAATAAAGCCGCGAGTCAAGCAGAAATTACAACATCGATACGACAATACGTAACGCGCGGTAATTACGTTTCGATTTTGATGGCGCGCGCTAGAGTGAAAGTCGAGCCAAAAAATGTGAAATGATATAGAACGTATGTATAGGTAGCTTGCGATATACAGTTGGATTCAATTATGTATGGGGCATTTTTTGGATGGCCCGAAAGCCAATGTTTAGCGATTATAAACTGTTGACCGGTTGAAAGCTGTAGTGGCAGTTAGAGCCACTTTACGAGCCCTCTTCGTATGTATTTCGGTTAGTAGGTGCTCGTGTGATAGTAGTAATTTAAAAATTCGACATGGTACAGCTGTCGAGCAAGGCAGTAGCGTTGCGCACGCAATAATATTCGAGTGCGGGCATAAATTTTACTGTCTGGCGAGACTAGTCGCTAGCGTGGACATTGAGCGTTTGCGGTGTCGAGTCGCCGAGCTTTAGAACTACAACGGTAGGATGCACGACACAAGACGAGAATACCTTTATTCAAATTTTGATTTTTCACGCATTTTTCTTCCTTACTATTTTGAAATTGTGAAATGGCTCATGGGCACAAGGGCAGGTACGCCTCGAGGTCGGACAGGTATAACATTAGCATCGCTCTCTCTTTAGCAATAAAGCTCGGGCTCGCAAGAAGCAGTTGAGAAAGACGAATTGCAGGAGCGATAGCGCGGCCGGCAGTTATACGGTCAGCAGGACGATATACGTGTATAGTACGTGTGCATATGTACGCGTGCGTCTAGCTCAGCGTGCGTTATATATTTACGTACATACATATACGTATTGTACGTTGATGCTCTTTACCGGTGCTTGCACAGCTTAAGCCTCGAGAGCATCGAGTGAGGCCTTGCCTGCGACGCGCCGAAAGAGACTCCGAGCTACAGATATGTAGCGCATACGGTCTATATAGACTGCGCAGTCTGCAACTCGAAGCAGCGCCAGCAGTAGACTCCGCAATTAGTCCCGCCTTTTCCGCTCTATGCAGCACGGCTAGTCAGCAACAGCAGCGACACGGCAACTAGCGACTATATACATCGGCTGCGAACCAATGACTTTAGCCTCGTCGCGAAGCATCAGTCACTATAGCACCCGGGCTATGCTAGTATATAGCTTGATTACTCCGTCGTATATATAGATAGATAAGTCGTCGAGCTATAACGTACGGGAGGCGAGTGGCCGCAGAGCCGGCAGCCCCCGACGATGATGCGGCTGCTGCGGTGGCTTTATCTCTCCCTCGCGCGTTCCACGCTTGCCGCGTCTGACTCGTACCTCTAACGGCTACCTGTCTTGGCAGCTGCTTTGCTGACCGATCCTGAAAAGGAATAAGCGCCACTGAGCGAGTTCTAAGCTACTTCATGGCTACGTAAGCAACAGAAACCCATGGGTAGAGCTGCTTCATTTATGCATATCGCGCCCCCGTGCAGCATCGCTCGGCCGCTTATCGCTTGATCGACGCAACATAATGTGCGAGCTGCAGCGCATCGTCTTTAGATAATACGAACGAGCTTCAGCACCCGATCTGCATACCTCTGGGAAATTATTCAAAGCTCTCGGAGCAAACTAAAATGCGTAGGTAAGGATACATTTTTGAAATTGGCTCGCATTCGGTTGCCTTCGGAGAAAAAGAAAGAGAGAAGAAAAGGATGAAAAGTAGCCCGCGAGAAAGGAGAAACGAGGCAAATAGCCAAGACTCGATGATGACGATGACGCAGATATGGCGGACTCGATACACCACCTCGGCTGGCAAATGGCCCACCGCGTACGAATCGAATACGAGCATTTCGAGAAGACGCTTGGTTACGGAAAATTCCTATGCGTATAACACTTCAGCATGGGTGTGTGCACATCCTACCTGCAATACCGCTTCGTGCATGAACGCCTAAGCCTGCCCATAGATTCTCTGGCAGTTGGCCGAATTCACGATAACGTTGTATTATTTCTTCTGCTCGGACATGCGCGCGTGAAACTCGAGAGCACAGGTGTATCATCATTAGACGGCAATTTGCGATCGCTCGCAAAGCCTAAATGTATACATATCGCTCAAAGTGCATTCATGGACGCATAGCGGCTGTCACGGGCTTGCATGCGCGCTATTATCCATGGACGAGCCTTTCACTGCGGCCAACTGCTTCAGATTATTATTACATAGCTTCGATACATATTTGTAATGCTAATACAGCTGCAAATCCTCTTCGTATTGCGCCATCCTTTGCCCCAAAGCCGAGACCGAAATCAACTCATGCACAGATTTTCACGGGTTGTATATTTATTCGAAAATATTTTTCGGACTCACTTTTAGCTCCCCATATCATGCTATCCCATTTTTTTTTTCATGATTGTACATATCAGTATGAACAATTTTTTAATACCAAATGTATAAGGGAGTGAGACAAGAAGGCCATTGAATATCTGACAATCTAATATACCTCGTATAATATATACCACGACGTATGCGAAAATATAGTTTTGTTTCAAAAGTAGACTTTGCCGCGCAGCAAAACTGGAGTAGTATATACCCAGCGAAAAAAAGTATACGCGTTTCTGCTAGCCGGGGAAAAGTTGAGAAATTGCTCGTTAAAGTTAATAGGGCTAAAAGGCGCGCGCGAGGCCCGGCTCTGCACTCGCTCTGCGCCCGCGCGCATGGGCACCCGGCCCAACGACCTCCGCGCGCGTATAAGGATATACCTCAAGCGTGGACGAGTGCAGAGATAATCACACTTGAAAAAACTTTCCGCGAATAATTTATAAGTATTATGTGCGCCTCGCTCATGTGTACTCGCGTTTCTGCCTTATTTTGCTTTTCTCTCTTGCATTTTTTTTGTTGCTGTTATTGTTATAACGTTTTCAACTCGGAGCGCAGCCGCGGAACAATTTTACCTCGATGTATACGCGATCCGCGAAACAGAGACGGAGAAAAAAGAAAAGAGAAGTAATTGTTTGAGAAAACTGAGTCGCAGACCGAACGCGTGTATTATTATGTTTAAAAATCTCAAAAGCGAGCTCCGTTTGTAACGTACATCGCGATATGCTCACGAAAGCGAGAAACAAAAACAGAGCAAGAGCATAGAGAAATATAGAAGTAAAATGGGAAGGAAAAAAAATATTCGTAGATACCGGTAATCTTGAAGCTTGCAGCACCTGTGCGCTTTTGTTATCTCCGAAACGTACGCAGTCTTTCGAGATTACAGCTGGCGCACATAAATCCGCGAACGTATACTACGATATATCTATAGAAAAAGAGCCGAGCAGCAGCAGTGGCAGCAGTTGCGCGCAAGGGACCATAAGACAATTTCTCACACAGGGCATTACAAGGGGTCTAACCGGGCGTACGATACGTCCAAAGTGAGCGAAAGAGGGAGAAATCCTTTGGTAGCTCGCGCGCGTGTTAATGCCATTACCGCGTCGTTAAATCTCTCGACTCGAGTCATTGTGATGCAGGCGGCGCATTTTGTACACGCACGCGCGAGCCTGCGCGTCTATCTCACAGTGGCATTGTCCTGTGTATAAAAAGATAAAAAAAAAAGAAAAACAACGGCATACGATGCACGAGCAAAAAAAAGAAAAGGGAAAATTGAATAGAGATAGGAAAAATAAAGCAAAAGAACGATGTCCGCGCGTGTACGATATAAAATAGACAGAGTATTTTTCTATTTTGTAATTGAATTTTTTTCGCTTCGCAGGCGAGCATCCAGCGGCGATGCAGCACGGCAACACGGCGGCGGGCTGGCCGACTTCGCGGACGATCCTGCTGAGCCTCGCCTTCTTCCTCGGTCAGCTGAGATAATGTGCGGTCGATCTGCCGGTCCCTGGACTGCGTTAAAACGGACGAAATTGACATTGCATACGCACCCACACAGACAGATATTCCGCAAGCACAGTTGATGGAAGAGGAACAGCGTTTCAAGGCCGAAGAAGAGGAATAGAAGAGGAGCTGCGACGAGGCGTACAGCCTCTTGTCGTATAATCTGATACGGCTCATGCGCGGGACTATGACTCTGCAGCGATTCTTAATCGTGCATGCACACACGTGCCTCGCGCGTCGCTGATACACATCGGTCTATACACGTTCGCACGTACGGGGCGCGACGAGACGCGTGTGCATATTATCTAAAAGTGCGTGGGTGCGAGGATACAAGTGCCGCAGACGCGAATGTAAGCACGTTCACTCTCGAGCTCGTGAGTCGCGCGCGCGATCAAGTTATGCGAGCGAGAGATAACGCAAGCGAGCGAGCGAGCGCCGCGAGGCTGTATAATAGTCATACGTATATATAACGTAAATGTATACAATAAAAAAAGATGAAGAGTATGAAGGGAGGGGAAAAACGACCATACTATACGTTTATACGCAGTGAATTTTTGCACGCTATATTATACCCACACACTCACATACACATACGCGCATGCACAAGCAGGTGCATATAAGAGAGGCAGATAAGGCGTTTGTATACCGAGAAAGATTTTACCAAACATAATAGGCACCGAAGAATGGGGAGGCTCATTAAAGACGCAGACATCGCACGCATGCATTCACGTCGCACTCAAAAATATATAAAGCGAGTCGAGGGTGAGCTGGAGAGGCAAAGAAAAAAGGCCAGCCGCGCATAGAAAGGCGTAAACGGATTAGAGCTTTTCGTACACACTGCCGCGAGCGCGTGAGGGCGAAAGATAAATAAATTTTGTGTACAGAAGCTTGCGAGCCCTTTGAGCAAATTGCATCTATGCACCGTTGCTGAAGCTCTGCAAGCAAATATCCAATTCATATCTTCATTCGCTTTTCTTTTTCTTTCTCTCTCTATCTCTCGCTGTGTACCCAGTATATATAGTGTAATTATAGCGGCACAACTTCCAAATCGAGAGTAAGAAGGATGAAAAGCACGAAAAATCGTTCATCCATTTATAGCGCATGGCTCGACTCTTGACGATTCAACAGCAGAAGCAGTAAGCCAGGGGACGAAGACGAGTTTATCTATACCTGTATATGCAGAAAAAAAGAAAGAGAAAGAAAGGTACATAGGAAAAGAGAATGAGTGGCTTTAAATCGAAAAAAAAACGGCTGCAGTTGCAAAGAATCGAACAAAACGTGACTTTTGATGGACACTTTTTGCCTCTCATTCTGTCTCTCTTCTCTCTTCGGAAAGCTTTTTTCAACTTCTCTTTCGCTCATACGTAAGCAAGGCAAAAGCCATACATGCACTACTTTCAGTTACCTTCCTCCAACGTACGAAGCTTCTCTCTCTCTCTCTCTCTCTCTCTCTCTCTCTCTCTCTCTCTCTTGAGATTTTTATTCTTCCATCCTTCCTTCTTTCTTCTGGTCAGTGTGCCCCCTTTTTCACGATTTTACGCTCGAATGGCGAGAAAAGAAAATAATCGCAAAGGGACTGGAGTGCGAGTGGCGGTGTACATGTGTGTCGTCTACGCTTGTGTCGGTGTACACGCATGTACCTATGTGTCTGTTCGCAATTGCGACGAAGATTACGTAATTAGACGCGTGCAAAGCGTTTATTATACATGATCATACATACGCCGGAGCCGGAGGTGCTCTCAATGTTGATATTACATATATACATACACACACATACATAGCAACACAAACACGCAACAATTTACAACACGTATAGCTGTATGTTGATTGTTCGATAGGGAAAATTTGTGTAAATAAAAGCATGTGAGCCTGTAAGGGATTGCATTACTAGCATATAATATATCTCCGATGTACTGAGTGAGCCGCTGATAAATAAACGAAACTCAAAAACATCGTCATCAATATATTGGCGCTCGCGCTAACTCGTTTCAAATGTGCAACGCATCGTTAACGACGAGAGAGTACGGCAGTTACTAAAACGAATTTCTATACATACAACTCGATGATCGAATGACCGAATCGGTGGCAAAACCTTACCAGTACAAGAGGTATATTTACTACGATGATTAATTATAGAGATATGATGTGTAAAGGAGCGAGTGTACTGAATACAAAGAGCGATTGTTTGTTTGATTTTAACGATGTTGGATGATGAGGTGCGTGTAATATTTGCTTGACTGCCGGTACGTGTATAAATGCGCTAAACAAATTATATAAATGATATAAATAGGTAAAAAAATTACTTTTACGCCACGACGACGAGGGGCGGGTAAAAAAAATAGAAAACAAAATTTTAACGGCATCGTGGACTCGAGCGTAAAGCCACAGTTATTATACAAATTATGCATAGAGATGACACACGTTATAAATAATAGAGATTATATTATAGATCATAAGTAGAATTGTCGTGTGAATCGGAATGTAATGAGATGTGAGATGCGAATCTGCTCGTGATTATTGTAATCGTGAAAATGGTGCTCTATATGTGAAATGTAATATTTTCGTTATTTTTTCATTTGCGTTTGAACGGCAAAAAAAATGATTGTATAGTGTCTTAAGAAACAATCCAAAGGAATTGTGTACCCTTCTCGTCCCCGAAGTCCCACAAGAAAGAAAAAAAGTTTCATTACCCCCCCCCCCCCCCCCCCCCACTCCTCCCCGCAAAAAAATGATTCTAGATCTCGATAAGAAAATGAAAAACGAAATTAAAAGAAAACAAAAATGGCGTGTTTTCTAAAAACACGACTTTCCTCGATGCTATCTTGTACATAATGATATTTTACTCTTGTAAATAAAAGAAATACCGATCCTTATGACACAAGAGCTTATATTTATTTACGTATATTACAACCCTTTCCCGTCTATATTCATTTTCCGACGATCTGCTAAGGACTCGAATTTTAGCGAATTTTTATTTTCAAAGCTCTGCTATACCGCGAATCATAAAAAAAATTTAGCGTGTCGCATAAGCGGCTTAATGAAAAACTTCTGAAAAACGCAGATTTATAATCAGATGTAGTGTAGTAGTATATATAGTGGCCTCGCGCGGAAAGAACAAGAATGAAGCTGCTGTGTGAACATTTTTTCAACAAGTTAAACCCCAAAAGTTTTTAATTAAAATTTTGCCCATTGACTTTTGGGGAAACCTCCTTTTTTTGCGTTTGATTCTTTCAATTAACAACTTTTTTTATACCTGCACTTTCGGCGCGAAATAAAAGCCGATTGAGCTGGATGTAAGCTGGTAAATATTGATGTAATAGTTTAATTAAAGATAATCATAAAAATTCATGAACATTTTTATCTCGGAAAAAGTATGAAATAAAATAGAAAAATCAATGAATATATGGTAATGAAACTCGGAAAGTAAGAATCAGTTTACGGGTTTCCTGAAATATCGACACTGCAGAGCGGCTGTAATAGCTCATCCAGCGCGACTAAAGAAGAGTTTCCCTTTACCCGAAGCTTTCTTTGGATCGTTGCATCGGATTTAATTCATATTTTACTTATGAGTGTCACGCAAAGATTTTAAACATTTTTTACTGCATGATGCGGGAACTTGACAACTTAACTGGCGTGTACATAATATTTGAAGCGAAATTTTTGCAAAGAATTAAACATGCATTAAATTAAATTCTTGCAAGCTTGACGAAGTAAAAAAAACGTTCAAATAAGTTTACGGTAGAAAGGAATCGTCGTGATGTGATCCACGAACACTTCTGCAAATCCACCAAAATTCACGGATAACTTCATTTTGTATGTAATGTTTTGACAATGCACGGCTAAATTTTTAGTGAAAATTACAACATTTTTGGCGAAGAAAAAAATTACTGTAAAAAAATGGTTGGCGTAGAAATTCTTCAGCAACGAGAACCTTATCATATACCAGGGTTCGTTGATTTATTTGTATTTTCTAAATTATTCAACTTGTTCTAAAAAAATTAACCTTAATTTTCTAAAACTGATCATTTATTTCAATAAATGTAAACAGTTACACGGGCTATTGCCCTCAGCATCGTTTCATTTGCGGCAAGACTTTTGGTCATCTGAGCCATGATCTTCTTCTCGATCCCGATACCAGACACGCTGAAAAGCTCGCTCTGTCTGACAGGTCGAAAAATTTCGAGGTGAATTCAATGACATATTATTATTGTACTTCAATTAAAAGTACGGTTACAAGACTAAACAAACACATTATAAAAAAAGGTGAGAAGACCAAAAAAAGCCGATATTCAGATGGCAAAATCGAAATTAGGCAGAAGCGAAGCTGTCTACAATTATCCTGTACTGTCCTCTTATGAAGGCAAGTCATCGTTACGTACTCAAGGAATATACTTTTCTACTTCACACATGTTTTTTTTTATGATTATTTAGGGCATATACCATGCCTGGGACAATTGCGCGATCGGCCCAAGGAAGTACAAGCGATCAAAGGCATAGCGAGTTTCAAGCGAAAGTTCCTCAAAGAGAAGGCGAAGCGCGACGATCTGCGAAAAGTCATCGGGCTGCAAACTTTTTGCAAATGCCCAAACCCCATGCAAGAGACTTTGGTAAATTAACTCGCGTCACCTCCGCGCAATTGTGTCGAGCTTGAGAATTTAATATTTTGCTGGTCTTGTTATAGTTGACTCCGAGCAAGTACGTGATGCCGGTGATCACCGTCAGGCCTGATCGCGCCGGTAAGTCGCAATACCAGTACGTGAACGAAAAGTACGTCGAACCGAAGGAGTGTTGCACCTCGCCTTATTTCATGAACACCATGAATCCGGAAAAATATTTCGTATCGGGTAAGAGTATCAAATACTAGACCTTGCAGAGCTCTACATTGTAATGTGGAAAAAAAATTGAAAAACTGTTGCAACTTTTTTTTAACGATGTAGGCTTCACCGGTCACATTCCCAATCGTTGGGCTCACTTTGGCAAAACTCACAAGCAAATGTCGAGCGATGGTCTGAAGGATTTCACGTCGAAATATTTGCACAAAAAAATGACCGATTGGAAACCTTTGACAATTGCCGATAAGAGACAGGATAAGTTTCAAAAACCTTTGGCAGTTGAAATTTATCAAAAGAACACTCCGATTCTGCCAAAATACACTGGCCATGTGCCAGGTTTTCAATTCAGGTAATATTACTTTCATTCAATTCGCAATTTTCATCAAAACGATTTCAAGTGCAATCAAAGTTTCTTATTTATATCAGCATTGGCAAGACTTACGGAACTGCAACGAAAGATGCGCATCATACTTTAGAGGAACATTTATTTTCTTTGAAAATGAACAAATGTAATAATCAAAAAGATAAAAAATAATTTGTTATCAACAAAAGTTTGTTGTAATAAGAAAGAGAAGAATGATAAAAAAAATGTACTGATATGTTTTATGATCTTATCTCATGAAAAGAAATTGGAATTTGCTTTGATAAAAAGAAAAACGTTTTGAAGATAGTAAAAATATAATATTCGTCTTCATCACAATAAAAATGTTAACTTGCATATCATCGAGTATAAAAAACTCAATATGAGCACCCACGAGAAATCTCAATTTTTCTCGAGTTTTTTATCTGATGATTTCTGACTCCAGTCGATCAAGATTTGAGCCGCTTTTTGAAGAACATCATCCGACTACAAAAAAATTAATATATATTTTCGTTTTATGTAACTTTAAATGAATCGTTAATTTACAATTACCTTAATAAAGCAGTAACGAACGTTGTCTTCTCCTAAATGCTTGTGCTCCTTACTGTAAAATGCGGAGGGAGGAATGCCTTGAAGTCCGACGTTTTTCGTCATCCATTTTGTGAATCTATAATCTTTATATTCATCTTTCTCCTCATCTAAATTTACATTTTTCGCTAATTGTGTCCAATTGGCAACCATGAAGTATCCAGCTTCTGGTATCGTCGGTGCCATGCCGACATTCGCCAAAAATTTCGCCATAAAATCACGTTTTTCTAATAATTCCTCGGCAAGACTAGTGAAATAACAATCTGGCTGTCCAAATTTTTTTAACTCTTCTTCAAATCCAACAGCTACTGCTTCCTTTTAATACATTATTATGATTATGTAGTCATTTATTTTAACTACTATTTATAACAATGAGTTTGATTTGATGTATTACCTGTATCGGTGTTGAACAAGTGTAGAGAGAATTTTGATGAACTACTTGCAAATTTTTCAATAAATTTGCTGGTCCATAAGCCCATCCTATTTTCCAACCTGTTACACTAAAGGTTTTACCAGCAGACCCAATGGTAATGGTCCTTTCATACATGTCAGGAAGTGTAGCTGCAAATGAAAATTTTTGAATTCAAAATTTTAAACTAAAATCATTTTAAAAACTGTTTTATTTACCTATCCTTATATGTTCATGGGGTTTATAAACCATCCATTCGTATACTTCATCAGATACTACCAGAGTATTCCATTTCTTTGCAAGATCAGCAATAAAACTAAGCTCATCATGAGTAAATACTTTACCCAAGGGATTATGAGGTGTATTTAAAATAATACCTTTGGTTTTTTCATTAAAAAGACTAGCCATTTCATTTTTGTCATATATCCAATCTCCAGAACTAATTATTCCACTATTCTTGGTCTAAAGAAGTTCAACATACATTAGTAACCGTTTATCAAATTCAGTAGTTTTAAATTGAAGTAATTTACTGGTTTTAAAGGAATAAATTTAGGAATTCCTCCAGCTGTTTTTATCATTGGTTCATAGCAATCAAAAAATGGTTCTATGATAATCCATTCATCACCTGGTGAAGTATGACCTTGAATTGCAGCATACAAAGCTTCATAAGCTCCTGCTGTAACAATAACTTCAGTGGTTGGATCCAGTTTTCTTGACAAAAGTTTAGAATATAAAGCAGCTATTGCATTAACCAATCTTGGATGCCCCTATAATTACAAAAAAAAGTCAAGATGTTTAAAGCTGGTAGAAAAATATTTGTTGCACAATAAAATTAATTATCAGACTTACAAATCCTCTAGTATATTGATTCAATAAAGGGTTCTCATTCAATGCAGCATTTGCTAAAGCTTTTCTAACATTCTCAGGAGCATGAAAGTTAGGAAAACCTTGTCCTAGATTTACTGGTTTATGTTGGAGTGCTAATTGTATGTACTCCACCCTTAAATCAAGGATAATTATTTTTTACTCAAACGCTAAACATATGATTTTTAAAAGTACTAGATCAATTCATACCAAACAGATTTATCATTTCCAACAAAGCGATCTGGCAAGTCAAACTTGGACATTGTTGTGTAATTGTTTATTACTTCTGCAATAGAGTTTCTCAGTAACTGTGATTGGACTGCTCGCAAAAATGGTACTCTAGTGAACATCTGGATAGAAAAAATGATTATTTTACAGATTTCAAATTTATATTATTCTCACATTATACAATTAATTTTAAATTTTTAATTTTAAAAAAAGCACTTAATAACTAAACCTTCAGCTTATAGGTTAATCGTTGCAACAGTGACAGATTCTCAACTGCATAGCAAATGAATTAGTTTATTATTCGAGCACTCAAGGAAGTTGAACGAAAAAATGAGCAGCCCGTGAACTTTGCACGAATGAAAACGAAAACAATCAGCTCAATCTATCATATGCAAAATCACACGCTTGAAACTTACATAATAACATAATCAGAGTGCAAAACAGCTTATATTAGCGAGGAATCGTCGCACGTCTTATGACGCGGGAAAATTGATCTCGCGATCCGATAACAACATTTAATGAAATGTGTCAACTCGAGCTGTCATCGTGGCACGTCCGAATGCTGTACTATGCGTATTATCTCGTGACAGACACGAAACGCGATTATTTCGGCATGTGTATTGTGTATACGTAGTATTATAGATGAGACGATCACGTCCGGCTGCCAAGTTCGTCTTAGACTGCCGGCTCCGAGTTGCAGACTGTCTGAGAGCGATATGCAGAAAACCCGATAGCAGCTGATCAGCTGCACTGCAGCAGCCGATATTCGTATACTCTCTCAATCGACTTCACAGCCAACAGGTTGTTGATGTTGATATTTTGCTCTTCTCCGTTTTTATTTCCCTTTTTTATCGAAAATATGGAATGTTGACGAAAATGAAGTTGTAACACAAATTCAATAAGTTATTTGATAATGCAGTAGCTCTTGTATTTGCGTATAATAAATTCAGTCTTTCATTCATATTAATTATCTTATATTTGCAGAAGTTTTAACCGTATCTGGAGCAGTATATTTAATTTCAGTTCAAGGAGATATAAGAACATGTATGAAAATGAAAATTTTCAAAAACGTTTCCTAAGATTGTGATAAAATATTTTGATAAAAATTTTATGATCCAATTATTACGCAATTTTAATAAAAAATCCTCAGTTGAAATTTACAGAAAAATTTTCCCTAACTTCGAGGTACCCTTTTACTGAACCCTTGCACTTATATCCAGAAGTCTTGTAGAATTCCTTTAAAAATCCTGCATATATTTTGCGACTTTTTAACAAGGAAAGATGTATGCTCCAGATACAGGTAAAAATTTTTCAAATATTTAATTCAATATTTCATTAAATTTGCACTATGAAATTGATAAAAATAATATATATTTCATTTGTGGTTTTCAAATCAGTATGAATTTTCGCCAACTTACGAGTAAAATGAAAACGACGTTGCAAAAGTATTTTGCTCGTGTGCCTCTCATGGTTGTTGCGATACTGTTCGATCAATTTTTGATACTTTACCGACAAACTCGATAATGAATATTTTTTCTTTTCATTACGAAGAAGTCGTATTACGTGAAGTGAGATCACTTTATAGCGTAATCCAGAGAAAGTTTAATGAGTGAAATTTACATCGAATGATGATCAAAATAACCTTTCATTCGTAAAGTACACATTTTTTAAGAAAAAAATAAAACTAATAAAACTAATGGTCACAAAAATTCAAACCTTTCAGATCCATGCTTGCTGTGAACTTGTAGCAACATGCACGAGTGTTTCAAACTTGAAGAGCATACACCTTGATTAAAATCTAAACCAATTCTATTTATCAAATTTATTTTTTCTTATTTTTTCTTATTGTTTACTATACGTAATTTTGTTGAAATCGATTAGAACTTGTGAATGTCCCTATCAATCATACGGAGCTGATTGACGCGACTATAATTGTAACGTATTGACGAACTACGTCTTCCTCTTTGGAGCTTTCATAAATTACTGATATAGTTCAAGTAATTATCTTGGAATGGGGCTCTTTTCCTTACCAACACAGCTACTTCACTTTTCAATCGCATAATTCATGCCAGTAAAATGAATGTCGATATTTCTCATTTTATCAGAGCCAAAAGTGAATTTAAAAAATTATAAATAAGCGCTCGAGTCCGTATCACTGTACATGTTTTTTTATTCAAAATCACCCAATAATCGTTCAAAAAACTCGAACATAGGAATTTAATTTCAGGTAGCTATTATTTCAGGATTTCTATGTATTTAAATAACAAAGCAACCTTTATCTGTTTCATCACAGACACACAATCAAAATTTTTCCAGATATTTCACAAAATCTTTTAACGTCAACCACTGTATTACATTTATGTCTACTTTGATTTTTGTCCGCAATGAAGGCAGTTTCCAGTAGCTCTCTTTTTGCCAAATTGCATCTTAAGTAAAGATGAAAAGTCTAGATTAAATTTTTCAAAGAAATAGTCGACGTATCTATTCGAATTGTTTGTGAATAGTAGAAGATGATGTTAGTCAGACAAAGTGTGTGTCTTCACGTTCATCGTATTTTCTCAGCTTATAAAATGATTCTGAACAATTGTTGTTTAAGCATCAGAACACAGAATTCAGTTAATGAATTTTTGGACAGAGTTACCGTTTTCACGGCTTGACCCCCCATACCTAACGCGCGTAAAGTATAGTTTCACTTCAAAAATAACTTTTTTCATCGACTACTTGAATGACTAGTCGCAAAAAAAGTTTAGACCATTGCAGGGAAATAATAATTTGCCAACTACACCTCAAGATAAAAAAAAGTAAGCACGAATCAAAACTTTTAACGAGATTCGCAGCTAAGATCACATCCATAACTGGCTAAGAATCGCGCGCTTCGGGCAAGCCCCGCGCATAAGCTTGTAACTGCAGAAAGACCCGAGAGCTTGATTTGGCAAGCCGCCTATGAGCGCGAGCGAGCAACATAGACTCACCATAGCCACACACCTTTGTTATGTATGTATACTCGATATAGCATAGCGCAATATAATCGCAATATGCATCGCACTGGTCAGTGCGAGCGTACGAAATTCGCCTCGGCTTCTTCTATAACATCGACTTTCAGAAGCATCGAAGCTCGCGCTTCGTCGTCGTCGTCGTGCTCCGAAACGAGACGAACATTATAGCGTATTTGCGAGTACAAGTTGTATACGCGTACAATAATATAGGTACCGCGTTCGACTGATTCAGCGTAAGCCACGACGGCGTATGTGTGTTTGTGTGTGAGCATCGCACCTACATGAACTGTGTGTACACAAGAACGCGAGATACGCGCGGAGTAGAGAGAGAAAGAGAGCGAGTCAGCTCAGCAAGTGCAAGTTAGCGTGAAAGTAGTAGTACATCCTCCTCTCCGCTAACGCGCCTATATACCGTAGCACATATACTCCATGTTATAAAACTTGCTATACTTATTTCAGTGTCTCTATATGCATCGGTGCGTCATCTCGTTGCTGCCTATAGCGTTACGCTCTTTATACACATAGCGATCTCTCGTCGAGTCGTCGAATCGTCGTTCGTCGCCGTCCGACTTTTACATTAATCCCAGGCGTGGTGTTGTGCGTATATTATAACTACGTGTGAGTGCGCAAGCGATTCCCCGTGTGCGTGTGTTCGCTTCTAATACATTATACGTGTGTGCGTGTCTCAACTGACTCTTGAAAAATTAGAGTGCCAATTGCAAAGAACATATAACGTCTTCGTCGTCGTGCGTGTACATGTAACAAATTTCGAGGTAGTTCCCTGCTCCGAAGAAACAGGCACGAGTTCGTGATCGAACCGTAAAACAGATATAGATAGAGAGACAGTGAGATACATCCCAGTAGAGGAGACGTCGACCTCCCTGCTGCCACTACTGAGCTGCGATATATCTATATATCGTGTATCTGCTCATCTCTCTGCTGCACCAGCAGTGCTGTTATATTGTGTTAGTGTGTAGGCTCGGTGCGATTGTGTTTTCAACGGTGCACTCGTCAAGTGCGTGTGTGTGTGTGTGTGTGTGTTAGTGCATCGTCCGTACTAGTGAGTGATTCCTCTGCGATTGTCATCTACCAGTACGATATACCGAATTTATAGAGTGTAAACATTCGCTCTTTTCTCAGCAGCAACAGCATAAGGCCGAAAACTGCGTTCGAGCGAGTGCCTCTGAGTCATCTTGCTCGTACTCGCCGATTATATATCCAGCGGAAAATTACGGAGAGGTGCTTTGTGCAACTGCTGCTGCTGCAACCCTGTTGAGACTGCCTCACACAGATCACGGTAATTACCGCTCGCTTCGATATGCATTATCCTTGGACTGCGATCATATTTGAGTAAAAAAGGATAAAGAGTCGATTTCATGAAACAATTTTCGCTCTTTCTTGGAGAGCCTTGTGATACATATTTTCTCTTCTTTCTTTCTTTCAGACCATTATACGGGTGTGTGTATACGTGTACGAGTGACTTTATGGTTTGTGTGCGTACGAGAAAGAGAGCGACACCCTGTAGGGATACATATTGGCACGAGAAATTCACTGCCAAGTCTGCCTCTAATAATAACACCGCGACATACAAAGACTCGCAATTAGGATACGTTGTCCGTGCACCAAGGACTTGACTTTGAGACTTCCTTATGCTTCACCTTCGTGGTCTAATGCCGTGTATCTATTGATTTATCGTGGGGAGAAAAAGTATATTCCACGATGACGATTCGATTCCAGAGAGATCTGTGCGCCGTTATTGAGCGAAAAAGAAGATCTAAAGAGAGGCGATCAATGCACAATAAGAAAAGAATCCGATACGTTTTATCGCTCTCGTCACAATAGCTGCTATCCTGTGCATATATTTATACAGCAGCACGCGTATTGTATGAACGTTATAAAATTACGAGAAGTCCGTGACGTGAAAGAGTCAGTCCCACTGGCGGATTATCTACTTCCGTCTTTGTTTCTCATTGATATAGGCAAACCTACACGCAAACATTCACACCGATATACACGCCCCGAGAGTGTCGACTTCGACTAATACATACATGGGCAATAAACGATACGATCCCTCTGCTGCGTAAGCATATTTATGCGTACACAACAAAACAAATTCATTTCGATATAATGTATTTATTACATTCCTCGTAATCCTGTTACAATATTATTATAAGGTATGCGATTACCATAACTTACTAATCGCACTCGCGTTGAAGCTATACTACGTCTACTACTGATATCATACTTTTTGTACGTACATGTGAATCAAAATTGATAACACTTATATTTTTTTTTAATATCAATCGCAACAATCAGTGATTGTCTACTGCGTGTTTATGAACGTGCATCGTAGATACGATGTAATGTGTCACAAAATTCAGAGTCATCACCTGCGTGAACGTATTCTCCGTTGTGATGGAAAAAACTGTTTCGTAGCCTTGGATCCTGCAGCGTTCTATATATCGCACGCATGCGATATACTTTTATCTACCTGTCCGTGCCCGTTCTAATGACGTAATCTCACTTATTAAGCAGATCACTAGATACCCAAAAATAATGTTTTTTAGTTAGGAGATGTACAAAATTCATTAAATTTTAATTCAAATTATAAATTTCCGTTATAGTAAAAAAATCCACTTTCGTTATCAGAGGAAACATGAGTTCACTACTGCGACAAATTCGGTGCCTCTGATGTAGCCCTTTTTTGTAAATTATCAAATTGTGTTTGCAGATTGTGATTTGCTACATTTTCACCTTTCATCGCCAAAGCTCGTGACATCTCGAGTAAGCAGCTCTTGGACTCGACTCGAACCTTTGTTTGGCTTTTTATTATTCTTCGCGCATGCAACAGCAAAAAACTGCTGGCGCTCATTGATAAATGTGCCAATGTTACTTCTGCTGATCGTGCTTTCCCCTCTCTTTCTCATTCTACTCTTGTGCCTGCTTCCTCACACATTGCGCGAAACAAGCTTATGTCTGCGCAATTCTTTTTCGTTATCTTACATTGACATAAAATATATTTATGTAAATGACACGCTTTATTTGCCCAAAATCATTTTGAGGACTCACCGTAACATCATGGGTTTTTTTATTTACCCAAAAAACATGATACGCGACTCACACTTCATTTAAATGACTCGCGCGATTCATAGTCAAAGTTACAGCAATAGTATATGTGTATTGCGCTGGATTCTTTTTCACGTGGAAGATAGCTTTTTTTCATAAAAATTTGATTGATAAAGGTGCACTTGAGATCTTCGAGTATTAAGTAAGAAAAATCTTGTAATGCGCGTAATAAATTCATCAGCGGTAAGTCATTTTTGATTCTCAAATACGTTTGTACAGTCGGTAACGCGAACCAATTCAATAGACACTCGGGAAAAATTATTTCAAGGTCGTCTCGTCGTCATGTTTTTTTTTCCATTATGTATAGCAACATATAATGCTGAAATCGAATGCATCAGCGCAGCTCTCGAAACTCGGAGTTAGAGCGTAGATAATAGAGCGAAACTAGATTATTCCCCGTGCTCATTGAAACGCGATGTCTTATACGTATGCAATGCATATTAACGAACGCATTCCCGAGAGTCGTGTTCCAAAATGATTATCACTCTTATACTCGGTCGACTGCTGCCTCTGCCTGTTTACATAAGCTTGATCCGGCATGCACTTGTTACATATACGAAGCTTTGTGTATACTCCCACTTGAATAACTGCTGACATCGCTAATATAACTTCGACTGCCACTGCAGCATCGTAAATCTTTTTTTCTCTTAAAGATTGGTTTACCCATGCGTATAGGCCTGTAAATTATGCGGCATGCGTATCAATTTCCGTCCAAAGAGGCGATTATTGAGCTCTTATACAGAATCGCGGACTTATCGACGCTGGCGTCGCCCGTTCGACTCCGTTGTGGATACATATTACTTATAAACCGATTTATAAATTCCTCGTTCAACGTTGCAGTAGCGTAAGCAGTGGAATGCATGTCATATATGCATGGTACAGTCGATATTATTTTTACGAGTGCCGTTGCATGCGGCATAAACAGTCGTCTACGTTTCAATGCGCAACAAATAGTACTTTGTGGTGGCATATATAGAACTGGACGACGAGTTTTTGAATTTATTCGAGCTTAAGTTAAATTCGATGTTGGTACTAACTTTATTGATAAGAGGATTGTGACTGTGTGCATACGCCACAATATACTTGTATTTTGTACGATTTATGTTACTTGATAATAGGTATAAGTACGGACGCTTACAGTATAATTAGGAAGTAACATATAATACATTCATAAAGCTGTAAAAAATGCAAAATTTGCATTTAAAAATTGGACATGTTTCTCAAGCTGTAAGAGAATACTCAAATTCATCAGTATCTATCACTCTAACTGTTATAACATTAATTGTATTATTTTTACAAGTAACTATGTCAACTTGTACAGAAAAATTGGCAAATTTCCAAATATTCAATTCAATATTTTTCTTATTGGTAATGCTATTCTTTGAAAATTATTTAAAGTAAATTTCGATCAAGTTTTTAGAGTCTCAAACTTGTGTTAATTTATCTTGATTAAATCATTCGATATGATGTAGAATATCAACATTAACATGTTAGGTTATCACTGATTAAAACTGTTTACACGTATTAATTAGGACAGAAGAACTTTTTTGCAAAGACCATCTTGCACACCTCAAATATTCTGCAGCTTGAAATATCTACCTCTAGAACTTGAACAATATCTCAGTTGTTATCCCTTCTGTAATAAACAAGAATCAATATATCTTTTCGTGTCAATGAGCCGTCCGTCTGTTGACAGCTGCGTAAAACAATAAACTCGGCTCGACAATGAGCTATATACAGCTCGTTCATTATTCATGTTTGCACGGCTTGTGCGGTCGTAACGCAATAATAATATAAGTCACACGTGCAGACGGGTACACGTAAAATAGCATAGATAGTGTGAATTGAAGAACTCTAAATCCAAGTTTGAGAACGAATCAGGTGATTTGATGCTCTATATAGTATTGTTCACGCGAATACCTTTGAAATTTAGCATTGTTGCGTAATTGATTCATTTGTAATAGTAATTAACTAGCACACAGTCAAATATATACACGTGTACATTATATACCTGTATTGAACAATCATCGTGACGAGTAATCGTGCATGCGTTGATGATCAAAGATAGAAGCAACAATGCAACCAACTTTTACGAATCTGTGACAATTGAATGTTTACATACAAGTACGTGGGCAGTCGAAATTACAGAAGGTCAATGATGTTCAAATTGTACTTTGTATAGTTATAAATGTTGTTAGTATGTACACAATGCAGCAGGACAACGACACTTTTCAGTGGCTCGCGAGCTTTGTATGTTCGCGCGCGCGTCTCCGCAACATTGTGACGTTGGCAAAGAGACAGACACAGACAAGCCGATCCTCGTGTACATCTACAATCATACAAATACTCGATGACGATTTGTCTGTGCACCACACTGACACGTTCGCACTGACATATACAAGCAAATGAACTGACGCACACACCTACAAGAAAGTCAAAACGTACACATAAGTGTGCTGAACTACCGCTGCTGCTATACTCTTATTCAGCAGTTGTAAAGTCAGTTTTCCTTGTCGCGCAATCGGCGGGGGCGGTGACATCTTGTGACAAGTTCAGGGCTCCGTTTTTTTCTTTCTTTCTTTATTTATTTTGTTTCCTTTTTTCCTGCCTCGCGCTGAGTGTGTCTCATCTGGCACGAATTTGTACGGGTATAGCACGACTCGCTGCTGCTGCTGCAGTGCAGGAGCGAACGCAGACGCTCGCGTTATTTGCCAATTCGATTCGTGTATAGCTTATACGTGTCTGTATGTAGGTAGACATATCGTGTACTGCGGTCGAGTGCACGCCAGATATAGGAGTTGACAAAACGATGTGTTAGCAGCTGTTTTCCATCGAGCCGCGCGGAGCTGCCGTTTATTTGATTTTTATCCTCTTCAAACGTCAACGCAAAAAACCGTACGTATTCATGCGTGATATCACGTTGTACAACATATAAGTTCGTGTATGTGCGTGTGCGTGTGCATAATAATCCAGTGCACAAGCAGTCAGTCGGAGCTACCGAGAGAGAAGGAAAAAGAGTGCAGATATATAACGTCGTCGTAGTCGTCGTCGGTGTCGGTGTCGAGGCAGTATATAAACTGCGTTGTAATCGCTCAAGAGTCGGGAGGTATTCCTAACCTCACTCGATTGTACGTAAATACATATATATAAGCAAGACAGAGAGAGAGCTTTTAACATATAATCGTACACCTTTTGTGCCAATGTGTTCAGCGACAGCACCCGTGCAATACTTGCAGTACTAGATATCGTCTAGCAGTGACTTGTATACAATAAATTCACTTGCCAATTAGCGAGAATATCACGACGTTTATTTTTTTTTTTTTAGTAAACGTCTCTCTTACGGCATTTATACATATACAGACGCTCCTCTCCTCAGGCACAAAGTGCAGTTAGGTAATACAAAATGATTCGCAACTATTTCCACTCGGTGCAATGTCGTTTCTCTCTCTCTCTCTCTCTCTTCCAGATTTATCTGTGAATATGCCTCGTATTTCTCTATGTGATAAAACCTCGCAATTGTTGTTTTCGGAGTTTGTTTGTGTACGTGTATACAATGGGATTATTTGCTGCGCTATGACGTAGCGTTAAAAAGACACTCATGTATACATATGCGACGACGACGACAACGAAAAAAAAAATCAGTATAATATACACGCGTCGAGAGATTAAACGAGCGCGTGATTTTTGCTCAGGATTCGATATTTATTCTCGAATCAATAGCAACGTTATTGCGAATTGCGATTGACTCTTAACTAATACATACAGTATACACATTTGAGGATTATAATAGCTTCGTATATTCGTCAACGATAGTATCCGATAGACATGACACGCAATCAATCACGTACACATCAATGCGAAATGTCACTTCCGATGCTAAGTCTCAAATGTCCCGATGAATTTATCCTTTTGCTGAGCTTATGCTATGTTTTATTACGTGTACCTGAATGTTAGAGTACTTTGATAATTATGACATGACGCATCGAGGATGATGCTATAATGTTCGAGAGCAAGAGAAAGAGAGCAAAAGTGTGTGTAAAGCAACGATCGAACAAGCTAATTTTTTTTATCATTTTGGCCTTCCATACATTTGAGCGCAAATAAGTGTCTTATCTAAAGCACTTCTCAGCATAAATAGAATGTTATCTTGGCAAATGGACTTTTGGTTAGATCCGTGCGCCGTCTCTTGTTCTCTGTATGCACATGAACAAATGATATGTAAAATACTGACTCGCTTCATATTTTCTCTTATAAAGGATTTTATTTTAACTGTTTTTATTAATTATGAATGTATGCAATGGTTAAGAGATAAGAATAATTGAAAAACAGGTGTCCTAACAGTTACTAAATAATGATTTTTTACAGGTCATCATGGCTAGCCGGGGTACAGCCCAGAGACCTAATGGAACACAAGGCAAGATATGCCAATTCAAATTGGTCTTATTAGGTGAATCTGCAGTGGGTAAATCCAGTCTTGTTTTGAGGTTTGTCAAGGGTCAATTTCATGAGTACCAAGAAAGTACAATTGGAGGTGAATTATTAAAGATAACTGATATTTTACTTTTTGATTATTAGTACACAATAATCTAATGCTCATGAAACATTTTAGCTGCATTTTTAACACAAACTGTTTGTTTGGAGGAGACTACCGTCAAGTTTGAAATTTGGGATACTGCAGGACAAGAACGTTACCACAGTCTTGCTCCTATGTACTATCGAGGTGCACAGGCAGCTATTGTGGTATATGATATCACGAACCAGGTTAGTAAATATCAAATTTAAAATCAATTGTGTGAAAAATAGCTCTACTATTTTTACTTTGTGTTCGTACTTTGTAACAATGCTTACTTATGAAAAATTATAGGACACATTTACAAGAGCTACAACATGGGTAAAGGAACTACAACGGCAAGCCAGTCCAAGTATAGTTATAGCTTTAGCAGGCAATAAAGCTGATCTTGGAAATAAGCGAGTAGTTGAATATGAAGAAGCTCAAGCATATGCTGAAGAAAATGGTCTTCTCTTCATGGAAACATCTGCAAAGACAGCAATGAATGTCAATGATATATTCCTTGCTATAGGTGAGAATTCAAGTTCAAAATGAAAACTAAATTTTTCTGAAAAACTTTGATGTAATTATGAAAAAAAAATATAATAATCATATTGATTTTGTTTGCAGCTAAGAAACTTCCAAAGAATGAACAAACAGGAAACGCTGGCACAAGTGGACAAGGGCGTAGACTAGTTGAATCCGAAGGGCAAAAACCAACTTCTGGCAACTGCTGCAAGTGATTAGCCAAAACCGTATGTGTTATACACAGTAAATTGGTATATATTTTTGCAGTAGATAATTTTTATGCTCCCATAATAAAATGATGAAATCACTGAGAATGGGTAAAAACATTTAATTTTCTATGGCTCGAACTTTCAAGTTCGGGATATAACTCGTGCTGTGTTTTTCTGTACGTCGTTAATGTGTACATTTATTATAAAAAAAATAAAAAAAATGGTTTTTGCAGACAAAAAGTTTACGTCTGTATATAGCTGTGCATTTATATCTTAAACTTTGAAATTCCGAATTTAAAATTGAAGACACAAAAAATGATACCAATAAAAAACGTTTTAATAAGAAAAACAGCAAATGAAAAACTATTTTATATTAGTGTTGCTACTAGAAAATGCAATGTTTAGTTAACAGAGTATATTACGTTTATTAATGTATTGCAGATTTCCAAGGCAAGCAAGCCTTGCTTTTACATATTATAAATTTTAATTTTAAAGTACATCACATTTATTCCAATTATTATTCTTATTACTATCATTATCGTGAATATTATATTATTATTATTATTATTATTATTCGATGATACTGTAGGGTTTTGAATAAATGAATGACAGTAAAAAAATGTTCATACAGTAATATTTACAATGAAACTGGTTTTATGCGAGCTGAACAAATACAATAATTTAGATTTTATAAATGTGAGAGTTAACTCATGTAAATGCATATTTGTCTATAATTTTCAATTTTTAAATGATCGTTGAATTTTTTTCGTATAGTTGCAATGATGCACGTAAAATTTTAATTGTACAATAATTTTGGACCTACATTTATTGTTGTTAATTGATTTATTAATGAATCGAATTCATTTAAATTGTTATTTTTTTTCCTCCGTCCTCATGTATATTCTATAAACAATCAATTTTGTATCCTTCAATTATTTGTAGCTTGCCAAAATGAAATTAAATTTTTATTGATAAAGACATTTTGTTTGTATTTTAAGTTTTGTAATTTTATTCTTTCTTCAACTATAAATTTCGATCGTATTTACAATTATTTTGAAATAAAAATGGTAAGTATTTTTTGACGCTGTTGCCTAGCATTAAAAATTAACCATGCTTATGGTTTTGAGAAAATTAGATTTTTTAAAAACTCACTAGTTTGAAATTATAATAAGTACATAACATTTTTTTTGATAATATTCAACTATAAGTTTATGTTAAACTGGTTTTTGTTTGGTTTCAGATTTGTACTATAATCAAGAAAATAAATATATCTTCAATGTGTCCGCAATTGATTTCAAATGGATTATACATCACAAACTAAACTAGTGTGTTATGGAAGTGAACAGTGCGACATGAACTCTTACTGCACGTGTGATATCATGTCAACATTACACAACGCGCGAATATGCAAATCCATTATACTGTCACCAATTTTAGCTTTATTTATGTGAATGAGACGAAGTAAAAAATGAATATGCTGTAATCATGCGTGCGTATGCGTTATTCCCGTTTGTAATTTTAATAGAAATAAAAAAAGCGGAGGGGTATTTCGTTATAAATATATAAATACATGATATGATAAGTCATATAGGGTGATAAAACATGCGTAATAATAAGTAATAATGATGCTAATTATGTATTGATTATCGTATGTGTTAACTTGTGAGTGTATTCGTGTACCTGTGTGAAAATTCATGCGTGCATAATCGATTATTGTATTCAAGAGAACATTTCGGCATTCAAATCTTGTAAGATAGTAGCGATCATTCATGTTGCTACGATTTTTGTTATTATGCATTTGATTTCTGTTAAACTCACCGTGTATAACACACTTTTAAAATAATACCAACAATATATTAATTTTAAACATGAGCAAGGGAACTTTCAAATATACTAAGAATGAATAATCGAATAATGAAAATGAATAAATTTGTGAATATGGAACAGTCATCTGATCATAATTTTTATTTTATAAGATATACAGATTTACTCTATCTCTGTTTTTGTTTCTTCTAAAAACTAACTTCGGGCGCTTTCTTCTGGAATTTGTAACTCTGTAAATACGCATTACATAGAATTCTTAATTTAAGTGCAATTTTGTCCACTAACTTCGACGAAGATAAATACATAGAATAATGTCATTAAGATACGTTAAATACTGTCGATGTAAGAAAAAAGCCGTGAGAAATCTCAGCTGGCAATCGATCGAATTCACGGACGGCATATTAGACATAGAAAGAACGAATTTATCGGAGTGCAATTTGGTTAGGAAAAATGAGCCGCCGTTGTCGCCGAGAAGGTGGACATCCGAACCTAACGTACATTATATTGCGGACTACGATGATCTCTGTGGACCTTGGCCTTCACCAGATCATCCGACTTTTAAACAGTATGATGACGTTGAGCTCAGGCCGACGTTGTGTACTTGGACATTTATTAAAATTGATGACGTGAAGTGCATGAAGCAAAATTTGTTTGATAAAAATGCAATTACATTTATTATTGGTATATATAATATATATATACAATTGTATATTATGAAATAACTTTGAATTATTATTAATATACGTTGTGAAGAAAAAATTACTGTCAAGCTTTTCTTTAATTCCAGACAAAAGATTACCCAATGATAATGTAATATTCAAGGGAAAAGGCAGAGAGGTTTTTTTAAACTTTGCTTGGGATATTTTTAAGTACATGAGGTATGTTTTCTCAATTGTCATGAATCTTAAAAAAAAAGATAAATTTAAGTTAAAGAAGACTTTTGTTTACGGATCGAATAAAACATTTTCAGAGATAAAAAGTTCTCCGGTAAAGGAATATCAGCAGTACTAGGATTATTTTACTTGACACACCGATTTTTTCTCTCAACACCTTGGCGTACGGGTCGCGAAACATATGATTTTTTTCAACGTGGTCTTGACCTACATATTTTACTGGTTAGATTTGCAGAGAGTTCAAACTTTTTTCGCGCAATTGCACAAAGTTATAATATACGTGTGTGTCTCAATTAACGTTATTTCACATCCTTGCAGAAACCACCAGAAAGCGATATGGTATTCAATTTTTCAGAATACGACGAGTTGCTTGAAATGTTTCAGCGGATCTACATGGAGAAATTGGAGCTCACGCGATTGGCTTGCATCCCTAATTATCACTTAATTTTAAAGAAGAAACAATGCTGCATGGTTAATCAGTAATTGTAAAGTTCAATAAATAAGCTAGAATGTTTTTCTAAAAAATGTTATATTCACTCATAAAAATATAATTACAAATATAAATTCTATATAGATATCGATCAAATTTAAGTAAATATCTAAAAATGACACTAACATTTTAGTTATTATTATTTGTTTCTAAATCTAAGAAAAATCTACAAATTAAGTACATGAATGTTAAAAAATATATGACTCTAAAAAAAAAACTATTTACTACTTGACGTCATGTAACCACAATCTATAGACTCGTCTAAAATTTTATTATCGCTGATAATGTTTCGGTTAAATTTGGCAGTTTTTGGCATTTCTCTCAATATGTGCTCCAGCGTCGGAAACCACCAATAGTTTCCTTTAGTTTGTAGCTTATCGACGGCATGATTTTGTCTGTCGTTGCATTCCTAAAGTATAAAAAAGGAGACGTGAAAAATAGTAAACATTCTTTCAGGACTCGTACTATTTGGTACCTTTCTAAGAATAGTATAGATCGATTTGGAATCGGGTGCGTGCGTTTGATTCGAGCATGTTGTATGTGACAAACCATTTATCTGCCCGTGATCTACTGAAGGCTTAAACTGTGACTTGTTGTTTTGCTGACAATAAGCATTCGAGTACGATATGATTTGTCGCGGCCTGTGAATGTACTTCAATCTTTTTTTCAGCATTTTGTTGACTCGTCTGACTTGTCTCATTGCAAGTATGCATTTCCTGCAAAACGATAAATGAAATTTTATTCTCCCTCCGTTAGTACTAGTCGTCAAATGTAAAAAATACTTTTTATCGGCGTTCGCACGCTTCAGGTGCTTATGTTTATCTCGGAGCTCGTCTTGAAGACCTTTGACCCGCTGCTTTTGCTCTTGCATCCAACGACGGACCCACTCGAGAACGCTTTTCGACTCTTCGCACACCTCTAGACGGCTGATTTTCATGCGTTCGAGCTCTTGTGATACGTTGTCCAACGCTTGGGTCTTCGTATCGCATTCGTTGCGCAATTCTACGAGCGAGCTTTGCATGTCTTCCAGCTGCAATACGATGTCTTCGAGCTGAAACGTGAAACAAATATGATGGTCGAGTGAGAAGAAATTATTTTCATTTGATGTATTTATATTTTGTATATTTTTTGAATAAATTACTTGGATCATTTGACTCGGATAAGTAATTTTAGTATTTACGTTCCGCATCTATTATTAATAAATTTTACAAATAATATGAATCTTTACTAAACATACATTTCCCAAAGCATAATTTATTTTAAAATATAGAATAAATAATAATTGTTGGCAGTACTCACCTCTTCTAGAGATTTATTATTACAGTCTTCGAGGGCCTTATTCTGCTTGATAAGTTCCTCATTTTTATCCGTGCAACTCTGAAACTTTTGATTGATGCAAGCCAGTTTTTTCTCCAGCAGCATCGATTCGTCCTTTTGCCGTTGGCACTGTAAAAAATCAATAAATTTGTTTGAAATTCGGCAAAAAAAATTTTAAAATAGTTGATGTACGACGTACACTTCTCTCGGATGTTTCAAGTTTGCTCGAGACAGTACTTAATTTGTTTTGGGCTTCGGATAGCGCAATTTTCATCAAGGAATGTTTCTCGCGAACGTCTTCTAATTCTTTGTTAAGAGTTTGTACAGTCTCTTGAGTATTTTTCAGTTCCTCTTCTATACCTCTCGTCACGCACTTGCAGATATCCGGAGTCGCGATCGTCTGAGGTCGTTCTACAGGGTTGGATTTCGTCGCTAATTGAATCAAATACTCTTCCTTCTTCTTTAATTCTTGGATTGCCTTTTCGTAATTTTGTTGCGTCTCTACAAATTGAGTTTTTGCGAACTTAAGCTGGAAAGGATTATGAATTAGCTTTGAAATTCATATTTTAAAAAGTTGTATTTTTTATACTAACTTGTTGTTGCATAAAAGAAACCTCATTTTTTTCTTTCTGTTCTTGTAAATTAAGCTCGACCATCAGTAAATCATTATTGTTCTAAAAATATATCGATACCGTTACTAAACAAAGAAAATCTCATAATGAAAACTATGAAATATGACCCTTACTCGTAAAATTAGATTTTCTTCTTTGATCTTATTAATGCAGTCATTTTTTTCTTTTAAAATTTCTTGTAAAGAATCCAAATGATTTCGGAGAACACTCACGACTTCTTTTGATGAATCGAGCTCTTTGTAGTATCCATTAACGTAATGCTCGTGATAAAATAATTTGCTGCTCTGATCTTTGATGAGATCCAATTGTTCGTCAATAATCGTTTCTCCGTAACCCACTTGTGCGCCTAAACTTTTTATCTGAAAAAATAAAAATATTTTAAAAATTAAATAGTTGAAGTTAGCAGGTACACCGTGATCTCTATTACCCGTACTTTTTCATTTTTCAATGCAATTTCGTGTTGCAGTCGCATAATTTTTTCTTTAAACTTAACAACGGCTGCATCTTTTCCGGCTTTGAAATCGTGCAATGTTTTGGTTAAGCATTCATTGGCCAATTTTAAATCTTTTATGGTCTGTAAAATTATAAATAAGAAGAATACAGTAAAAAAATACTTATGAATTAAATTTTTTATTCTTACCATTTTAGATCGCTCGAAATCATTTTTAAACTGTTCATTTTCTACACGCATAAAATTTATACCTTGTTTAATGCTTGCAATAGAAAAATTCACTAATCCTAATTGTTTCATTTCTTCCTTAATCAAGTCTAAATCTGATTTGTACGCTCGAATAATACTATTTAAAGCCTCATTTTCAGTCTTCAAATTCTTGATTTTGTACTCTGATTCAATAGACAACTTATTACAGGAATCTTCGAGATCTTGTCTGAAAGTTAAAAAATGGTTTAATAAGAAAAATATCAAAATAAATAAAAGTGCGAATTCTGTACGAACCTCAATCTTTCTATTTCTTCCTTTGCCTTTTGATAGCTGAGCTCGAGTTTTTCGCATCTATCATTTAAAAGACTTTTTGCACGTTCAAGTTTATCAGTCTAAAAATAATAAAAGAATATTATCTACTCATTTTTAGAATTACTATAATCAATTTATTACCTCAAACTTCAATAAATGACATTTGTTCAACAGATAGCTCAACTCTTTCTGAAATTAAACAAAAAATAAGTGGATTAAAAAAATGAAATTATTTAAAAGTTTTGTTTTGATTTTAAAAATCTTAAGTCTAATCAAAATACCAACGTACGAATGTTTTGCAAATAATAATTTATTTAAACCCAATACATAATATAAAATCATTATACATAAGTTTTTATTCCCTACCTCATATTTGTGTATTATTATTGAATAAACGAAATGCAGAATAAATGCATTTGTAATCCCTTCACGAACGAGTGAACAGATTCTTTCCTGTAACTTTGTTACGGAATCTCGTTGTAATTCTAGTAGGGCTTCCTGTTTACTTGCCTACAGATTGAGATTCAAATTAATTTTTTTGCAATTTACAACTAGACAGACAGATATTATATAAACAACGATATTGTTGTGTATTAAGTAGAAAGCACGCACTTACCTCTCCATAACAGTCGTCGTACTGACTTTGAGTTTCAGTTAAGTTTAATTGTAAAATTTTTATTGTAGCATCTTTCTCGCGATTCTAAAATTGAAATGCATTCGATGTAAAATTAAATAAATTATGCAAATTACTGCGATAAGAATTTTAAAAAATGAAGTTAACTCACGTTGTTACTTGGATGCATGAGAAAACACAAAATCAATAAAAACAAACCCGTCGATTGACTAGTATTGATCGACACTTTTAAAAGCTTTCAAAAATGTTAGGGAAAAAAAAACCAAAAAGCTAAAATTCGTAAAATGTTAATAGGGAATATTAGGTGAGAGAAAAAACACAAGCTTAATAAGGTAATTCATAGTAGACATTGAAACAAATAGTTCCAATGCTATAATATATTTAAATCTTATAACAACTATCAACATGATTTAATCATTGAACATCTCTTTCTTCTGATTGAATTCGAATTTATATTTACATAATTCCTTTATCGCACTTTTTTTCTTAAAAAAGTTCATCAGCTTCACGTTCATATGTTTGTCGGTAGAAGGTGCGTTATATTGCTTAGCATTCATTACGTATTAGTGGAATTATTTTTCAGAAAATTTTCAAAAAAAACTTAATACTACGATTTTATTGAATTATTAAAAATCGTGCAGAGTTCTATGACTGAGCACAGAAGAAGATGCGGAAGACCACGATGGTTCACTCACGTCAGTTGCAGCTCTGCTAGTCAATTGTTCAATTCTACGTTTGGAATTGATCACAATCTCTTTTAAATTCTTGATTGTTTGTTCTTGCTTTTCAATCTGCCGAAAAATTGCAATTATTAATATTGACGTAAAAACTTTTTATAAAAGTAAATAAAATATCGAACCTGCTTACTAAGTTGACTTTTTTCGTCTTCATACTGTGTTACGACTTTTGCCTTTTCAACGATCTGGAATTGAAAAAAAAATTACATTGTATCTGTTAACTATTTAACATTATAAAAATATAAAAACACAGAACCTACCTCAAATAATTACACTATTTTAATTAAAGGATCGTCATGCTATTAAAGCCACAAACACCAAGTCAAAATTAAAAAAAAAAGAACATGTGAAGGAAAAACGAGAGAAAAGTTGAAGAAACAGTGGGTCAAAAAGAGAATCTAAATAAGGTATTCCATCAATTGTATGATAGTAAACTGTACCTTTTCTTGCAAAGCTTTATGAAGATCTTCTACTTCTGTTTGTGATATTGCTATAGAGTCTTTTTGAATTTTAATAATTTTCTCCATATTTTCCATCTGAAATTGAAATAAAATCTCATTTTAAATGGTTTTCAAGCTCATTAACAATTACTAGGCATGGAAATATTTATCTTACTAGTTTATCTTTTGAATATAAAGCTGATTTAGCTTTCTCAACTTCGAAAGAACAATTTTTGACTGAATCGATGTATTCAGATATTTTTTCCACAGCACAGCTCACTGAATCATTATAATCAACAGGTGATCCCTTGGGTAACTGTAAGAAGTTAAATGTGTTTAAGTAAGAAAGTGCTTTCATGTGCTATATTTTTTAAACGTTACTCACCAATACAGTTAACTCGGAATTAAGTCTTTGTAATCCACTAGACATCGTATGTATAGCTTCTTGCAATAATCTGAACATTTGTGGTAAATTCTAGAGGAAAATAAGTTATAAAAAGAGAATTGAAACATGATTTAATATGATCAATGAGTTCTTACATCGTATGCTCCAGGTAAACTATGCCTTAAAACACTGTCTTTGAACTGAAAAATTTTTTATAGATAATAAAAACATTAAAATTATTTTTTCCGATGATAATAATTTTAATCAATTAACTACTCACAGTATAATCGAGAAGTTTCATTTTTCTGGCATCACTATTTCCCAAACACTTGAAGTTATTTTCTGTGTCTTTTTTACCTCTCACCTATAAAAAATGTTTAATATTAATAATTACCAAGAAAAAATGTATTTTTCAATAAATACTCACGGAGTTTTCCAATTCAAAAATTTTTCTTTTTCAATTCAAAACATTCCGAAGAAGAGCCTTTCCGATATTCAGCAGCCTTAACTCGTGAACAACTGAGCTCCTTTTCCAATTCTTCCAAGCTGCGTTTCAAATGTACATTAGCTTCTTGAGTGCATTTATTCTGAAAAAAGTATCAGGTTCAAATTCGTAAAAAATAATTAGAAAAAAATGTCATACCTGGCTTTGTAATGTTTTAATTTGTTCTTGTAAACCTATTATTTGGGATTGTAAATCTACTGTCTTCCGTGGTTCTTTTGTAAGTTGTGAAGTCTGCAATTAATATTTAAACGAATATGATTCGGAACATTTTTAAAGTTTGATAATGGTTAAATATATTTACCCTGGATAGTTTTGATTTTAATTCTTCGCATTCTTTTTTAACTTTCCTTAAGTCTCCTTTCAATTTTATTGCCTCGTTTGTACTCTGTTTAATTTAAAAGACAGTAAAAGATTATGTTCACAAAAGTTTATCGTCACGAATCAAACATAATAATGATACTTAAAATTGACATACCTCAAAAGAATTGGTAGATTCTTTGATGCACCCATATTCGTTCATCTATAAAAGTTAAAAAAATAATTTAACAATAATAAAACAGTAATAATTAAATGCATTACAGCACCTTGAATTTTATATTTTTAGTTTACTTTAATAGGTAAAGAAACAATAATTTTATTTAATGTGACTACATTCTAGATGAGCGATAAAAATAAGATTTCCGGTCATTTCTCTGAATACAATATTAGAATTAGATAAAAGAAATTTAAAAAATCTGATGCAACTCGATTTCGGAGTTTGAATCATTCTGTAACAGTAACGGTCAGAGTATTGAATTCGGAGAAATGGACTAATAGCTAATAATGTATCAAAAATAATTAATGAATTCTTATGGATTCATTTTGTAGAATATATAGGGTAAAAATAGGCTTGAATATTTTTAATAAATAATAGATACCTGATCTCTAACATCTATAATACTTTGTAGAACGTCTTGCATTTTAGTATGGCAATTGTCAACTTCACACTCATATTTTTCTAAAAGTTTTTCTTCTTCTATGAATGATTTGTGAGATTCTTCATTTTCCTCCAACTGTAAAAATTCATATAAAATTTTTAGAATGTCACAATAAGTTTAAAAAAATACTGTAAAAAATACTGACTATTTTATCTGATTTATTTTTCAATCCTCTCACGTGATCTTCCATGCTCACTAAATGATCTTTTAATTTTGTCATTGAGGATACTGTACAACACTCGTTATCTTGGAAGGCTTGCAGATTATTTAAAATTAGTTCAACTTCTTCAACCACTGACGTTATCAAATCTTCACATGCGTGAACGTCTGGATGCCCAAATGGACCATTTTGCTGCAAATACGAAATATTCTCCAAATATTTTTTAACGAGAAATTTTTATAACAACTTTCATTATTCAATACCTGCATATCGCTTTGCACATTATTGAGAAGCTTTGACAAATCTAATTGTGAGGTATTTAGTTCATTTTTCAAATCTTTTAATCTTACTCTGTTATTAGAAATTCTTTGATTGTGACGATTTCTCTCTTCATTCTAAAAATTAATGGTTTACTGTAATTATAACAATAATAATTTATTATTAAAACATTTGTATACTTTAAAAATTACCTGAAGTTCTAAGCAATTTACTATTTCTATAACACGATCTTTGGCTACTGAAATGTAATCTTGCACTAGAGTAATCATTTGATCTAGTGCTACATACTGAAAAGTCGATTTAATTTAATTTATCAGTTCTAAAGTTTTCCAGTTTTTCATTATAAAATAAAAGTGTACATACTTTGCTATGACGTGAGGTTAAATTAGAAATAATTTCTGATATTTCCTCCCGTAAATCTTCCGTAGCTGCTTGAACCTCTACGGTACATATTCGAAATTCTTCCATCATTCGAAATTGCTGTACAATAGCAGCAAAGATCTGAAAATATTTCACAAATCACATAAAATCACATTGAAATTGATCAATGATATATCTCGAAATTTTACCTCTTTATGTTCTATTTCATTTTCTTTTTTAACATCATTGGCTAATTTTTTAGATTTACAGTTCTTCACCTGAAAGATTAATATTCATAGAAAAGTTTCGTTTTAAATAACAATTATATGTTTCAAGATCCAATTCGCATACCATAGTCTTTATGAGTGGTAATGACTTATTTTTATTTTCAAACATTTTAGCCAATTTTAAAATTCCAGGAGATACTATAGAAATTATTTCTTTTATCTTTTGCACAACATTTTCTTTAACACACGTCTGCAAATAAATTATTTTTTTAATCGTAATTTTATTGTAATTTTAATTCGAGTTTATTTAAAATATTTACCTCGCATTGACTCTGAAATAATTTTTGAATGTATACTATTTTATTCTCCACAGTTACTATGAAGTTTTTATCACTGCAATTATCCTAAAAAAAATGGACATGAATACTTGGGTCATTTGAAAGAATTGATTTTAAAAGTTTATGAACGATATGAAAATCAGTCTACTTTATAATGATAAATTCTTTAAGATTCCAGCTTTTGTATTGTTAAGAAATTTGTTTCAATATTATCATTGAACGCAGTTTTTCACTTTGGCACAGGATTAGTTCTCTGGGACTAGAAAGATGGACGTACTGACTCACAAATATCTCTTAGGTACTCCATTTTATATAAAACAATAGCCTAAAGATTTGGGAAGAAAATATATTTTTTATAGTTTACTTACTTGATTTATAACTTCTGTTCTGTAGTTGTAAAGGCATGATAATATATCCTCTAGTTTTTCATTAGCAAGAGATACATCATTTTCGTATATACTCTGAAACAATAGATAGATTAATAATAATAATAAAAATCGTTATAATTTCTTTAGAAAAAAATGTTTTACCTTAGTTTTTTTTAAATTTTCTAAAACCTTTTCATATTCAGACTTTAGGTTGAGTATTATGTCTCTTTCTTTTTCCGTTGACTCAATTATATTCATCAGATAAGGTATAATGTCATCCTTTATTTCACGTGCAATAAAAAATTTGTAATCTTTAAAACTTGTAATGATCATTTAAAATTTTTTGTATAATATTTCGAATTACCTCACTAACATTGGAAGAGCCATGGATATTACTGCTATCCTGAAAATGATGAATTCTCATTAGTATATAAGTCTTAATTTTTTTCAAACATTTATCAATACCTTTTCACTATATAAATGACTAGATTTTTCAGATAATTCTTTTTTAAACATCTTTATTTCATTATCTTTCACTTCCAATAATCGTTTGCAATCTTCTAATTGTTTTGTTACATCCCTTAATTTATCTTTATCCGTATTTTTTTCAAGATTCTCAAGAGGTTCTGGACAAATTTTAACTTTTCTGGTGGAAGTTTTTGCCTGAAAAAAAACGATCATCAATCAATTTTAATTTACTTATCATGAGTATTATAAATGAAATGCCTTTGTAATTTCAGTAAATCAAGCTTTGTAAAAAATATTATATACATTTGTAAAAATAACATTCACTGATTATTTTATTTGGTTTAAATTTTATAGATTAATCAAAATTTTATATTGATATAAAAATAAAGTTAATTTTCTGGTAAAAAAGCAACAGTATTATTTTTTGTACATTGATTTCTGCAGCTGGGATTGATCGATGCTTGCCGTGAATTCACGATAGTTTCAACGATTATTTTATCAATTTGACGTTTGTTATTTTTACTATGTTCCGTGGGTACAGTGCATTCATTTTGATATTTGTTTTTTTGATTATTTACTGATTTTATCTCTTGATTATAATGTTTTTCGCAATATAAGTTATATGAAGAATGATCGACTTGACCCTTCACCGTGGATACATCATTTTTACAGGAGGCATTCAGGAATACAGAAGGAGTAGGATTAAGCGGAGGAGGTGAGTTCTGCAAGGATTCCAACTAAAAACGAAGTGATAAGACAATAAAAAAGTACATGTATCGTTCATTAAATTAAATTTACCTTTTGATTAGCTGTTTGCAAATCTTTTCTTAACTGAATGATAACATCATCTTTCAATTGCGCAGCCATGTCAGTTTCTTCTAATTTATTTCGGAGACAGGTAATTTCTTTTTTCAAAATCATTATTGTATCATGCTTTTCAGCTATTTCTTGTGTCAAAGCTTCATGAGCCTCTGCAGTTTCCTACACATAAAATCAATTAAAATTTTTTAAATAACTTTTAAGTACAATATTATAACATTGAAGACAAACTTGTTCAAAACATTTATAGTGTGCACAAATACTATCCAATTCATTGCACTTTTCTTTCAAAACATTTTTTAATTTATAAATTTCACAATCATAATCATGGGTTATTTTTTTTAATTTTTGTTCAGAGTTTTGTAACTGCTTGCGAACATTTGCAAATTCATCAATATAACAGCTATCAGTTGAACTAGTGATCTGCATATCAATATACATTGCTTATGAATTGTACAACAATTAATTACAACTAATAATAATTAAATTTCTAGAACTGAATTTTCTCATCTATCAGTAAAATAATGTTAAGCTTTTTAAACTAATTTTGTAACTTACACCACAATCAGTATTGATATTAGATGAATAAGAACTACAATCATTTTTTGAAATATAATTTTTTTGCAAGGAATCTCTCAGTTTTTCTAATTCATCCGAAAATCTTGAATGATATCATCTTTTGCATCAACTTGTTTTTCAAGAATACATATTTTATCCTCTAGTTCATTTTGATACCTAATAAATTAATATATAAGCAAGAACTATAAATTTGTATAATTTCAGAAATTTTTAATTACTAGACATATCAATTGAACTTACAAAAGTAATTTACTTTCATTTTCTTGTAATTCAGCTATTAAATTACTATTTTCATTATCATCAGTTTTATAATTTCCCTGTTTAAAAATTTACTATTGTTGATCAGAAAATCCAGCATATATATTTTTGTCATTTTAGTTAACAAAGTAAAAAAAAACTACCACACAATTTCCAAAATACTTAAGATTCAAACATAATTCACATCAACAATTGCACAACTAAGACAAAACTACTGATAATAATACAATGGAATTTAAAATACTGATTTACCTGACTACATTTACAACTGAAACAAAAAAAAACACTCTTTAATAAAATAATGTATTGATACAAATTATCTCAAATATTTAAAAGTATTAAAATTTAACATGAATAATTTATTTGTAACTTACTTAGGTAATGGAATATCAGAAGGTTTGATTTCATGAAAAATAAGTCCATCAAGATTCCAATTGTTATCAAGTTGACCACGTTTCATCAGTTTTAACAAACTGTCCAAATCACTTTGTAGAGAGGTAATTTTTGATCGCATGCAATCTTGTTCACTCTCCAATTGGCATATTCTAGTGGATAATGTGTTAAATCCTAGAAATAATAGGTAAAGTTAGATATGAATTTCCATAATATTGTATATTATCTGAATTTTCAAGATGTTACCTTTTCAGATTTACTTGAATTTGTTATATTATTTGATATCAAACTTGTGGTAGATTGTAGTTGGTCTTCCAATGATTTTACTCGACAGATAGCAGCTTGTTCGAGTTCATGAACAGTCTGAACAAGCATGGCATTTTGTTCTCCTAAATCCTTGACCCAGTCAGTCATGATTTTCAATTTCAACTGTAAAATAAAATCAGTAGTACATGTTAGTGAAATGTTTTCATGTAATACTTGGCAAATTGGGCTGAAAGGCTTTCCAGCGCATCTATTTAGGTCTTTCAGTGATCTATAATTAGAAAATGCGGTCCGCTGCAATATTCCAAGTTTTATGGTAGCCATAGAAATTGTCTCGCATAGGCAAACAAGTATGGGAATTCATTATAAAGATGCATTTGAGATATTATTCAAGTTATTTACTCAAGATTTTTAATAATAATTTTAAGTTTCTTCTTATATTATTCATTTTAGCATTTTAGTTTATTTATCATAATTTACTTCAATTTAGACAATTGTCAAACATTTTCAAATGTATGTTAGTATAACTTTAAAAGTTATAATTGATACTAATGCGATTCATGTCAAAAAAATTGCTAGAGGGCTGCAATTAATTTTTTTCTGTTCAAACGATATAGCAATTAAAATCGCTCAACACGATGTTGTCAATTTGCAACGAAAAAATGTCCATAAAATATGTTGTTGTCCGGGATGTTCATTCTGCGTTTGATGTTTATTTTTAGCTGCAATGAGGGTAACACGGTTCCACCGTCTAATTTTAAAATCCACATTTGGAGAGAATTATAGGGGCATATAATGAATGACACTCGGTCGACGAACATTCGCACAATACTACAATAGAGTCATTCGGCTTATCGGGTACGGAGTGATTTGAAAGTAAAATTCGACGTCTCGAGCTTTGTCGATAATCGAGAACCAACAAAGAGTACAGAAATGAGTTTCGGAAAAAATAATTTACACTCTAAGTTCAAAAATAAGTTTTTTTTTGACAAAATAAATAATAATAATGCGTTAAGGCGTAGTAATTGGCGTCGTAAAGCATCAATAAATCAAACAAAAATACTAATATCAGATTTTGATTGAAAAGTATAAAAAAAATAGCGCGCTAGCCACCAACGGTATCATAAACCTTGCAGACGACGAGCTCAAACGACAACAACCAGCGATAACAACAACAACACAACAACAAACAACAACAACACAACAACAATAACAAAACACAACCACAACAAACACGATATACCTTGACTCTTTGAGGATCGTCAAGATCGGGCCTGTCCTCAAGCTCGCTGACCCGGCTTTGTAGAGACAATCGATTTGCCCCAGTATCCTGAGTGCATTGCTCTCGACGCAGGTCTCCTCGTTGTCGCAGGCCGACGACTCCTCGGCGGCGGTTTCGTCGTCACGAAACGACCGCTGCTGCTCCATCCCAATGCAATTGCTAATATAACAACGCTTGTGCACAGAAAATAAAAATTTTATATGCTCTCGGTACAAAGAACTTGTACGAAGACGATGCTGTTTTTCACAGCACCGTGAAACACTTTGGATTTGTTTGTTGTTTCATGGACAGTCCTTCCGCGGCGATGCACACGCACGCACAGCACGACAACTTTTCAAATGCGTAAATGTCAATTACTAAAGCCAGACTGTTTGTCGGCTCCTCACTTGCATCACAAGCCGAAGTCACTATTCCTGCATGTATTATTGCAGGCAGCTGACCGCGAAACTATATAAACTGCGTGTGCTCCCCGCGAAGAGGTATACACCTAAGGCTAAACTAGCGAAGTTGGAGATCGCGCAAAAGAGGCAACAGCAGCGCCCCTACGGCACGAGCGCACTTCGTTTCAGGCTTGCAGCAGCTCATACACTGCCCAACAACGATAATACGCAAGAACTGCCTCTCGAAAAGTCAAAGTGTGTGTGCGCCGATGCCATACACGCGACTCTCGCCGACGCGATCCCCCAGAGTAAGTGTTATAAGTATACATATATCACAAAGACTCGTCTGCGTATATATAGAATTATGGATATTGTATATCGCGTGTTTATAATAAGCTGCGCGAAGTTGCCGCTTTTTCACTCCTTTTTTCTCTTGGAATATTTTTTTTTACTCTCTCCCTCCACGACGATGGACTTGGCGCGCTCATAGAATACTATTATAGATATTATACTGGATATCACCTACGTTATGAGCATCTTTCGCTATTTCCGCTTTTATAAATCATTAACGAGTTTATGTAGTGGATATATAAATGAGAATTGTCGCGTCTGCAACGCACCCACGTGTTTACACTTTACAATAAGGGAGCTTTCGAAAAAGATCCGCGAGACTGATTTATTAACGGAAAAACTAATTGAGCTGCTTTTGTATTTACTTTTTTGGAGATCGATCAGGCTATAATGACCCCAGACTATCAAAAATACCTATTAAATATACGATTTTCAACGGCTCTTTTTCTCTATTCTAAAATAACAAAGTCGCACGTATATGCTGCAGTTAAAAGATTGAATCTCGTTGGATGCGATATTATTGTCATTTGGATAAAGTAAAAGCAACACGTGCCGATTATCTGTCAATATCACATGCAATTCTTACGAAGGTCAATTTTAAAAATATATCCTTCTCCGATAATATTGTCTATAAAAACATAGACAATCGATCAAGTAATGCTTATTCGTGTATGCGCAAATATGTGTGGTAGCGTCTGTTGCGTATACCCACCGCATTTTCTTTGTTTTTTTTTTTTTTTTTAAATGCTACAACAAAGAAATTACACCCTTTTTTTTCTATTGAAGCTAGTTTATTTTTGAAAAATTATCATTCGATCGATAAGCTGTTATAGTGCTTGCAGCCTTATAAAATATGACGCAAAACTTGGCTGTGAAGAAAAAAACAAGTTTTTGACAATCTGGAAAATTATTTTCATGAATTACACATTTTAACTAACTACTTTTATTTCGTTTATCGCGTACCTATATAGGCTTAAGCATATGCCAATTAATTGTCAATATATCCTTTCGAGTAAACTGCACTAGTTACGAGAAACATTATAGTGTTCACAAAAAGGAATTAAAGGAAATTCTTTGTTTTAAAAACTTTAAATCAACCTTATTGATATTTTGCGAATTTTCTCAGATAACAAATGTACTTGAGTAGAGAATCGTTGATAGTTTATTCGAATAATCTGGAATTTTGTTCATTGATGAGAGGGGTGTATATTTTCATTTTAAATCATTTTAAATTTCATTTTAAACTAAAATGTTGGAAAAGAGAAAAAATTAATAGCAAAAAAATTATAATGGTAATTTAAGTAATCTAATTAAACTATAATACGATTCCAAAGAATTGAAGTAATATTTTGTGGAAATCCTTCACCGATGACTTCTAACCATTTTTTTCACAATAGATTATCTTCGGCAATCTGATCCTCTATTGCTTGATACATACTTATGACTCTCCTGGTCAAATTCATCTTGATCGAATCAAAATTGCTCAATTCTTAAATTATTTTTCATACAATTCGTTCATCGAGATGCCCCCCCCCCTCCCGACAAGATGACTTGTTTTAAGTAGACAGCGTATAAAATTGATTATAGTAGACATTTTGTAGATTCTACAACTGGCGCTTACTCTGAATAAATAACGAGCTTTTGGTTTCAAAGAAAATAATGAAATAAGGCATAAGAAGATATATGCTAAACGCATTATACATTTAAGTGAATTTTCGTAAAGACAATGAGATAAAGACAATATCATAACATGTGCTGGAATTTTGTTGCCAAGCCTCAACGCTTTTATCAGCGGAGCACTGAGCACTCCCGATTCAAATTAAATAAAGAGTGAACATGAAATCTAAGCAGTGGAAATGCATTTTCAGGACATTTTTGCTGAACTAATGGTGTTTATGATGCTTGTAAGTGAGAGGTTCACTGTCACAGAAAATTTTTAAGTAAAACGACACGTGAGCAATATATTACGTGCCTAGGGAGCGAAAATCTGGAAAGCCTCAGAGCACGTGTAATTATCGTCCGAGGCGAATCCGAGGCTGATAAACATGTGCTCTGAGGCTTTCTTTTTCGCTTCATAGGTGCGTATACTATTTTTCATGAATCCCCCAGCAGAAATTAACTTTTCATACCAGCGGCCCGAAAGTGACTACTTCCCTGCCGCTGCGCAAAGCAGAAAGAGCGATTTTTGATACAGCGTGCGGAAAGTTCGTTTTTCGCAGTCAGTAGGATGCTTCGAAAGTAAAAGATCCCGGTGCTCTGGCTACAGCGTGCGGACAGTTCGTAAGCGTGCGAAAAAACGAACTTTCCGCAGCTGTATCAAAAAATAGTATACTCAACTCGTGCGGAGTAGGTGTTCCAACTGTGCTCCTGACACCCTCGCTGCGCTCGGGCGGCAAACGCCGTACTCGTAGAAATACCTACTTTCCGCACTCGTTGCGTAATCTACTATTTCCTGCCGCTGCGCTGAACGGAATATTGCTATTTTCGGGCCACACGGTAAAATAGCACCGATCTATACCGGTAAAAAAGAAAGCCCCAGGGCACGTGAAATAAGCACGTGCCCTGGGACTTTTTTATTTTTCCCGGCCTAGGGCAGTAGTATACTAATTCTTCACACCTTGACCAAAAGTAAAATTTCCCTCACGCTGCGCGGTTGGGAAAAATCGTATACCCAACACGGGAGAAAGGGGAGAATGTCTCAGATCACATGTAATTGTCACCCTATAGGCGAAGCCGAGATGATGTACTTAATTCTTTACTTTTAGCCCCTTGTTGTGTATTATACTATTACCTGTTTTTCATGAATACGTTTTTTTGACTTTGAAGTGCGAAAATTGCATCTGTTCATAAAATTTCCAATCTTACATTCAATTTCTAACTCCCAATTCCCCAAGCCACAGTACTAATGCTACACAACTTTAGAATTGACCTCTACAGGATTACTAAGGCAACTTGGAGTTCCTTGAATTACTCAGGGGTTACACAGGGTTGTAAAGAAATCTATAACATTAGACTTAACCTTGAGGGGGTTGATTGGTCTACTTGAAGTGAGTTAGGTTACTTAGAGATTACTTAAAACTATTTTTTGACAGTATGACACGAGGACCATATTAATGATATAGCTCCTGGCTTCAGATACTCTGAGATGATGAAATAAATTCATGAAAATGAGAGAAAAAAATTTTATTTAAAAAATGTAAAAAAACGTCTTAAAAACGTTGGTGAAACGGTGAAAAATTTATTTCATACTACTTTCCGTTTTCAGCTTTTTTCAATATTTCTTTTATTTTTTGGATACTCTCAGAGTCAGTCTGTTATGATGTATTAATAGAAAAGAATAGGGTAGAATAAGTCTAATTGGATAAGCGAAATTTTTTACAAATTAGCAGTAAATATGAATTCCGAAAAAATCCTTACGGGTCATTGAAAAAAGGTAAAAAACCGTCCCAACAATTTTATGTAACACTTAATATCAAATAAAATTTGAGGAAATGTGTAAAAAACAAAAGCAAGTTTTGCATGTCATCAAATGAACAATTTTTGACCATTCGATAAAATGATGCGGATTCAAATTAGACGGATATGTACGCGTGTATTGCATGTTACCATGTGGCAGGCTACAATACAATTGAACTACCGTCTTTATGACCGTGGTCACATCTCATGGGTGGATGTAGAGAAGTATGATAGGTTCGTGGCGCCACCTAACAACAAGTCAAATAGATTTCTTCATTTTAATTTTTTATGTGCATACAGTTCTAATATCAAACTAAGCTTAGAGTCAAAGGTATTTGAGCATGATGTAAATAGATTTAGAAATTTGCATTCTTATACTTTTTCATTATTTTATAGTACATACAAAACATGTAATATATAAAGAGGGCATTGTGAACTAGTTGGCAAGGAGTTTATCTACCAGTGGAGCAATTCATGTATCTACATCTTTTCTTTTCCTTTTTTGATTTTATATATATAAAAATTTTTACTTCGAAAGAAACTTGGGCTTATTTTACATTCTACTTTACCCATGATATCTTGTATTTATCAAGTATTACAAACATTTTGCATTATACTCATTTTTTTACCTACTTTAGAGAGAAATTTACCATTCAACGCTGCATTGTTCAAGGAAAAAGAGCTTAATGGCGAGTTATCTGCAATTTCATTAAAAATTAATTAAACTAAGCACTTTTACGAGTATGTTCGATTTAAAAGTCTTGTTGAGCTTTACTTATTTATCGAAGTACTAGGATTTAATACAAATTATTTAAACCCAGAGCAAATGCTAATTTCGCTCTTAGATACACTAAAATCCATTTTTCCTTTAATATAAAATTGAATTTGTTAACTTTTCTGTTGATATTAATGTGTACTTAAAAAAAAAGTATGCATTTGAAGGCTTTAATACATCTGTGACGCACATGGATGCGTTTTACTATTGTCAAATTAAAAACACAAGCTTATCGCGCGTAAAATTTGTCTTATGAATTTTTCTTGAATTATAAAACATATCAACCGCACAAACTGATTCCTTTATCTGTTTGAATTTGATATCATATGATACGTCACTAATATCGAGCTGCTTTCATATTCATTTTGAAATTTGATTTCACGAAGATGAATACTTATTTAGATGGGTTAGTCAAGCTCATTTATTATTGAGTGGTAAACTAACATGATGCTAAATAATTTTTAATAAACATCTAAGAACTTATTTTAGATACAAAAGAAAAATAAGAAGTTTGTTATATTAACGGTTTAATATTCATGAAAAATATTATTTATATTAATTAATAAAAAAAGTTTATTTCTATTAGATAAACAACCTCAATTCATTATATCAAGTCGTTATATTTAATAAACAATTAATTTAATAAGTTAAACTTTATACTTTCAAATCATCCATGAGCCTGTGATTGAAATTGTATGTTTATTTAACTTGGACAAAAACCCACTTGCTCCTTATGTAACAATCGAGTTACATTGTTTTTATGTTTTTTAATGATTGAATATCACACTGGCAACAAAACAAGCGCAAAAAACCTTAACGCGTATTCCGAGCATCGACTAGCAGGAAAGCCAGCTAGTCATTTGTGTACGCGAAAGTGATTTGTAATTCGTCCATAAAACAACGTGTCATTAAAAACACGGCATGATTTGTAGATCAATTTATTAGATGTGTCAAAATCATTCTTTTATATAAAAAATAATTCATATGCGTATTTCTTTATTGTTTATTCTTTATTTATTTATTTATTTATTTATTTATTCATTTATTTATTTATTTATTTATTTATTTATTTATTTATTTATTTATTTATTTATTTGTATTCTTTATTCTTTATTGTTAGCGTATTGTTTATGAGATATGCGTTGGAAACAACTAATTCAACCTAATTTATCCGAAACTTTAAAAATGTCTGATTCGAACACTAGCGCTTGCATAAATTTTATGTCAAAAACTAGCACATTTCCATAATCACTTCAAAAATGAGCACGAACAAGCACTCTGGGAGGAGTTTTTGCTATCTGTAGGTATACTAAAGCATTTTTTAAAGTTTTCTTAAGTTATATGCGGACACTAACAGGTTTACCCAGGTAAAAAAAACCGCGTAGAAACCACGCGTAAATTATACGGGTAACAACCCCAGTAAAACCCCGGTAAAAACTCGCCTAATAACCTCGCATAAAATACACGGGGTACACTGGGTTAACATCGATTCTGTCCCATAGAACGCCGGAATTTCCGAAACTTAAACATGTTCCACCACTCTGTTGGATCGTAAACAGAATCGATGTTAATCCAATGTAAAAACCCTGGAAAAAATCCCGCGTAGAAAACCTGCGTAAAATACACGGGTAAAAATCTCTGGTAATAACCCAAGTAACCCAAGTAACCCATGTAGAAAACCCGGGTTAAAAAACCGCGTAAAAACCCTGATAAAAAACTAAAATAAAAACCCTGATAAAAACACTAGTATAAACCCGTGTAAAAGCCCATGTAAAAATACTTGCGTAAAATACCCCGGTAAAGAATCCTGGTAAAAAACTGGAAAAACCTGTGTAAAAGATGGGAATATCTGGGGAGAAAACCGAGTAAGGGCCAGGCTCAAACCCCCCAAAATAAAGTTAATAAAAGGGGAAATCAGAGAATAAAAAAAGAGAAAAAACTACGTTAAAACTTGGAGAAAAGATCAAGTAAAACCGAAGGAAAAAATCGAGAAAAAAAAACAGATTGAAAACCGTGTAAAAATCGTATAAAAATCAGAAAAAAACCAGGTTACAAGCCAGAAACAAATCCATCCTCTTGTTATTTACTAATAAGAGCAATTGTGAAAACTATAATACTTTGTTCAATTTTTATCGAAATTCCAGTCATGCTAGTCATACCTATATCCGAGTAAAATTGCTACTGTGATGCACCCATCAAAAAATTAACTCATAAAATTGACTTGATGATAAATTTGTATAATTTTGAATCTTTTAAAATGTTAAGAATTTGTTCCAATGTAAAGATAATTTAACGCAATAATTAAAATGTAAAAGTAACCAAAGAATAAAAAAAGGAAAAAATAATTTTCTACATCTAGACCATATGGTCAATAGGCTCCTACGTATCGTCGTAAAATTTTGCCAAAAATTGGCTTGAAATTCCCCTCGGACTATTGTTACTGCTCAAACCGATGTGGCCCGAGATCAGTGTCAGATGACGGCCAGTCGCACTTCGAAGATTTACACGCATACACGCGAGCGTGTGTACAATAAATCTATGTATGCATCGATATATATGTGAATTGAACTGAATAACGTGTCGATCGCGCGAGGCGTTTTCATGTATACACATGTACATCGCAACCCGCATATTCTGTGCAGTCTTTGATGTGGACTTGCTGCACATGGTATTTGAGCAGTCACGAGCGCTTAGCTCGTGCGCACCCCGTATAATATATAAGAACAGTTAAGTCCATGTATACGATCGACGAGCTAATTGATTTTTGATACTTTTGTATTTATGAGTATATCTGTATACCCTCCTGCTGCATTGTTATCAAGCGAGCGGACCAGCTCCATATAAGGGACCAAATCGCTTTTATTTTTTCTTCTCGCAGAGCACGCTGTGTTTCTGTATTTTCATCTATCCACGATCGCATTCAACTGCTCTTTGCGTTACAAACGGTATTCTGTGATATCTATCGTGCATTATGAATAAAAATTTTAACTTTTATTGTTAATTATGTATTTAAAAAGCTACACAATTGAAAAATTTTCATTAAAACTAATGTAAAAAAGGAAAAGTTTTCTCCCATAAGAATTATTAAAAGTTATTTTAATATAATTTAAAACTGTGTTTTACTTATACATTGACATCTAGTGGTAGAGGCTGGCTTAAAGTTATGATTGAATTTCCATACATTTTTTCAGTAATTAACGCAAAAAACAATAAATCTGTACTAATACATTAACTTTCAATGTAGATTTCATGTAAACGTGTCATAAATAAAAGTCAGTTTTGGTTACTTTAATTTTAATGTCTAATTTTACATTAAATCTACATTAGATTGAAGGTTTATTTTTTAAGCGTCTTATTCATATAGAAAAACATGTAAGTCATGAGATCGATTTATGCACTCACACTTCGATACTTTCCTCGGAATTAATGGCACTGCACGTGTCAGACATCTTTGAAAGAGATAAAACCGAATGAAGTGTTTTTGTTTAAAAATTCGGTTAAACGCGAGACGGTGAATCAAGCCATTGTCTAATAATGATATGATCGCAATAAGGAAGTTCCAATTTGCTTTTGTTACGGATTTACTTAATCAATCAATTAGTATGCGGCCCCGTGAGGTAACTTTATTATATTTATAAAATTACCGATGAGTTCGACAACTCGAGCGAACGAGTTAATCAGATTTGGAATTTTTTTCACACCAAAGATATTATTTATCCCAAGGAAAGTTTGCGATTTTGCTTTTATTAGATGAAAGTTCAATTATGTATAGTTGAGAGGCAAAGTTCACACTTTGGCCACGCAAGCTCGCGAGCTTACATAATACACGAATTTGATCTCAAAAGAAAATGTTTGTTTCGGAGAAATAATTCACGATATAAGCGCCGGGCGTGTCTGTGTGCGCACGCGAATGTTTCTATACACGAGCTCGCGCGTGGATTTAAGTACACACGGGGCCGAGATTTCTTCATGCGCAACGACGTATGTATGGTGCATTATATAGAGCATCGGCAGCTCACACTGCACGCAGCATGAGATCCCTACTAAATGGACATCTGCTTTTCGCAAAGCCGCCTGTAGATCGTATACACATCAAAGGCCAATATAATGCGTATAATGTACAAATCGAGAGTCCGTGGCAAACGATCCATTCATTCATGTATACGTATATACGACGCGTGCAGAGGGATGTGCACTTATTCAAACTAATATGAGAAGAGGTGTGCGCGCTTCGTTAGCCACACATTGAAAATCATTATTGTATGCGGCAGTTCGCTTGTAATTCGCCCAGACCCGTTGCAGTGTGTGGCCTCTTTGGGTACCTTTGTATTTCGTATATATGTGTGTAATAAGGCTTCAGAGAGAATATCGTCCCTTGAGATAATATGCGAATGTATTCATTTTATAAAAGTAGACAAGATTGCGACTCGAGGTAGCAATACGCCCACAGTTTTATGCAAATTAATCGTGACAGTGTTTTTGGTTACTTTGACTTTAATAAGATTATGATGAGCCCGCGCGTGTTTATGTTACATACACATGGACGTATAACAACATCGACGTGGGACTCGCAGTACGAAGGTACAGATTTTACCTCTCTTCTTTCTTTTTAGCTACTCTTTCCAAATATTAGATTAGTTTTAAAAAAGTCCGAAGCTCCTTGAGACTACAAAAATGGATATAATATAAAGTCACCTATTCTTCAAGTACACACATACTTCATAACCACCGTATGAGCGATCGGTGGCACGAAAGGGTGGATAAAAGCCTTAAAAAGTGTACTTGGGCATTCTACGTCACAGACTAAGGAACCTTACATTGCATACAATACGACCCTTGGCTTAACCACTAAAGTCTCGTATGCGTAAGCGAGTGTTTTAAACTGCGTAATTTGTACGCAATTGCGTGATTATACACTAAAGACAAGTCTGAGGCGTGTACGCATGAGGATACAATGCTCGACTCGTTGCACCCCTCTATCCATCTCTTTCTCTCACTTCCATTTTGCAAGCAGCTCGGGCAATTTCATTTTTTACGCTGCTTCAGCCATGTCCGTGCGCCAAACCCTGCTTGGATACGAATAAAAACTGCTGCCAATACATTGGAAAAGAGCTTCTTCCAAAAATTTGTTCATTTCTATTTTTATTTATAAATTCTAATGAAATAAAACATTTGTTCATAGAGAAAATTTCCTGTGTGCAAGTTCATTAATTTTGTTATATTTCTTAACTATAAAAAATATCAATTAAATACAATAAAACGTTATTTTCCACGAATTTGTTACATCGTAATAGAAGTGAAAAACTAGACAATCTCTCGATGTTAGAGGAAAGAAAAGGAAGAAGTACTTCACAAATGATACATTTTCAATTTCATTTGCATAAAGCACTTAATTATGTTCACTCATTATCACACACTCACGATTTGCAAGTCGTCTCATTCTCACTTTTTATCTCTAACGCAAATTCTATCACTACCGCATCTGGGGCACACACCTCGGCAAAGCATGGCTGTCCTGATCTAGGCCGCAGTATACGTTCCCTCAAACTGCATTCGCTGTGGTCCCGCGTAAATCTAGCCACGACATCGTGCGTGCAACTTCGGGTGACACAACGGCCTCGCACTCGCAAGGTTCAAAGAATGCGTCCGTTTTGTTGCACAATCTACGATCGATTCAAGAAGAGTCCATTTCATTCGCACCTATACAAGCATAAACAGTGATTGAGATCGCTTAAGGGGACCTCCCTCCTCCAAATTAAAAAGAAAAAATGTTTTTCAAAGATTTATATGTAATAGAATAAAACGACATATATTAATTAAACTTTTAATACATACTTTATTGACCTTATACTATATAAAAAACATTTTCTATAATTTTTTGCCACCCAGTGTCGTCTGCTTCAATGACTTTAAAAGAACACGAAAAAAACCGCGGTGGGAGCGATTAAGAAAAAACCATTAATTTTATCACCCTGAAATGTTAACACAATAATCTGTCCATGTTACTGCTCAGAATGAACTAAAATGGACATAATTGGCATAATATTTTTGGAGATAGGGTAGTCAGACCAATCAATGACCGGGTACCAGTGAATGACCATTTTGGAAAATATCATATGAAAAACGATTAAAAATATATTTATGGACGTAATCAATTCTTTAGTGAACGATGCATCTTGTTTTCTATGTTCGATCAAATTTAACAAGGAAAATGATAATTATTGCACATCCAAAAGTGGTCATTTATGGTCGAAAGCGGTCAATCACTGGTATAAGTAACCTCCACTCGAAACGATTTTCGAAAAAAAAGTTCGATTTTCGAAAAAACACCGCCATTTCTTTATTTTTTAACCAATGATTTTCATGATTTTTATTATCAGCTGATACTGATAATAAAATAATACCAGTACACTATGACTGCACTCTTTTACAATCAGGGAAATGCGCTAATATTTCAAAATATTATTTCAACCGGCCGGTGAAACACTGAAAAATTAATTTCATTTTTAAAATTTAACTTTTAAAGTATTCTTTGAATCTCCAAAAAATATTGGTCACGATTGAGAAATTATCAATTTCGTTCTTCGCCCCGTTATCGGACGAATATCAAGAATTCTCGATCGACGCGCGCTGACCTACGCAAAAATAATACCGCTCCATCAATTTTTCCATTATTATAATGGACGCCTCAACTTCACAAAACCATCTGCATTATTAGTCGCATTTGATTAGATACACACGCACAGGAGACGAATAACTCTTTTGATATGCGTGTATAGCCGATCGATCAATCACAATATTATAATATATGTACTTCTGGAGCGGCTTTCATCGATCGACCTATCTCTGTAAACATATGTATTGCGTTATGAATAGTCGATAATATCTCTCTTTGGCGGATCTTTTGAAGAAGAGGCGTCGTCGATTTTTTTCTCAATACGTATATGAATTGCCGCATGGGTATAGCGATTTATGAGTCGTAAAAATCAATTATTGCCGCCATGTGTAGCAGTTCGCTCGCACTTACGTTCTGATTTCATTTGCCGAGTGTGCAAGTATTGGAAGAACACCTTCTGCCTTTTGTTTGAAATCGTAAATTTGTTTTTTAATGCGACTTCGTCTTCTGATTCTCGCGGTGACGACGCGCTAAAGGAAAAAGATAGCGCCCCTGACTATATTACAATACAGGTTATACGCGTCGAGCGAAATTATTTTTTTTCACGCAAATATTAAAATTATCACAGTTCCAGAAAAATATATATCTAACATATGTATTATGATCGTAAAATGATTTAACGAGCTCAACAAGATCTGTGAGTTCTTTTGGCTGGTGAAATTGAACGAATTTCGCACAGAGAACATTTATGTGATTTCTGCAATACGAGTACTGCCGTTTTTATTATAATTAAAACGAAAATATGAACTTGAGAAATAATAATGGCGATAATTCATTATTCGTCTCCATTTTTTCATGTACTGGGTATTTCTTAGCAAAATCATTTTTTAATTTTTTATTTCTTCGTAAAAAAATATCATCGATTGAAAGTGTTATTATTTATTTATGACTGATATTGTCAACGTTCTTAAAATAATTTACACAATCACAATTTTATTATAGACCTACGTATCTCAAATAATCAAGAATCAAGAACGAAAGTAAACTCAATTACAAACTGGAAATTACTTTTGAATATGTAGACGTTAAGCGCAATATGGATTTATCAGTAGTTTAAAAAATGACAAGTAGTCTGGAAATCAGTTGGAGTATATGAAATATAGCAATAATCATAAAATTCAAGTATAATTAAAATAGACATCGAGGAATACCGTGAAGTCGGCGCCACTGACGAATATATTCATCTAATAATTCATTTATTACTTTCATATACAAAAACAATATTTCCGAGATACCTTGAGTTTAGTTGCAACAAAAAATGATTGAAACAACGTTTATACTAGAAGCATACTATAAGCGTACGTAGACATAGACGTCACGGAGAACAAAAAGGAATTCATTTCTAGTTCGCGCATCAAAAGCTTACATCGGAAGAGACAGAAGAAGACTCAGTAAGGTACAGTAAAAGAAAGAAGAAGAGAATAAAACAAAAGTTGCATAAGTAGCCAAGTCGTATCAACGGATGGACCGAAAATAAACAGTCTTATATAGTGCCGCCACTGCATGCATTTGCCGACAATAGATTTGCTCGCGTTACGGGTATATAAGTAGCCTCAGATTTGTACGCCTATATGCGATCCGATTGTCGTGACGTTTCTCAATTGCTTTTTTAGGATGTGTTTTTTGAAAATAAAAAGGCCCGGACTATGTTTGCCCTTGCCTTGCGCAAGCAAGAGCGAGTCGGAGCTTGCATTATTTCCTGTAAACCAGAGCTTAAGAAGTGTTTACAGAATAAATATGCACTACTCAAATTTTCAGTGTTGATGGAAAATGTTGAAGGTATTTTTGGTAGATATAGATTTTTTGAATTATGTTAAAAAGAGTTTTTAATTCAATTCGAGCAACAATACGTATTTTTTGTCCAAATGCCTGCTGTTTGCACTAAATAGCCAAAACGAGTACCCTCGCCTCACATTCTTTATTTAAATAGCACTCGTGTACGTTGCAACTCTCAAACTTTTCACGAAAATGAAATTCAAAATTCTTGAATTTTTTTTCTTTTTCTCTCCTCTTGGCTCTTTCGAGACAATGTGCGCGAGCGTATATGGCTTCCGACAGTGCATTTATATAAGTAATAGCATACTTAGATCCATGAGAGGTATGTGCCTGCACATAGAGAGACTCACTTTGTAGAATGAAAAGAATAAGACAGAAAAGCGAAATAATTTACAGATGAGAGCCGGAAATGTGTGTGTCTATGTGTGCATAGAAAAGGTGTCGTCGGTGATGTCCACGGTGCGGATAAAAACTTACTAGTAGTAGAATCGCTTCAATCAAGTAATAGCGTCGATGCAGTCCATCATGCTATTCGGGGAATATCGAAGTGCTCGATGCAAGAAAGAGTACGGAGGAACGCTGAGTTCGTGGTATATATATTTATAGATGAACGCACGGATGACCAAGATATGACTCTTGATCTGCATTGAAAAATTCTCAACGCAGCACGTTTCGATAAAACTGATGATATCTTCGTAATCTAGATCATTGTCGAATTTGCAAGGTCCATATACGAAGAAAAGAAAGAAAGAAAGAAAGAAAGAAATCTGCGTCAAGCGCAGTTTTATATACCGATTTGCGAAAAAGTCTTGCCTTATATTCGCCCGACTCACGCACTATAACTCATATACTTGGGCAAATAGTTTTGCACGGAAGATACTTGTATATCTATACACATGCAAGGTTGAGCAAAACAAAAAGAAAAAAAGTCTGAGCAGAGGTGGTCGTTGAACAGTAGGTGCTCGCACGAGAGCTTAAGGAAACTGCCAAGCTCTCCAACGTGGCAGACCCCTACACGAGTGAAAATATTAAAAAAAAAGTACAATGTGGAGTACAATTTTACGTACGCTTTATTCTTTGCTCTTTACTCTTATTGTTGTGATTTTCACATATGCGTGCTGCTGGCGGTATTCTCAATTTTTCGGATTAGTATATAGTATGGTACGGCAGGGCTATTACGAGCAGGAGCGATTAATTTTTTCGATGAGCTCTTCGCTCGAAGCTTAGGTTTTGGCTGCGTTGGCCATCGAGTTTAGGGGGTCGAATAGAAAGAACGAAAGAGAAAGATAAGGAAGCAATTGTTTCCCGGCGTTTCTTCCGATGAGTACGCGCATTTAAATAAAAAATTTCTTATCCCCCGACTCTTTTTTTTTGTGTACATCCTCGCGTGTACAACACGTGTCTTTTAACGTGCGGTGGTGGCGGCATACATATATCTGCCGAACGTACTTTCGCTTGAATTATCGACTCCACTTAGCACGAACAGCTTCTTCTTCTCTTTTTCATTCATTCGTTTTTGCTTCCATATACTCGATACTACAAAAAGAAGACGAAGAACTAGCAGCAGCACTACAAAGTTGACGTGAAAACAAGAAGAAGAATAAGAAGACTGAAGAAGCGGCTACTACCGACTACTAACTATACTACCGACGCTCAAGAATTTGCACTATGCAAGATATAGTTCATCCTTTCTCTCTCGTCCGCGAAGCCCTATTCCACACACTTGCCTCATCTTTCTCATCCACCCTTCCTTGGATATACAACTCGCTCTCTTTCTTTCTCGCTCACGCAGTGTTTTTGCCTTTTTGTTTCTCGAAAATCAGGTGCACACACGACTTGCAGCTCTCTCAACCGTGTGGTATAAACGCATTCTCGCCGCAATACACACACACACACACACACACATATATAGCACTGCTGGTTGTGCCGGTACGTGCCGGTCTTTTTGAAACTGTTGCATTTGCACCGCAGGCAAACGCTCACGCATTTATACACACACACACGCGATCTCGCCAATGTTATAATCGACGCAGATCACGCCACTTTTCGACTCTCCGATCAAAGCCAACGAAGCCATGATCTCTGCCGTACCTATATACTACCGCATAAAAGAAAAGAGGCGAACGTGTCTCGTTGTATAATGCGCACGAATAAAAATCGTTTGCATAAAAGTGCTTATTTTTTTCCCTCCTTTTTTCCCTTCTTTTTTTCAAGAAGAGAAATTATTGCGAACGATCTCAGTTCCGGGTTATCATCCACTATGAACGAGGTCGATTTTTCGCTCAAAATTTACATATGTAAGCCAACAAGCTGGTTTACTCGTTACAGCCGATGTCGTTGCACTCGCAAAATTACATACGTTCACAAATATGGACATGTAGAGCTCTCCGCGGCGGCAGGTATATATATAGGTAAGAAAAAGCTCGGTATCCACGCGCATCCGTGACCCAAATCGCACGCGTTAGCAAGAAATGCATCACGCCACCGAGCTCGGTGCGCGTTTCATACGTATACGCATTCTTGCGCGAGTATAATATACTTCGCATTATGTGCGACCTGCACAATGCTACCATTATGTACCCGAGCCCGTAAATGAGTGCAATGCAATCGCTGCGCTGCGAAAGTTTTGCACTTGTGACAGTTTGAACTAGAGAAAGATACGTACTGAGAGGGTAAAAAAGTCCATCATGTATACCTTGTATGTGTGAAAAAAAAACGATTAGATCGAGTCGACCTTTGGCTGGATGCCCGAAAATTCGATCGAAAAGTTGGGCGTCTGTCTCGAGACGCGCGTCCGACTGGCCTGATCGTTCAATTTATCATTGGCACGAGCTTCGACAAAAGCTGATGATCGAACGATTAGGTGCTTTCTCTATTATGTCAGCTAATGTAGCTTTATGATTGTTGGTATTCACTGGTTTCTTCTTCTTTTTTATTAATTAAATTATGAGCGCGTGACTGTCAAAATTCAAACGATTAATTGTCTCTTCCTTATTTTCATCGTTATTACGTACAAAGAAAAAAGTCTACAAAAACTCTACATGACAATTTCTCAAAGAAAAGTGAGGGAGGAGAGGTGCAAAAAACCGAGAACAAATAAACACATCGTTTACAAAATTTGCATCTGCTTACATAGAATCAATAGAATCACAAAAAGATCAAACTAATCGACACGTATAATGTACAGTCCAATCACGCGATCGAATCATCGAACGTGCTGCAAGTTGTAACTAAATTTGCGGCGCTTGCTTATTCTTGACACCGACTACAATTGCCTTTTATTATTTATATTAATTATGATGACGCTGAATATAATATCACTCGCGTATAAATGTCAGCACGCGTATACTGTGTTATATTATACGTTCGAATGAGTGCACTAGTCGTGTTCTAAAACACGTAATGAAAAAAAATATACTTGCCGAAACGTGCAAATGGATCGATGAAATGATATATACAAATATTTCGAAGCATATGGTTGGCTGAAAAGTTTCAAAAGTGAAAATAAGGCAGTATGAAACATTTCAGATTGATACCTGCATTCTTTATTCAGTGCGACAGAAGCGCGCGTGCCATATTACCTCCATCCATTAAGATGAATATTGCACGCAGCAAAAAAGAAAAATAATCGCTCGAGCTGTGGTGTCTATTTATGTCACTTTATCAACGAAAAAAAATAAGAAAAAAGGTTTTCCTTTTTTGTATTATCATTATTATTATTATTATCATGCACGTGCTATTCGTATTGGTGATTGAGGTAAGATACGGAAGAAAACAATCTACTGAACGAATAAAAGCGGAGATTCGGTAATAATCGAAATAGCGAAGATTGGTATTCGATTGTATCGCTCAATGGGTTTGCAACGTGTGAAATCAACGATTTAGGCAGATTAGTCTTTGCGCGGATGTTTCAAAATTTAAATTAACGTCACGAATAATGAGAATTTTAACGCCTCGTCACTTTTGAGATTGATAAAGATAACTAGGCATCGGTTAAGTTGAGAAACAACATATTACGACAGGTAGCAGTAAATTTATATTAAGATATTACGAGTTCAACACAAAATTTGCATGATTTAATCTTTATCTATCTCTTTGCTTAACTAGATAAATTTCACCGGTCAAAGTATTTTGAAAAACTACGAGCTGACAATCATTTGTCTACTTCATCCAGTTTCCAAGTCACCTGAGAATAGAAAAAATACTTTGTGGAAAGTCACGAGCAAATTTATATGGAAATTAACTGGCCGATTCCCTATACAACATTTTGATCAAGCTATCGAGATAATTTTTTGATTTGAAAATTTCCGTGATCAGTCAGACAATATCTATAAGTGTTAATATTGTAAATAAGAGATTCTTTTTTATTGCCAAACCAGCTTTTAGATATATCAGTATATTTATCATTCAAATGCATAATATGAAATGGTGTTACTACTCGTTGTAGTTTTTGGTTTTCTTATATTTTTCTTACATTTCTCCTTTATTTTTACCGACTCACAATATATTTATGTCTTTCTTTCACCTTCCCTTTTCTTACCTTTATTTCTGTTCCAAATAATGCACCTAATATCCGATACATATAATATACATGTTTTCTCCGGAACTGTAAACTCAATTGACGCGCGATTGATATCAGGCATTAACAAATGTGATTCACGATTTTGCTTGGCTAATATTACGCGTGGTTACAAATGAATTTTTATCAGCGTTTGGAACGCGTGATAATATGCGTGTTAAGCGCGATGTACATTATAAGTACGAGCGGTTGCATTTTTGCTTAGAACGACATTTATTGACATGTCGATCGTAGATAAGACGTCGTGTTACAAGACACACGTGAAAAATATGCATGGCGCGCGCGCGAATCGGTATAAATAATAATACACGCAAAAGATCGACGCTAGCTATATGACGTAGTTCTCTCTGCGATGCGCGTCACGAAGAGATCAGGTCCACACGCGGCGTGTGACTTTTCTAATCCCAAGAACCAGACAAAATATCAACAAATTATCGTCAATCAGATGATTTTATATCCCGGCAATAGTGGCGATCTACATCTCTCTCGCTTTCCTTTTGCACAAAATCGCGATGCATATAGAAATATCTTTTTTATATTATTATATGCATCGCGAAGATTCTCGGGTTTCGCGAGCGCGTGCAATGCGGTAACTCAATTCTCTGTTCTTTGGAACGCGGCTCCGGCGCGCACGAGTCTCATCGACGACGAAGAAAAAGTCTCGCCATCCACTGTGTAACCGGATATCGCACATATGCACGTTTGCTCCTGTATATATGCAGAGAACACATATCGTTCGGAAATGCGGCTATCCTCGCGCAAAAGTTACCAAATCGTGTGGTTCACAGTGTATAAGTCGAGACACGAGTCGTTGAGGTGGATTTTAAAAATGCGAAGTGACAAGCGCAAGCGAGCCGGACAAGTGTCCGCGATAAAGCTCTGAAAGAGGGAGATAGAGAGCTACTTGCAGTTTACTTTTTATTATCCTTACGTATGCGGGCACGTTACAGGATCTTAAAGTGCCAAGCGACGGATTGCATTTTTGGAAAAATTCCCAAAAAAAGGAGTAGCGGTACAGCTTTTTATAATATAATTGGGGTTAGTGGTCTGAATCAATTATGCTTCTGCATTTCTTTTGCAAAGTGGACCCGATTTCGCGCGAAATCCAAGAGCTTTGGACGGTGCGCTCTGGACGATTTTTAAAGTCAATCGATCACAACAGCAACAGATTATTAGAAAATTGAGAAAAACACCAGGGCTGTTGTTGTCGATCTTTTAATTGCGCTTCAACTACGCCGCGCGAGCCAAGATTGGCTTTATGAATGAAAAACAGACGATAATCGGTAATATAAGGTTGTTTTTCTATATTGCACATATCCTGTCGTATGATCGTGCGGCGTCGGTTATTACGCGACTTTTTTTCCGCGAATTATCGCGAAAAACCTGAATCGCATGACGTAGTATGCAGTACGAGCAGCTCACAATGTGTACGTAGCGATTTTAAAAATAAAAACTGAAAACAAGAAAAAAGGTATGTTGACGGCGTGCGCGCCATTCCCACCTTCCTTCGAGACGTTCGGGGGCTAAAATTGGTGAACGTCGGCTACGGATTCGCGGGCTCGTGGCTCACGCGATCAGACGAGAGAGAGAGAGAGAGAGAGAGAAAGAGCAGCATTACACATTGCATAGACAGCATATAATGCATCAGCATCACGGCACAATGAGAGGGGGCTCGTCTCTCGTCGCGATCGTGCGTATATACGTGCAATATATAGTGTGACTTTTACCACGCATAGCGCACACGTATCTCGAGAGGCTGAGAGAGAGAGAGAGAGAGAGAAAGAGAGCAAGAGAGCAAGAGAGAGCCTACCTATATACCTTTACTACCCGCTACGACAACGAGGAGTGTACTTATGGTGGGGGCTGAATAGTAGCGGCGGTGCCGAGACTGGAAAACCGAGACTGCAGAGCTGCTGCTGGCTCGATTCAAACGCTCGACCGACGCTCTACCGAAACGATCCTTCCTCCTGTGCTCCGAATCCCGTATACATCGCGAGCACACGTGTGTCATACAACTTGACGGACTTTTTTTCGAACACGAGCGAAAAGCCAGCGGGATAAGTCGGAGCTCGATCCGCAAGGGTGTCGATTTATGTACGATTTATCTACATCTAAAGTGTCGCAGAAGATTAAATAATCAACTTTAGACCAACGTGAAGGATTATAAAGTGGACAGATAATGCTACAGTGACGAGTTTTACACGTTAGTTCGGAGCCTGTGTGTCAAACGCGTGTTATACAAATAAAACGAGTTTGCTATATCGACTTTACGTAAGCTTTCGATCGTTCACGACGAAAAATTCAGTGCATTATATAGTTATACAGAAACACAAGTGCGCGATTGACATCGGTATTTCATACGAGAGTAACCGGTAAAGAAAAGCACGCGTGATACAGTATATAAAATAAATACAAACCGATTTGGCGTTATCAGCAAAAGTTTCATCCAAGTTTCGACGAATGGATGTCAAGGAAAGAAACAGTGTCTTGAGCAGCTCTTGCGGATATCATGCTTGCTCGTGGGCAGCGATCTCGCTCGTCTGCGTCCTCCTGCTGCAGATCGGCGCCGCGTCGACGAAAGCTGCGGCCGTCGATCAGGCGGATCAGGCGGATTTTTTGCTCGTCAGACCGCTGCCGGATAACGATCAGTACGATCGCTTCTTGAGCTGGAACGGACTCTGCGTTAGAGAGCAGATCTCCGAGTGGGCGTAAGTTTCGCACGGAATTCTAAAAGAAAAAAAATAAATAAAAAATAAAATGTGCACCGCTCTACCCCTCGCTTTGCTATCGAGCGTAACGAAAGCGCCTATACCGAAATCGCCGACGTAATTATCAAATCGCGAATCTTGACCCTTCCAAATCCGCACATTAACACACACACGAGCGATTATTGTCCCTTTCCGGAAGAGACCCTCTCGCGCGCGTGTGCCTCTGTGCTTAGCCCATATATAGTACTGTCAAATAGTTATGTATACACGCGTCGCGTCAACCGGAATTTATATCGCTGTATGTATACAATCGGCGCGCTCGCGTGCGCTGCATTGCCCGGGATTATAATTGAAAACCGCCGCGATAATAAGCCCGCTAAATGTCGAATTCGGCAATTCCGACGCACCGCTTTCAATGCGTATAGGTACGCGCGCACGGCTCGAACAATAATAAAGATTTTATCGAATAATTTACTGCTCGTGACACGCGTGACTATGCAGGACAATTGAAGATTTTTTTCGGCCCATGTACGTACGTACGCGCTATTATTGGCCGCGCACTGATTTTTAATCATTTTTACGCTTGCGTTCGTTGAATCTACCGTGTAGTCCATGGTTTGCAGCTTTTGTACGAGGATTGTTGCGAAGATAAAGTACGCGTGTACGCAACTAATTTATGTACATGCCATGTTTTTTCGCGATCCAACGACGCTCATCGAGTGCTAAATTACATATTATACATCTACTACGAGATGTTTCACCTGCTTTTTCTTTTTCTATAAATAATCGACACGCGGATTCTTTCATACGTGCTATTAATGCGTTAATGAGTGTTGACATAACGCATACTCGATCAGATTCGTGGAAAAATCATTGAATAATGAGTACCATGTATATAAGCCATATATACCAATATATCGACACTTGTATACGTTATGGGATGTGTGCGTACACCGGTAAATAAAACACATCATCGAGCTTTTCTCCTAACAAAATACACTCTAAATCCAGCAGCTGTCTCTTGGGTGTGAGTGTGGATAATCGTGCACGATAAGAGACTTGGAGAGCAAACACGAAAGGCGCTAGGCTTGCGACTACTTTTCTAAAGACAAACAACAACAGCAACTCAACATGCTTACTGTACTTTCAGGGATAGGTTTAGTGGTCAGTTTGCAATTTCCCACGTGCATGCACGAGTGTGCGTGTGTTCATTGTGCCCCTCTGCACTTGCTAACTCGAAAAATCATCCTAACTCGAGCCCCAGTCGGCTGAGTGCTTAGGCTTTCTCACTTTTTCTCACTCTCCATGTGCAATGCGGTGCAGTCTAGAAGCAGGCGCGCGCTTACTTACTCGGCTCGAGAAAAGCTATATAAGCCGGATCGAAGCTTTGACGTAAGCTTGATTCGAGGATTATTGGTCGGAAATCAAGGCAACAACAGTAGCTCTCGATCGTCATTTTCTGCCTCTTCTTCTTTTTTTCTTCCTCCTCCTTCTTTTTTCTCTTTTCTTTTTAGTTACTCGCAGAAGAAGGATTTCGTTTATGTGTATACGTTCTCCGTGTGTTTGAAAAAAGCTTGTTTTGAAATCCAGTGAAATTCCTCTGGATCAAAGCTCGAGATTTTTTGCTCTCTCTCTCCCCTTGACCCACGTCATCGACGAACATGGCGTGTATGGTTGAGCACGATGATGAAATCAAACAAAATAAAACAAGGATGAGGAAAAAGCCGCGGACGTTCAAAGTACTTAAATGAAAGGGCTCTCTGGGCAGGCGCGCTTTGGCTTACTCTTATTCTTCGTGGAGCGAAAGGTCGCCCCGCGCGCGTTTTATATTCGAGACGAGTAATGCCTTTTTTATTACAAGAGATTGAAAGTTCGCGATAAGGATGTAATCCAGAGTATAGGACGATTTATTTGCTCGAGTTTCTTATTTTTTTTTTATACTCGAAAATTCTTTACTCTTTCACTTCGTATTATACGTATGTATGAGCGCGCGTAAAACGTTATACGAGGATAAAGACCCCGCGTGCACATACTCGATACGTATACGTATATCGCAATTACGCATCTCGCTGAAGAGGCAAGTATACGAGTTTCGCGTAACTATAGTACGCTACTCTATGTGCATATATATTTCGCAGACGGGAACATCGATCAGGCGACGAAGAAACGCGCCTCATAATTCGAGACTCTGTTGTGTCGCGTATACATAACGATGGTCGGCGGCACGGCGGTCGCGGACAATCGCTCGGCCCGTTTACGCACTCGGTACATATACACGAGATAAAGTCCGAGCGCCGCGAGACAATGCGCGAGACTCGATGAAAGTACACGACCAACTGATAATAATCGACTGATGCGCATTTAACATAATGTTTATTCAACTTCGGCAGGGACTACGAGAGCAAGCAGAGCTTGATACTGCGCGAGATCTGGCCGCGCAACGAGAGCAGGAAGATCGTTCTGTTTTACGAGGGCGACGAGCTGACTCAATGCTACGATAAGCCGATCGACTTGGCCAAGGAGGCCAAGGAGCCCTGCACGAGGCAGATCGAACGCGTCAACGTCAGCGCCGAGGAGACGGCCGAGTCGCTGTCCTCGTCGTCCAGCGAGAAATACGTCAAGTTTTTCCAGGGCAAAGATCATGCCGACGCCGTCGTGGCTGACGAGTTTCCCTGGCTCTTTGGCACTTACGCCGACATCAGGCAGAGATGCATGTGAGTACTCTTCCGATAAATAATTTATCTTTTGCTTACGAATTAGTCGCGAGCAGTTGTGCCGATCGTAGAAATATTTCCATAATTTCAAAGCTTTGATCTACTTCAAAGGGGGAATTTTTTCCAACTATTCACCTTACTTTCTCCTGAGCTTATGTAATTCGTAACTATTTTACGAACATAATTAATATCCAATATGATGATAAATTAACTGGGCTCAGAGAAAATAGATCCAATAGCTCAATCAGATTAATTAGACGAAACACCGGTAATCTTGTATGAATTTTTAAGCAGGTGCTTCGTGTTTTACGACTTTTACATCGACAAGATTTGCTGACGTAACACTACATTTATTTTTCGCGTGTTAAACGTCAAATGAATAACAAAATTTAATACAATACAATATAATGTATGAAAATTACGCACCGCACGATTGACATTATATCACTCGCATCATTGCTTCTATCGCACGCGATAATGTACTCGAGCCAAAGGACTCGCAAATATCGTTTCATTGACACGCTATCGAGCAGCTATACGGCAGCATCAGCAATAGCAGTATCAGGAAGAGACCCCCAAAAATAATGATGTCATTTATCAATTCCACCCACCCACACTCATGCACACGCTCGGAGAAAAGTTGCGTACGTATCTCTCAGGCACAAAAGCTGCCCCCTGCAGCAGCAGAAACCTACATACACTGCCAAGCTTCCAATCCCATAAGCTATTTTCGCCCCCTCATATTGCTGCGCACAATGGCCGCGAGCAGCAATCAGCCGCACACTAGAAAAAAAAAAAAAAAGGGAAGAAGAAAATGCCACCCAGTCTCAGGGCTATCGACTTTCGAGGGTTGATTTCGCATGGTACATTATAGCTGCGGGTGAAAAATAGTTTCTTTTATATGCGATGTTATGTCGAGGCTAATTCGATCGTTTCCTTCGCCAACGTGTTACAGAGGTCAGAGAGCGGCAGAGTCGAGCATCGGTCCCGAAGCGAAATCATCATCGTCAACGTCGGAGACTCTTCGGAATAATCACAATCGCTCGAAGCGCGGAATACGCGAGCTGGTGATAGCGCCGGGCACGAAATGGTGCGGACCGCATCGATTGGCCTACAGTTACAAGGATCTCGGCGCGCTCGACGGCTTGGACAGATGCTGCCGGCGCCACGACCATTGTCCACGTGCCATCGCGCCGTTCTCCGAGAGATACGGACTCTTCAATTACATGCCGTTCACTCTGAGCCACTGCGGCTGCGACGAGAGGTGAGAGGACTAGAGAAAGAAAGATAGAGAGAGACAGAGACAGAGAGTTGACCAGCCCACCCGTGAACGTTTTCTTCGATATAATTTATTGAACGACGCCCGGCGTCTCCTTTTTTCTCTTCGCGTTTGATATGCGCGCGATCTCCTATTTATATACGCACATACACACTTGTAATATGGGACACTCGGCCACTCGAAATCTTGCCCATTATAATTTATCGCCATTGTCTTTACCTAGAAGTCATTTGCCTTTTTCGACAATCTTTTTCTCATTTCATGGAAGTCCGATTGAATAATTCTGTGGATGCGCTGAAGCGCCATGCAATAAATTCAATAATAATATGATAATTGCAATACGTGAAAGTCTGACGAAAAATTTCGAAAGGTTTTATTTTATACGAACTGTTTAATCGATTTACCATGGTAATTCTCGAGCTAAATATTATTTTTTATATTATTGCTCGTTAATTCGATGATGCAACCTAATATTCTGTGGAGTTATAATATATTTTTTTCTTATTTGAGAATTTACTTTTTAAAATAAATTTTTTGAGATGATTCAATTGTTAATGACTATTTCTCATGCTCGAACTTTTCATGTTCAATAGATAACCTCATCTTGAGACGAATACAAATAGTATTTAATTACATGATTACTTTGCACGGCTTTAACCGTTCAGCATGCTTAGATAAAAAATTACCGAATTCGCGTGTGAGCAATGACTCATTTTCTTACATTAAAATAAAATCGATTTTTCGGAAAACCAAAAGGTAGATAAATGCGACTCGTTTTTGTATATCAATGCAGTCGAATCATATCGAAAATCGTCCGTTTTATCTCTCCTCGAGATCTATTACGGCTAATACTGCGCGAATGCATTCGCAGACAAGCGCTCAGACCATAATATTCTCGGACGATATTTCAAATTTTTGATGTATACAGATCTCGAAACTGGCCATGCAAATATTTTTATTTTTATTGTATTCCTATCTTGAGGAAAATATTTACTTTTTTTTACAGATTCCGTACCTGCTTGAAGATGACCGGCACGTCGTCTGCTAATCTTATCGGCAAGATCTTCTTCAACATGGTGCAGACCAAATGCTTCGTGCTGAAGCCTTCGAAAACCTGTATCAAGCGCTCGTGGTGGGGCAAGTGCGAGAAGCACGAGTACAAGAAGCAAGGCTATCTGCGCGACAACCTGTCGTATTAGAGAGTTCGTAAAACAAAACAACGACAATAAAAACAGAGAAAGAGAAAACACGAGTTCCGAAACGAAGTAGGGCTTGTGACGATTTGTTAATTAATACACAAATTAATTGCGTCTGGATGAGGACTGAAACGAAGTGCGAATGCGGATATTGTATACTCATTATCATAGGCTTGTTTTTCTGTATAGATAAATCAAAAGCTAAAACTTATTGAAAAATCTGACTGATATCTTCTATTCAATTCGACTTTTATTCGGATGAAAAATCTAAAATCCGTCTACGCGTCAAGTTATAAATAGTAGATTGGAAAGTACGTATAAATCTAGTTTTTAGAAAATTCTAGCCAGTTTCAAGGTAATCATATTTGCACGGTTGGCTCGATGTAACGAATTGTGCGATTGTTTTTACTCTTTCTAATATGATCTTTAACCGATGTTTATTGATACATTTTTCAATACAAAAGGTCAGTTTTCACGATCAACCTACCTTGTTGATATATGTATCTGCGTGTGGTTGAGAGAAAGAAAATAGATATAATACAAAAATTGTGTCAATTTGTTTGAATCTATAATTAACTTGACAAGTAATACTGCCGATAACAATTATCTCGGTTACAATCGTCGATGTATCGTGACTGATTTTTTTAGTCAAGAATGCAGAATTAAGAGTATTAGTAGGATTTCGAATGCATATTTTGTACGTGTTTGGGTTTTTTTTCAATTCAAAATATGTAAATTTTTTGTAAATTTATATGCATTTAAAAATTATAATAAGTTTCGAATATGTATGTATAATTAAGTTGGATCAGTTTTAGTGCTATCAATAAATTTTAAGTTTCGCACAAAAGTATCTTAAGCGCCGATTTTCAACACTTTCGATCAATCGAAATTTTAATCCTCTTGATCATTTATGACTTATAATGTCACGATAAATGAATAATATATATAGTACAGACATTTTGGTAATAATATTAATTAATTTTAAGAACTAGATTAAGATTGAAAGTTTTCTGATCACTAGTCATATTAGAATATTCGATACAAAATATCATGACAATTTTATAATTTTAAGATTTATAATTATTTTTACATTCCAATGTTATAATTTGCATTTCCTATATTCATTTTATACTTTACATGCAATTCTAATCAATTGAAAATCTATTTTTAATTAAAAATGAATATTTTAATTTGTAGCTTAATTGTTTTTATTGAGCATGTATGTTTGGTTGTAAATATGTAAATAAAAAAGTTATAGTTATTACAGAATTTCATGCAAAATATTTTTAACTATTCTTTAATTATGTAATGTGTATACTGATTTGATATTCCAGTAAATAAAAATAATATTACTCTATTTAGTTTTGTTTTATCAATGAATATAAATTTATTTTACCAAAAGCAAAGAAATGAAAAAAAAAATAAGATGATAATCGTAAAAATATTACAAAATATTTAAAAACTTTCCCAAATCTTTATTCTTTGGAGTTAACAAAGATGACGAAAGATCGTAACTTTGAGAAAATATTTGCCCTTGCATTGTCTGCTTTTTTTTATTTTGATTGTTGAGAGAAAGTCAAGTGAATGAAGCTGCAAAAAATCCAAATCTTAGCATTCAAAAAGTCATTATTGTCAGTGATGTAATTTTATCTGATCTTGCATCTGTTAATTCAATAAAATCACTGAAACAATCAACGTGATATAATCATGTAAACTTCAAATACTGTTTTAGTTAGAATGACTATGTTGTCGGATTATACTTTGCTATTATTTGAAGAATAAAATCAAATAAAATTAACCCATTATAAGATCCTTATCAATCTTGATCTTAAGTTTGGTGATCATTAACCTTGCACTACATCGAATATATCTGCTGAATTAATCTCTTGAATAACCAATATTTTTTATTATCAAGTAAAACAGGGTAAACATTACAAATCGACATAGTTCATAAATGTCGTGTATTGTATTGAATGACATTCTTGACACAGTTAGTAAATGAATATATCCACGTTATGCAGATGCGTCAAATTTTATTGTCTCACTCAGGTTTATTAAACTCCCTGAATAGTGCAACGAAGTATAGGAAACTTCCAATCCTGAAGATGAACAACAGCTTTAAATAATTAAAAAAAAACGAAGAATAAGCTGTCATTATCTATCAACGAAGCGTAATTTGCTCGCTTAACAACTTTAATTCCTTGATTTGAAAATTTCAATAAAATCCTGAAGTATGCCTTGCGTATCGTATCGCGCACAAGAGAGGATTTATTATTATTTTCTTTTTTCATCGTGAGTCGAGTTATATCACGCGAGCGAGGCGCGATCGACTGCCTCGCGGCACTGATTGCGCGTGCGCCCCGCTTATCCCAGATCGCGACGGAATGATCGTTTATATCTATATATTGAATACGTATATGAGATATTGACACCAGTCAACAGTGTCAATACATCAAGGAAGGAGGATGGTATTAGAATCATCGATTATTACTCAGCGATCGTTTTGTACGCGCAGAGCGCGAGCAGCGAGTGCACGCGCGAATAACAAGTAAGCTCTGGATTCGCCAAGTAATTGAATGATATAATATGAATGAGAAGTGTCCCCGCAAGCACAACAATGGTGTAACGGTCAACGAAATTTCATCATTTTTATAAGCGATAAAAACTATTTAAAAGTCAGCCGTGAGTCTTATTCTTCATTTAACGCTCGTCGGAGACACACACCGGACAATTACGGACGACGCACAGAGGGACCGGCACGCGTTTCCACAAGCATGATGTCGACTTTGAGAATTTGTTGTGAGTATTTATGAATTTTTTGCTGTATCTTTTTTTTTTACTTTTTTTTCTAGTTGTTATTTTTAGTTATTGTGTTTTTTAATAATTGTGGTGATATTTAAAAAAAAAAGTGAACATTTAGTTGCAAAAAGTGAAAAAAGGTGTTTTAAGAGGAGCGCGTAATTTAAATCTTTACCTGACTAAAAATTAGATATTATTTGAAAAGTTTAAGTGAATGTCGTGAGGAGAACAAACCCATGTAATCTACGTAGCTTTGTTTTCAAAAATATTTAGAAGAAATCTCAGAAGATGTGTCGAAAAACACTGAGCTTTTCAAAACTTATTTAGCTTTCAAACTTATTATTTACAAATTACTATTTACAACATTTTCATTTCTACCTAGTATTTAATTTTTTCTCGAAAAAAAATTAAATATCTTTATAAACAATGATAAATAATTAGTTGAAACGAATGGTTTAATTGTGTAACTTGTCAAAGGGATTTGTCTATTTCCTATAAAAACACATTCCTAATGAAATAAAAAACAGAAAATTAAAATTTATCCATTGGATGAATTGTCAAACTTAAAAGGTATCAAAAATGATTCACGTTCGTTTTAATACAATCAATTGCAGACAATGGCATAATATAATATTCTAAAAATCATTAATCACAATCAAAAATTCAGATTGAAAGATTAAAATTTCCGAAAAATGAATGATTTTTTTCTCATTTTATTATTTAATTTATAGGTGGCCCAGTACGCCAACGATGGGTGTTTGCCTTCATGGGCTTTTTGGCCCTCGTCATGGCCTACGGTATGCGCGTCAGTCTGTCTATCGCTATCACCGAAATGACCATTAAACCCGAGAACAACGAAAAACTTCCCATCGATGATACATGCCCCATGGACGACGACTTGCCTCATACGAACGTCACTTCCAGTTCCGGCACTTACAATTGGGACGAGTACACGCAGGTAAATCATCGTACACATAAACAAATGTCAAGTTTAATCGGGCATGGCGATTTTAAGAGGCAGATTATTAAGTGCAAAATTCGAATTGACGATAATGGGATTTCTCTGTGAGATAAGATTGAGAACTATACGTGCAGATTGGGTATTTTCGATAATATTTCCTTGAACCGAAGATAAATTAAAGACAATCGATCAGTTTCGCTGGAGAATGTTCGATTAAGTGCTTAAAATGTATAAAAATAATTCATTCATTGATTAAAGTGACTCAACGTCCGGAGTGCAAAAAAATAGCAGAATGAGTCAGTACCTGCGCACACTTTTGGATTTAAATATAAATGAGCCATCCCTTTGACTTTTTCAGGGCATTATCCTGTCCTCGTTCTACTGGGGCTACGTGATAACGCAATTACCCGGAGCTCTGTTGGCTGAAAAATATGGCGGCAAGCATACGCTGGGCTTCGGGATCTTGATCACGGCCGCTCTGACGGTCGCCATTCCCGAGGCCATCAGGCTCGGTGAATCGACGGCCCTCATCGTGCTGCGCATATTTATGGGCCTGTCCGAGGGCGTGACACTACCGGCACTGAACGTCATGTTGTCCCAGTGGGCGCCGCCGAGCGAGCGCTCCAAAACGGGCTCGTTCGTCTACGTCGGCGCGCCCCTGGGTGCGGTCTTCGCCACGGCCGTCTCGGGCCTCATCTCAAGCACATGGAGTGGCCGATCGTCTTCTACTTCTTCGGCGGCATCGGGGCAGTCTGGTGGATCATCTGGTGCTTCGTCTGCTACAACACGCCGCGCGAGCATCCCTTCATCACGGAGGAGGAGGCCAAGTACCTGCACCAGGAGCTGAGCGAGCACGCCCACGTCAAACCGCCACCGGTGCCGTGGCGCCACCTGCTCACCTCGATGCCGCTCTGGGCCCTCATCGCCGTGCAGATCGGCCACGATTGGGCCTTCTACACGATAGCCACCGACTTGCCAAAGTACATGAGCAGCGTTCTGCACTTCTCCGTGGAGAGCAACGGCTATCTGAGCTCGATGCCCTACATCGGCATGTGGCTCTGCTGCGTCGTCATGTCCTGGATCGCCGACCGACTCATATTCTCGAAAGTCTTGTCGATCACGGCGGTGAGGAAGCTCGGCACGACCATCGCCTCCATAGGCCCGGGCGTCTTCATAGTCATGGCCTCGTACACCAAGTGCGACAAGGTTTGACCGTCACCATGTTCATTCTCGGCGTGACGCTGCTGGGCAGCGGAATACCGAGTCTCAAAGTCAACGCCCTGGATCTGAGCCCAAATTACGCGGGTACGGTGATGGCCATCAGCAACGGAGCCGCGGCTTGCACCGGCATATTGACCCCCTACATCGTCGGGGTTCTGACGACAGATCAGAAAATCAGTCAGTGGAGAATCGTGTTCTGGATTATATTTGGTATACTTGCGGCTACGAACCTGTTCTATCTGCTATTTGCGAGTGGCGAGGTCGCCGAATGGAACGACCCCGAGCTCATGAAGAGGAAAAAGGAGGAAAAAAAGAACATGGTTAGCAAGGAATTGAATGTATAAAAGCTCTAGTATATATAGAGGGCCTCGAGCAGCACGGCATATTTAAACAATTTATTCAGAATATGCAGCATTTATTGTGTGATTAGCTGATTATCGAGTACTTGATTTCCAGTACTTAATGCATTGGGACTAAAAAATGTTTTTCACGAGCAAAAGAACGACGTCATTTATGTGATGTAGATGGTTATTCAAATATCAGCTGCGTAGTTGAAAAGTTATACATTGTAAATAGGAGCGTACGATTTTGCACAATTTCATTGTAAATATATCATTGACATGTAGAATTTCTATAAAATTTATTCACATAGTTTTCTGCTTTAAAATTTTAATTAGTTTAGTCAAATATTAAGTTTATTCATTTCTATACTTCACTCAAAGAGAATAGTATTTTTTGTATTGTTGATTATAAGAAAAAATATAATAAAAAATCATTCTTTGAACTAAACCCAAACTTTAATCTTAATTATGTATTCTTATGATGATATAGCAAAAATGCAATAAATTTATTGTGGTCTTATGTTTTAATACAAAAGTATACAACTTGACAGTTTGCTGTATTTGCGCTCAATCTTATCAGCGACCAAACATATTCTGTAAGATAATAGCGAATATTTCATACTTTGTCTGGGGGACACATTCAGTCTAAGTTCTTATAGGTATGGTGTTACGTTTGATTCGTGATTGATCGGAAGAATGAATGTATTAATGTTCTTGTGCTTTAGTTTATGTGTTACCAAGTGATCTATATAGGTCACTTAAAGAAAATGCCGATTTTCAAAAAGATCTGTAAGTTATATATACATTCATCTATACTTTTTGTCAAACCTTAGATTAATTATTCAACATATTTTATTGTAAACCTACAAGGTTCTTGTATGCCTCAACGATGGCTGATCGCTACTCTAGCATTTTTTGCATTTTTCAATGCTTACACCTTAAGAATATGCCTGTCGATGGCAATAACGAAAATGACAGTGCCGCTAAACTCTACCGAAAAGTCGATCGACGAAACTTGTCCCGAATTCGATGATAAGGCAGTGAATTCGAACGTCACAATTCACGGTGGGACATTCGAATGGAGCGAATATACTCAGGTACAATAGTAATTATTATACTCTGAGATAAGAGTTTAGAGCTTATCAAGATGCAAAGATAAGAACTGATATTCAATCATTTTCTTTGCAGGGAATCATTCTTTCCTCATTTTATTGGGGGTACGTGTGTACTCACATTCCCGGAGGTTTCCTGGCAGCTAAGTATGGGGCAAAATCTGTATTAGGTCTTGGAATCTTGTTCACAGGCTTGTGCACCATCGCGACGCCAGCCGCAACTCAAACGGGAGGCGCGAAAGCTCTGATCTTCATACGTTTTTGATGGGCGCTTTCGAGGGTGTGATACAGCCGGGAATGAGTTGCTTGTTAGCCCAATGGATCCCATCTGGTGAAAGATCTTTCGTCAGCTCGTTCGTTTATTCTGGCATTAGATTGGGGATTCTCATCTCCTCGATCGTGTCGGGCATGATCATGAGCAAAGGCAATAGTTGGCCGTGGATTTTTTACGCCTTCGGTGGCATGACTATTGTATGGTACTTGTTTTGGGTGATTTTCTGTCACAATAATCCACGCGAAAGCCCGTACATCTCGGAAAAGGAAAAAAATTACCTTCTCAGTGAGATGGAGAAGGATACTCACGAAGAGCATCCGCCTTTTCCTTGGAAACGAGCTTTGACGTCGAAAGCCTTCCTGGCTACGATCATAATGCAAACTGGCCACGATTTCAGCACTTATACAATTCTGTCCGATTTGCCCAAGTTCATGCACGGTGTTCTGAAATTGCCCGTACAATTGACCGGTTACGCGTCCTCCATGCACAATATATCAGCCTGGCTCTTTGGTACTCTCATGTCTTGGGTGTCTGACAAGTTGATAATTAAGAATTACGTGTCAATAACTAATGTGAGAAAAATTAACGTATTCATATCGAGCCTAGGGCCGGGTGTTATGCTTGTTTTGGCCACGTACATGGGATGCAACGTGGTAGGCGCTGTAGCTCTTATTACCATTGGTTTGACACTCACCGGCAGCTCGATTCCCGGCTTGAAGGTCAACGTGCTCGATCTCAGTCCGAATTATGCCGGAGAGTTGATGGGTATCTCGAACGGCATGGGAGCTTTTATGGGAATTTTGGCCCCCTACGTCGTCGGAGTTCTGACGCCGAATCAAACGTTCATGGAGTGGCGACTTATTTTCTGGATAGGCACGATAATTTATTTAGTGGCAACTTTAAATTTTATTATCTTTGGAAGTGGCGATGTGCAGAAGTGGAATGATTTGCCATCTGAAAAATCTGAAAAATTCAATAAAGAGAGTGTAAAACTTATAAAAATGCAAAATATTCGGGGTGCCGAGTCCCAATGATTGATTACAATATTATTCATGTTATTCAAAATTTGTGGACTAGTCAGTCATACAACTCCTACCTATATGCAACCAAGCAGTGGCGTGTGTACAACGGGTTGCTCGTTCGCCATGTATTGTCAAAGATATACACATTATGATCATGAATAGTACATTTGACGCAAAATTACCAAATACTTAAAGTAAATTTATAAATGTGAATTTTAATGTTTACTTATTCTCTTAAATTTAACTCTTATAGCCTTTAGAGAAATAAGGGGATTTTTATTTGATTATAAAATGACTTCTAATAAATTATTTAATGTAAGAAAACAAATCATTCCTTAAAATTCAGTTTTCAACATTGAATTCACACGCTGAATTGTGAAATATTGATTATTGAAATTATTTTATAAGCTGTAATTTATAGTTTAGAAATAGAATTTTCCAATTTAAAAACTCGATAGACATCGTAATACTAAGATAGTGAAAATGTATTTGTTTTTTATTTTCAGTTGCACTCGTTGAGATTGAGCATTTGTATTTTTATAAAGTAGTGAAGAGTAAAAAGTTATAAGTACTTATTACTATCTAAGTTTAAATTCTTTTGACAATAAAAAATTGTAATGATAATAGCATTGAAAACTCACTTTACAGGCAAAAAAGGTTGAAGATTTAATTGAATTGTTGAACTTGATGTAATTTGTAAAATTATTATTTTCAATTAACTTATCTTATGAATTTTTAAAATGTATATAAAAGGTACAGGCAACAACCTGAAAAATACTGCAAATTGCTGTGTAATTAGTTCAATGATGAAGCTTATATTAATTATATAAATTTCCAATATCACAATGAAAATATTCTTTCGAAAATAACCCTGCAATATTATTGCCAGATTTATGAATATTATTAAAATGATCCTACGGCTAGCAAACGGTGAAATTTAGTAAATAAAATAATTCTATCTACAATTACCTAATGACATAATGCACATTTATAAATAAAATACAATCAACTCTACGGATTTTAAACTACCATGTTATGGAAAAATAAAAATTTCTATCCAAAGCAAACAAAATAATATTGTCCACGTTCACGAAAAATAATCGAGTAACGTTTCTGTAAATGGAATTATTCTTCCCATAAAACCTTTTGATATTATTTATAAATAGTATCCAAATAACTAACTCGTGGATAAAAATCTTTAATCTCCAAAAGGAAATATCAAATACCAAATAATAAAATATCGCCCTCATTCAAGCAAGCATCCAATTATCAATTTCCTATCCAATTATTAAACAACTATCCAATCTCCATAGGGCTTCAAAATTTTTGCCTGCTGATGAATGCATTTGCCCGTACTATTTATGCACTTTTGGGCAAAAAAAAGCGCTCATGCCAACTTTTGCTATTTCAGCAGGTGCAGAGATTGCTGTGTCCAGCTTGACATAGCAACGTAATATTTATTACCTTTTTGCTCGAATAACTTAGCTTACACTCATAGGAGATTTGATCGTATAACCAAGAATTCGCCCGAGTTTGCGGACAGAATGGTATGACTCTTCCTACAACCCCGAGTGGATTTTTGACATTATTTCTGCAGCAATCTTGCAAGATTTTTTGACGTTATATCTTAAAAATCATTCGTTTCACGTACTCTATTAAACCGTTCACACTTGCATTTGATACAGCTATCGTTATTATTATTAAAAGCAAGCCGGTTGGGGTTTCCAGCAGAAATGAATCAAATGCATATCGGATAATATTTATCTGCTGAGTAACATCACTTCACTTATCCATATAACAAATGACAAAAATCTCCTTATTAGCAAAAAACCCGAATCACTCAGTATACGTAATCACTTTTTTAACATCTTAGATTTAAATAAATTAGATAATTCTTTAAGGAGACCATGCCAACAGATTGAAAAAAAAGATTCAAAGGGTCATCTATAAAAGATTTCAAAAAAATATCTTTGTTGGAGCATTTTACATATACTTAATTGGCTATATATTACATAAAAAAACCAACCTTTTTTTGTGAATTTTAAAAAACGAAGATTACCTTCATATTTTACTTCTCAGAATGAACTAGAACGCAATGATTTGGTTAAAAAATAGCAAAATGGTGGCGTTTTTTCAAAAATTAAAAATTCTCTCCCCGAAAATCGTTTATAACTTAACGAAAATGCCATGTCGATTATCCAATTCTAGTTCATTCTGTGCATCAACATGTGCAAATTATCATTCTAAAATTTCAGAACCATTAAATTGATACTTTTCTTTTAATCATACTCGCTGACTTGAAAAACATTGATTCGAAAAAATAACTGTAGCAGACTGCACGAGATAGCAAAGAATGAAGAAAATTTTTTTAATTTAAGGTCAATAAAATATATGTAAATATATCATTATGAGATATGTCTTTGTATTTCATTAAAAATTAACTTTTGAAAAAAAGTATTTGTTTTAGTTTGGACAAAAGATAAAAAAGAAGCCTAATCATGAAATTATACAGCAACATGTCTATAAAGCTGCTAATAAAATTCATCTAAATATTCTTAATTTATATAATTATAAATCAAATACTAATTACCAAACGTATATGCTATATGAACGTTTTGACTTCTTTGCATATTTTGAATTCTTTGAAATCTTTGCAAAAAAAGTTTATTAGGGCCAGATATGAAAAAAATCAATTTTTTCTAAACGCCAGTACTTGACTAGTTTTTAATTTGAACCTTTTGACATTCCTCGAGAAGTCAAATAGTACCAAGGTAATCTTAAAAATGTATGTAGAGAACTATTGTTACGTTTGTAAGTAACTTATCGTAAGGAGGCTCCTGCACCCTAAATTCCAGCAAAGAGACTTGACTTTTCTTAAAGATGAAATCACGAATCTCGTGGTATATTTTTTTGGTGGGTAACCAGACAAAGTTCGGAGATATTTTAATTCAAAGTTGGAACTTTTTTAGCTCTCGTAACGCCCTTTTGGCGGAGGGCGTCAATTTGATTTTCGAAGCATGATTTTTAATACAAAATAGAAATGTCCACATAAAAGACTATGATGGGTTCAAAAAGGAAGTTTTTATTTTTCGCACGGTACCTTCAAAAAAATCAAGATATTTCACGTTAAAGAGGAAAAAATGACTTTTTTCAACGTTTTTGTGAATTTCAGGCTGTGCACATAAACTTTACTAACTAGGAAGGCGCGGGAGCTTCCTAAGTAGTACTTATCGTTACGATTGTAAATAATGGCAACTTATGCCAATACTTTGAAATCATCCAAACACTCCAGACAATATCTATTTTTTAGATAATGAATAAACCAGCACAAAATTGTCCAAATCGTTAATAATTAAGTAAATTTACGTCATTAAATAAAAAATTAAATCAGAAAAGGTTCTTACATCAAATTTTCGATAATGTAATGTTTTTGAGATTAAACTTCCCCACTCGGCATAAATTTTTTGTATTATGAATAATATTGAACGAGTTTTGATTTTTTCTCTGTTGAGAGTCAAAGCGCCAATCAAATTTATCTGATAATAAGATAAAAAGTGTCCGAGCGCAAAGTATAAATATACAGTTTGATGTTAAAAATTTACACACAACGTGAAGGACCTGCGCTGTACGTTAAGAGTTTCTTGTTTTCATTATTTATCGTTATTCGAGTAATTATTTACATCACCCGGTTTTCAAGTTGTACTATACTACTTACTTTGTTCGTTAAAGCTCCGAAGTTACGTCAGCATATCCTCTTAATTACGCTTTTGGATATAGATAACTCACCTAGACGCTATTAGAAATTGTAGTCAAAGTCTTTTCGTTGCGGCAGTTAAGAGCGGTGCTGAACGCGAGTATATATACTTTGACTGTAAGTTGTATCGGCAGTTTGTGAAAGCCATCGTTGCTGTGTGGACACGCGCACCAGACACCGAAGTGTAAAAAAGCTCGGGACTCTCAGTTGAAAGGCGTCAAGCGTCGAACGACTACAAGTGCAATCCATAGCAAGGAACTATGGAATCGTATCAAACACACGATCACAGTTGACTATTGCTGCTACTAGCTGCGTTCGCCATTGTCATCGATTGACAATTATTTACGTCTTGTTTCGAGACATAAACAAGATTTGTGAAAGATTAAAGGATTTTGAATAAGAATTTTAAATTGACAAAAATGCTGTCTCGCTGGGCTGGTTGCTGTGAGTAAAATTTCGACATTTTTTTCGTTAAAAATCTTTAAATTATCAGTGTTCTCGCGATCGATCTTGCAGTAATGACTTCATCGATTGTATCTATTAACGGAATTTATCAAATCTAATCAAAACAAATCAAGTTGTATCTGTTAATTAAAAAAAAAAAAAAAAAAAAAAAACAAATCGCGAGGCCGAAAAAGATTTTAATCAAACGTATCCTCGTTGTTAATAATAGAATTCAAGTTTGACTTTATAATTTTTATGTCGAACGCCGACAGGTATCGCAGTGCAGCAGAGATGGGTTTTCGCCGTGATGGCCTTTTTGGCCTTGTTCAACGCTTACGCGATGCGCATGTGCCTGTCGATCACGATCACCGAGATGGCCCAACCGGTCAATTTCACCCAAGAGATGATCGACCTCGAGACCTGCCCGAATCTCGATAATCAGCTGGGAAACGGCACGAGCGTCGCCGTCACCGGAGGTGGCCTTTACCAATGGGATGAGCATCTTCAGGTATGTGTACATAAACACAACACACATGATGATGATAAATTAGCACGCGTACGCAGGCAATAAACCTCGTGTTTCCGAGGCAGAATATAAGAAAACATACAAACATACAGCATTGAAACTGCCGAGTTACGTAAAAGAGCTGTCTTGGCTTGTCTGCTCGATTGTTGAGGGAAAAAAAGAAGAATGATTAGACTCGTGCGCGCTATTGACTAGACACATGTGCTCTTGTATATGTTTTTATTATTTTCTAGAATTCGCTCATAAAGACAGGCGCGTCATAGATATCGTAATATTCATGCTGTACGCATAGATTGAGAATCGATTATGAACGCCGCGTCGATCTATTTATTAACGCGAGACGTTTCCTCGCTAATTTCGTGCGATTGCATTTTAGCTGGTCGATGCATCGCATCCATTACCAAGCAGTCGCCAAGCAATTGACACTTGAAAATGACAAGCAGCTCGGCAGACTAAATGCTTCGCAATAACGAACGTAAACAGCTGGGGAACTGTATTTATAACGTCGAGGCGCCACAAGAGAGTTCGCGCGCGCGCGCGTGCAAATTGAAATTATATACGTATCAGCAAAACGTTGTCGAGTCACATGTGATTTTACATTGTACTTTTTCTTGCTCGTGACAAAAAACTTTATTTTTATCGTGTCGTTACACGCACGATTAAGAGTTTTACGGAGTATACGAGTTTTATTAGAGATAATTTGTTGAACTTAGATACGGACTCGAAGCATAGTATTGAATAATTATTTTATAAATAGACGTACGTACGCGTATAAGATTTTTTTCTTTATTGAAATAACAATATAGGTCGATTCGCGCGCGTTATCATAGACGCGCGTCTATAATATCGATAGTCCTGCGTGACGATAAACAAATTATAAAAACTGGCCGACGAGGCACGTGCACGTGCTCGTTAATTCAAACGACATGTTCTACATCGGTCACGATTGCATCATGGCGCCACGCGTATACACGATACGTACAATCAATTAAAATAAATCAATTATTCGCAGGGCATCATTTTATCGTCGTTCTACTGGGGCTACGTCATCACCCACATTCCTGGCGGGCTTCTGTCGGAGAGATTCGGCGGCAAGCACACCCTCGGCTGCGGACTGCTGTTCACCGCCATCTTCACCATCATGGTGCCGCTATGCGTCCAGTGGGGCGAGTCGACGGCCCTCATAATCTTGCGAGTGCTCATGGGCCTCGCTTGCGGCGTCATCTTCCCGTCTCTGAACACGCTGACGGCTCACTGGGTGCCCCAGCAGGATCTCTCCCTCATCACCGCCCTCATCTTCATCGGCGTGGACCTCGGGGCGATCGGAGCCACGACCCTCTCCGGCATCATTCTCAAGCACTACAGCTGGCCCGTCGTGTTCTACTTCTTCGGTGGCGTGGGCCTCCTCTGGTACGTGTTCTGGCTCGTACTGTGCTACAACGACCCGGAGGAGCACCCGTTCATCTCGAAGCGCGAGACGGCCTACCTGAGGGAGGCCCTCAACGGCCACACCCACAAGAACACGCCCTCGGTGCCGTGGAGGCACATCTTGACCTCGCCGCCGTTCTGGGCTCTGCTGGCGGTGCAGGTCGGCCACGACTGGGGCCTGTACACGCTTCTCACCGACCTGCCCAAATACATGAAGAACGTCCTCAAGTTCAACGTCGAGACCAACGGCTACCTGTCGGCTCTGCCGAATCTCTGCTCGATCATCTACCTGCTGTTCATCTCCTGGGCGACGGACAAGTGCGTCAGCGCCAACTGGGTGTCCAAGACCAACGCCCGCAAAGTCAACACGTCCATCTCGACGCTTCTGCCGGCCGTCTTCATCATCGGCGCCTCGTACGCCGGCTGCGATCGGGTCTCCGTCGTCGTCATGTTCACCCTCGGCCTCACCTTCATGGCCAGCAGTCTGCCCGGTATCAAGTCAACTCGCTCGATCTCAGTCCGAATTACGCGGGTACGATCATGGCCCTGACCAACGGCGTGGCCTCGTTCACGGGCATACTCACGCCCTACCTCGTTGGCGTTCTGGCCCCGAATCAGACTCTGAGCGAGTGGAGGATAGTCTTCTGGATCGTCTTCTGCGTGTTCTTGTTCACCAACACGGTGTTCTTGCTGTGCGCGAGCGGCGATGTGCAGAAATGGAACGATCCGGCCTTCCTCAACAAGGAGCGCCAGGAGAAAGATAAAAATAAAGCCTGAATTTCGACATGATATTATTTAGTAATTTTTGTATGACTTTTTTTTTAAATATACGTATATTTGTATACAATTGCATATAAATACGACGAATGTTTTGTTTTGATTTTTTTACAACTTTTTATAAGCTTTAGTTTTCTACGTACTATCGATCATATTTTTCTATGGATTAAGTCGACGCCGACTGAGATATCGCTATAGTAAATAAATACTGAATATTTGAAAAACTCGCATGGAGAAATTTAAACAAAAACGTAACGTTGGCATTTATGAATGATACGAGTTGATCTCATTAAGTAATTAATACTCGTGCGATTACGAGAAAGATCTTTAAGTTTAATCAGTATCTGATATTTTACTCGCTTTTAAGATCGATATCGATCTTTTTTTGCCTATAATTTTTAATTGCAATATATGTGTGCGCCAATTCAATTTCGCAATGTTGTGCAGAAGAAAACAAAGCTCGTGAAAAAATATTTTAACTCAATTATTCTCATGTTGATTCATTAATTAGCAAATTCATTCAAATAAATAAAGGTTGATTAATTGAACAAATATTATTCTTTAATACTCTAGAATCCATTTTGCCTCAGGTATTTATTGCGCCTTGAAGTCAATTATTACCTCCAACTTATTTTTTTACTTCAATATAATCTTATTTATACATAATGATTAGAAAGTTAATAGAAAACTTTAATTACTACATGAATTTGTTTTTTGTCGCCTATAGGCCCCATATATTATCATCATAAAGATATCATACTCTTTCTTGTTGAACGAAAAAGACAGAGCTGGGTAGAAAGAGAAAGAGAGACGAAAAAAATTGCTAGCTACAATTTGTAATAAATATATATATCGTTGCGTTCATTGTGCGATAAATGTATTATAATATTAAACTTTTAGGTATCATTAGACTGTTGCAAATTCCACCTTGGCGTGGGGGAATATTATCTTTAAAAAAGGTCTAAAAGCGTATACAATTCGTCGAAATTCTCCAGTGAGTTATGTCAAGTACCTTTCAAGTACATCAAGTTGCTAAAATGGAAAAATAATTACACATTTTCACCGGTTACCGTTTAGTTTTCGTCAGTTTCCATATCTTTACCTTACTTTAATTGAGAAAAGAGCTAATTTTCGGATAAAGATCATCGGTAATAGAGATATAATGATTTTTTTCGACGAGATAGTCGAAATCGTAATTACTTTTTGGATCGTTGCTCCGCGCGCGCGTGCGCCTGTTGACACAACAGAAATGTGGAAATTGATATACATACAGACGGTACTCATACAGACAGAAATCGGCGTATATATAAGTGTGTCTATCGAAACGAGTGTTCATTTAGATACATGCCACTGATTTGATAAAGTGTATCGCGTAAAACGCAGAGGCCTCAATCCCCTACCCGCCGCGCGCTTATAGCACGGCGCGCTGTGAAACATTTCACTTCAGGCGCTCGATATACATAATTCAAAGGCGTTTAGAATCTGTCAAGCAACGGAGCTCTCGTCATCCAGCCGTGAGCAAAAGTGTAAATCGAGTATTAACAAGCAGAACTCGATATAAAAAAAAAACGGGGGGGTCAACAAGTGTGCGCGAGTGCCAATCTTCCGGAAACTTCTTAATTTTGTTGTTGTTGTACATCGGTAGCAGCGATCGACGATGTCATTTCTCGGCGCATGTTGTAAGCATCATTCCAAAATACTCGACTGCAAAAAATTGAATTTTCCACGAGTGTGGACTCTGATAAAAAAAATATTTTTTCTTGTCAAGGTGTTAACCTGCAGCAGCGATGGATCTTCGCCGTGATGTGCTTCTTCGCGCTGTTCAACGCTTACGCCATGCGAGCTGCCTCTCGATCGCCATCACGAAGATGGCCAAGCCGGTCGCGGAGGACTTTGGCAACGACGAGTCCTGTCCGGCGGACGACTTTGTGTTGGGCGTGGCTAACGCGACCAACGCCACGATCGACGGTGGCGTCGGCGGCCAAGACTACGATTGGGACGAGTACACTCAGGTAATTGACAATCTCGCGTACGTCGATGTCGCGTCGCGATCGCTCGAATGTTTACAAATACAAAAGAAACGTCTGTCAATTGTAACGTCGCCGTTATTTTAATCGTAACGACAATCCGCAGGGTCTCATCCTGTCGTCGTTCTTCTGGGGCTACATCTTCACGCATCTGCCGGGTGGCCTGATAGCCGACCGCTACGGCGGCAAGCACACCCTCGGGATCGGCATCCTGCTGACGGCGCTCTTCACCATCGCCACGCCGCTGACCGTGTACTACGGCGACTGGCTGGGCCTGATCATTCTGCGCGTGCTCATGGGCCTCGGCGAGGGCACCACCTATCCGGCCATCAACGTGCTGCTGGCCAAGTGGGCGCCGCCGGAGGAGCGCTCCAGAATCGCCTCGTTCGTCTACGCCGGGGCGTTGATCGGCACGATCTACGCCACCACCGTGTCCGGGGTGATTCTCCAGTACGCCGTGAACGGCTGGCCCATCGTCTTCTACGTGATGGGCGCCACGAGCATCGCCTGGTACGTCATCTGGTGCTTCGTCTGCTACAACAGCCCGACCGAGCATCCCTTCATCTCGGACATCGAGGTGAACTTCATCAAGGAGCGCATGGGCGACAGCGTCAGCGAGAAGAATCTGCGCGTGCCTTGGCGACACATACTCGGCTCGGGGCCGCTCTGGGCCGTCATCGTCGGCCTCGTCGGTTACAACTGGTCGATCCTCACCATCATCACGGATCTGCCCAAGTACATGAGCAGCGTCATGAAATTCTCCGTCCAGTACAACGGCTACCTCACGTCGCTCATCTATCTGTGCATGTGGCTGGGCGGCATGGTCAGCTCGTGGATAGCCGATTACCTTATAGGCAGAAAAATCATGGGCACGACCCAGGTGCGCAAGTACGGCTCCGTGCTGGCTCTCACGGGCTCGTCGTGCCTCATCATCGCCGCCTCGTACGCCGGCTGCGACAAGACCCTCGTCGTGACCATGTTCGTCCTGGCCATGACCATCATGGGTAGCGCCTTCCCCACCGTCATGGTCAACGCCCTCGATCTCAGTCCCAATTACGCTGGTACTCTCATGGCCCTGACCAATGGACTGTCGGCCCTCACCGGCATCGCTGGCCCCTACATCATCGGAGTCTTGGCGCCGCACCAGACGCTCGGCGAGTGGCGTTTCGTCTTCTGGATATTGTTCGGCGTTTCCGTCGTTAGCAACGTCATTTTCTTGGCTTTCGGCGACGGTGAGGTTCAGTACTGGAACGATCCTGATTTTAAAGTGAAAAATGCCGAGACCAAAAGTAACGACCGACGGACTGAGGAAAAAGTGCGTGTTTAGACGTAGATTAACAGACGCGATTAGGGTGTAGTGTATCAGATAACACAAAATTCCAAGACAGAATCTTTCTAGTTTTAGCGAGTAATTAACCATTACCTTAAGTTCTTTGTTATAATGATGAGTGATGATGTTAAAAGTGCGTAGAAAACTTATTCGGTGTACGACACATGATTGAGCAATATATTGTTTCGTTAAAAGAAAAATAATCAACTTTAAAAAAAATCAAAAGAAAAAAGCTAATACGATCGTGTGCTTTATCTTGTAAAGTAGTTGACAAATAATTTTTATACCTATTATACAAGTACAATAGCGATAAGGAGCTTGAAAGCGACTTGAATAGTTTTATACCTCCTGTAAGAATAAAAATATCATGAACATCTTGTAAAACGTCTTTCTTTGACGTCAATATATATTATACGAGTACTGCAGTTGCTCGACGTTTTGTAATTTTTTACTAATACGATACATGTAACTTTTTTTTTTTAATATAAATTATTCAGATTTGTATCGAAATAATTAAAATTTCGATCACTCAACGATTACACGGCTCTTGAATTATTCACGCTCGTATATTCCTTTGTCTCGTTCTTTTTACTTGCGTGTATTTTTATTCATGTCGGACTCGGCGCACAGTGCGCGCGGTCGATTTGAAACGTAAAAGAAGACAAGAGTTTCATTAGTTTAGGATGTATTGAACCTCTTCGATGTTCATCTTTTTTCCCACTGCGACATTTACTGATTGGACAGAGGTTATTAAGTAAAGTGATTTTGATTTGCTAAATTGAAAGGTTGATTGGCGATGATCGACGCGCACGCGTATAAATATATCGAGCAATCGGCCGTAGTTACCGCCGCGTAGACGATTTTTCGGAATGTTTAATAGCCCACGCGCGTTTCTGGAAATTAATTCGTCGGCTTGATATTTATTTACCAATTTCTGTTTGAAAAACAAAAAAAAATTGTCAATGACGCAGAGGCACGCGCAATGAGTTGTCAAAATTCACCCAAAGTCACACAATTAGTTTAATACACCTATTATGTTTTATAAATGATCCGTTGTAAATAACTTTGCCAATAAACCATCGCTATTATCTTTATAACACATGTCTATCCTCCTCCTTTATATTCTTTAATACATTAGCATACTTTGAAGTGATCATGCTCTCGGCTCGTGCGCGCAATAGTGAACATTTGCCATGCTTAATTCTACTTTTTTTATTTTTTATATACGTGTTTGACTACATACTTGTTGAATTGATTTCATAAGATAATGAAAATAACAACTAATGCTTCAAAATACAGACTCGTGTATTTGTTTGATTTTTTTCTTTATTAGCGAAAAAGACGTATGTCTATTTGATGTAATTTTTTTGAATAAACAGTGAAGAAAGCTCATTATTTACGTGTCATCGAATCGATCAAACTTTTTAGCCTGCCGTTATAATCAATTTTTTTTTCTTCTTTACTAGCAGACGATATATGGGATTACATAACAATTGAATGAAATTCATGATCTTTGTTCTGCGAAGGCAAATGCAGCCGAACGATAAATAACATTCGATAAATTGAAAATCAGATAGGCCAAAAATGCTATGGCCTCATATCAGTTATCTCAAACGGTCACACAATTCTCAGCAGAAGTCAATAAAGAGAATGAGCAAAAAAAATTCGGCCAATTTTATTTATTTTTTTATCAGTATATAATAAAAGACTCTAGACTGCAGACGTACAGAAGCAGTGAACAGAAGTAGTAGCTAGTCTCATGGTAGTTGTATAGTGAAGTAGGAACAAGGAAGGAGAGAGAGAAAGAAAAAGAGAGAGAGAGAGAGAGAGACAGCTAATTATTGATAGTTGCTCCGTTCATTAAAAGATCCAATAGTATTTCAGCTTTATATCAATTGACTCGGTAGTAGGGGAATAAATGAGCAGCGATCACAATATAGCACGGTGTATTTCTTTTCTATACTTGTTTAATATCACTGTTTAATTTTTCTCCTCCCTTTGGCCCGAGAGGAGTTTTCATCTGTGTTGATCGTCTATATCCATGAAAGGTGACATCGCTAGTTTGCCATTCGTTAGCCGGACGCTGCTCGGATTAGTTGGCGACTTGATCCCTGTGCTGCGCCGCGGAAGAGTGACACAAAATTTAACTTTCAATTTTTTTCAAAATTCCTTCGTCAAATGGAGGATTAAAAAGTTTGCGAATGTGCTGGTTTATTTTAAATTGCTCGAAAGAAAAATATTTCTGGATTGATTTGATGAAGATGATAAAATTGGATTTATCAGCGCCGAGAGTCAAAAATAATTCAAATTGAAAAGTATTGACATTATTTATTACGTAAATCGCCAATTGTAATAAAAAAATTTGTCAACAATGAAGAGCGACGGGGCTATAAACTTGTGGAAAGCGTGCTGTAAGTAATTTTCATCATGCATTTTTCATTTATTAGAACAAATTAATTTATCGGCGTATTACCTGATGAGATCAACCGAAACGACATCACAACGTTGTATTCAATATACGTATTTACACGAAAATCGCTTGAAATCAATTTCAAATAAGCTTCTACAAAACCATACTAAATGTAAACAATTTTAAATAATATTTCTAAAATGATTTTATCGGTTGAGCTAAGGAAGCTAGAATTAAACTTGAAGCAATATTTTATAGTTTTAGCAATTGAATGAGTTTCGACGAAATAATTAAATTTTACAATCTGTAATTGCTATTTCAATAAGTTAATAATAGTTTAAGCAAGTCAATAACTAATTAAAAAATTTCAATTTAAATAAAGCAGAAAAAAATTTTAATTTTCAAAAAATGTCAGTGATAAAACTATTGATTCGTAAGTGTAAAATTAACGCATGATGATACTTTTAACGCAGGTATCCATATCCCGCAGCGATGGATTTTTGCGCTAATGGGATTCTTAGGACTGTTCAACGCCTACGCCATGCGGGCTTGTCTGTCCATAACCATAACGCAGATGGTAGTGCCGACCACTCACGAATTCATTTCCGAGGACGAGACGTGTCGATTCAATGACACGATCTCTACAAACACAACTGTCTACCCTGACGTAACGAGTAAAGGGATTTACAACTGGGACGAAGCTCTCCAGGTAATTGTTCATTATCTAATTTATTTTTTTTACGACTTAGCTAATCGTTTGAAAAATTCTAAAAATTGAGATATAATTCGGTAATGTTGTGATACAAAGAACGATTATCTAATAACACTATGTATACAAAAAAAAATCACGAGTCGTGACTCAATAGATTATAAACTTTATCACGTTATCAGGGCATCATTTTATCATCGTTCTACTGGGGCTACGTAATCACTCACATACCTGGGGGTATGATGGCCGAGAAATTCGGTGGCAAGTACACCCTCGGCATCGGAATTCTTCTCACGGCCGTCTTCACGCTGCTGACACCGAACGCCGTCACCTGGGGTGGGCACGTGGCCCTCATCATCATTCGCATACTCATGGGCCTAGGCGAGGGCACGACCTATCCCGCGGTCAACGTCATGCTGGCCCAGTGGACGCCGCCCGAGGAGAGATCGAAGACGGGCTCGTTCGTGTTCGCCGGCGCACCCCTCGGCACCGTCTACGCCACCACCGTTTCGGGCCTGATTCTGCGCTACTCCAGCGCTGGCTGGCCGGCCGTGTTCTACTTCTTCGGCAGCATGAACGTGCTGTGGTTCGTCGTCTGGGTGTTCGTCTGCTACAACAATCCCCAGGAGCATCCCTTCATCTCGGAAAAGGAGATGAAGTTTTTGGAGGAAAAATTGAGCGATCACACGCACAAGAAGCCACCGCCGGTGCCGTGGCGTCACATACTCAAGTCGAAGCCCCTCTGGGCGCTCATCATCGCTCTCATCGGCCACAATTGGGCCTTCCTAACGATCGTCAGTGATCTGCCGAAATACATGGACAGCGTGCTCAAGTACTCGATTCAGAACAACGGCTATCTGTCCTCGCTGGCCTATCTGTTTATGTGGATCGGTAGCCTCATCACGTCGTTCATCGCCGACTGGTCGATCGCCGCCAATTACCTGACCATAACTCAGGTGCGAAAAATCGGCTCGACCATCGCCCTGATCGGGCCGGGGCTGTGCATCGTCGGCGCCTCGTACGCCGGCTGCGATCGAGTCTTCGTCATGGTGCTGTTCACCCTTGGCATGGCTCTGATGGGCACGGCTCTGCCCGGCATCATGGTCAACGTGCTGGATCTCAGTCCGAATTACGCGGGTACTCTGATGGCCCTGACCAATGGAATCTCAGCTCTGACGGGCGTCGTCGCTCCCTGCATCGTCGGCGCGCTCACGCCCCATCAGACCCTCAGCGAGTGGCGACTCGTTTTTTGGATCGTCTTCGCCGTCTCCATTCTGACCAACTTGATCTTCTTGTATTATGGCAGCGGCAAGGTCGAATACTGGAACGATCCCGAGTTCGTGGAGAACGATCGTAAAGAAAACAAAAAAACTGTCAAAGATGTTGAATCGAAATGACTGTAGAACGATCAATCACAGACTAACGAGAAAATGTATTTTTCGTAATATTTTAGTAAATTCATATTTATTTGTAATGTTCTATGAAATTTGACGATACTTATGCGTTTAGAAGAACCATACAAAGCTGTGATGGACGACGGTATTTTAGACGATCAATTTACTTGTGACTAGTATAAATTGTGCAAAAACTATTTTTATACCTGTTTGTTGATTTTATACATGATTGTTTATGAAAATATTTTAAATTAGTGCCGAGCGCTGTGCACACATGAGATAATTGTTAATTAATTTATATATTATAACATAATGCAACGAATCTATTAAGAGTTTTTCTCTGAGTTATCATGTAAAAAATTAAACAACATCCTGTTCTGTATCAGAAACGATTCATTCGTCCTGACACCTGGAATAATTGAGTGCTAATTTTTTTTAATTAAGCAACAATATGCAAATATAAATATTGATAACAATGGTTTTCGTCTCGTTGATATTTATTGCATCATTTAGCAATCTAATGATTGCATCAGATATACAATTGTTGAAATGGAAATTCCCTGTGATGTTCAAGTTTGTAGTATCGCAAACATGTTGTTCCTCTTCATAGTTTCCATTAGCAAAAGATATATTGCGGAGAAAACAATATTGCAGATGTTATGCATTTTAGCATCAAACTATCATAATAAATATCTTTTGATCGTGAATTTTCACAAAAAAGTCAATACCTACCTTTGCTGTTATAACTTACAGTCACGAATTAAAATGTTGTAAGCCCATTCCATGTTTTTGCCTAGCACATTTTACTGATTTCAATAAATTACAGTGAATACAAAAAATTACGATAAAACTTTAGACCAACATTAGATGTAAAACTGGAACAAGTGGTTTCTCTTCAAATTTAAATATCAAACGTTATCGAGATGAATTACAGCTGTATGAGTGGTGTTGCGGGGGACATCACGAGATACAAGAAGCATCCATCGTGTGCGTCACAATAAATCTTAAAAGCGGATTTCGTAATGATAAACTTGAAAATTACAGCGAGTAAAAGTGTGATGTCACGAGAAGATTGGCATCTAATTACGATAAAATATATGATTGACTAAAACGTATTTTATAAAAAAAATGTATTTTAGTTTGTCAGTTAATTTTTTAGACGTATAGAGATTAATTGAAAACTCAAAGTAATATTTTTTGATGTATGGAAGTTTATTATTTATTAATAAAATTGTTAATAAAAAATTAAAAAATGTTTAAAGATTGTTTTAATTACCGTAAAGAACTTTCTAAACTTTTTGAATTATGACCGTATCAAATAGTAAATCGGTAACTACGAGAAGTAAATTGACTTCATGTTAATGTGACGACATAGATTCGTTTTTGGCCAATCGAGTTCTGAAAATGTATAATTGCATAATTTTGTTTTAATTCGAATTTTAAAAAACTTAGTGAACCAGTATCGTTGCCGTGAACAACTTTGCCAAATTTTAGTCAATTTCATCAGCTGGTTTTCTTACTGTAAGTAGGGTCGAACTTTTTGGTTTTTATTCTCCAGTTAATGTCGAATTGAATTTTTGACTGATTTTGAATACAATAGCGCCCAATTGAAAATTAAGTGAAAACATTTTAATGAAATGAATAAAATTACAATTCAATACTTATGAGTTGAAGCCACTCTATTTATCGATAATAATTTACTTTAATGTCGAGGCAAATAACCTCACGCTGCTACTAAAATATTACGTTATTAAGCGAAAATTTCCTAGCATATTATGCACTTTTCCAGCTTCCTAGCAAACAAAATTTAATGCAGAATAGAACGTTAGATTCGTTCTCTCTTATCTTATCTTCTAATTGTACATATCGTAACATTGACATTGTAATTTTCTTCATTCAAACGTGCGTAAGAAAAGGATTGAGCTAGGTATAAGTCTTATTGAAGATTCGACACCATAAGCAAAAAGATGTTATCAACGTGGAGAAACTGTTGTAAGTATAAGTAACTTCTCGATTCGCTTGACGCTCAATACATGCATTTGAAATTAATTTTTTTTTTATTTTTCAGGTTTTAACGTGCCACAAAGATGGCTATTCGTCTACATGTCTTTCATAGCCGTGATGATTGGCAATTCCATCAGAGTTATATTGTCGATTACAATCACCAGTATGGTTTACCCCTTGCACGAGGTTCATACTTACATCGATAACACTTGTCAAGGGCCTCATCAAACTGTTGTGAAAAATATAACATCGTCAGTGGATACAATATATAATTGGGATGAATACACTCAAGTAAGTGCATTATATTAAATATTAGTTCGTTAATTTTAGAATAAATTTTACGTGGCATAAATTTTAAGGGTATTATCCTATCGTCGTATTTTTGGGGCTATGCAGCCACACAAATTCCTTTCGGAAGACTCGCTGAACGACTTGGTGGAAAATACATATTTGGCATGAGCATCTTCGTCCCGTCGATCTTGACGTTCCTGATGCCAATCAGCATCGAGTGGGGCGAATCCACGGCTTTGATCGTGCTCCGCATGCTCATGGGTGTGGCGAGCGGTGCCATGTTCCCGGCCTGCAGCACGCTAATATCGTACTGGTCGGCACCCGAGGAGCGCACCAAGATGTGCACCATAATTTTCGCTGGTGCCATAGCCGGCACGATTCTCGGCACGACGATGCCGGCCGTGATAATACGCTACTCCGGCTACGGCTGGCCGGCTGTCTTCTACTGGTTCGGAATTATCGGCATGGCTTGGTTTCCGTTCTGGATCTTTTTCTGCTACAACGGTCCCGAGGAGCATCCTTTCATTATGCCTCAGGAGTTGGATTATTTGCGAGAGAGTCTGAAGCAGCAAAAATCAAAAAAATCATCACCTGCTCCTTGGGCGAGTATATTAAAATCGAAGGAAGTGTGGGCGTTCGTTGTCGCGTTGTGCGGGTGTGATTGGGCATACTTCACTGTGGCCACCGATTTACCAAAGTACATGAGCAGTGTCGTCAAGTTCAGCATCGAGGATAACGGCTACCTGTCCTCCTTGCCATACTTGAGCATGTGGATCGGATCGTTCTTCTGCTCTTGGCTGCTTGATAAAATCGTGGAAAAGCAGTGCGTGTCGCTGACCAATGCTCGCAAAGTCTTCGCTGCGATATCGCTCATGGGGCCGGGAGTATTCTTAGTCGCCGCCTCGTACGCCGAGTGCAATCGGATGCTCGTGGTCGTCATGTTCGTTCTCGGATTGACGTTTATGAGCGCGGCTTATCCCAGCATCATGGTGAATAATTTAGATCTGAGCCCAAATTTCGCCGGCACCTTGATGGCTTTGGCCAATGGAATCGCTGCTCTGGGTGGTATACTCACGCCATACGTAGTGGGTATTTTGACGCCGCATCAAACCATCGGGGAGTGGCGATTTGTATTCTGGATTGTTTTCGGCGTCGCCACCTGTGCGACTGTTTACGTTTTGATTTTTACCAGTACGGAAGTGCAACCTTGGAATGAACCACAAACGATTGACAATGATCTTGAGAAAAATGTGTCAGAAAAAAAATACGAGTGTGTCAAGAAAATTGATGAAAAGATTACACGATAAATAACTCTTTTCTTTGAACAAATGATGACTTTTTAAAGAGTGACTGATGAAAACATGTAAGCAATGTGAGATTTGTGAATAGAAACACTTTTAATTAATTTTAGTTCCTAGTCAATGTCCAAGTATACTGATTAATCATTTGAAAATTTTTATCATAAAATTTCATTATTTGTCAAAAAATAATTTTATTTTTTAAGGAAATACAACAAAAAAAACTTATTATAAATTTGTAAAGCTTTGAATGAAACAATAGCCTTTCATGAAACTATAAATTAATTAATTATAGGTATTTATAAGAATAACTAAAATAGATACTTAATTATTCAATAAATGAAGATTTATTGTTTTTACGAGAGATAAAGTATAAATTATTTACTTACCCCATTACGAAATATACGAGATCGTTTACATTCACCTACTGACTTTGACCGAGCTTTGGGCTTGGCTATTTTTAAAATAAGCGGTCATACAGACTCACAGTTATAGTTCAGCCGCTCAGCTATGTCAGCCAAAAGTTTGTTTAGAAAAAGTAATTACTAAAAAGTATAATAATTTAAAGTGTTTTTTGAATTAATGAAATTATTATCTCACTTTCAAGAGCTTGTACTACTTAAGTTTGTTAAAAATAACAAATATTTTTTTTTAATTTCATCATTATCAAATTTCAAATTAATTAATTAGTGCACATATAGTAACTCTTCAAATTGTGTGTCAATTATATGTAACATTATATTGCATTGTCTAACAAGGTAATTTTTTGTCTATAATTTGAATATCAATCTAGATGATTCAGGTATAACTCTATCTATTTTTTACCAAATTTTTAATTTCTTTGATAAAAATTCTTCATACATTAATCATTTGTTGGTTAATTCATGAAGTTTGAAGGAACGATTATAATACCTAGGAATAGATAGCAACATTTCTTTCTTGACCGATAGTCACGATATCGTATTGGTAATTTTTACTCTAATTAATTGTTAATATAATTTGGAAGTTGAATTAACAACATATTGCACAATTTATAGTATGATAATTATGTAATTCGTCCATATTTTCTGAGAGTAATGAACTGTTATAATTAAATTTATTCATCGCAAATGATTTATAGTTAAGACATAATTCACTAAAATCTGCAAATTAATCGTCACTTTCCTAAGACTATGATTGACATTTATGTTTTGCAAATTTAACTAGTATCGTGAAAATGAGTTATATCATTAAATATTTGCTAATGCTTTCTTTGCACAGAATTAGCGAGAAATGCTTGAAAGTAACTACTTGATAGAGTAACGATCATTCCTAATTTCAAACTAGACAAATTCTCTGCGTTGAGACAGTAAAATCGTATTATTTATTTTTCATGATTCTTGCAAAAAAAATTTGTATAAAATTTCAATTGATTAATATTATGTAATAGTTTTGAAAAATATTGTGACTAAAGTCTTTGGTCACGGAAACAAATCGAGAAATAAACAATTGATCTTTGTTTTGATAATAAATTTATTGTCTTGACCAATCTAAAATTGTGAAAATTAAGAATATTCCTTTTGAATATTTATTTTTATGTAAAGCAGTTTATATTCTGCCATTTGTTGTGCCGCGTGTGTATGAGAAGATCAGTAGAATCTGCCAAGTTCAATAATCTCATAAGAATTTTAAGTGTATCTTAGATTATTTTGATTGTTTTTTAAATGAATGAAAAGGTGGATTCCATATCGCCAAAAATGAAGCTTTTCTGTTAAATTTTTTATACGTACCGAACCAATAAAAAGTGATTGAAAAACAAAATTATTGTGCTACAAAAGAAAAAGTATACCTCAAGAATGTCTTCGAATGACAATGTTTCGAGTAAGTATACAGAGACGTTCATCAAGTGCAATTATTCCGTCAATTCTTTTTTTAATAATTTGTTCAAAGGTTTTAAAGTTTCTCAAAAATGGGTTTTTGCTATACTGTCTTTCATGGGTATTTTCATCAGTAGTGCATTGCGCGCTGTTCTCCCGATTGCCATTACTGAGATGATAAAGCATCCCGAAGAATCTAATTTTACTAGTTCAGAAATAATTAATACCAGTGAGATTCAAGTAGAAAAAGATGAAGTTTACGATTGGGACGAATACACTCAGGTTTGAAGTTAAAAAAATTACATTTGACTCGTAAAAAATGGACTTTCAATTTTATGTGCAGGGTCTAGTGTTGTCCTCATTTTATTGGGGATACGCTACAATTCAATTTATCTTCGGCTCCCTATCGGAGCGCTTCGGTGGCAAATACATGTTTGGCCAAAGTATATTGATTCCAGCAATATTAACGTATTTCACACCGATAATCATTCAGAGTGGTGGATCAATGGCACTGGTTATTTCACGGGCTCTGATGGGCATGTCGAATTGCGGAACTTATCCAGCCATCAGCACAATGATTACCGAATGGACGATTCCGTCGGAGCGATCGAAATTCGCAACAGCCATTTACGCCGCATTCATACCAGGAATGATTTTTAGCACGGCGGCTCGGCATTGATAATCGAGCATTCGGACTCGGTTGGCCTGGAGCTTTCGAAATCTTTGGAGTTTTCGGGATCGTTTGGTTTGTGGCGTGGGTATTTTTATGCTACAACAACGTCGAGAGTCATCCGTTCATATCGCAACAAGAGAAAAAATATTTTCAAGAGAATTTACAATCGCAAAAGCAATCGAAATTACCACCAGCTCCTTACAAGCACATCATGTTATCAAAAGAGTTTTGGGCTTTTGCCATTGGCCTCATTGGACATTCTTGGTTATTCTATTTAATATCGAGCGATTTACCAAAGTACATGAGCAGCGTCGTTGGATATTCTGTCGAAGACAATGGTTACCTCATTTCCATAGCCTATCTCTTTATGTGGCTAAATACTATTTTTAGCTCTTGGATCAGCGACGTATTGCTCGCAAAAAATGTAATGTCTGTGACTGCTCTCAGAAAAGTCATTGGCACTGTGGCTTTGACGGGGCCGGCGTTTTGTATCATCGGAGCTTCTATATCGAAACAAATCGAGTTCTCGTAGTGGCCTTATTTGTCATGGGAATGTTGCTCATGGGAAGTACGTATTCAAGTATTCTCGTGAATGGATTAGATCTGAGCCCGAATTACGCGGGCACCGTGATGGCTATCGGAAATGGTTTGAGTGCCATTTGTGGGATACTTACTCCGTATTTTGTTGGAGTCTTAACTCCTAATCAAACTGCTGGTGAATGGAGACTGGTCTTTTGGCTGGGATTTGTTATAACTATCATTTCCAATTTGATTTATGTGCTCTATGTAAGTGGAAAAGTTCAAAAGTGGGACAATTATAATTGTGATAAAAAAAATTTAAATACCATTGAAAATTAAATTTAGTTCTACGTTAAATAAAAATTCAAACCGAATTAATTGTTATTTATACAAAAAAATTTTAAAAATATAAGAATTTTAAAAATATATCAATTATGTTTAAAATTTATTTGATAAAAATACGAATGTATAATTAAAAATGAATTTTAGAGATATTTTAATAAATATTTTTTATTCAATTATAGTATTCAAAAATTATATTTGGCATTAAAAATATGTCTCCAAAAAATTTGCTGAACATTTTTTTGCGCGCGCAATTTCAAATAATAGTTACTAGATGCAACTTAAAAAAATAAAAATTATTCTAGGGTTTTTTTTTCATCTAAACAAAAAAAATTACTAGATTTAAAATCTATCAAAAAGCGAAAGCATGGGTGATGGATACGGCGTGCTCTCTCGTGTTACGTTTTTCTCATTCACGTTTCTGAGCCTGGTCGATGTGTTTCGAGCATGCTGCGCGACATCTGTTCAACACAAAAGAAATTCTTTTACAAACGTGCGAGTTTCGAGTGTTGCGAGGTTCTCAAAATTTTCCATTCGAACGAGAGCCTACTGCTAATTCAGTAGCGATGAAGGGTAACTAAAAAAACAATTTTATCAATTAATATGCTCAAATAATCTCGTGTCAATGTCTGAGAAATTTTTTCGATGAAAATTGTGAAAAATACAGTAAAAACATAGTGAAATTACGAGTGTGATTGTGGCTTCAATGAATCCGAAACAATTTGTGGAATGTCGTGCTAAAATAATATTTATTAGACTATACGAGAGCTTCATTTTAATTTAAATTTTCAAACATTTTTTTGTCTCTGAGACTACGATTTAATTCAATTTTTTTCAAAATTAAAAAAAAATGTTTTATACTTTAAAGTTTTAAATAGTTACATCAAGCACGTCGTTACCTCGAGTACATTCATTCACTTTCACAAAAGGGCTTAAGAGGTAATTCCAACCCTCCGTCTTCTATACAAAGCTTCCATTAGTTATTATACGACTTCATATTATAAACATGTATTATGATATCGTTAAAGAGAGAAATGTGAGACTGTAACGAGACACATGATAAACGATTTATGTAAGTGATTTATTTCTTTACCGAGTAATGTTTTGTAGACCATGAATCTTTAAGCAAAAAAAATTTTTTCATTGAAGTCAATGTTCAGTCGAGACAATATGTCAATAAGAAATGTTTGTAAAAATTCCTGAAAAAAATGCTTTATGATAACTATATAAATAAGAGATCAAAATCTAGTAATTTATTTTCGTGTAAGGTAAAAAAACGTTTACGTTTATTTTTATTTCCTATAAAAATCAAAAAGATTTTACATGTACTTTTTTCAAATTCGGATAAGCCAAAATGTTTAATATCGTGTAGAGATTGAATCTTTACAAACACTCGAGCTCACGACCATAGCATCAACTCATTATAATCGGATCGTATCTACATACATCCACGCATTGTATAGCGTCAGTCATTACGTCCATGCCAGATGACAAAAAAATGCAGAAAATCATTACAAAAAGAGCGACGTTCGCTTGAAATTCGTAAAATCCTTATCATTTTCCTCTTGAGCTTATCTCGATTGTATAGATTAATAATGTGCGATTTTACAAGATTTTGTAGACATCGACGATGTAGTTTCAGTTGCACGCACGCCGCGACGGGTTACACAAACTTCAACAATAATCTACATATTATAATGCATCGATCGTCGTGGACAGATCTTCGCCGTGAGTTTTTTTGCGCCGACTAAAAAGAATTGCGTTCATCCGCGCAACGCACGCGTGACATTTCAATTTCACAATTTTGCTGAAATTAAAAGGCATCGACGATACACATAGCAGACAATTAAAAGCCGCGATCTATATTTGTGCGTGTTTAACTATAACGAGAAAAGTTTGCCGATGTACACAAACACGTGCGCGCAAGCCTAGGCCATCGTTTCGTTACATAATGGCCATTTTAATTGATACATAATTCGTGATAAATTTTAAACGAAGCGAAATTCGATTCTGATTATACAATTGTCAAACAAGAGTGTTTTTTTTTTTTTACTTTAGTTATATAGACACAGGTCGCGTGCGCACGTGACACGCTCGACGAGCAGCACAAACGTCGATTATGATAGCAACAAAATACTACAATACGATTGAAATAAGGTAACAACTGTATTTTTGTGTGTTGCAATGTCAGTCTCAGATCTGAGGATAACGCAGCGATGGGTGTTCGCGATCCTGTCGTTCATCGGTATATGCCTGGGCTACTCGCTCCGAGCCATACTATCCATCACCATCACCCGAATGGTACCGGAGCGCAACAAAGTCGTGACGAGAGCAGCTGCCGTGTCGAATTACACGTGGATCGATGCAACGACCGAGACAATGGGCAGCGGTAACGTCACGATGGAGAGCGCCTCGATCGATCTCTGCAACGGCGCCACATACGATTGGGACGAATTCATGCAGGTTCGTGAAAATCCGACTCGCAACAGCTACTGCACACGATAAATTATAGCAGCGAGTATCGGCGTTTTATAGCTTTTTACGTGAAAGCGATCGTTAAAATACGCATACGTCAGGTGCCGATTAATAGACATGGATGGCGAATATTTTTCCATTACAGGGCATAATCTTATCTTCGTTCTACTGGGGCTACGTGTCGACGCAGTTCATTTACGGCATACTGGCCGAGCGGCTGGGCGGGAAAATTTTCCTCGGACTGGGCGTGCTGGTGCCGTCGCTGCTGACGATCCTGACGCCGACGGCGGTGGCGTACGGCGGCGCCAAGGCCCTGATCGCCGTGCGCGTCCTCATGGGCATGTCGAACAGCGCCATGTACCCGTCGGTGAGCGCGATGATACCCGCCTGGACGACCAAGGCCGATCGGACGCGCTTCGCCGGCTTCATATTCGCCGCGCTGATCCCCGGCCTGATCGTGGGCACCGTGTTCCCGCCGCTGATCATCGAGCACCTCGGCCGGGGCTGGCCCTGGGTCTTCTACATCTTCGGCGCGGCCGGGGCCGTCTGGTTCCCCGTCTGGCTGATATTCTGCTACGACAAGCCGAGCGAGCATCCGTTCATCAGCGAGTCCGAGAGGCTGTATCTGCGCCAGGACTACCTCGACGCCGACGGCAGCGAAAAGTCGTCGCCCGAGACGCGCGAGAAGATGCCGACGGCGCCCTTCCGCTACTTCCTCCTGTCCAAGGAGTTCTGGGCGTTCGTGATCAGCTACGCGGGCCACAGCTGGGTCTTCTTCACGATGGTGAGCGGCCTGCCCAAGTACATGAACGACGTGGTGGCGGTGAGCATCGAGAGCAACGGCTACTGGACGGCCGTCTCCTACCTCTGCATGTGGCTCTGCACCCTGGCGAGCTCCTGGATCAACGACCAGCTGGTGGGCCGCGGCATCATGACGCGCACCAACAGCATCCGCGCGCTCGGCTTCGTCTCGCTGACGGTGCCCTCGTTCTGTATACTGGGCGCCTCCTGGGCCGGCGACAACACCGGTCTCATCGTCGGCCTCTTCGTCCTCGGCATCACCATGATGGGCACGGCCTATCCGACCATCATGATCAACATCATGGACCTGAGCCCGAATTACGCGGGCTCGCTCATGGCCATCGGCAACGGACTGGTCGGCCTCACGGGCGTCTTCACGCCCTACGTTTTCGGCCTCCTGACGACCCATCGCACGGCCGCCGAGTGGAGGCTCGTCTTCTGGATCTGCCTGGCCGTCGCGACTCTCAGCAACGTCTACTTTCTCATATTCATCAGCGGCGAGGTGCAGAAGTGGAACGATCCCGATTACCTCCGAAGGAAGAAGAACGAGAGAAACAAGCAACGGATCGATTCTTCTTTCTACAAAACCATTCGTTCTAGTATTAACTTTTTAACTTGTAACAAGCATCATTAGTTATTTCATCATTTTCATTCCCGAAATATCCTCCTCATCTCGTCTTAAGTATAAGTATTATAATCTTATTGTTAATTTAATTGTAGCGATCGACCAACTTATTTCATCAGCAAACTCAATATACTAGAATATTTTCATAAACATTTTTTTTCTGTCAAAATAAGTATTCATGAAAAGTAGGCTTGAAATTTGTAATTAAAGATTTTATTTATCTATTCAAAAGCAATTGAGCGGCTGCCGCGTACTTTTTCGAACGAGGTCAGTAACCAAATAAGAACGTAAAAAAAGTCGGCTGATTTTGCTCATTGCTGCTGATTGCTCGTCAGCTGCTCGGTGCTCCTACATTTATGTTTATTTCGCATTATATTGGCCATACTGCCACTGTCGTCTGCTCCGTCAACACATGGCTTTGTTTAGAATTTTTTTTTCAGTTGCAACAGCGCTGATGTCGGAAATAGTATCGATATCGAGTGTTATCACGCATAACTATTTTATTTTTGATGCAAGTGTCAATGATACTTGGTATAAAAAGTGCTTCGTTGTTTACTAATGCATTCAAATTGCCACTTACAATGTCTCAAAAAAAAAGTGATATCAAGGACGAATCTTGCGGAAAGATTGAGAATTTTATTCACTGCGAAAAGGATGAACTAGACTTGGGTATTACTTTGAAGGGAGGACAAAGTTTTAGGTATAATATTGCTGACAAACCTTATTTTCAACCGCGTTTAATGCACTAATCAAAATTACTCCACTTCTTAGATGGGTTGAATGTAACGATGGTTATCGAGGCGTTTTTCACAATACAGTTTGGACGTTAGTTCATCGAGACAATAAAATATTTTACACGATACATGGATCCCTAAAAAATGACTTAAATTATAGAGAGATATTATCTAAATATTTTCGTCTCGATGTGTCATTAAAAGAAAATATACAAAAATGGGCTGATTGCGATTCACATTTCAAAACTGCTTACGATCAAGTTGGTCCTGTGAGGATGTTAGATCAGGATATTGTTGAAAATTTGTTTTCTTTTATTTGTAGTTCTAATAATAATATAACAAGGTATTGTAAACTTTATGACTTTTTTATCAATAACAAAATTATTATTAAATTGATAATGTATTTTAGGATATCAGGAATGGTTGAAAAACTTTGTAGAATATTTGGCGATAAAATATGTGAATTAGAAAATCAAACATTTTTTGATTTTCCAAAAATTGAAAATCTTATGAGTAGTGATGTTGAATCTATTTTGCGTAAAGAAGGTTTTGGATATCGTGCTGGTTATATTATTAAAAGTGCTAAAAAAATTAGAGAGCTAGGAGGTAGGATGTGGCTGCAAGGACTTATGAAAGAAAATGGTGTTACATATGAGCATGCAAGAGAAAATCTCATGTTATTACCTGGTATTGGACCAAAAGTAGCCGATTGTATTTGCCTCATGTCACTGGGTCATTTGGAGGCAATTCCTGTTGATACTCATATATTTCAAGTGGCTTGTGCTAACTATACGCCTCACTTAAGTAAACAAACTGCAGTCACGCCAAAAATACATCAAGAAATAAATGTTTATTTGCGTAATTTGTGGGGACCACTGGCTGGTTGGGCTCAAACTATAGTGTTTTGTGCAAAAATTACCTCTGCAAACAAGAGAAAAAACAAAAAACGTTCAGTTAAGGAAAATGTTCAAAAATCTTGTCAAACTAAAAGAACTCGAAAAAAAAATTAAAAAATTTGATAATTATAATTTTAAACAATAATTCAAGACAAAAATAGTACATCAGAACTTTGATTTATTTATAAATTTCTGTTATCTTCACACAATAATATTTTTGCTCTTAAATAATATAATTATATTCTGAAAAATTTTACATATTAATTATAATACATTTAATCTAATTTATTAAATTCATGTACAAAATATAATATATAAAGTTTAATGCTAAGGTTAGCATTCATATTTGAATTTAAATATAATGTATATTAATATCTAATCAGTTCAATGAAATTTGGATCACAACTATAAATACTTAAAATAGTAATCAGACAGATTTTATTTTAAGATTAGAAGAAAATTATTATTTTAACGGATATAGTGTAACATTTTTTTAGAGTAAAATAGCTGGTAGATTGGAACTTGATGATGGCAAAAGTTCAATTAGATTTTCTTCGTTCATTATGTGTTGCTTTCGCAGTGGTTTACATCCTACTAATGCAAAATCAAAATCATCTAGACACGCAGTATGATATTGAAGTTCAATGTCTTCATCTTCATCTTTCACTATGAAAAAATTAAAATGACAATTCATTATTAAACTTATAAGTTCAGATTGATTGTTTGCTCTCTCAATTGACTGGATTATTTAAATCTTTATCCATAAAAAGTTGTCTTTTAGGAAAAATGTGATTCTCTTAAATGAATTTTTTACTTGCCCGGTTTAAATGATTTTTTATCTGATTTCAAATTTTTTATCACCCACAGAAACTTCTTTGAAAATATCACTTTTGGTAAAAATATCAGTAGGAATAAACAAAAAAAATCCAAAATTATCTAATTACTGGTTTAATACATATAATAACAGAACTAATAACTAGACATATTAACATAAAATTTATTTTTACAACAATTTTTAAGTATTTTATACAGAAATAAAATAGACAATAATTGATTCAACTTTTATATACCATTAAAATAGAGGCAAGATGAAACATTTATATTATATGGAAAAAAATTCATTTATTTTTTAAATTACTAACAGATTTACCTTATTACTAATGTAGCTTACCTTTCTGAAGAATTTTAGAAAATATATTTTCTATTTTATATTTTAGTCCTGGATATAATTCTAGGAGTTCTTTTTTTTGACGTGATTTTAGTAAAGATAAACAGTGTAACTGTAAAGTAGCTGATACTGAACAACTGTTAATAATTCTCATTCTACTTTTGGCCGCTGTTGAACACACCATTGGATATAATTCTAAGTTTTGTAATCCAGTGAATGCAATTCCTAAAAAAAATTAAACTATGTGTCATACTTTCAAACTTGAAAATTGAATTTTATTCGCTGATAATCAAATCATTCTTATGAACATACCTAAAGGATTCCCATTGTGAAAGAATTCAAGAGTACCTTGCCAACCATCATAATGTACACCTACTCTACTATTCTGATGAAAACATGTAGAGTACTCTTTTGATATACCACCGTGTTGTATGTAACCCCTGTAAGAGAATCCCCAAGATTCCTTGTCTCTTCCTAGTAAAGAGCAAAAATTTTCTCCAGTACTTAATAGATCAGCTTTTGCAGTTCCAACTCCTACCATCTGAGAAACAGATTATATATTACTTAAAAATCTCATGTTTAAGGATCAACAGTATTAATGTATGAAACAAAGAGAGATCAGCTCACCACATCAGTTCCATAAACTGGAGTTAGCATTTTAACTTCCCACCAATGATGCTTGCCACTGGTCATGGGTTTATTACCTCGAACTGCTGCAGTACCAGTGCTAAAGCCAGGATGGAATTTTACCTCCAAATTTTCATGTGCCAATTGTAATCGAGATGTCTCGTAGGCTGTATCCCATTCCCATTCATGGCCTGCATTATCGTCAGTCAAACGATTGTTTAACGTTTATGATTGAGACCAAAAAAGCATAAATTACGTATAATAGTAAAGCATAATAGTTAAATTTATTGTGAGAGTGACAAACAATGGACGTGTAATACATATTCTAGTCTAGCATGACATAAACATAAGTAGAAAGCATGTATACTCACAAGTGTCATCGTAATTTTCATCATCGTTAGCATTTTCGGTTTTTGTATAACCAGATGTAGGGTCAATAAATAATATCGATTGTATTGATCCTTGGATGGGTTGGATTGTATTGTGCCTTGCTTCATCGGAAACAAGTCCTAATGGTTGCTCCATGATGCTAACTAGACTATGATGTGCAACACAAATATAAACACTCAGAGCTTGTCATTCGTATGTTAGTAATTTGTCGACTGCTAAACGTTAGCAATCGGAGTCAAAACCGTATAGGATATACTCGATGCGTGGATGGTTGCAGTGCTACAGGTTAAGGAGGCTCTTTCACGGCAAGCTTTTCTGCAATGAGCGTGAGGTTACCAGCACGTTCGAGTAAAATCTCGAAAATAGTCTATCGAGATTCGAGACTCAAGAGTCGAGAAAAGTGATGTCGAGTCGCGTAGAAAAATTGATGTGAAAACACCGTTGTTTTGACATATCGTTTCATTTTTTTTAAATATAATATCATATCAAAAATTCGAAAGTGAAGAAACCATTTATATTTTTATATTAGCGTTCAAACTCAATTATGCACTTAAATAATGAACATACATGTCTGTAAATGTATATGAAACCTATTGATTAGATAGATAGAAAAAACAATGTTAAATAACATTTACAAATCCTGATATGTTCAAAAAAGTAATATAAGCTTACTAACTAGCTTTGAGACATGCTGGGATAGAAATATGATGTATATTACATATATTTTTTAATAATATATTAAAATATTGTTTTATTATTTATGCAATTAAGATCTTTTATTAATTTCTTTAAACTACTAAACCATATATTACACCTATTATTTACAAAGTCTACTAAAAGCGATTTATGCTGACTTCTTTTTACGTTTATCAGCAATGGTCTTTTCTTGTTTTTGAGATTGCTTCTCTTCGTCATTGATGCGACGTTTCTTCCTCAAGAGCCAGATAGCTTTAGCCTTATCTTCGCGACTTTTCATCATAGATTTGTATACTTTACGGTGTTTGTTAGGTACCAGCTTTTCCCTCAAACGGTACTCTTGACGTTCCAGACGCTTTTTCTCAGAAGGGTCCTCTTTTATGACTTCTCCACTTTTGACTTTCATCTCTTTTTTCTGAAAATAAAATACAGATTTAGATGCAGTGTATAACAATATTTTTTTCTGTTTTTGTTTCAAATCGAATTTTCATGTCCTCTACTCATTTTAAGGAACATAAAAATACAAGTTCACGACTCTACATACCTTTTTCAATCTTTCTTTCTCTTTGGGATCTGCTACATCTTCATTTTCTTGTTCTTCTTCTATTTCTTGTTTCTCTACAGTTTTTTCTACTTCTTCCATTGTATCATTATCATCATCATCATCATCATCATCATCATCATCAACATCATCATCATCGTCATCTTCATCTTCATTGTCATCATCATTTCCGTTTTCTGTTTCTTTTTCACTTTTTTTTTCCTCAGCCAACAAATCTATATAATTTTCAAAAATAGTGAAAAAAAAAATTTGCATAAGTAATACCTTCGATATATTATCAATTATAATATGAACTTATTAGAAATATACATACCCATTAACTTTTCTTCCGGAGGCATGTGTTCACCTTGACGTTCTTCTTTGAATGGTGAAAGATGAGGAGGTAATACAGCACCCAGCAGATATTTGTGAGTGGGTAATAGTTCTCTGGCATTTATAGAATCAAACACCCATTGAGGTTGAACATAATACCTTGAAATATATTTTTTGTCTACACTGGGTCTGTCTACAATTTGATGAGTAATGGATTCATCATCTTCTCCAAAAGTTGCTCCAACAAATGATAATTTGTCCCAAGAAACTTCGGCCCCAAAGCAACGCAAAACAAAAACAAGAGGTTCTCTGGGAACCTCTCTGTTTAAAAATACTTTTAATCCTTTGAAAAGGTTTTTCAATTTTGACACCTCTTCAATTTTTTCTCTCATACTTTCATCAGATCCAAATGAATCTAATTCAAGCTCTTCTTCTTCTGCTTCATTTTGTAGAGATTTTATGAGGGGAACATTAAGAGCACTGACACGTTCAGAAACAAACGCTTGTTCATCCACCAGTGATTTTTCAGTAATACCTAGATAAATAAAAGTAAATAAGTGGTTCTGCAGACATTTTCTATTTCATATAATAATTTCAAGTTACTCACTTGCGTTGTTGAATTTTGGTGGATACACCAAGTTTAAAGAGTGAAAAAGTCGGAAATTTACAAATCCTAACATTATAATATAGAATTCCACAAAAGTTGACATCAATTTAAAATCAACTTCATTTTTTTTCTGAGGTTCAAATCCAAAGTGATGTGGTACAATCCAAGTAATTGTTTGCCCCTTAATTTCTGCTTGGAAATAGTAACCTTTAATTGATACAAAAACTTTTCGCAATGCTTTAGATGCTATCACAGCATGCATGAATTCTACAGTTAATCGACGACATAAAACACTCTGATCCCTAGGAATATGCTCCATTGATGGAAAAGTGCTAAATAAGAAGCATAGAGACAAACAATCATCTAAATCTTTCAAAGCATCTATGAAAGTTGGATAACGTTCCTTTACAATATGGTCAAGTTTAATTGTTGGATGATTTTTCAACATTCTCTTCATAGTCTTAAAATCTCTCATAGATTTTGCCTTTGTCACTTTTTTTGCAAACACCTACAATTTATTCATCATGAGTTAAATAAGTAATTAAAAATTTATCATTGAACACAAGATTGAAATTAATGGTTTACCTTGTAATCCCGCAACTTCCATATTATGGGTTCGTGCAATAAAAATTGTATATCTTTTTTGGCATATAAAAGTTTAATACGTGTGTCTCCTTTTTGAGCTCTCTTTCTGTTGCGAGGTTCCCTAGGGTAAATTCCTTTTAAAATGCATAGTCTCTTAAATTCATTAAGAGAAAGCTGTAGCTTTTTTAAAGCTTGCTTCCTAGTCATAAACTGTGTTGCCTCTCCTGCTTCATACTAAAAAAATATTCATATATATTAAATTATACACAAAATATTGCATGCGCTATTATAAAAATTATCAAACAAATACGAGTATAAATTACCTTTTTTTTGCCAATGACAACCATCTTGAAGAAAACGTTGATTAAACAGTTGAATAAACAAAAACCAACGTCAATATTTTCTTCGGTTATCGCCGGTAACTTAGTAAATGTTCACCTAGGATAAAGGTTAATTGTATATACACGAGGTTGCTGAATGCTGCCTCTGTTTTAGATTTTCTATTGACAGAGAGTTGAATGAAGAGTTCTCCACTACCAGAACACAAAAGCGTATGGCAGCAGTCACAAATTTGGTTTTTGTGACAGCAAAAAGATAATTTTAAAGTAGTATAAATGTGCTGTTTGAAAACGAGTCTGATTTATTAATTTTTGTATTTTGCCTTTTACCTAACATTATACACTTCTCGGATCTCTATCATTCTGGTAAGGATAGAGATTTATTATAAAAAATTCGTAAATCTAAAAATAAACTAGTAACGTACAGTGACGAGCACAAAAAGAGTCGCATCAGCGTCAGTCGTAGATGCGTGGGGGAAAAACTCACATCGAGGCAGACGCTGTCCGTTTTAGTGTGACAGATCGTCCGGTCAATCGGTGATTCAAAACATAAAAGCTAGCAGCAGAAAAAGCACGCAGACACCGTTGAAGCACGTTGCTAGTTTCGTTTCGGTGTTTTCATTTTTTGTTGTTAATTAAATGTCATTTACTTCGTGGAATCCGTAACATATTATAACAACAACACCTGTAAGGTTACATTTTACTTCTACCTCAATGAGCGTGTATAACAGATTGTTTATTGAATAACATTGAATATTGAATAACTAAATCAAATTACTGCACAAAGATATAACACTAGTGTTTTTGAGTGATACAAAATGGCATCTGCCCCAGTCAAGAGGTATAGAAGAGAAGTAGAAGAAAAAGAAGGGTCAGAATCGGACGATGAATATGTCCCTTATGTACCAGTAAAAAAAAGGAAAGAATTGCAGCTTATGAAATTAGGAAGGCTTAGCCAACTGAAAGAAGAATCGCACGGAGCTGGAAAGAGCTGTAGTGAAAATGAAAAAGACGACGAAGATGAAAATTTATGGGGGAGAAAGTCCAATATATCGTTATTAGATCAACACACAGAACTCAAAAAAATGGCCGAAGGTAAGTCAATAAAAATTAATTTATACTTTTTTTGTGCTGTCTCAGCTGAAAAATTATTTTAAAGCCTGCAAATAAGACATGGTAATTTTCTGCTAAAGTGATTTATGAAAAAAAATTGAATTTCAAAGAGTCAAACAAAGTAGGATATAGTTCTTTTTTTAAAATTAAAATTTTAAATTTTCAGCCAAAAAAGAAAGTGCTATGGAAAAAAGATTGAAAGAAGAAGAAAAAATTTTGGAGAGTGTAGCAGAAAACAAAGCTTTAATGGGAGTTGCTGAATTAGCTAAGGGAATAGAATATACAGATCCAATAAAAACAAGTTGGAAACCACCTAGATGCATCCTGAATCTTTCGGAAGAAAGACATAATAGAATTAGAAAAAAATTTGGTATCGCTGTTGAAGGTGAAGATGTTCCAGTACCACTACGAACCTTTAAGGAAATGAAATTCCATAAAGGGATTTTAATGGGTTTAAAGGAAAAGGGTATAAAATTGCCCACACCAATCCAGATACAAGGAATCCCGGCTGTGTAAGTAATTATATAATTCAATTAAGATTGTACAACTGGTTTGATTTTATTTCTCATTTGTATATTACTGATAATTTTAGGCTTTCAGGCAGAGATATCATAGGCATTGCTTTCACCGGCAGTGGTAAAACTCTTGTTTTTGTTTTACCTATTATTCAGTTTTCTCTTGAGCAAGAAATTGGTTTTCCTTTTATTAGAGGCGAAGGACCATATGGTTTAATTATTTGTCCATCGAGAGAATTGGCAAAACAAACTCATGATACTATCAAACACTATACAAAACATTTAAGGAAAGTTGGTTGCCCAGAAATAAAATCATGTCTAGCAATTGGTGGAGTACCAGTATCAGAATCTTTGGAAACAATTAAGAGAGGTGTACACATTATGGTGGCTACAACGGGTCGCCTTATGGATATGCTAGAGAAAAAACAGGTGACATTGGATGTTTGTAGATACTTGTGCATGGATGAAGCTGATAGAATGATCGATATGGGTTTTGAAGAAGATGTCCGTACAATATTTTCCTTTTTTAAGGGCCAGAGGCAAACATTACTATTTTCAGCAACCATGCCAAAGAAAATACAAAATTTTGCCAGATCTGCCCTTGTAAAGCCAGTGACCATAAATGTTGGTCGAGCTGGAGCAGCATCTATGAATGTTATTCAAGAAGTTGAATATGTTAAGGAAGAAGCAAAAATCGTGTATTTGTTGGAATGTTTAAAAAAAACCCCACCACAAGTTCTTATATTTGCTGAAAAGAAACGAGACGTTGATGCTATTCATGAATATCTCTTGCTCAAAGGAGTTGAAGCTGTTGCTATTCATGGTGGAAAAGGTAATTTTTAAAAATAATTTTATAGTTGAAAATAGATTTCATTTTTGGAATATAACTAAATAATTTGTTAAAATAATTTACAGATCAAGAGGAAAGATCTAGATCAGTAGAAGCCTTTCGAGCTCGAAAAAAAGATGTTTTGGTAGCTACTGATGTAGCTTCAAAAGGTCTCGATTTTGCCAACATACAACATGTTATCAATTACGACATGCCAGACGATGTTGAAAATTATGGTACACATAATTTTTATATTTTATCCTAACATACTCAAAGTTTTCTTTTAAACTATAAAACAATTTTCTTATAATTAGTTACAAAGTTCTTCTAATTTTTTTTCTAGTTCATAGAATCGGCAGAACAGGACGTTCGAGTCAAACTGGAATTGCTACAACATTTATCAACAAGTCTAACGATGAATCAATTCTTCTTGACTTGAAGCATTTGTTGCGCGAGGCAAAACAAAAAATTCCTCCTTTCTTACTGGAAATTTATTCGGAAAACGAGAAATATCTCAATGTTGGAGACGAACAAGGTTGCAGTTACTGTGGTGGCCTTGGTCACAGAATCACAGAATGTCCGAAATTGGAAGCAATTCAAAGCAAACAAGCTTCAAACATTGGGCGAAGAGATTATTTGGCTAATAATGCAGCAGACTATTAGGAAAATTTTTTGTTTCAGAAAGTTCTGAAATAGCCAGCATGTACAAATGTATATATAAGAATAAAGGAATAGTTTTTTATTAACTATAAATATTTTTTTACTCTTATTCATTGATGGTAATAGGTATCCAAATATGCAAGATGTTTTATTCAAAATAATTGTATAGTTGAAAGGATATTTGATTCAAACTATTTTTATATCTTATCGCCCAAATCTTGTTACATCTAATTTCTCATAAATCCATAGAAGGCAACCACCATCAATATACAGAAAAAATTTATTTCGTGATAAACAAATGTACGCTTGCTAGGTGTAAACTATAATAAAATTTATCTATGGACAAATTAGAACTGAGTATAGTTTATAAAATAGTCTATATCTTAAAGACTGCATTCTTGATTGACTTCAAGAAAAAGTGCAGAAAAGATTATTACAGAAAATAATCCAATCTGAAAGGTAAAAACAGCTGCGAATTCCTTGGCCTGAAAACTATACTTCTTATTTTTAAAAATTGAAAGCAGGCTTAAGATTGAAAAAATTTTAGTTGAATTTTTTTAATTTGAGTAAGATTTTTCTCTTTTCTGCATTTTTATAATTCTGAAATTTTGATTTTTTACTGTGATGCAGCTAATTCTAAGAGCCTTTTTCGTATACATTGCGTGTTGAATTATTTCTTCTTTTCTTTTACTATCGTTATACATTTTCGCAAAATGAACCTCACTGAGGTCTTGACCGCTACCGCAGAGATTACATAGTCGATGTATACTATGTCTATGTATACAGTAAAAAAGTCTGAGGAGATCCATAACCGAGCCAAAAATTCAATTTTCAAAAAAGTTTTCTGAAATTTCTACTGGAAATTTCTCTAAAAAGCTCTATGGACACTTTCATTTTTATGATCTTGAGGTTCACAAACAGTCTTAAAAAAAATATTAGTAGAAAGCAGTAGAAGTTTCAGAAAACTTGTTTGGAAATTTGAATTTTGGGCTGGGATACGACCCCAACGGAAATTTTTCTCATGATAAAGTTTTATGAAGTCTTAAAAAGTCTTTATAAGGCTTATGAAAGTACGCAATTTGTAAACCTGATTAATCATTTTGAAGAGTTAATGAGAGTTTTTGAAAATTTATAAAACCCTGTGGAAACTCGATTTTTCGGAAAAACTGTTAAGTTTTTTTTACATTTATTTATTTTAATGTATTTTTCATATGGTTGCCCCTATCGTTGTTACGCCATGATTTTTGGTGAGCGTTGATACTAATCAAAAAGGTTTTTAAAACTATTAAAAACACTTAGAACACTTGATAACGCTTAAAAACTCTTTATAACTCTTTAAAAGAATAAAAATAAGGCGTCAAAAGCCGTAAGAAGTCCGTAATAGGTAAAACACAATATTTTTGAGATCAAATTGACGGTTTTCTAAATAATGTGAGTTAACCTTTAGAGTATATTGGATCCATAGTATACTTTGTTCATTTCCAATGTAATTGTCCATAATCAGTGCAAATTTCATCCATATTCGATAAAAATTGCAAAAGTTATGACTCGAAATTCGTACTTTGAAAATAAAAAATATTCCAAATCCGATGAGGAGCCGTCCAAAACCGTAAGAAGCCTGTAATCGGTAAAACGTAAAATTTTTGAGCTCAAATCGGAGGATTTTCTAATAATTTGGCTTACTTTTTCAGTGTATCGCTTCCATACTATACTTTGCTCATTTCTAATGTTATTGTCCGTGAACAGTGAAAATTTCATCATGATTCGATGAAATTGAAAAATCTTATGAAGGAATAACCTAATTTTAGAAATTATAAATATTCCAAATCCGATAAGGCGCCTGATAAACCCGTAAAAAGCCTGCTATCGGGGAAACGTAATATTTTTGAGCTCAAATCGGAGGATTTTCTCATAATTTGGCTTACTTTTTCAGTGTGTCGCTTCCATAGTATCCCTTGCTCATTTCTTATGTTATTGTCCGTGAACAGTAAAAATTTCATCAACATCCGATGACAATAAAAAAACTTATGACGAAAAAACCGAATTTCAGAAAATATAAATATTCCGAATCCGATAAGAACTCGTCCAAAACCGTAAGGATCGAGTGATGAATAAAACGTTATATTTTTGAGTTCATATAGGAGGTTTTCTGAATAATGTGAATTCACCTTTAGAGTATATCTGATCCATAGTATACATTTTTAATTTCTTATGTACCTTTACCTTTAGAGTATATCGGATCCATAGTATACTTTGTTCATGTCCAATGTAATTGTCCATAATCAGTGCAAATTTCATCCATATTCGATAAAAATTGCAAAAGTTATGACTTGAAATTCGTACTTTGAAAATGAAAAATATTCCTAATACAATAAGGAGCCGTCCAAACCCGTAAGATGCCTGTTATCGGGAAAATGTAATATTTTTGAGATCAAATCGGAGGTTTTCTTAATAGTTTGGTTTACTTTTTCAGTGTATCGCTTCCATAGTATACTTTGCTCATGTCTAAAGTTATGGTCCGTCATTATCGTAAATTTTATCAAGATTTGATAAAAATTGAAAAAGTTCTTACTTGAAATATGTATTTTGAAAATGGTAAATATTCTGAATCTGATATAAAGATGTCAAAAACCGTAAGGAGTCCATTATCGGTAAAACGTAATATTTTTGATCTATAATTGTAGGTTGTCCTTTAATTGAAATAGAAATTTCGAGTGTATCGGTTCTATAGTATACTTTGCCGATTCCTTATGTAATTGTCCGTAATCAGTGCAAACTTCTTCATGATTCGATAAAAATTGATAAAGCTATGACATGAAATTCTTATTTTGAAAATTAAAAATATTCCAAATCTGATGAGAAGTCGTCGAAAACCGCCATGAGCTCATAATCGATAAAACGTAATATTATTGAGCTACAATTAGGGGTTTTCTTAATAATTTGAGGTACTTTTTCAGTGTATCAGTTCCATAGTGTACTTTTTTATTTTCAGTTAAATTATCCATAATCAGTGCAAATTTCATCAAGATTCGATGAAAATTGCAATATTTATGATTCCGAATTCATATCTTAGAAATGAAAAATTATTCATGATCAAAGAACATGTGTGAATTTTTTCAGAATTTTTGGATATTTTGGAAATGTAATAAATGATGAGTCCATTTTTACCGAAAGCTTTTTTTTACATTTTCGGCTACAATCAGCTGTATGTGGCTGCCATCTTGAATCTGCATGAACCAATGCCACGAACTTTTAGTTTAGGCTCGTATGCCACCAGATCCAGAGTTTCAAGCCGATTCGAATCCGTAATCGTGTTGAAAAAAATGATCATTTTGAGAAAAAATGTTTAAAAACCACGTTTCTTTTGTTTAAATAAATGTCTTTTTCAGGGGCGGATTTACATTTTTGGCGCTGTAGGCTAGAAGAGAGAAGCCGCCCTTAAAAAAATCCGAGATTACATAAAAGGATTTACGAATATAAAAATCATATTTGTCATCACTTTATAAATACTTTATTTATCAAGTCATTTACTTATTTTGTCTTTATAAGTCTTACGTCTACATTTCGTTGATACAAAGTTATCAATTAAGTCATTGAAATTTACATTTTCCATCAAATCATTTTCAATGTGTAAGAGAGCTAGTGCATTTAATCGATCTTGCGTTATACTAGTGCGTAAATAATTTTTTATTCTTTTTAACGTTGAAAACGATCGTTCTCCTGTGCAGTTACTAACAGCAGTGCAAACGCACATGCGTAAAGCCACTTCAATATTTGGATAAATACTTCCAATCCATATATTTTGATCCATTTTAATAGTGCAATAGGAGAATTTTTTCGTTAAAGTTGATTGATGCATTCTTTGACTAATCCAACTCCAAATCTTGAGGTAAACTTTTATTAAATTTTCGGCCTTCATTTAATTTCATTTATAGATAATTATCTAACTTAAATAACTAACTAATCTAATACAAAATCAAATTTATTTGCAACTTTGTATATGCTTCGCGTCGTTTTTGTCAGTTCTGTGTAAACTATCCAAAATTACAAAATAAACATTTATTTTGAAATCTTTTTTAGCCTTAACAAGTGGTTTATATTAGTCAATTCTCCGTGGTTTCTTTTTCTTTTTTTTGTGCTCCTCAAATTTTTTTCGTATTCTTGTACACCCGCCGGGTTAGATACTCGGACCTCGAAAAGTTGCGTTCGGTTAGTCGCTTGCTTCACAGCGCAAGCGACTGTCTGAATTTCTGACGCTAGACCCGAAGTCGTTGCGCCGTGAAGCAAGCGACTAATCGAGCGCAACTTTTCGAGGTCCGAGTATCTAACCCGGCGGGTGTACATTGGAAAGTAGTAAGGCTTCGTTTTCAAAATTATGAAAAAATTCATCACTTCTGATTTCTTGCACTAGTTCTATCAAACCATCAAACAAAGTGATTACACAGGATATGTCTATGTGTGGGTCTTGCAACTTTCGACTGACGAGATTAATACGCTGTAATAAGAACTCCCAAATGCATAGCATTAATGCTGTTTCCAATTTTCCTAGCTGTTTAGAAATACCTTCCGCTTGACATTTAACTATAGACTTTTGTTTGGGATCATTTTGAATTTCGATAAGTGCTTTTTTAATTGGCTCCCATAAAACAAGCAAGCTTTCACATGAGTCGTGTCGAGCAGACCATCGCGTTGTAGATAAATCTTTAATAGTTATGATTTTTCTAGCTTTCAGATTGTGTTCTTCATTTTTTTTTCTAAAATTATCACATTCTTGTTGAAGAATTTGCATCCGATAAGGGGATAGAGTAAATAAATGATTCAATTTTTGAAATATGTTGAAAAATTTACAACTTTCTTCGCATATTTCTGCAGCACAGACGCCAACTAAATTCAATGAATGCGCTGAACAATTCTTTTAATATTTTTCCAGTCGTAAAAACCTGACTTTGTTCCGAATTGAGTTCCTCCGTTGAACAACAAACAAGGTCCGCAGTACACTTTGCCGCTACTTTCCGAGTATATTAGCCAACTTCTCGATCTTTTTTTGCCGTTGTGTAACATGGTTTGAAACAGTGATTTCGAAAACGAACGCGTTTGTGTGCCAAACTGACACCTGTTGTTTTTAAAATCACTTTGGATATTTTGTTTGAATCCATTTTTACACAGATACTCTATAGTTTCGTCGTTGATTAGCCAAAAAACTGGGTCGTCACTTATAGAGTCACTGATGAGAAACGACTTTTGTTCACAAACCTTTTCTTCTTTGTCACTAATTATATTTTCACAGCCAACTACAGCTAGTACGACACTAAAATCATCATTGTCAATATTCTTATCACCATTATCTTGATCTAATGGTTGATTCACATCAAAACATTTGCCCAACTTTGGGGTTTTTGACATGACTTTTTCATGTTTACTTTCTTTCTCTTTAGCTAACTTTTTATATTCGTTACCATTTAATTTTTTCCTTCTATTCATCTTATTTTACCTGTAGCAAATAAGTAAAATAATACTTTATATCAAGCGTTATAATTCTAGTGAAAGTTTTTCCACACTGCCAAGGATAAACTGTGTTGAACGAATGAAAGATTGACAAACGAACTTTGTATCGAGATGGAACGTTGTGTTTATATTACATAAGCATGTAGTGTTGACAAAACTGTGTTTGTATTGAGAATAATGACGAGCTATCGGGCGACTCGCGCGACGAAGTGGTCAATTTGAAGTTTGAAATTTTTCGACCACCTCAAAATTTGCCGCCTTTCAAAATTTGCCGCCCTAGGCTATAGCCTACTTAGCTTATACCTAAATATGCCTCTGGTCTTTTTAAAACGGTTGCGTATATCATAAATCTGACGCCAGATCTAAAAAGAGCGATAAAAATCCCATAAAATGTAGTATTTCCACATTAATTTGACTATGGTTTCATGAAAAAATAACGCGTGGAAAAATAAGTTTAAAATAGGTTCTCTTGGTATTAGACGGGTTAAGAAAAGACTATGCTCATGCTAATTTTTCATTCAAATATATTTTATATCAATCATTATTTCCTACAAATTTGATGAGTTGTCAATAATTACAGCGTAAATTACCCTTAAAGTAAAATGTTTAATATGCCCCGACGGAAATTTTTCTCATGAGAAAGTTTTATAAAGTCCAAAAAAGTCATAAAAAGTTTTTCAAATGTTTTTAGTAAAAATGTTAAGTTTTTTTTTCATTTTTTTTATATTTTCTATATTGTTCATATAGTTGCATTTTTTGTGCACCATAACTTTTGGCGAGCTGATATTGGCTGATATTGATTTTGGATACTGATAAAAAAAGACTTTAAAAATATTGAAAACTTTTATCAACACTTTATAGCTCTCATTAACTCTTAATAACTCTTTATAACAATTATTGTCACTTATAAACTTTTTTTAAATTAAATAAGCGATTTTGTTACTTGGGTTACTTTCACTTTTAAATTATTGTCACTTATAACTTTTTTTAAATTAAATAAGCGATTGCGTTACCCGTCTGAATATTTTGGAAACCAAATATCAGGTTTCATATAAATTTTTCAAATTTATTTATATCATTTAAAACTCTTATAAGTTTTATTAACTCTTAAAAATCACGGTACAAAATCCGAACATTTATAAGAATTTTTAAGACTTATTCAGACTTTTAAAGAGTTTTTAAGAGTTTTTAAGAATTGAAATGGCGATGAGTTTCCGTAGGGGTAAATATGAATTTTTAATCTATTGAAAATCAGCTTCAATGTGAAACAAAGTTTAAAATTTGATAAGCTTTAATGAAAATTCAGATTTTCAACTTTCATAAAAGTATATAAATGATTCAAAAGAATAATAAAAATCCATAAAAATATACAATTATCCATAAGGTTTGAAAAGCTCATAAAAGTTATAGCATGTTGATAGAAAAATTCAATTTTCATACGGAAATCTTTATAAAGAATGTATCTTCAGTTTGGATGTATAAAGTCCCGTAATGTATTGTCCAAATTTTATAGAATTTTCGGAAACAGCACGTATATATATTGGCAATATATGATTGATTTAGAAGCTAAAGCAACATGTATTTTATATTGACTAACATGATTTTTACGTGGACATGATTTTTCATTCCTCTACAATTCTTCTTATGTCTGCGTGAATTTAATTAAAATAAATATTTTCTGCAATAAAACTTGCATAGATTCATTATTCAAATCGTACAGTAGAATAGACTCAAAAAATGTAGAGTTATATTTATACATATTTTTGAGCGTACATTCATTTTTAATATTGTCCAGATTTCAAAAACTCATTATTTACCATTCAACGGTTTCATTGCAAAAGGATTCATTGAGCACATACCATCTTTGACTATGTGTATTTCTATAATAATAAATAATAATATTTTTAAAATAATAATTTAATCAACTTTTAAGAAAAAAAAACACTTACGTCGATTATTGCATTCGTTGTAACACCTCACTGTACCCGGGCTAACATATGTTTTGTTGTTGCTCGTGCAAACCGGAAAAAATTCAAGAGTAAGAGCGCATCGACATAAACAAGGACGACGGTGAATAACTTTAATATCTATCAAAAATTTGAAATATTTTGTAAACTGCGGTTCGATGAGAAATGAAATTGATATTTCCTTTGTGATTACCTGTGTTGTTGCATATGTTATAACAATCGAGATCGTTTTCGTTGTAATATGTTTTTCCATCACTTCCGCATACTGGGACATTCTCATCAGTTAGTTGGCAGTCACAACGAGCTTTATCATTTTCTCCTTTCACAGACGGCATGGACATTTCTAAAAGACACATAGATATATTTTTTCGACGAGACAATTAGTTTTAACACCCAAACTAGAATAAAAAAAATTAAGAGCTTAACAATGATCGTATAATTACCAAAACATAGAATTGACAAAGCTAGAGTACAGAGAATTTTTTTTAAATTCATATTTGAAAATGTTGAAATAGTTTTAAATTTGCAAAAGTACCAACTTGAAGTTCAGTGTTAGAATTATTTTAAATTCGCAAAAGTACTGGCTCTCACTATTTATTGTATACTGCATCAAAATGGTTAAAATATTTAGTTTTCGTTCATAGCATTATCGTTGAAAAGCTAGATAGCATAACTCAATCTATATGATATACATTCAAGTTATTTTGAATATGATTAGGATACAGTTGAACGTCTTGCGGAAGCATTAAATCTTACAGACATTTTGTGAACTCTTAAAAATAAAACGATAAAAAATAAACGTTTGTACTTGACTATCCATTCATTCTCACAGTCCAAAAGCTATGAAACTGAATAATATGATATTATATGTAACGTCAAATGATAATGTGACCGACACATACAAAAAGTAAGCGAAATAACACAGTAACGATTTTGGTAAAGTATAGTCCGGACGCTGGCAGGGTTTTCGTAAAAATTTTGGACTCCGCGGTATTTCTACACGTTTATAGGTGTTTTTGATGCGCTGAATCGATTTTTCGAGGTTGATTTTCTCGAAACAGGTGCGTTAAAAAGTTATAAACAAATTAATTGTTTAAACGGCCATATCTTGTAAAATATTGAAGATAGATTGAAACAATTTGTTTTTATTTTATTTGTCTTTAAAAAACAAAGAAATTGACTTAAATTAATTGAAAATCCGTCCACTAGAAAAAAAGTTATGCAATAATTAGTGCAAAATCCCTAGAAATACGTCCTTTTTTATCTTTCAACCTCTGTAACTTGGCTCGTATTAGTGCGATCGAGCTCATCGACGTCTCATTTTGAAGGTAATAACCTACACAATGATGTAGCATAATCTTTATGTTAGTAAAATTGTTTATAATGCAGTTTGTAGACGTTTATATACGTAATTTTATGGCTCTGACGTACTTTCCATTTGTTTATACGCGTTTTTCGCTGAGATAAATTATTAAAACAACGTGGCATCTCAGTTCAAATGAAAGTACATTAAAAAACGAAAATTTTAAGAGGTTTCGAAAGGTAATCGGTCAAGTAGACGCCAAGTTACAGCCTTCTGAGCTTGGGCGTAGAAACGAGCGAGCGCACAGGGTGCGCACACTGAGGCAACATGAACTCATGAACCAAGCTCAGAAGGCTGTAACTTGGCGTCTACTTGACCGATTACCTTTCGAAACCTCTTAAAATTTTTTTTTTAATGTACTTTCATTTAAACTGAGTTGCCACGTTGTTTTAATTTATCTCAGCGAAAAACGCGTATAAACAAATGGAAAGTACGTCAGAGCTATAAAATTACGTATATAAACGTCTACAAACTGCATTATAAACAATTTTACTAACATAAAGATTATGCTACATTGTGTAGGTTATTACCTTCAAAATGAGACGTCGATGAGCTCGATCGCACTAATACGAGCCAAGTTACAGAGGTTGAAAGATAAAAAAGGACGTATTTCTAGGGATTTTGCACTAATTGTTGGAAATTAAATGAAAACACTCAAATAAACGTTTGGAGAGTTTTATTTTTCAATTTTAAACAACCTTCGTCTAGCTCAAACCGAAGAAGTCTGACTCGGCTTCGTCACCAGCACCGCTCTCACCTCTCGTTGCAATGGAGATTTTTGTAGCTCGATTTATTCTTCTTTGCATTGAAATTAATTGGAACATATCGTTATTTTAATATTCAATCTTCGAGCTCTCTTTGTCGCATCATTGACCGAAATTATCCCTGATGAAACTGCGTACCATATGCCCCTTTTAGACTTATTTTCATGCATATGGCTGCATTATTTTACCTGCCGAGTTGGCCAAGCTAAAATAATGCGTACGCTCTACCTTCACAGAAGTTTGCGAATATTAATCCCTTTCGAAGTCATCCAGATTGTGCAAAATGCAAAGCGCGGCGGCGAGCTTTCACTTTAAACTTCTATAATTCAAATAGTGACAACATACTCGACCTTGCACTAATGCACCAAAGCGAAAAATGATGACTTCCCGGCAGGGCACGGCATGAGTAGTTCGAAGAGGCTCGAAGATTAATTTATTACCGGTAACAATAAATGAGTAGAATGAAAAAAATGGGCAAACCTAGATTGAAAATAATAATTTATTAGAATGTAACATAAAACATTAAAATAACATAATTCAAACCGAAACACTAATTATTGCATAACTTTTTTTCTAGTGGACTGATTTTCAATTAATTTAAGTCAATTTCTTTGTTTTTTAAAGACAAATAAAATAAAAACAAATTGTTTTTATCTATCTTCAATATTTTACAAGATATGGCCGTTTAAACAATTAATTTGTTTATAACTTTTAAACGCACCTGTTTCGAGAAAATCAACCTCGAAAAATCGATTCAGCGCATCAAAATACGCCTAGAAACGTGTAGAAATACCGCGGAGTCCAAAATTTTTACGAAAACCCTGCCAGCGTCCGGACTAATAGATCTTCTTGTATTGGCCTGATGATGTAGGAAGTAGATGTGATGATTTTCCAATTAATTTTTGTACGACACCGTGGATTCTCTGGTCTTACATGATAATAATTACGTTTAATAATTCACTCCAACTCAGTCACTCAACTCCAGTGAGCGTTGACTGAGTAAGGCATGAATAAAAGTCCAGTAGAAGGAAATTCGATTTTTTAAGCGAAAAATGTTTTAGTTCTTTTCTTGCTATATTCGGATCCTATAATTAATTGAGTCAATAATTTTGGCATAAAAACTATATCTTGCCATTACCCAGAAACTGATTTGGTCATCATATACGGAAAAACTTTTGACCATGTTTCACGCTCGAATGCATAGAGATGATACATTTGCGCTCTGAGTCGAGCACAATTCATGCTCAGTCTCGAGGGCGAAATACCCTCGGGTTTTGGATGAGTTTGAACTTTACACTGTTAGTATATCTATATTTATAATCGCTATAGATAAACCATAGTGTATTAGCTCTGAGCGTTGGGACGGAGCTTAGAGTCCTGCTGAAGTCTGCGCATGGCATGTAGAGCGCAAAGACAAGATTTACTCTTGGCTCGTGGGGCCGATCTGGCTCGTTTTGTCTTTCCTGATGACATTTACTTGAACGACGTGAATCAGGGGCCAGAATATTGCGATGATTACTCGCTCGCATTGGCGTCCAATGCTCTGATCGTCATCAACCACCTGGAAAATCGAGACTATGAACTGGATCGAAGCGACGCCCTAGCCATCATGGCATTTTTCGCTAAGCTTAAATTGTTCGAGAAGTCGACGGATCTGGCCGAGTGTTGGAACGACAACGAAGACTTTACGAGCAGGGCAAAAACGATAATGATTAAAGATGATGCGGGACTGTCGCTCTATGATCTGATGAAGTTACGACCTGAAGAGGCGACAAAATCATTCACATTTCAAGATTATGTCGAGCTTGCTCAATCGTACAAGTTGTCGATGGAATTTCCAGAAAAGTCTTATATTCAGGCTTGTACTTTGAATCTGTTCGAGAAATTAGCGAGAGGATTTCTGCGGCCCTGGGCAACGATCTTTTATTATGAGATGCAACAATGTCGTATTCCAATTGAATGTTGTGAACTAATTGTCAAAGATCTTACTAATGCAGATTTGTGGCGCATTTGTTTGGCGGCCACAGGTCAAAACGAGGACGATATTGTGTGATAACTTTAAAATGATAAAAATAAAAAAAAAATTAAAAAGGCAATGAATATTTTTCTTATTGCTTCAAACCTGAGCTATAAAATATAATAATTTTATAATAACTATAAACATAATAATTTTAATAGTAAAATAAGTAGGTAAAACTCTAATAAATCTCTTGATCAATTTTATGTAGAAACAAGTTTTCCCATAAGTTCATGGAATATTTCTTCATCTATCGAACACGTGAAAATCATACAAATGTTCTAATCAATATTTTTAATGATCGAAATTTTGTCAATTTTGATCATATCGAAACGAATTTTTTTTTCAGCACATAAAGTTTTATGGTAACAAAAAATTACAAAAGTTTCTACCATTTTAATGAATTTTTCTGTATCCATCGTGCGCAAAAACACGCACGAAAGTTCGACTTTTACGGCCACTTTCAAATGTTTACATGTTTTGCTCTGCGCTCGCAGCGCACTCTTGCATCCATCTTATAAATTTATACACGCATATATGATATGAAAAATAAAAAAAATCAATGAATTTGTTTATTTTTTCAAAAACAGTCAATCATTGTTTATCATTTATATTAATAACATACAAGAATAAACTAGAATAATTATTGAAATTAAACATATATTAAATACAATAAAATTAAACATAATAAAAATTTCATTTTACACTCGAGATATATTTTTGATAGTTTGCATGTTGACCCCAGATTCTGAGTGCAGCGTTAATACTGTTTTTTAAGCGAAAAATGTTTTAGTTCTTTTCTTGCTATATTCGGATCCTATAATTAATTGAGTCAATAATTTTGGCATAAAAACTATATCTTGCCATTACCCAGAAACTGATTTGGTCATCATACACGGAAAAACTTTCGACCATGTTTCACGCTCGAATGCATAGAGATGATACATTCGCGCTCTGAGTCGAGCACAATGCAACAATTCATGCAAAAGAACGAGAGCGACATCTAGAAGTAAGAAAGCGACGACGCATACTGGGAAATGAAAGAATTATAATATCCGAAGACTTCAAAGTAAACGTGTTCTTAATTGAATCAAACTTTGTTACATTAATATCTGTGAACTAATAAAGAATTTGAAATATATATAATATAAAAGTAGCATGTATGACTAATTCTCTTAATTTTGAATTTTTTATTCTATGGGTAACATGTGGCATATGGGTAACGCGAGTTGGCGTTTATCAACCTCCGCTTCGCCTCGACCGATAATTACACATGCTCTGAGGCTTTCCAGTTTTTCGCTGCTTAGGCACGTAATATACAATTCAATGGGGGCGTAGTTTTCCTAGAGCTTGTAGTATATTTTAAAAAGTTCATGCGTCGCATACTCTCAGATACTGTATTCGCATCCAAATTAGTCCATCCCTTTGCTGTGAACATTTCTACGAGAGAAAATTCATTTGACTTTCAAACTGCCAATGCGTAGACGTGTAAACATCGTTTGTAACGCCAAAATGTTTGGTTACAGTAACAAATAATTTTGTTAAAGCATCTAAAGACATTGCGTGATATTTTTACGATAAAATATTTTTGATTGCCGTAACAAAATTAGCTTTTTGTTACTGTTGCCAAAAAGTTTAGTTGCACTAACAATATTCGCAGTTGATAAAAATAGCATAGGGATCCCATGTAAAAGTATCGAACTTTGATTAATTATATTTCGGAAATGGTTCGGTTGAAGTTCCTGAAATTTCTCACACATATGAAAAGCTTGGTTAATAATTTATCGATAGTTGTTATTTGAGGAAACTACCTTTACAACGTATGTACATAATTTCTACTTTCCTCCTTCTCCATTCCTATAGGAATCATTGAAAAATTAATTGTGGGTGGAGCTTCGTCAATGACTAGTACGTAACGCGTCAATTGACTAGACGCGTGGATTAGACTAACATGGACGCCTTCGCCTCCAATGCGTGCGTGCTCCCACTTCCTGCGTGCTCTCTTACTTTCTCTTTTTTATATCTACAGAGAACAGCTTTGAGTATTAGTTAGTATCAAATACGACACCGTGGCGTACACAACTCCGAGTATAGCCTTGAGCGTATCGAGTATTTTTTGTGAAAGAAAGAAAGAATAGTTAATAATAATAAGCGAACGTGTGTTGTGTGTGTGTGAGAGCAAAACGATGGACAAGCAACGCAACGAACGACGATTCCTTACACGTCACGATTCCTTCGCACAAAGCATCGACAACCACGAATCTCAACTCGTAAATCGTTTGAAGAACTTTCGAGAAACGATCGATTGGAACAACGAAGCAGAGCGAGATCAATTTCGTCGTCAACTCAATCCCTTGATTAAAAATTGGAAAAATCAACTTCCAAACCTTCGGGAAATTTTTCGGATTAAAGAGATCGATTGGCTTCTCGCCGAAGCCGTAAAATCCGACGACGACCGGACTAAATCGAAACCACTGATCAACTTCGTGCTTCGAGCTGGCTACAAAGACGAGCCCAAGATAGATCGATACGGTAAGCCATTGCCACGTCGCACTACAGCCGTGCATCACGCATTTGGACAAAGAACATTTTACTACGGCGGCCTCGTCCGCAAGTTATTCAAAATATACAACGTGTTCGAAGTTGATTACATCGACGAGTTAGGCCTGTCTCATTTTCACGTGGCATGCAAGCATGGCTTGGATGACATAGTGGAGAAATTTCTCGAAAGTGGCGTAAATCCTAACTGTGTTGTACCAGAAACAAGGGACTCTCCTTTGCACTTGATCCTCAATTACAGAACCAAGAAGATGTTCGAATTGCTGCTTAAAAGTGGCGCCAATCCGAACTTAGCCAATGTGAAGGGTTGGACACCTCTGCATCTTCTTTGCATTCACGCTTGCGATAATGATGACTTGGTGGAAACTTTATTCGAGCTCAGCAACGAAAAATACCATCCATTACATATCGACGCGCAAGACAAGTTGGGTAACACACCACTTCACCTGGCACTAAAAAACAAACACAGAATGTCGGTGGAGTTGTTGCTAAAAAGATGCGCCAACGCGCATTTAGCCAATAAGAAGGGATTGACACCAGTGCACATTCTTTGTCAGAACTATATCTACGGCGATGACTGTTTAGAATTATTCTTCGAGAACTACCACGAGAAACATCGATCGCTGCAGGTGAACAGCCAGGATAAGTTTGGGAACACACCATTGCACTTCGCTATACGCAGAGGCAAATATCAGGAGGCCGAATGGCTGCTCCATTGTGGCGCCGATCCAAATTCGGTCGATAGAATGGGCTTGACTCCACTGCAGATTATTTTCAAACAATACAACTGTAATAACTTAGCGAAGACGACTGTCAAGACCAACGGCAAGCAGACAGTCAATATCAATGTTCAGGAAAAGAGGGGCAAACCCACACCGATGCTTCAGAAGAACGAACAAACAAGTTTGGTCGAATTGTTACTGAGAACAGGAGCGAATCCAAATTTAGCTAATCAGAATGGAGAAACGCCTGTACACTTTCTTTGCAAGAATTACTACGGCGGCCATGAATTGCTGAAGCTATTCTTCGAAATCAACGACGAGCTCGATCAGCAAGTGCAGGTCGACGCTGCAGACAAGTTTTGTCGGACGCCGCTACAATTAGCCGTGGCGAATCTTTTGTCAGATGTGGTTGATTTACTCTTAGATCGTGGTGCCGATCTGTCAAGCTTCGTTTTTCCCACTGCTTTAATTATGCCCCAACATTATAAAAAAGAGGGTTTCGAATTGGAATCAGCGTCCGGTGTTCTCGCCATCGCGGAGAGTCTTGAAAAAAGAGGATACGAATTCGACCGAAACAACGCCTTCACCATCATGAAATTTTTCGCCAAATACATACCGTTCGAGGACCAGTCGATGGATCTTGAAAAATCTTTGTACGAGGAGTTCGAGGCAGAAGCGGACTATATATTGTTTTCCTTGAAGCCCTTCGCTCGGTCGCTCTACGACTTGATCAAGTTACGACCCAAAGAAGCGGCGAAGTTATTCACATTCAAAGATTACTTCAAGTTCGCGTGTTCGCGCAAACTGTCCAAGCTCTCCGAAAGACATAGAAAGGCTTGTGCTTTACACTTGTGCGACATGATGAAAGAATTTTTCCGGAGCTGGGCACTGGATTGTTTCTATGAGATAACACACCATCTGCCGATTCCATGCTGTGAAATGATTCTCGACGAGCTAACGAATGAAGAATTGTGCAATATTTGCTTGGCGACTACATGATGTCGATCAGAATTTAATGTAGAAGATTTTTCACTTGATTCGAATAAACACATTTAAAAATACATAATATATCATCTTTTGTTAAACACCTAAAGGGAATCCTATACACTAACTACTACTACTATTACTACTATCTACTATTACTCATGATACGCTCCTCTTTTTATTCTTGTTTCTCCCACCATCGCTGCACTCTGATAGCTGCTTGCCGCGCGCGAGCACAAAAATATTAAATTCTCGCATATCAAGAGAGCTCGAAAGTTCATTAAAATTTTCTCTGCTTTACCAAGTTTGCCTATGCTGCAGATCTATACGTATATAAAGCAGAGCAGTGGCAGCGAGCCGCAAGATAAAAGCTCAGCGGAGGTAGTGAAAGAGAGAGAGAGAGAGAGAGAGAGTATACAGTCAGCCGCTAAAACTGTGTGTGTATAATATTATAATAAAGATTCAAAAGGCTCCTTGGCACAATATATTATATACTTCATATACGGTTTTGCGTATATATACGCGCGCAAATTTGAGGCAAGTTTATAATAGAACCGCGAGCGAGATTATTTCTCTCTCTCTCTCTCTCTTTCTCCTCGCTTTAGCCGGTGTACGCCACAATTACCAGCACCAAGGCTGTCGCGCCTGGTAGGTATATATACTTACGATATGGCGTGGAGCAGCTCCTGTCTCTGCTTCTCCTTGACTTTGACGCTTCCACCCTCGGCGAGGGCGATCTACAGCTCGCGCTGCAGCAACGCCAGCTTGCGACGCTCGGCCTCGAGCAGCAGCGACGTTACCTGCGGCGCACAAAAATAAACACACATACATACATTATTACCTCGAATTAAAAGCCTTCATTTATTCGTAAGCATTTATAATTGATATAAAGAAGAGCGAGTTAACGCGAGCGCGTCAAAGCGCGCATCGCGTTGTATAATATGTATGATACGAAAACACGAGCGTGCGGGTCTGTATGTGCACGACGTGCAGTAGTCAACTTCAATGTTTATTAATCGCGAGGTTTGTTATACGCGTACACACCCTAGTAACCGCAATATTAAACATACATATTATATGTATGTGTACGAGTGCACACGCGCGGGCGGCGGCGGAGCTCTGGCTCGAATTCGCCGAGTGCGCTGAAAGCCACTGGTTTGTAATCAGAGCCAGCCGTACACACGTACACACACGCACACACACACACACAGATATGTTTATTTATTCATTAAGTTGCTGTTTGTATTTTAACTTGCCGCGAAAATTAATGATTTATGTACCTATACGATATAAGTGAATTGACCAAACACAAAGTGTGTGTGTGTGTGTGTGTGTGTGTGCATCGAATGCAAAATATGCGTGTAATAAGCGAGTGGAAGAGGTAAACGCCCGATATGGGTGCGAGCGAGGCTTGAGTTGTTGTATATATACGTAATACGGAGCCGCGCGAGAGTCGATAAAGCAGTTGCTGCGCTCGACGTTGCGTATACTCGCCGAGAACGCGGCAGCGGCGGAGATCGTTAGCAGGTACATACGCGACACCGTATGATAATTCAGCGCTCTCTATGTATACGCGAATGTACAGAGAAAGCGTGCATAGCATTGGCTAGTGAAAGCGGCAACTGCTTTAGTTGGCGTCGATCCTTTTTTCTTATCGTGCAATGCCAAAAAAACATTGATTTTAAGTAGACTTATAACGTTATAAATTAAGCCTCAAGATCGTATTAAACGATACCGGGTTTTTTTCAGTGTACTCCAAAATGAAATTTTCGTTGAAAATCAATGTATCAAAACTAATTCAATTTTTTACATAAACTGCACAAATGAAAATGCAAAAATGAATAAAAGGATTTTATTTTCCACTCAAATTGTAGAGTTTTGATTGAAAATTAATGTTTTAATTCTGATTCAGTTTTTAAAATTGTTCAAAAAATTTATAAAAATTCAATGATAATCAATTTCAATCTCCACCACTAAATGGGTAGTGCCTTCATTTGTAAATCTGCAAGTGGCAAAGTGAAAATAATTGTATAAATAGAGCACCTTTTTGGAAAACTGTGCAGATAACTATTTGTATGCCCGCTCAAAGTTTAAAAATTACTCTGTCGAGTTTCGAAATCGCAAAAAAATTTTCCAGAAAACGAATCGATACAAATTAAGATAACAGTGTTCTGCCAAGTAGAAGTAGGCTTGATCATTCGCTGATTGATATCTGTAATCTGTGAAAAATATTGTAAGAACGTTCGATTCGGTGATCGAAGCGCATGATCTACGATCCATCCTTGACCGAAGGTAGCAACAGTCACGCGCATTAATCAGTTGAAATTATCGGAAGCTGCAGCACGTGCTATATAATCGCGCCCTTGTACCTTTATACGAATAGGAGATTCCGGCGTACCACCGAACAGAATCGAAGTCAACCTACATAGTGTACGATAGCCTCTCACGCTCCGTTCGGTGTGTATCAACGTCGTTACAACTGCATTCGTAAATTAATTATGAAATAAAATTGATCGTACGAGGCGCGCCGATGCGTAGCGAAGTATCGCCTCGAGGTATATACCTACACGGTAGGAACACACATCGGCTGCACGTATAGCGTCAGAAGGATAAAATAATGAATAATCCGTTACGCTGTATGGGCTCCTCCACGTTTATACAAGTTCGTTACACACCTGTTATACGAGTAATCATCGCGCGGGCACTAACTCTATTTTTTTTCCCCCTTCCTCGTGCATCACGTGCGAGTGTATTAATGATCTCTATTAATTTATTCGAGTTGGCGGATGAATATCTTGCCCTCGTGGCGATTCAGGGAGGTCGAGCGATTACGACACAGGCGGCAAGCGAGCGCGTGCTAGCACCGAAGGATGAAGAATTTTTCGATACGATGGATCGTTCGACGCTATTTGGAGAAAATCAGCGCATTTACAATTTCATCGTCTCGCATTTGCATTGTGAATAACGAATTTTTTCATTTATTATTGCACCGGCCATTGCGAGATAGTTTGGCGTAAATATTATAGCCGTTTTCTAATCCTTCTCGGCTGTCGACTGTATAGTATATATACATTGTTTATACATCCTACCGGTCGATACGTCTTTCGAGCGCCGAACGGAAAACGAGGTGAAATTTTACCGAAGTCTTTATTTTTTTTTTTTTACACTGCTCGTGACGAGCTGCTCACGACTTCTATTCTGAGTCCGTAGTACGGACGTGCGGACGCACACAGACAACAGAGGGACTTTGTATTATTAAATGAAAGTTAACGCTCGCTGTTAGCTGGCATACTCGATTTATATACGAACGTATCCTTTTTATCTTTTTTTTATTGCAAGTGGCCCGCATATAAGCGTTCACTTAATATTGTTCTTATCATTAATTTCGTTTTCTTTTGTTTCTTTTTCTAACACGATCTCGCGTCGAAGCGCTATATATATATATATATATATATATATATATATATATATATATATATAATACACGCACACGGGCAGCAGGCGCCAATCGATTTGAAGAAATTTAATTACGTTTGTTTTTTTAGATTCATTGCTATATACACAGATAGTTGTCTACGGATCTGCGTCTGTGCCGAGGCATTATAAGGATCCGATTGTTCCGATTATTATTATGGCTTCGTTAAGACGGATTTTCACTTTATGTTACACTCTATATGTATATTACGATCGCGACCAACAGCCGCTGCTGCTGCTGCTGCTGCTGATGCTGCTGATGCTGCTGATGCTGCTGATGCTGCTGCTGCTGCTGCTGCTACTTCCTCACTCGATAATGGCATTGTTCTTTTGACGGGCGGGCTCGAGACGCCATGCATAGATATATAGTCGTAAATCAAAATATATACACGCAGCGTGTAGATAATAGAATTCATTTTCGAATGCACGACCCATTGTTTCAAGGCGATCCAGAAGAGTCGGTCGCTTTTTCGAATTGCTGTACAACCTGCAAGGATCACTTCCAAGCTGTCGTTTTTACGATCGGCTGTGCATCGTAATGATGTTTTACCAAAATTCCGATAAATCCAAACAAGTAAATAATAGTGAATAAAATTCGACTCATTGATTTTTAATTAACAACGCAGTTACTTTACTAAAACAAAAAGAAGGGCTGCAAGATGTGTAACTAAAGTCACATTTAAAGGTAAAAAATTAAAAAAATAAATAAATAAAATAAACCAAATGAAACGAAAAAGTATTTGACGTTGCACTTCTGGTGATTTTTGTATAATATGCTTAGACACCAGAGGTGCAACGTCAAATACTTTTTCGTTTCATTTGGTTTATTTTATTTATTTATTTTTTTAATTTTCTACCTTTAAATGTGACTTTAGTTACACATCTTGCAGCCCTTCTTTTTTTTTATTTCTATTGTAAATTGATTTACTTGAATTTTTTAAATCGAATTACTCGAATTTTGTTTTGATTTAATTACTCGAATTTTAGATTGAATTACTTGAATTGTTTAATGTTCAATTCTATTTTTAATGTTCATAAAGACGTAACACATCTTACAGCTGTTCTTATACAGCTGATTTTTTTTCTATCGTAAATTGATTTACTTGAATTGTTTAATGTTCAGTTCTACTTTTAATGTTCATAAAGACGTTACACATCTTACAGCTGTTCTTTTCTTCTTTTTTTTTCTTCATACACATGTATACGATGCGGCGCACGGACCGCACGTGCGCGTATGAAAATACAAGACATTAGTAATCAATATTCACAACGATCTGCGTATCGTTAGTGCAGAGTTACGTCGATCGATGAATGTTTATTTTACTTCGCAGATCCTGCAGGTCCTTATTCATAGTGAAAAAAAAAAGAATCGAAAATCATTTTTTTTTCAAGTTTATTTATTGGGTTTAAACAGAGACGTGAATCACATTTGACTGATCTGACAAATAAATATTATATACATCTTGATTGCTCAGCTCCTCGAGGATCATGTCACAGCACTCGAGTGGCAGCCGATGGCGTATCAGCTCCCAGAAAGGATACACCGCCAATCGTCGAAAGAATCCGCTACACATCTTCGCGCCCAGGTGCAAAGTGCAAGCCATCGTAAACGGTTGTGGAAGTTTCCACGATTCGCTCGACTTGGCCAATTTCGTGTAGTCCGAATAAGTAAGCAATTGTTCCGCCTCTCGTGGTCTCAACTTCACCAGGTCGTACAGCGACAGACTCGGAATCGCCTTGATTTTTTTCGCTTTGCTCAAAATCGCCTCGTTGTGCCAATATTTGTCGAGATCCGGCGACACCTCGAGCAACTTCTGCTTGGCGAGAAATGTCCCGATCACCGAAACGTCGCTACGTTTCAGTTCGTACCCTCTGTGCACGAGACGTTCGACGACGACCATGAGCATCGATGCGCTCATCAATTTCGAGCTCTTCCATCTCCCGTACGGCATCAGCATTTTCTCGGCGTAACATCTCGCGCGGGGAAAAGAGAAATCAGAGAGATCGGCTCCGTGATCCAGAAGCACGTCCACCAAGCGCGGCTTGCAGCCCACCACGGCCCACTGAAGCGCCGTCCAACCTCTGTTGTCCCGAGCGTCGAGCCGCACCGTCAGCCCCGAACCGTCGACGAACTTGAAAAACGTCCTGGCCAACGAGTGGTTCTCGCGGCCGTCGGCCTTGCAGACGAGGTGCAGAGGAGTCGATCCCTCGTTGTTGGTTAAATTCGGACAGGCGCCGTGTTTCAGCAGCAACGCGGTTGACTTCTCGTTGCCGTGTTTCAGAGCCAAGTGTAGCGACGACTCACCCGTTTCCGTCACGACGAGATTGGGGTCCTGTCCGAGCTCGAGGAATTTCCTTACGACTTCGACACAGCCAAACACGCAGGCCGCGTGCAGATGCGTCAGGCCGGTCTCCTCGTCCACGTAATTCACGCGAAAGTCGCTGTATATTTTAAAAAGACGAGAGATCAGCGTGGAGTAGTAACTGTAGCTATTTTTAGCCGCGTGATGAATCGGTGTGGTGCGACGTGGCGATGTCTTGCCGTCTCTGTCGACTTTGGGCTGGTCTTTGTAGCCGCTGCGAACAACGAAATTGATCAATAAATGTCCTCTGCGACATTTTATAGAATCACAGAGGAGATGCTCGATTTCGTCCTGTGAAAAAATTTTCCGGAGATCTGGAAGTGGGCCCGTCCAATTGCTGATCAAAGAGTAAATACGGGGAATGCATTTACGTCGCTCTACTTCGTACTTCCAATCGACACTTTCTCGTAATCTCTTCAATTTGTCGAAACAGACATCGTCTCGGGCCATCGTTCAATATTGCACTCGCACAACTTTTTCACTTTTATAATAACTCGCTGCGATCGATGGCGATATTTTCTTGATGTTCGCGCTGCGGCGTTACAACATCGACTGACTATTCACAGGCATTACGATCTGTAGGTTAAAGAGTAAAAAGAACACATGGTCGAAGCTATATAGGAGATTCAAATAGCTCGAAATTTATGAAGAGTAACGATTAGAAAGTGGAAAGTCAACGCAGTGCGGCTCGCTAGACATAGGCAACACCCCCTTATTACATTACACTTACACTTTCTAATCTTTATACCAACTGTATAGGCGTGTATCGCGTTATAACAAGTAAAATGTGAGAAGACACCCAGAAAGGTTTCGTGAAAAGTCGCGAATACCTTCGGGTATATGTTACGAAGAGAATCGATTCAAAAATAATAAAATTTCACCACCTCGTGTTTTTATTTTCGTGCGTGAAAACGACTGCCAAGGCAGTTGTCTCGATGCGCAAATGGATCTTAAGGAGGCTCTTGCACGGCAATTTTTTCTACAATGAGTGTGGGCTGAGCTGCATGCGTCGTGTTATACGCAATGCGCAGTGCGCAGTGCGCAGCACCGAGCCCAGCACTGCACAGCTGACAGCAGCCTATTGTTTATGTGCATAGCTGAGAGCCTACAGTAGTCCGGTTTTTACCGGAACCATCGGGTTTCAGAAACCTTTTTTGTTAAAAATAGGGTTTTTCGGCTCTAGACGCTATAGCCTTCAATTAAAAAATCCGAAAAAATTTGAGATTATGTATTTTGACGAAGGAAGAAAGAAAATCAAATTTTTCAGATTTTTTGAGGACTCGTGTCACCCTAAAAAAATTATTTTCGTGAAAAAAGCGGTTTTTCAGCTCTAGGCTTCATCGGCATGAATGAAAAATTCTAAAAAAATTCAAGGAATCGTTTTTTGGTGTCAGAATTAAGAAAAAAATACTCCGGTCTGATATATCGAACCATTTTACCAAAAATAAAATAATTTAAATTTTCAATGATTTTTTGAAGGTCTTAAGCACTCGAAAAATCTGAAAAAATTCAAGGTTGTTTATATTGTTGAAAAACAAACATATTTATTTTTGAATATTTATAATTAGTCATCTTTATGTATTTAATAAGTTTAGAGCATAGCGACGAAGTGTATTATAGCCACACAGCTTTTGCCTGCAATGCCTGTTTTTGAATAGCTATACAATGTAAGATTTCAATTCAATGATTGTGAATAAATAAATAGAAAAGTCAAAACTTAATTTTTTTTTCATTTTTACATTTTATTGATATTTAAAATTTACAAATGAAAAGTTGATAAAACTTATTAAAAGTAATTTCTTACAATTTTACAATTATTTACTATTTTTCTGATACTATTTATAATTGTTCGTTATTTGCACAGTCATGATGAGAAAACTAACGAGCCATCACGAGCTATCGTCGATGCAAGTTCATCGATGCCAAGCAAATATTATATAAATCCTCGTTCTTTAGGTTCGCAATGATCATTTCACAACAAAGAACCGGTAGCTGGTAGTGTTGCAATTGGTAAAACGCATCGAGTGCCCAAGGCCAGAAAAATCCTCTCGAAATTATTTCGCATAGATGGACAGCACAAGCCTCTTGGTAGCTCTCGGGAAGATCCGACAATTTGTTCGAACGCGCTAACTCGACATAGTTCGCATGTTTTAATTGCTTTGCCGCCTCTTCCGGTCTCAATCGGATAAGGTCGAGAAGCGACAGACTAGGATTCATCACTATCTCTTTCGATTTGCTCACAAATTCTTGGTCGACCAACCACCAATTTTCTTCAAGATCCGTCGACTTGTCAAACAATTCGTACTCGGCGAACAAACTCATGATATCCAGGGTGTTGCTACGGTCAAATTCGTATCCTCTTTTCTCGAGACGTTCAACAAGGAGCACAATTTTGGACGCTATCGATATTTTAAACCCAAGCCGTTCACGTTCGTCCATCTCACTTATCGATCCGAATCTCTCGACGAAATGGCTCTTGCTGGGAAAAACGAAGCTGGACAGATCGGCGCCCTGATCCAGGAGGGCATCGATCACGTTCAGGAACAGATTCGCCACGGCCCATTGTAAAGGCGTCCGGCGATTCTTGTCTCGGACATCGAGCTGCAGCGGCCGATCGACCTCTTTGCTGGCGTCGCAGAAAAGCTTGAGCAATTCAGCGTCGTCGAAACGATCCTTGCTGACGACGTGCAACGGTGAGCATCCGTTCTCGTCTGCCAAGTTGGGGTCGGCGCCTATTTTCAACAGATACTTGACCACCTGACCGTTTCCTCTGGCCAGGGCCAGGTGTAGCGGCGTCCGACCCTCGTTGTCCCGGGCGTCGACGTCGACCGGCTTATTTTCTTCGTTGCTGATCTCGATCAACATCCTCACGCGGTCCTCGTAATCGGCGTACTTGCAAACTGTGTGCAGAGGAGTCGAGCCCTCCCAATCGACTAAATTTGTAGCGGCTCCCTTTCTCAGAAGCAATTCTGCCACCGGCCTGAGCTCTTCTTTGACCAACGCATAATGCAGCGGTGTAAAGTCGAACATGCCCCGATCATCGATCTGCACAAGTCGATTCTTTTCCTCGCTGATTTCAAACAACATCTTCGCCCAGCCGTTGTCGTCGTCGACCGTGCAAATCGTGTGCAGAGCTGTCATTCCATAGTTGTCGGACACGTTCGGATCGGCGTCTCTTCTCAGCAGTAATTCAAAAACCTTCTTGTGTCTGTGACTTATAGCATAGTGAAGAGGCGTTTTGCCCTCGTTGTCCCGGCTGTCGACCTCGATCGGCCGATTTTTGTCCTCACTGATATCGAAAAATGTCTTCAACAAGTCAGCGTAGTCCTTCTTTCCCGCGCCAATCAAGTGCATCGGTGTCGATCCCTGCGCGTTGGCTAAATTTAGATCCGCTCCTCTTCTCAGCAGCCATTTGGCCATTTGTTCGTGGCCGCGATTCAAAGCCAAGTGCAACGGTGTGCAGTCGGATTTGTCTCGGGCGTCGACCTGTATCGGCTTATTGAATTTTTCAGCCGCCTCGAATAACATCTTGAGCAAGTCAACATCGTCGTCTTTTCTCTGACATACAACATGCAGCGGAGTGAATCCGTTCTCGTCTGCCAAGTTGGGACTGGCGCCTCTTCTCAGCAAAATTTCTATCAAGTTGATGTTGCCATTGAGTATCGCCGCGTGCAACGGTGTCCGACCCTCGTTGTCCCGAGCGTCGACCTGCATCGACTGATGTTTTTCGTCGCAGATCTTGAATAGCATTTCTATCGTGAGATCGTTGAAGTTTGACTCACAAATTATATGCAGAGGAGTCTCTCCATCCTTGTTAAGCGAATTCGGATCGGCACCTTTTCTCAGCAAAAATTCGACCAAGTTGATGTTGCCTTTGAATATTGCCGCGTGCAACGGTGTCCAACCCTCGTTGTCCCGAGCGTCGACCTTGACCGGTTTATTGAATTTTTCACCGATCTCGAAAAATCCCTTTATCAAGTCGACATCGTCGTCTTCTCTCTGACAACATACAACATGCAGAGGAGTAAATCCGTTCTCGTCCGCCAAGTGAGGACTAGCGCCTCTCCTCAGCAAAATGTCTATCAAGTTGATGTTGCCATTGAATATCGCCGCGTGCAACGGTGTCCGACCCTCGTTGTCCCGAGCGTCGACCTGGACCGTCTGATGTTTTTCGTCGCAGATCGCAAATAACATCTTTGCCATGTCGTCGTCGTCGCCGTCGTCGTCGTTACTACATATAATATGCAAACAAGTATGTCCTTGCTCGTTGATGCAATTCGGATCGGCGCCCCGCCTCAGCAACAGTTCGGCTGCTTTTTTGTTGCCAGCCTTCAGAGCCAAGAGCATAGGTGTGTCACCCTGTACGTTCTGAGCGTTGACCTGGATCGTGTTACCGACTTGGTCGTTAATGGCGAAAAATGTTTCCACGAACTCACCGTCGTCGGCCTCGTCGAATGGCTCGCAAATATAGTGCAATGGAGCGTTTCCATTCTGGGTGCGCACATTTGGATCCGCGCCACGTCTCAGAAGCAATTCGGCTACTCTCTTATGATTGTTGATCAGACACAGGTTGAGCGGTGTCTCGGAATATCTCGCGTCTCTTGTCTCTTGAGAGAAGCAGTTGGGATCTTGTCCGAATTCAAGAAATCTTTCGACGATGGTGTAGAGGCCATATTGACAGGCTATGTGGAAATGTGTATATCCATCTTCGTCGATGTAATTCACGTCGAATCTGTTGAATATTTCGAATAAACTATATACGGTGGAACTTCCGTGCCTAGCCCCGTGATGTATCGGTGTGGTGCGATGCAACAAAGGCTTGCCCGCTAGGTCGACGTCGGGCTCGTCTTTGTAGCCACTGCGAGCCACAAAGCCTATGAATCGTTCCCCTGGTGTCTCGCTGGCGTCTTCATCTGTGTCTGCGACGGATTCCATCAAAAGCCAATAAATCACTTCTTTCCGGAAAAAATCTTGGAGATTCAAAAGTTGAGCCTTCCATTTTTTTACGACGGCGTCGAGTTGATGAAGAAATTGGCGTCTATCTTGTTGAATCTCCCACGCGACATCTTTCGACAAGTGCCCAAAAACTTCTAATAGTTTACTGCTATTATAGCTTACACAGAATTCGTTTTTGGACATGTTTTTATATGCACTAACGTAGGCCAAAACAATAAAAAACACTGAAACTTGAAAGTTTTTCACTTATTGAAAAACACGTGGCGATGTCTTTTACGTTGTAGATTCGTAACTCGAGCGACGGAGTCTCGCACTTAATTGGGCAGAGCTCTTCGATGCTACTTGGTTGTTCGCTCAAGAACGACTGTTAGCCGAGCTCGCGTGTTTCTGTATCTTTATAGCCGTGGCTCGGAGGAGAAAAGAGGGGGAAACGAAAGAAAAAAGGGAAGGGGCAGTTCGCCAGTGTGTACTAGAAAAAAAGTGAAAGTGCAGACGAGTACGAGCCTGCCGACGTCATCGAGGCGGGCAAACCGCTGCAACGGGCTTAATTTTGAAGAAAATCCATGAATCCGATTTTTAAAAAAGTGCGAAAAGTATTGGAATTGCTCATATACATCGTTAATCCCAAGCGCAACCCATTATTGTATAATTTGTTAATTTGTTGTATGAATTGTATAACATGTTGAGATGTGATTGTAACTGTAATTGAATAGTGATTGTAATTGTTGTTTTGTATTCGTAATTTTTTTTATACCGTTAGATTCAATAAAGTGGTGCAAATACTCCTCGATGGGTGACACGCACCTTAATATAAAAACAAAATATATACATTATTGTAAATACAAGGTATATGTATAGTAAATTTATTTATTTTTTTTTTTTTTTTCGGTTTCCTGACTTTTTGGGGAGGCCAGAATTTTAGCGCGAGGGAGCTGATCGCCGGTATACTAGAAAAAGTGATCTCTCTAGATGATAATTAAATAGAATGGTAGAGTACTCGAGATAAAACAACACAATTTTCAAGGAAAACCAAGGTAAATCAATCACGTATGACAGATTTATTGTATTTGGAAACAACAGGAAATGACTGGAATATATTTTTCGAGATAAAACTATCAAGTTTCCATTGAAAATATCTTCATGTGCACGTACGTATTCGATAACGGCGAGGAGCATACGGATGCCATCTGGGCAGAGACTGAAAAAATTTCTATATAATTTTTTTTTTCGATTGAAAACAAAGAGAATGACTGAATTAAATATAAATTAGAAAGTCATTTCCTCTGCTTATATTAGAGGCGGGCTGACTGTTGTATGCGCATCTTTCGTGTACACCAAGGCAGTGAGAAAGGAGATCGTGGCCTTTTCACTCGCTCTTCACGCTTCAAACCGACCAGTCATTTTTTCAAGGCTTCAAAAGTTCGAAATGCAGGAACAAATTGTACGTCAGCAAGAAAATCAGCTAAATATCGCTTGTAAAAACACAGCGATATCTACTCGAAACACATCAGGATCAAATTTTGATTGTGAAAGTTCAATATTGCTGAAAAAATCCATGTAATAAATGACTTATAATCCGCAATTATATAGATCTTCTTGTATTGGCCTGATGATGTGGGAAGTAGATGTGATGATTTTCCAATTAATTTTTGTACGACACCGTGGATTCTCTGGTCTTACATGATAATAATTACGTAAATAATTCACTCCAACTCAGTCACTCAACTCCAGAGAGCGTTGACTGAGTAAGGCATGAATAAAAGTCCAGTAGAAGGAAATTCGATTTTTTAAGCGAAAAATGTTTTAGTTCTTTTCTTGCTATATTCGGATCCTATAATTAATTGAGTCAATAATTTTGGCATAAAAACTATATCTTGCCATTACCCAGAAACTGATTTGGTCATCATGCACGGGAAAACTTTTGACCATGTTTCACGCTCGAATGCATAGAGATGATACATTTGCGCTCTGAGTCGAGCACAATTCATGCTCAGTCTCGAGGGCGAAATACCCTCGGGTTTTGGATGAGTTTGAACTTTACACTGTTAGTATATCTATATTTATAATCGCTATAGATAAACCATAGTGTATTAGCTCTGAGCGTTGGGACGGAGCTTAGAACTCCTGCTGAAGTCTGCGCATGGCATGTAGAGCGCAAAGACAAGATTTACTCTTGGCTCGTGGAGCCGATCTGGCTCGTTTTGTCTTTCCTGATGACATTTACTTGAACGACGTGAATCAGGGGCCAGAATATTGCGATGATTATTCGCTCGCATTGGCGTCCAATGCTCTGATCGTCATCAATCGCCTGGAAAATCGAGATTATGAACTGGATCGAAGCGACGCCCTAGCCATCATAGCATTTTTCGCTAACTATTATTCATACACAGTGGCCCGAAAATCGCTCTTCCCGCTTTGCGCAGCGGCAGGGAAGTAGTCACTTTCGAGCCGCTGGTATGAAACAATTATATGTGGCAGGTTGCCTTCGGGTAAACTATAAATCGTATATATATATATATATATTTACTTGGAAAATTAATGAACAAAAAACCATGAATAATTGTATTTGTACCAGAATATTGAGTTATTTCATTTTTTAAAAATTTCTGTAATGAATGATACTTTTTCTTTATAAAAACTAGTTTATAAAGTATCTTGGCCAAGTATCGGGTAATGGTTGCTCATAGTTTTATCTTATCCCTCTCTCGGACCCGAAGTTCAACGTGTTATCCATGTACGGCGTTTCATACTTGAGCTACGCCTACGTATAGAGTCACGTATATAGTTCTGTCTCTCTCGCGCTCACTTGCATCGCTCTAGCCGTATGTAGCATGACGTGACCGTTTGGTCTAGCGAGACATGCGCAGTTGGTACCACGGTATAATTTTTACTTTCACCCCACGAAATACGTATTTATACATTCTAAAATCAGTTTGAGTCAGAACGTTGCAGCGTAAAGAACGAAGCTATACCGCTCTAACCGTAGCACGTGGTTTTTCTGACGAAAAAATCTTGAATTATTAGCGACTGTGTTTGTGTGTGCGATTGATCCGAACGATGGCTCACGATAATCAAAATTGCTTGAAAAAGTAGAAATTATGGGACAACGGGTCGATTGGAAGATCGAGGAAAAGCGACGTCAACTGCTCGGTCAATTTTATCCTTTAGTCAAGGATGGAACAGACCAGCTTCCAAATCTCAAAGACATTTTTCGTCCCGAGCAGATGGAGTGTCTTCTCTCGGATTGCGTAAGACGCGTGATGGACTACCAGTATAGCTACGAAGAAAACGAAATGCAGAAGAATTCATCAAATTTGTGGCTCGCAGTGGCTACAGAGTCAGGCCCGAAGTTGGTAAATGCGGCAAGCCATCGTCGCATCGCACTACGCCGATACATCTCGTGACGAGCAAATGGTTTGCTCATTGGGAAGACATAGCCTGTGAGCTCTTTCAAATTTACGACACTTCGAGAACTACGTCGACGAATTGGAACTAGCCACTTTCAGGTGGCCTGCATGCGGGATGCGTCTACGCAGTGGAAAGATATCTCGATTTCGGGCTAGATCCCAATGCCTTGCATCTGAGACTGGTGACTCGCTGCTACATTTGGCATTGTTCTGCGACCAAAAGAAAGTTGTGGAAGTGCTGCTGAGAAACGGCGCCTGTCCGAATTTGGCCAACAATGAAGGATTGACACCTCTACACGTGATGTGCATCAAGGACTACGATTACGGATTGGCCAAGTTATTTTTCGAAATCAACGACGACATTCGGCAAACGGTCGAGATCAACTCCAAGGACAAATTAGGTCGAACAGCGCTGCAATTAGCCGTGCAAAAACTCCTGCCCGATGTGGTAGATTTACTCTTGGCTCGTGGGGCCGATCTGGCTCGTTTTGTCTTTCCTGATGGCATTTACTTGAACGACGTGAATCAGGGGCCAGAATATTGCGATGATTACTCGCTCGCATTGGCGTCCAATGCTCTGATCGTCATCAACCACCTGGAAAATCGAGACTATGAGCTGGATCGAAGCGACGCCCTAGCCATCATGGCATTTTTCGCTAAGCTTAAATTGTTCGAGAAGTCGACGGATCTGGCCGAGTGTTGGAACGACAACGAAGACTTTACGAGCAGAGCAAAAACGATAATGATTAAAGATGATGCGGGACTGTCGCTCTATGATCTGATGAAGTTACGACCTGAAGAGGCGACAAAATCATTCACATTTCAAGATTATCTCGAGCTTGCTCAATCGTACAAGTTGTCGATGGAATTTCCAGAAAAGTCTTATATTCAGGCTTGTACTTTGAATCTGTTCGAGAAATTAGCGAGAGGATTTCTGCGGCCCTGGGCAACGATCTTTTATTATGAGATGCAACAATGTCGTATTCCAATTGAATGTTGTGAACTAATTGTCAAAGATCTTACTAATGCAGATTTGTGGCGCATTTGTTTGGCGGCCACAGGTCAAAACGAGGACGATATTGTGTGATAACTTTAAAATGATAAAAATAAAAAAAAAATTAAAAAGGCAATGAATATTTTTCTTATTGCTTCAAACCTGAGCTATAAAATATAATAATTTTATAATAACTATAAACATAATAATTTTAATAGTAAAATAAGTAGGTAAAACTCTAATAAATCTCTTGATCAATTTTATGTAGAACAAGTTTTCCCATAAGTTCATGGAATATTTCTTCATCTATCGAACACGTGAAAATCATACAAATGTTCTAATCAATATTTTTAATGATTAATATCGAAGATGAAGTCGGTCACTACTCTCATTTTTCTGCAGTTTAGCATTATGAACTTGATTTATTTATATTTTGAATCGTAGGTAATTAACTTCAGCCACAATTATTTATCTCGTTCTTTATAAAAAAATTGCAAATTTAATAATTTATCTCGTCTTACAACAATATACACTTCGCAACAAACATTTTCATCAAAATTTTGTCAATTTTGATCATATCGAAACGAATTTTTTTTTCAGCAAAAAATATTACAAAAGTTTCCCATTTTAATGAATTTTTCTGTATCCTTCGTACGCAAAAACACGCAGGAAAGTTCGACTTTTACGGCCACTTTCAAATGTTTACATGTTTTGCTCTGCGCTCGCAGCGCACTCTTGCATCCATCTTATAAATTTATACACGCATATATGATATGAAAAATAAAAAAAATCAATGAATTTGTTTATTTTTTCAAAAACAGTCAATCATTGTTTATCATTTATATTAATAACATACATGAATAAACTAGAATAATTATTGAAATTAAACATATATTAAATACAATAAAATTAAACATAATAAAAATTTCATTTTACACTCGAGATATATTTTTGATAGTTTGCATGTTGACCCCAGATTCTGAGTGCAGCGTTAATACTGTTTTTTAAGCGAAAAATGTTTTAGTTCTTTTCTTGCTATATTCGGATCCTATAATTAATTGAGTCAATAATTTTGGCATAAAAACTATATCTTGCCATTACCAAGAAACTGATTTGGTCATCATACACGGAAAAACTTTCGACCATGTTTCACGCTCGAATGCATAGAGATGATACATTCACGCTCTGAGTCGAGCACAATTCATGCTCAGTCTCGAGGGCGAAATACCCTCGGGTTTTGGATGAGTGTGAACTTATATTGAAACTTTATGAATATTATATGATTTGTAAACGCTCATTGACTTAATAATTAATCTCCCGTTCGTTTAGGCAGTTGTACTGAGACTAAATCACGCACAACCAGTAAACCCGACCGTGAATGAAACCAGATGGAACTTTACACTGTTAGTATATCTATATTTATAATCGCTATAGATATACCATAGTGTATTAGCTCTGAGCGTTGGGACGGAGCTTAGAGTCCTGCTGAAGTCTGCGCATGACCTACGAGCAAAGAAGATTATATGCTATTGCTCGAAACTTCGAAAATATCTCCGTCTCGTACTTCCGTCGAAGCGAATTCCTCAGCCATCCTCTGGCAGAATGATTCAGCAGGCGCCTCGCTGATTTTCGCTGCTACAGGCAAGACAGCGTAAACCTCGGGCAACGGACCGACCGAGCACGATGTTGCGACGTTGGTCAATTGGTCGAGTAGGCGGCGGCGAGGGAGATCGATAAGTAGATCGTGTCGGATGATAAAGTCCGCTCCGAGGATTGCCGTGCTGACGTCAGCGATGATGAAAGTCCACTCGAGCTGTCTTCGTACTCCGATGTTGAGAGTGAGCTTTTTTCGCCGAACGTCGCAATGAGGTCGCGTTCGCAGCCTGCAGCACGAGGGCCTGCTTGACGATGGGCCTGCGAAAAATCCTCTTCGGGATTATCGAGAGTACCGAGCCGGAATCGACGAGGAACCGGATGTCATTTCCTCGGTCGGTGATGTAGAGTAGAAAGCTTGCGACGCAACAAAGTGTGTCCCAATATCTACCTCTTGAATATTGTTATCAGAGGTTGAACTTAACGCTACAATTTTATGACGAAAAAAAAAAGCGTAAAATAAAACTTGAATTAAAATTATTCATAGGTGGTGTGGAAACGATATATAACCCCTAATAATATTACCCCTAAGGTGGTGTGGAAACGATATCTAACTGCTATTATTATTACCATAAAGCGCATTGATACGAATGCAATTATTACAGGTTTAACCTTTAAATTTAACAATTTTTTGTTAAATTTAAAAGATTTTTGTTAAATTTTGAGTACACAAACAATTTAAGGAGCAAAATAGGATGGGGAGGAGTGTAATTTGAGGAGTAAATGAGTTCGAGGAGGAGTGTGATTTGAGGAGTAAATGAGGTGTAGGAGGAGCGTAGGAGGAGGAATAAAGAGGAACAAGTGAGGTACATGAGGAGGATCACTTAAAGAGCAATTACGAGGTTCAAAAAACACGTAAAAACAACACTTTAGAGGCCAAAAAACATGGAAAATGCTATTTTTTCAAAAATGAGGAGTATTGAGGAGCAAATGAGGTATACTAACAATTGGAAAAAAAAGTTTTTTCTTTAGAGGAATATATGAGTAAATCTCGTGAAATTTTAATATTTGTGTCAACCCCACAATATTCATATGAAAACCTAAAAATTACCATTCCTCGCATTGTTTATGTTAAGTTTTCAACTTTTTCTTTTCTTGAGAACACTTTCCAGTGGGATCCAAACTTGAATTCATCCAAAAAAATGCATTTTACAGCGTTTTCTATGCGTTTTGAAATTCAACGCATCCTATTTTTAATTTTCAAATTTTGATTCCCGATAGGCCCATTGAGCTTTTTTATCCAAATCATCACCAAACAACCTTCATAATCTATACTTTCGAAAAAAAGTGTCACTGAATGGTGTGCGTCGTTACCTGAGTCTTCTACACTCTTAAGAAAAATTCAACTCGATTTTTAGTATTTTAATGATTTTTTTTATAAAATTCCAATATCCTAATAGGCCCCACCATGAATCACACAAATTATGGGGAAAAGTAGTTTTTGAGTAGCAGAATCGAGTGGTATGTCTATTTTTGATGTGCGTGCTTTGTAAAAAAAGTTATATACGATACAAACATGAAATTTGCCCGCGCCCATTGTTGATTTTGAGTGTATTTTAATGGAATTTTGCGATGCACATCAACAGTTTTACTTTAAATGGCGCAATTTATGTTGCCCATTTTAGTTTTTGACATTTTGGAAAAGATAACGCTATGTGGTTTTTTTTAAATGTCAAAAAATCAATATTTTAACCAAATTTAGGAGCAAATATTGTCTTAAAAATATGGTTCATCGGCTTCAGATTAACATGTACTTTTTCAAATGCTCGATGACCCTCGCCCAAATTTGATGGGCACTTTTTTTTCAGGTTCTGAATCAGTTTGTAAGTCCCCAAAAAAAATTTCACGAGTGTGCTTTAAAAAATAAAATTTTTTTTTTTTAATGGCAAAATATTAAAATTTCATGAGATTTACTCATATATATAGGCAGATATATGTACATATATGTACATATATGTATGTGTATGTTTGTTTTTAGAAATCGAAATCAGAAAAATGGGGAAGCAAGAACGTTTAAAACATTTTCAAGGAGTAATATATAGGAACTATAGATATAACTATTGGATGTGTAGTGTTGTTGGGATGTGCGTGTTTTGGGATGCGTGTTAGTGTTTTTGATTTTTTTCTAGCGGAGATTTGTCGCGGAGATTTTGTCTTGCAGAGAATTTGTCTCCGGAGATTTTGTCGCAGAGATTGTGTCACGTGGAAATTATGTCGGTAACCCTACGTGGCCTGGGCGGCTGCGCGATCTCGGTGCCTGCTGCTCCCACCACCAAACAATCTCCTCGACTGTAACAGCTCGTGCCATGGGGACACTTTTCGGCCCAGCTATTACGACTTCGCTGCACTCGGGCCCTAAACTACGCCGTGCCAAAAAGTGTTACTTATGGCACTTTTATCGTAAAGTTCTATTGCTGGGTTAGCAAAAATTTTTGCCGCGGCAGCTAAATAATTTTGCTGCGCAAGCAAAAGGTTTTATTGTGGCAGCAACATATATTTTTCTGTCTCCGATGGCTATTTTAAACGAATACACTCCCCAAAAGGCACATGAATAATCACACGAACACTACACAACACTGACAACATTTTAAACCGAGTTCTAAATTCGAAAGTTGAACTCGGTCGGCTGCCGCATTATCGCACACAAAACTATGTGTTTCTGAATTTGGAAGTAACGATGGACACCTTGTTACACTACCTGATATTTTTAAACCATATAGAAAACAACATTTTCTTATATAATATAATAATTCCAAATAATTATTTAATGAATTATAATATGATTAATTAATTTAAATAAATTAGCATATTTCAATCGATAAGTAATAACTATACAAATAATTATTCTTTGAATTTTTCAGTTTATCATTTTTAATTGTTTATCGCGAAAAATTTCATACAATACAAATAAATGTTTAAGATTAATCAAGATTTAGCACGTGTTTTTTTGCATCCATTTTTATTTACATTCTGTCTAGAGCGTGTAGACAATCGGTAAATCTTATACAATTAATAAAAATAATAAATAATAACATGTGTGAGATGCAGTCCACTGACTATTACTCTAATTCACTTTCAAAAACAACATGCTTATAATACTCCACGATGTTTTAGTCTAGAGTGTTCGAACGATGTATTTCCAAGCCCGGCAGTGAGAAGGTTAGGATGATTCTTGAGGCGGTCCTTGTATGTAGCTGAGAATTTGCATATTTCTTCTTTGACTGTTGGGACTTTTAAGTTTTTTCCCTAATATCTTCGTTAGGGACGAACCATGGGCGTTGACAAGGCAACCCCCGAGCAAGAACAAGGTAATCCCGTTTGTTATTCTTTATGTTAGTATTATTATTTGAGCAGTTTTGCTCTAATTCGACCGTATCTTCTAGATTTGTTTGGTTTGCTGGACGTTGACTCGGTGCCCTAGATAATGCTTGCGCGTAAGAAGTTTGAGGTTGAACCGCGTTATTTTTATCAATAGATGTAGTGGTATTATTCTGATTTTGAGCAAAGAGTCTTTTTTTGCGGATAACTGGGAATAATTTTAGTTGTAGCTGCTTACGAACGACGCAGCCTTTATAACTGGCTAGGTGATTTCCGAGGCAGTTAGCGCATTTGACTTATTTTATTACAGTTTTAATAGGGCACGAGTTGGTGAGATGGTTTTGGGCACATTTGACACATACGGGCTTTTTGTTACAGTAATTTTTGGTGTGTTCGTACTCTTGTCAATTCGTGCATTAAGGTATTCTCTCTTCTTACGTGGTGGTTCAAAAGTAATCACGGTGTTTAGTAGTTTGTTCACATTGTATATTTCTTTATTATTCAAACTCGTTTTTATTTCAATGAAGAAGAGAGGGAGAGGCTTCCTGTCGGATGTTCGAGATTTGAACAACCGCGTGACCGTAATTTTCTATTGCTCTTTTTAGTTCTTCTACATCTACTGAGGGATTCATTCCTCGTAAAACGTCTTTAAAGCCTTTTTCGTTTTTACATTGGTACGTATGAAACTCCGTTTCATATTCTTCAGCATCTCGATCGCTGATTTATAGCTATCTGCATATTTATAGCACGTGTTAAATAGTGAATACCTTTGATACAGGTATGATTATTATTTTCAAGTAATCTATACAAATAACCCAGGGATTTTCACAATTAATTTTACTATATTTCGCTTAAGTTTTTTTAAATCACTTGATTTTTCATATTCAGATTCTGATTAAACAGTTTTTTTTCGAATGATATTTTTGCGATTTGCTTGGAGATTCTTTTTTAGAAGATTTATTGCTGCGACGATCTGCAGTTTTTCCCGAGAATTCCACTTTTTCTGAATCAACATCATCTTCTGCTTTCTTTTTATCATCATCAGATAATGAACTTCTTCGTCATTCGTTAATAACTTTTCAACTGTTTTACCATCAGTCTTATCTATATTTTTTAATTCATCAGTACTTTCATCATCATCATTTTCGTCAGTATCAGATTTATCATCTTTATATTTTCCACCATAAGTACTTTCAACATCATTACTTTTTTTCTTAATGTCATAAATATTATTATCAGTATTTTCTTGATAATTTACTTTGGAATCTTCAGTAATAGTCTGTTCAAATAAACAAATACTCTATAATTATCATTTTTATTAGAAAGTGAAATCCTATGTTGGGATCCCTCTGCCGGCTGAAGTTGTACTATGAATATTTTTCACAATTGAGAAATTCTGCTAATTTATTTCTATTTAAAGTTGATCTAATCTTCACATTTATAGTCATCACTTATATTTTTGCAGGATTATCGTTTTATTGTATTCCGTTTCTTCCTTAAAATAAGTGACTAGGAGTGTTCATCTTCGTAGCATGCTTCTCAAACATTCGAATAATGTTACGAATTTGATTTTTACCATTTAAGATCCAAAATTTTTGACCAAGAAAATGAAGTGTTGTTTGAATCCCAGTGTGAAGATTGTGCTCGTGAGCTTGACGAATAATCATGTCAGTTACCGGATGTTTACTTGGTAATAAAATAGGATGTTTTTGATTATAAGGCACTGCAATTTTTTTAAACGTCCATCGACTCTTATAAGTCCTTTATCGTCAATGAAAAGGATGCCACTCGTCAAAACGCGTACTTTTTCGAAAGGGAACTGTAATTTCATTCGGTAAAGTATCTTTAGCTGTAGATAAACGTTTAAATTCATGGGAAAAATGTTCTCTTTGAATACGTAGTATATAAACCTCTGATTCACGAAGTTCTTCTACAGACAATATACTATCTTTTTCAATCGATGATTTTCTCCATCGCAGCATATAAACTATTACGCGTACGAGCTTTTCAAATTTCGAAAAACGAGAATAAATTTCCTTACACGCGGTAACCGTAAATAGACAAGTTTGTTTTTTCATCCCAGGAATTTCGTAAGGTAAAGTTTCGAACGATGTTGGCCATTTAACTTCTGGTAATAATAACCAAGGAGGTCTTGATTTCCACAAAGAATTATTGACAAATTCATTCGGTAATATCCTCGCGACAAAGTGTCTGCAGAATTATACTTAGAGCTTACATGTCTCCAATTTACTCTCTCTTCAAGCGATTGAATGTCTGCAACTCGATTAGATTCCAAAGTACGTAATAAATGAGGAGCTTTTTTTAACCAACATAAAACAATCATTGAGTCTGACCAGAGAGTGGCTTTGTCAACAGTAAATTCGAATTGAGATATTGATTCACAGTAGAACTTTTTTAATATTGACGCGGCGCAAAGTTCTAATCTAGGAATAGTAATTCCATTCAAAGGTGCTACTCTCGATTTACTGTAAACTGATTTAATAACAATATGCCCAAGAGAATTAATCGATCTGATAAATAAACAATCTTAACTGGATTTGCAATCAAAATTTGTCGTGGAATTGAAATTTCTTTTAAGTTAGGCAATTGTTGTGCTAATAATTTCCATTTTATAAATGTGCTGTGGAAGGGATTCATCCCAAGAAATCTTAGCTTTCCTGAATTAACAGTTTGGCATATAAAATCAGGTCCATAAAGTTAGCCCCCAGATTATGAAAAAGTGCTTTTCCGCCATTAGAATTGATACCATTAGTTTGTGCGTGAAAAGTTTTATCAAACTGCCAAATCTCACGTTTGCGCGTTGAAAATTTTCCATGGAAAAGTGAATTTTCAAAATGGAGGCTGGAATTCTAGCCCCCAGAAGAATGACATATTTTTTATTTTTATTGTACTTTTGACACGATGAGAGCAACTAATCGTTTGTTCGTGAAAAACGCAAACGATTGGTGCTTACCAATGCACTCTTTGATGCATAATATGCATAAATTTATTCAAAATAGATTATTTACGTTCATTTCAAAATTCTGACACCCGCGCGAGCCATCATTTGACATGCGCACTGCGCACATGAGTAAATATCGTAAGTAATACTGTTAAGGTACTATTACAAATTATATTTTTCAAAAAATCGATTTTTTTTTTTTGCATTTTTAGACTCTTTTAAGCCTTAAGAATCAGTCCTCAAAGTATTTCCGTGGTATTTAAATTTTAAGCGGGTCTATGTGTCGCTGTTCGGTGAGTGCGCGCGCACGTATTTTCAATTTCGTCAGATGTACGCAGCAGCTGTCGTTAATCAGCTCTTGTAAGCTTCCCCACTCCTACATAAATTTACTGTTCTATACACACATCATTTTCGCCTGTCTCTTGTGCTCAGTGTATAAAAGTAAATTGAAATCATGACTCAAAAAAGAAAGTCTTACGGCAAAGGTAGTAAAAATTGTAAGCCGGCAAAGAAGAAATGTGTAAGAAGATCGCACGAATTTACTGGCAATCAGTATACAGCTGATTGCAAACAGATTTTACTAGTTCTTCTGCAAAGAAGTTGTCAAGCAATAGGGAATTTGACGTGAAAGTAGATGAAACTTTTCTTATTGCATATTGGCGTTCAATCTCGTTTTTTCGGCCTTGGCGGAATTGCTTAAATGTAAAATATGTAATAGTGATGTGAAGTTTACTCAAACTAATGTTCGTGGATTAGGATTTAAAATAAATATTGAGTGTCAATGTGGAGATAGAACAATAAATTCATGTCCTATGATAAATACAGGCAATGAAATTAACCGACGAATCGTTTTCGTACTGCGGTTGCTCGGTGTTGGTATACACGGTGTAAGATTGTTCTGCTCGCTCATGGAATTATCTTCAAATTTTAATGTTACAAGGTATTATTATATTTTGGAGAATTTTAAAATAGCAACTCACGCAGTATCTGAAGCTTGTTTAAAAAAAGCGGGCGAAGAAGAAAAGGAAGAAAATAAAGAAAACAATATGCCCGAAGACGAACTAACAGTATCAGGGGATGGTACTTGGTCTAAACGTGGGTACAGCTCTTTGATTGGCGTAACAACTTTAATTGGAAAATATTCTTCTAAAATATTAGACTATTTTGTCTCATCTAAAACGTGTAAAACATGTGAAGTAATGCGCAAAAAATTGAATCCGGTTGAATTTGAGATATTTTATGAGAGCGAGCACAGAGAAGAATGCTCAGCAAATTACGAAGGTAGCTCAGGAGGGATGGAAGTTCAAGGGATTATCGAAATGTTTAAAAATTCTGAGGAGCTACATCATGCAAAGTACGCATACTACATTGGTGATGGAGATTCGAAGACTTTTACAAATCTTTCCGCCGCTAAACCGTACGGTGATTTTGTCGTACAAAAACTTGAGTGTGTCTTGCACGTAGGCAAGCGCATGTATCGACATTTAAAAGATGTAAAAAAAACATTAGTTGAGATGCGGAAGATAAAAAAAGCTGAGGAAAAGAAAAAAAAACGGAAGAAGAAAAGAAACCAAAAAAAGCAGCTAGAAAGCCTCGAAATAAAAGAAATTGCAAAGCAGCCACTCCAGTTACTCCAACTGACAAAACACAGATTTAACGGGTAAAGTCATGAAGCAAATGTCAATAAATTATTCATTAGCTATTCAAAGATATCCAGATTCCTTAGCCAAATGAAAAGGGAAATATGGGCTGGATTTTACCACATGATTTCAACTGACGCTGAACCGCAGCATACGTATTGCAATTCGGATTGGTGCAAGTACTTGAAGGCTCAAGATGGCAATGTTGTTTTCAAGCATAAGCCAGCACTTAGTGCAGAGGTTCAGGAGCTCGTTAAACCAGTGTTTGAACAGCTAACAGATGAAAAATTATTGCGACGTTGTTTGGGCAAGAATACTCAAAATAACAACGAGTGTTACAACAAGACTCTCTGGGCTCTCGTACCCAAATCAACGTTTGTTGGGTTGAGTGTTACTGAAATAGCCGTGCAAATTTCACTCGCAACTTTCAACGAAGGACGGATTACACTCTTAAAAATGATGGAAATAATGGGCTGCACGATTGGACGATATGCATATGATTATGCGTTGAGGAAGGACGACGAGCGTATCGCTATAGCCGAAAAAGCGACCAAATCCGCCACAAAGGAAAGCCGTATTAAACATAAAGAAAGGCAGCAGGACGAACAGATGGAATATGAGCGTAGTGGTCTTTTATTATATGGTGCAGGCATTGCTGATTAATCGATTGTAAGTGTTAGAACTTGATTTTTTCAAAATTATTAACACATTTCTACAAAAAAAAACTTTGAACGCGTTTTTCTCGGAATGATAATTTTTGAAACGGCGGACAGTTAATCTTCGAATCTACCGAACCGATCTTTACCAAATTTTGAACAGAACTTTGTGTGTGTATCAGACACACGAAACCACCACAATTAGACCGGAATTTTTTTTTTCTCATTTATACGCGATGAAGAAAGTAGAAAAAAGAGACGATTTTTGAACTTTTTTTTCAAAAAGCCGCCATTTTTTTTTTTTCAAATTATCCAATTTTATGGTGGATTCGTGTGTCAGACCTCTTCCTTAAACTAACCCATGTTCAATTTTTTGTTTCAGACTTCTCAATCCTGAGATTAACTGTCCGCCATGGACAACGCTTTTTTTTAGAGACCATACATTGACGCCCAGTACATGCAAGAAAAAGGGTTGAAAAAAAATAAAAAAAATTTTTTTGTGTAGTTTTTTGATACATATGTATGCTTAAAAAGTTTCAAATACATATATGATACATGAGATGCGAAAAAAAAATTCGCAAAAATAGCGTGATTTTTAGCGTTTTAATTTGTAATAGTACCTTAAAAATTATCTTCAATTGCCCCGTATGAATAGTCGTTAGGTTAAAATTTATCGTCAATTGGAATACAGGGCACAAGTTAAAATAGATGTGTGGCGCCTGGAGTTTCACCCCCGGTCACACGCCGGTCGCGCCGTCAGCTGGGCCTCTCGCCGGACGAGCGAGACCACTGACCACGTGACTTCAGGCTTGCCCTCACCTGGATGTGAGATAGAGAAGGGAGCGTCGCAGCGGCTCGAGCGGCGACGGCCCTTTAAAACCCGGAAAATACCTCTCTCTCGATTTTCATCTCTCCTCGAGTCCACACTTGTGGCTACGAGGACGCCACAAATTAACTTGTCGCTCGTACGAGCTCTTTGTAAATTATCGTTACTTTAATAAAACCATTTTTATTCAGTTAAGAAGTCTGAGGTTCGCTTAATTCCACCGATCTACCTGAACGGCTTTGAAACTGAAAAGTGGTGACCCGCGACTACCTTTCTTTTGATTCTTCAGTTTCTTTCGAGAGCTCAAGAACAAAACAAAAAAAGAAGAAACATCTCAAAAAGAGTCGAAGTAAACACGATTTCTCGCGTGTTTACGTTCAAGATTTTTCTCTCAACCGAACCAGCAACAACAACACGCACAGCTTGTGCTCTGATCGATTTTTGGCGCCAAGAAAAGAGACATTCAGCCTAACGGTTTTTTCGCCCGAGGATGTTTTAAGACTACGAAAATCGCCGTCTCCCGGTCCAGCACAATCAGAACCAAGACCCGGCTAATCCAACCCAACCACAGGAAGACCCACCAGCTGCCGATGGTTTTGGCGGTGGCCGAGGCGTCGACCGGCAAAATCCACGAGCAGATGAAGCCGAGCCACGTCAGGACAACCCACTCGAGCAGCTCATCGGAAACCCGCTCTTCCAAGCAATGGCCCGTGCGCCAGCCGTGAACGCCGTCGGAAATTGCAGACTTCCGGCTTTCTGGCGCTCGGATCCGGACCTGTGGTTTCTTCAGGCGGAAGCGCAATTCAATATACACCAGGTGACGAGCGACTCAACGAGATTCAACATGATTCTCACAGTGCTCGACCCGGAGACGATCTCGGAGGTCTCCGACATCATACGCACACCACCAGCGCAGGGCAAGTATACGACGTTGAAGGATGCCTTCGTCGCTCGCCTCACGGACTCGCCCGATACCCAACTCAACAAGTTACTTGGCACCATTGAGCTTGGAGACAAGAAGCCATCGCAGCTTCTGCTGCAAATGCGTACGCTTGCCGGCGCACGGGCGTCCAACGACATCCTACGCGTACGCTGGCTCGACCTGCTGCCCGACTCAACGCGACGGTTGCTCACGATCATCAAAATCCAGACCTTCGATGAGCTCGCGGCCGTCGCAAACGAGTTACACGCCGTCGGACCCTCAGTGATGGCCACCGATGTTGGACGACCGCGCTCGAGACCGGCATCGCCAGGAGGCGCTGCCTTTTCAAATTCAAATTCGGTTGGAGCGCAGGAAATTGCGGCGCTCTGCGCTGCGATCGTCCAACTGACAGAAATCACGCGCGAAGCTCTCTAACGTCGAGATCAGCCTCGAGGTCGCTCGCGCTCGAGAAATCAGCCACGCTCGCAGTCGCGACCTCGCTCAGCAACACCGCATAGAGGCTCGTCCGATGGATACTGTTGGTATCACGGGAGATACGGCGACGAGGCGGAGCAATGCAGAGGCTCGCGCGTGTGCTCACACCCCAAGGCTCGTCAGGAAAACTAGGTGTGCTGACCTGTCACTCGGCGCCCGCGGTCAGCATCATCATTGAGCGCCGTCTCTACGTCACGGACCGGACGTACAAGATCCGTTTCCTAATCGACTCCGGCTCGGTCCTCTCCATTTTGCCACGCACAGTCGTTCGCAGGCCGCTGCAGAAGAAAGCTCTCGAGCTGCAGACGGCCAACGGGACAGCGATAGCGACGTACGGCCAACACTCGCTCACGTTGAACCTCGGCTTGCGTCGGCCATTCGAGTGGACGTTCACCATCGCCAGAGTCGACGTCGCCATCATCGGAGCGGATCTCTTGAGCCATTTCGGACTGCTCATCGACCTGAGGAACCGCCGTCTCTTGGACAATCAGACGAGCTTGTCCGCATCGTGCGAGGTCGGCCCGGCCCCGCAGGTACACACGATCAGTGTAGCTGCGACAAGTGTTCCATTCGGCCCATACGTCGACGCGTACGACGCCATACTCGCGGAGTTCGCAAGCGATAAAGCCCGTCCAGGCGAGATGGCCACGATCGTCGATTTCCCGGTGCAACATCGAATCGTCACGTTCGGACAGCCCGTTTTTGCCCGGCCTCGGCGCCTCGCCGGCGATCGACTCGCAGCCGCGAAAGCCGAATTCAAAAAGCTGCTCGATCGAGGCATTATCAGGCCTTCGTCGAGTCAGTGGGCCAGCCCACTGCACCTCGTGCCCAAGCCCGGAAACACCTGGAGGATTACGGGCGACTACCGCTTGCTCAACGCCCGTACCCAACCGGATTGACACCCTCTGCCAATCATCGAAGACCTGCTTCAGGAGAGCGTCGGCAAGGTCTTTTCTGTTGTCGATCTGTACAAGGCGTTCTACCAGATCCCGGTCGCAGAGGAGGACATATCAAAGACGGCCGTCACGACTCCTTTCGGCCTCTTCGAGTTTTTAGGTATGCCTCTCGGGCTGTGCAATAGTGCGCAAACCTTCCAGCGCACGATGAACTACCTCCTGCGGGATTTGGACTTCGTGCGCTGCTACCAGGACGACATTCTCGTGCTCTCGGCCAGCCACAAACAACACCTGCAGCACCTATGCGAGCTCCTTACCATCTTGAAGCGCGCGAGGCTTTTCGTGAACTGGGAGAAGTGCCAGATCGGACGCTCGGAGGTCGTTTTTGCAGGCTACCTCATCTCCGAGCACGGATTCAAGCCAACAGCAGCCAAGGTCGAAGAGAAGCTTTCCTGGAGCGCTCAAGCAGACGAGGCATTCGAACGTACCAAGCAGGCTATGGCTTCAGCGGTACGATCAGCTTTCTACCATCCAGGCCAGCCTCTTGCTCTACATACTGACGCCTAGAATACGGCTATTGGTGCCGCGTTGAGTCAGCGCCACGCCGATGACGACTGGACGCCACTGGGTTTCTTCTCGCAGAAGCTCTCACCAACTCAGCAGAGATACTCGACGTACGATCGCGAGCTGCTGGCCATCTTCGAGGCGATCAAATATTTTCAGAGGATACTCGAGGGTCGAAGCTTCACCATCATGACAGATCATCGCCCTCTGTCCTTCGCCCTCGAGCAGAAGTCGGACAGGTTCTCGCCTCGACAGTCACGCCAGCTCGACTTCATCTCGCGCTTCGACGCCAGGATCGTTTATACGCCCGGCGACGAGAACCCAGTGGCGGACGCTCTATCTCGCATCGACGTGATTACGATGCCGACGACGCTCAACTCGGCCCAAATCCGCGCGGAACAGCAAAAGGACGAACAACTTCCACACCTCAGCGGCAAGGCAAAACTCAAGCTTCACGACGTCGTGATCGATGGCCTCTCCCTTGTCTGCGTCGAGCATCAAAACGGCCTGAAGCCATACCTGCCGGAGAGCCTACGTCGACAGGCCTTTAATACTGCCCATTCTCTCTCTCATCCGAGTGGCAGAGCTACCGCGAAACGAGTCGCGCTGCTCTACTTTTGGCCGTCGATGAACAAGGACATCGTCCTCTGGGCGAAACAGTGTGTGCCTTGCCAGCAAGCCAAGGTGCACCGACATAACAGGGCGGAATTGGGAAATTTCGTCACGCCGGACGGCCGTTTTGACCACGTCCATCTCGACATCGTCAAGATGCCCTTGCACCAAGGCTTTCAGAATTGCCTGACGATGATCGACCGCTACACCCGATGGCCGCAAGCTGTCCCAATCGCTGATATGTCCGCACCGACCGTGGCCAGAGCTTTTTACAACGGGTGGATCTCTTTCTTCAGCACACAACACGATAACCACCGACCAGGGCGCACAGTTTGACGGCAAACTTCTTGCGGAGCTGTGCAAGCTCGTCGGCGCAAAACACGTGCACACCAGGCCGTACCATCCGCAGTCGAATAGCATGGTCGAACGCCTGCACAGGACTCTCAAGGCCGCACAAAAGTGCTCGCCCGAGACACCGTGGACTCTCGAACTGCCAGGTGTCCTCCTCGGACTGCGAACCACCTTCAAGGAAGACTTGCAGGCGTCACCAGCGGAGATGGTTTTTGGCACGTCGCTGCGGATCCCGGGAGAATTTATGATGCAGCAGGAAACGGACAAAACACTGCCATCGGATTTCGGCTTGGCACTGCGTCGACTCTTTCAAGCAATCCGCCCGGTGCCAGCATCTCGACACGCACAGCATCGCCCGTTCGTCTTCGCAGACCTGGCGATGTGCGACTACGTCTTTCGGAAGGTTGACAGCATCCGAAAGCCGCTCGAGCAGCCATACACCGGGCCACACAAAGTCATCCGACGTATCAACGAGAGGACCTTCGTCGTCGACATCAACGGTGTCACGAAGACACTCTCCACTGATCAGCTCAAGCCGGCGTATCTCGACAACGCAGATCCACAGCCGAAGCCTGATCAGCCGACGACCACACGCGCGGCACAGGACCAGGACATCATGCAGCACTCAGCAACCCAGAGGGTTAGATTTTCACTCCCTGCGCAAAATGCCCAGTCCATTGGGAGGGGAGTAGCTGTGGCGCCTGGAGTTTCACCCCCGGTCACACGCCGGTCGCGCCGTCAGCTGGGCCTCTCGCCGGACGAGCGAGACCGCTGACCACGTGACTTCAGGCTTGCCCTCACCTGGATGTGAGATAGAGAAGGGAGCGTCGCAGCGGCTCGAGCGGCGACGGACCCTTTAAAACCCGGAAAATACCAGAGAAGCTCTCTCTCGATTTTCATCTCTCCTCGAGTCCACACGTGTGGCTACGAGGACGCCACAAATTAACTTTGTCGCTCGTACGAGCTCTTTGTAAATTATCGTTACTTTAATAAAACTATTTTTATTCTTTTAAGAAGTCTGAGGTTCGCTTAATTCCACCGATCTACCTGAACGGCTTTGAAACTGAAAATGTTCTTTATGTGTTGATCGCTGACTGTCTAATAATACGTTAGTATTATTAGACTATAAAATTTTATCAACTGACAGTTCTCCTGAAGAGGGTCACGAACTAGTGACCGAAACGTAGAGAAAATAAAGAACATCTTTAACTTGTGCCCTTTATTCCAATTGACGATAAATTTTAACCTAACGATAAATATCGTAAGATTTTAAATTATATATAAGATCACTTAATACTAATAGTGCTTATTACATTAGTTACTTTCCGATGCTTATTATATTAGTTACTTTCCGATGATTTATAAATTATTGTTGATGATGAATAAATATAATAAATTAATTGTTATAACTAAATCTTAAAATGATTTCTTAAATTGATCTCTTGATTTATTTTCAATTTATTTTTCTGAATTAAAGTCATCATAATGAATATTCAATTTACACTTTAAAGTAAACAATATAATATAAATTATACTGCGAGCCTCTTCCGAAGAGATCACATTGTAGTTACACTCGCTGAGTGTCGATGGCACCACATACGTTCAAAGAATAACATTTTTTCTCCGCTTGGTGGCCTGCTGTAGCAGGCGCGGCGGTAGCTGAGTCTCCATTCATCCTTTTGTGTCGATAAAGACCACACGTTCTCTTTATACAATCGAGGAATTTTGTCGTTTCACAAGATGGGAAAAAGAAAGCATGATGACATCGGTCATCGCAGAAATAAAAAACATCGACGTCATCGTCACAAGGAGCGACGTAAGTTCCTTTTTTTTTTGTCTGTTACAGATTTTTTTACTACAATCAATCGAGCGCGATTAGGTCGGCCGATTGAGAGGTTATGATGCTTATGCATAGCCAAGGGCTATCCGCATTTAAGCCGTGCACAAGAGCACCTGAAGTAGTCCCGCAAACGATCGGTTAGGCCGATTATTTGTACAGCCTCGGGCTGTGGGGACAGGCTCACGTTCCGCGGATCGTTGGTCAGGCCAATGATCTGCACAGCCTAGGGCTGTCTTGCACACAATGACGAATGGCAGAACATAACCTAACTGAACATCCGTTTCACACAGGTTATGCGCCATCACCATCCTCAACTTCTTCGTCCGATAGCGAGTACCAGGGCCGTCGCCAGGTCAAGCGTAGCAGGGATCGAATACCTCCGGAGAGGCTGAGGTCGTTCGAGCGTAGCCCGCATCGCGGGAGTTCAACTTCGACAGTCGATTCATATCTAGCGAGTTCGAGTAGCTCGAGCTCTTCTTCATATACAGATACAAGCAGCTCGGATAGCTCTCTGAAGCGATGTGCCAGGAGGCGCAGAGCATACTCTCGTGAGCGATCAATACGACGAGACTGCAGCAAGAGATCAACTAGGCATCGTGCTAGGAAGCGCAAGGCACACTCTAGTGAACGATCTGCACGGCGTGACAGCCGCGAACGTTCGCCAAGACATCGCACTAAAAAGCGCAGAACACGCTCTCGCGAGCGATCTTCAGTGCGTAGGCCTGGAAAAGACCACGACGCAAAGTCCGATAAGGCAAATGAGGATAAGGTCTGCCAGCTGAGGAGCGGAAGGTTGTTACGGACCCGTATTTTCCTGCCCTACGGGTGCTTCCGCCCATGCACAAGCAGTGCCGATCAGCTAAGCTGATCGGGCACCCATGAGCTTTGAATACCGAAAATCGGTGTGCAAAGCTACGTGGCGCCAAACTATGGGTTTGGTGCTGACGTCAAGCTCTGAAGGCGACATTCGCAACGTAGCGGCGCGTAATGCAGTGTCGACTGACTTTGCGTTCGGTTGTTGCTTAGCAACGCCTTGTTTTATTAATTTTGCCTCTTTTCTCTTTTCCTTAGCTTGTTCATTGCTCTTTGAGAGAGACACGAATCGACACTAAATAAAACATTCATAATTATATCGTTGTTTTAATTTATTTCGCCAAAGCGATAACATTTTTGGTGCATCGACCGGGAATCTTTAAAGTCCCGTTGGTTTATTTTTCATTTGGTGGAAATCAGTGATTTGAAATTTCAAAGTCCAGAGTTCAGGATGGATTTTTCCGATGGCGAAGGCGATTTGATTTTTGATGAAGAGATTTACGACGGTTTGAACAACGAGGCCATAGAAGTTCAGGAGGCAGATCCAGATCAATTTGCAACGAATCAAGCCGGAAATGTCATTCCTCGTCGACCGGTGACTCGGAGATCCATCGCTGAGACAGCTCAGCGTGCTGCTCATGATGTCGAGGTTAACGGGGAAAATCGGAGGGTTGCTCGTCAAGTTGCTGGCCTGCGTCGAGCCGCCGCTGCTGCTGCTCACCGTGGTCATGTTGCTGGTCGTGGGGCTACCGCTGGTCGTGGCGTCGTTGCTGCTGGTCGTGGCGCTGTCGCTGCTCGTCGTGGTGCCGCTGTTGGTCGTGGCGCCGTTGCTGCTGGTCGTGGCGCTGTTGCTGCTCGTCGTGGTGCCGCTGTTGATCGTGGCGCCGTTGCTGCTCGCCGTGGTGCTGCTGTCGGTCGTGGTGCTGCCACCGGCCATGGCGCCGTTATTGCTCGTCCTGGAGCTGGTGTCGGTCGGGGAGTCGCTGTTGCCCCTGGCATCGCGGCTGCTGCTGCTGCAGATCGACAAGTCATCGCTCCTATTGATCGCCGAGCTGCACTTCGCGCAGCTGATGTTCTTGTGGCTGCTTATTCAGTGGGCCAAGCTGCGGTTGGTGTTGGACACCCTGATCTGCGAGAGGTTGCTGATGATCATCGTGCGAATCGTGATGCTCTTTTTGAGGATGCAGAGTATATCTTCGCACCAGATGAAGAGTATGAAGATGTTCCGGAAGAAGTTTTGAGTAATATTGTTTTAGATCGTAATGTATCTAATCGTTTAAATGAGGACGAGCGTGTGTGCGCAAATTCCGAGATCTTTCATAGTACGGCTATTAATAATTCTCAGGCTTCGGAAGAAAGTTCTTTGGCTCGGTTGGCAAATATTTTAGAGCGTTCGGTGCTAAACAATACTGTTTCGGAAAGCAATTCAACTCTGTTAAAACGTATGGCGATCGATAAGAATTTACCGCGTTTTTCGGGAGATCCATTGCACTGGCGTAGATTTAAGAATGCGTTCGACAATTCAACAGCTTCGGGTAACTATTTGCAAAGAGAGAATATGACGCGTTTATTTGATGCCTTGAGGGACGATGCGCTTGAAGCTGTAAGGACGTCATTTGTAGCTTGCGATGATGCCGAATCTGTAATGAAGGTTTTAGAGTTGCGCTTCGGTAGTCCGAAATTAATTCTCAATGCACTACTTGAGTGTATTCGTAAGTTGCCAAATTTAATTGATGAACCGAATCGTATGATTGAATTCGCGACTAATCTGAATGAAGCGGTAAAAGCGATGAAAACGGTTAACGGTTCATTAGGTTATTTACACAGCCAGGAAATTGTCTCCGGTATTTTAGCTAAACTTCCGTCAAGCAAAGTCGACGATTTTGTCGATTATGTTGATAAATTAGAGCTCGAAAAACCAATTTTGGAGAAAATCGCGGAATTTATGTATGAAAAAGCGGTTAAAATTAGCAAGGTCGGAATTTTGTCTTTACAAGCGTCTTGTTCAAGTAACAAGAGGTCGCGTAACGAGAGATCTAGTTATACTAAAAATGTTTTCCTTTCTCAAAACGACGACGAAAATCATGTAAAAAGAGCGAGGTATGCGAGTGAATGTGAATTTTGTAAGCGAAATAACCATAATTTGTGCGAGTGTCGAAAGTTTCTGCGAGAAAGGATTAGTCAGAGATGGAAAATTATCAAGAATGCTGGGTTATGCTACGCTTGTTTCGGTAAAGGCCATGTAAAAGCGAGTTGCAGTAAGCGCTGCGATCAATGTGGGCAAAGTCATCATTCTCTATTGCATTTAAATTATAGAAATGCAGCGTCTCAGAAAAACTCCTTAGTAAGCTCAACTGATCCTGAGCCGGTTGCAGCACTTACTGCAGCGCAGCCGTTATGACTAGCGTCGAGCGTATTTTTACGAACAGTTGTTGTGCATTCGGGTAACTTTAAGATTAATGTTTTGCTTGATGACGGTTCGACGGTTACGTTGATTGACGAGAAATTAGTCGAAAAATTGCGTTTGAAAAAGAAGCGCATTAGTACGACATTAAAGGGCATAGCTGGAAACGATGCCTTGGTTTCACTTTCGTATAAAGTTTCTTTGTTCATTTATGCCAACAAGCAGAGTTTTGAGGTAAAGAATGCTCTTGTGGTCAAGGATTTATTTGAGGTCTTACCGAATCAAATTTTTCCGCAAAATGTAGTATATTTGTGTTTTAACGAATTAAATTTAAATTTTGATACGTACAGTGGTTTTTGCAAATTTTAATTGGTCAAGATCATTGTAACCTTATAAGAGTTCTTGAAAGTCGTTCGTTTGGTACTGAAAATTTAGCAGTGTCTAGGTGCGCTCTTGGTTGGTCGATTCACGGGTGTTGTGACGGAGTATCGGTGGTTCAAGGTAGTAATGCGCGAGAGCAACGTCGAGTTCTCACTGTCTGCAATAGAGATGTTTCTTGGGATAGCTCTGTAAGTGAGTATTTCGATTTGGATGGAATAGGTATCAAGCAGTTCGGAAATACTGATCCAACGATAGCGCGTGCGATATTTACTTTGGAGAATACGAGTCGACTTTTGTGCAACAGATGGGAAGTAGGCTTACTGTGGAAAGAGGACGCTGTAAATTTATTCGACGGTAGAGATAACGCGTTGAAGAGATTAAAATTACTTGAGAAGCGTTTAGATCGGGATAAGGAGTACGCGGAGCTATATTACAAGGAGATTGATCGCGTATTCGATTTAGGATATGCCGAGAAAGTGTCCAGTACGTCGAACAATAAACGCGTTTGGTATTTACCCCATTTTGGTGTTCAAAATGTGAATAAACCAGGAAGAGTTCGGGTAGTATTCGACGCTGCGGCAAAGTCAAACAATGTTAGTTTAAACGATATGTTATTACCCGGTCCCGATTATTTGAAATCTCTTATAGGTGTAATAATGCGTTTTCGTCAGTTTTCATATGCTGTTGTCGGCGATACAAAGGACATGTTCATGCGAATAAATATTATAGAGGGTGATCGTGATGCTCAGCGTTTTTTGTGGCGGGGGAGAGATAGGTCGGGAGAGCCAGCTGAATATCGCATGCGCGTTCTGCTATTTGGGGCAAAGTCTTCTCCGAGTACAGCCATCTTCATTCGTGATAAAAACGCAAGTTTATTTTCTGATCGCTTTCCCGTAGCCGTGAAAAAATTGATAAATGATTCCTACATGGATGATTTTTTAGTAAGCTGTGTTTCCTCAGACGAAGCCCTCGAAATCGCGCAACAGGTGATTATTGTTAATCGCGAAGCCGGATTCGAAATGCATAATTGGTCTAGCAATGACAAGAATATTAGTAAAGAGCTTAACAATTCCGCGGAGATCATTTCGGTTTCTAAATGCATTTCTGATAATTATCAAAAGTTAGAAAAGGTATTGGGCTTGAGATGGATGAACGAATTAGATCAACTCGTTTTTAATGTAAATTTATCGAAAATTCCGGCGGAAATCTTGAAAGGTCAGAGGATAGCTACGAAGCGTCAGTGTTTGAGCTTAATGATGTCGGTATTCGACCCATTGGGCTATCTCATTCCCTTTACGATACAAGCGCGGTTTATTTTTCAAAATATTTGTAAAAGCAGTATCGGGTGGGACGATCCTATGAGCGAAAGCGATTTCATTTTGTGGAAAAATTGGCTCGAAATTTTGCCAAAGATAGCTTCACTAAAAATTAACCGTTGTTATCAGTTGAGCCAATTTCAAGTGATAGAAGCCGAACTCCACGTATTTTGTGACGCGAGCGCGCGGGGCTACGGAGCTGTGGCGTATTGGCGTTTTCGTTTGCCCAACGGTTCATTTCATGTTGCCTTTATAATGGCGAAAAGCCGCATAACAAATTTAAATTCAAATACGACAATACCGCGTTTAGAATTGCAGGCTGCTTTGGTAGCGGTAAGATTAGCGGAGTTTATTGTCAAAGAACATGAGTTTGAAGTGACACGTCGTTATTTTTGGTCTGACTCACGAATCGTTCTGCAATGGATTAAAAAAGATCCGAGCGTGTACAAAGTTTTTGTCGCGAACCGGCTTGGGGAAATTCGAGAGAAGTCACGCGTGGACGAATGGGGCTGGGTGTCAACGAAAGCTAATCCTGCTGACGACGCAACTAGATATGTGCCAGAAGCTATCGACATTGATAGTCGGTGGATGTCAGGTCCAGATTTTTTAAAAACTCACGAGAGCTTTTGGCTTGATTTGTCATCCGTTTTGAGGTCAAAAGTAGACGGGGGGGAAATAGAGTCGCGTGAATTGAAGTTGGTGTGTTTATTGAGCAAGCAGGATTTTTTAATAGATTTTTCGCGATTCTCGTCGTGGGAACGACTCGTAAATTCACTGACTAGAGTTTTCGAGGCAGTCGCTAGGTGGAAAAAGCTTGATTATTGTCCAGTCGAGTCGCGGGCTAGAGCAGAGCTAGAGTGTGTAAAAATCAGCCAGACTAGTTCTTTCCCGAATGAAATTTCGTCGCTTAAAAGTTCTGAGACGGTGGATAAAAATAGTCGTGTATTTTCTTTAAGGGGGGAAAAGTACCTAAAATTTCAAAAAAAATTTTTTTTGCTTATTGACTTTTCCAATAGGATTTTTTCTCAGCTTTCCAGTACCGTATTCAGAATTTTTTAATTTTGATTTTATCGAGAGGTACAGCCTATTTAGTACCGATACTTTTATGATTATTACAGCATAAATGAATAAAACGACAAAAAAAATACATTGCCGTTCTTTCATGAATCTCCGGACCTTCATAAGTTGGTAGCGCCATCTGTTGATACTCGTTTTATTCTTTGGTTATAATACATCTAGCAGAAATTTGTTTGTGTACATGGCTGTAGGTGTACAGTAACGCCACCACTCGCAGCATGTGATTTCGGTATATCTACTGTCTCTCTCACTTTCGTGCGCGAGCCCGGATCAAATGTCAACAACAGTCTGCTATCTTGATTTTCCAATGGCTAAAAATTACATTTTTTTGAAGGTGAAAAAGTATATGTAGAGTGCAATTATATCTTTCCAACTCCACATAGTGTTTCATAATAAAGCTATGAAGAAGTTCCAATAGCTTTTTATGAAATGTGACATTTTTGACACTTCAAATTCAAAAAGTACAGCAGTACATATGTAAATTGACATATATACATCAGTGTATGTATGTCACTGTACTTTATGTATGTGTACATGAATGCATCATATATATTATTGTTTTTGCATGTGATAAACAAGATTAGTGATAATTGATCAATTTGAGTGATTTTATTTCCAATTATAGATCCAGTGATTAATGTTTTGAATGTTAGTGAATGGTAGAGGACTGGGTTCAAGTTCTTATATGAGATTGTGCATATTTGTGTGAAAAGTTGATTTGGATATAATAAACTTAGTTACCAGTTTCCACATAAAACCCATATTAGCGTATACTAATATTTTAATACAAATTATAAAATGTAGTAATGAAATTGTCGCATTTGGCTTTGTTTGTCTGTCTGGGATAATTGAACATTATCCTTGTGGGTCCAATATGTTGAAAATTCAAGTTAACTTACTGTTTTTTATTGTCCAAAAAGTTTAAAGCAGGCTCAGTGACATGAGAGTATCATTATGACATATATTGGTGTATTTTTGTTTTTTTCAACTCTTGGGCAGTTACGTTTCATCTCAAAATTGCTCTGTTGCCGTAACTTTCTATGAACCGTTTGAGCAATTGAGCTGAAACTTTCAGGAGTTGTTCTACACAAAATAGCTACAAACGCAAGCACTTTCATAGGTATTGGACAAAATTTGTACTTTTTTTAGGCTATATCCCTAGCATAATTGTATTTTATTATATGATATTAATGAATAAATGTGTATATGTGGCTGGCAAATTGGGTATAACTAATTAAAAAATCTGAAAGTGCTTGCGTTTGTAACCACATATCTAATGAACAAAATGAGACCCCAATGATCAGGATTGAATCATCGGTTCTAGCTGGATCCTACGGCACAGGGGTACCTCCCAGGACTGGGGGCTTGCTTCATCGAGGAGGGTTCTATGGTGACTGGGACCTTAATTTTCATATTCCTGAGTGAAAAACGTTGGAAAAAGAGTGGAAAAAACTGAGTTTTCTCTGTATAATCCAAAAAAATTTATTCTCTTTATTTTTAATAAATTTTTTATAAATGTAGGTTTAAGGTACCTTTCCCCCCTTAAGCCCTTATCTCGATGCGAATGGAGTTCTTCGAATTGAAAGTAGGATAACTTATTTCGAACATTCTGGATTCTCGAATGATCCTATTATCTTGACGCCGAGAACTCGTACACGTTGCTTCTCATCAAACACTATCATAAAAATTTTATCATGCTAATCATGAAACGGTGATTAATGAGCTTCGCCAAGCATACTGGATAGTAGGTCTTCGAAGAGCCCTTAGAAAAATTGTTGCGCAGTGCGTTGTTTGTAAGTTAATTCGCGCTAAACCCACCCAAAATCGTATGGCCGCTTTACCTGAAGCACGTTTAGCTTTTAAACTTCAGTTTTCACGCATTGTGGCCTTGATTATTTGGACCGTATTACGTAAAAATCGGTCGACGAATAGAGAAACGGTGGGGTGCTCTTTTTACGTATTTGACCACCAGAGCAATTCATATTGAACTTGCGCACACTCTAAACTCTGATTCGGCTATTATGGCTTTACGACGATTCACAGCTCGTCGAGGTACTACTCCGGCTATTATTTACAGTGACAATGGCACTAATTTTAAAGCGATGAACAAGGAATTGTCTTCAGCATTGCGCTCGTTAGATTTTGATAGCGTAAGCGATTTCGCGTCAAAAAACAAAATTCGTTGGAAATTTAATCCTCCCACCGCGTCTCATATGGGAGGAGCATGGGAGCGTCTCATTAGGTCAGTGAAAACTGCTTTATCTTTCGCACTAAAAGAGGAAACTCCGAGCGAGGAAGTTTTAAAGACGCTTCTAGTCGAGATTGAGCATTGTATTAACTCGCGCCCGTTAACTCATTTGTCATGTGATCCGAAAAGCTTAGAAGCGTTGACGCCTAATCATTTTATATTCGGCTCGTCCTCCGGGCAACTTAATTGGCCAAGGTACGATAAAGCTACGTTTAGTTTAAGAAACCAATGGAAATTATCACAATATTATGCGGATGTTTTTTGGACGCGATGGCTGGCTGCATGAGTACTTACCGTCCTTACACACTCGTAAAAAATGGCATAAATTTAGCCAACCCTTAAAAGTTAACGATCTAGTTTTGATTTTTGACGAGAATACAAAACGCAATGAATGGAAAAAGGGCGTTATTACGAAAGTAATGCCTGGTAAGGACGGTCAAGTTCGAGTAGTAGTTTCAGTACGTACACAAGGCGGCGAGTCGATTCGCCCAACAAACAAGCTCGTTAAGTTCGCGTAAAATTGTTTTAGTTCTAAAAAGAACGGAAATTGGTATCAATGAATTCATAATTTAAAAAAAAAAATCAGTCGACGCATTTCTTTTCCTTGCGGGGAGAATGTTACGGACCCGTATTTTCCTGCCCTACGGGTGCTTCCGCCCATGCACAAGCAGTGCCGATCAGCTAAGCTGATCGGGCACCCATGAGCTTTGAATACCGAAAATCGGTGTGCAAAGCTACGTGGCGCCAAACTATGGGTTTGGCGCTGACGTCAAGCTCTGAAGGCGACATTCGCAACGTAGCGGTGCGTAATGCAGTGTCGACTGACTTTGCGTTCGGTTGTTGCTTAGCAACGCCTTGTTTTATTAATTTTGCTTCTTTTCTCTTTTCCTTAGCTTGCTCATTGCTCTTCGAGAGAGACACGAATCGACACTAAATAAAACATTCATAATTATATCGTTGTTTTAATTTATTTCGCCAAAGCGATAACAGAAGGTCATGGAAGATAAATATAATATTCCGGAAAATTGCCTTTTCATTGATCCTGCCAGGCTAAATATCGAAATCAAAGCCTCGTTGCCTAAAGCAGTGACTTCGCGAGACGATCGCATGGTAGCGAAACAGGCGAAATTAGCCGTAGCCATTTCTGCCCTCGCTTCTCTTACGGCAAAATTGTTAGCTAATGAGGAGATTGAGAAAGTAAAGCAATTGGGCATTCTCAGCGATTGTTGCAGAATCTTGATCGACGCCCAACGAGACGAATCGCTGACGCGGAGAGCGCTCATCTTGCCACACCTCAACTTATCTGTGCGAGAATATATAGAAAAGGAAACGGCGGTTGACGAACGGATGTTCGGCACTGATTTGGAAGATAAATTGAGGCTCACTAAATCTCGCGTCAAATCTACTAAGGAGCTACTTAATGAAGCGCCGAAAGTCAACGACAAAGAGAGTTCAAAAAACTTGAAGCGCCCGCAGCGATTTTCGACGAGAATCCGGAGACACCAAGAAACGAAATCGCAGGGCGGGCAATCGAGTCGTCAAAAATACTCTCAGGCACGGAGCTACAACAACAACAGCAAGACGATGCAGAACGCTCGGAAGAACAAGTACTAAACAAAGTAAGTCAACCGGCAGGGCGCTTGAAACAATTTTTAAATAATTGGAAGCGTCTGACCTCCGATGCTGTCGTTTTGCAATGGGTACAAGGGTTAGAGTTACCTTTTGATAATACACCGTACCAAAAAAGCCCGCCTATACATACAATTTTCTCTGATACAGAGAAAAGTTTTATTGACAAGCACGTAGCAGAATTATTGAGCAAAGGGTTCATCGTTCGGTGTGAATATAAAAAGATACAGTTTTTATCAAACTATTTCTTGACACCTAAGTCTAATGGCAGTTTCAGATTTATATTAAACTTGAAGCGCTTGAATAAATTCATTACCGTTCTGCATTTTAAGATGGAGGATATACGAACAGCGCAAAATCTCATACACAAGGGTTGTTTCTTGGCAAAAATAGACTTGAAAGACGCATTTCATGCCGTCCCCATAGCTAAGCGCTATCGTAAATTTTTGCGCTTCCATTATGATTCAGTTCTTTACGAATTTACCTGTCTTCCTTGCGGCCTTAACTGCGCGCCATATATTTTTTCAAAAATTATGAGGGTGGTCGTGTACTCCCTTAGGAAAAAAGGTTTGAAGTCCGTCATTTACATAGACGATATGCTGATAATAGGTGACTCGTTTAATGATTGTTTGTGCAACGTAAGAGAAACAATTATCTTGTGGGTACACTAGGTTTCTGTTGCAATGCATCTACTTACGGCCGGTGTTACATGAAGTCCTTGGAAAAGGAAAAAATCAAAGCTCTTCATAGAGCTAATAATAATTATAAGGCCACTATGTACCTGAGTCCAAAATTACGCGAAGATCTCGAGTGGTGTCGTGACAATATTCTCAGAACATGCAAGCCTATCAAACCCTTTGATTTCGTCAAAGAAATTTTCTCGGACGCTTGTCATACTGGCTGGGGAGCTCATTGTTCGGGAGAAAGAATTAATGGTCACTGGAAAAAATCTGAACGTCTCTTGCACATCAACTACTTAGAACTGCAAGCAGCTTTTTTCGGCTTACAAATCTTCGCTAAAGACCTGAGAAGCAGTGATATTCTACTGCGAATCGATAATTCTACGGCCATTGCTTACATCAATAAAATGGGTGGCACGCGAAGTAAAAAGCTTAACGAGCTTGCAAAAAATTTATGGAATTGGTGTGAGCGTAGAGATCTGCAGCTTTTTGCATCGTATATCAGCTCAAAAGACAATCATATAGCTGATCTTGAATCAAGGAAAGAGCAACAAGAAATCGAGTACGAACTCGATGATACAATTTTTGCTGAAATTATCAAGGATTTTGGTCAACTCGAAGTTGACTTGTTTGCTAGTCGCGCCAACGCCAAATGCCATAAATACGTATCCTGGAAGAAAGATCCAGGATCTATGTCTGTAGACGCGTTCATAATTAAATGGGACAAGTTTTTCTTTTACGCGTTTCCACCCTACGCTTTAATGCTAAAGGTGCTTGCAAAAATAAAGCATGAAAAAAGTACAGGCATTATAGTGGCTCCCTATTGGCCATCTCAACCCTGGTACCCATTACTAAATGATATGCTTATATCCAAATCGAAAATTTTTAAACCGAGGTATAATATGCAAAAATCTCTCAACAGAGCTCAACATCCACTATGGCGTCAACTAAGTTTAGTGTCAGGAATCGTGTCAGGCAAACATTTGCCTTAAAAGGGATGTCAGAAGATGCCATTGACCTCATGTTTGCTTCCATCACGAAATCTACTCTTCGTCAGTACGAGGGCGCCTGGAAGAAATGGTTCGATTATTGTGATAACAAAAAAATCGACTCACTATCCGTCAACATTTTGGAAACTCAACAATTCCTGTCGGATCTATTTAAAAAAGGAGCCTCGCACGGGTCAATCAACACTTATAGATCTGCCATATCATTTATTTTGGGACAAGAAGTCGCGCAAGAAGCGTCTATCAAGCGGCTGTGTAAAAATAAGCGGTGTGTATAAATCTAGATAGACTACGATAAGATTTGAGTTAATGTCCAGTTACCAGCAGTATTTGAGCGCGACACTAAAAATTACTGAAAAAAATTGACTGTTTGAACGTGTACCAATACCACAGTAATTTTTTTATCGAAATCTTACGTACACCATCGCAAAGTACTCTTTTCAACGAGTAATTAAAAAAAAAAAAGACCTCTCTACGATTTTTTTAACGCCCTGTAGGTCGTTTTGAAGGTACCATTTAAAGTACGTAAAATCCCTGGTTTAGCTGAAATCAACACGATTTTCTGGGCATTTTGCGTACACAAATTGTACCTTCAAATTGACCTACAGGGCGTTAAAAAAATCGTAGAGAGGTCTTTTTTTGATGTGTAACGTCTTATGTCTCGTTGGACTAGTGAATCCGTGAAAAACGAGCGAGCGAGCGAGCGCGATAATTGTAGGTGTTTAGTCTCAGTAGCGTCTGTTTGCTTCTCGCGCTGCGATTGGTCGACGCTAAGCAGTGTCGAGTTACTGCTAGTTCGCTTCTGCTGCGGCACAAACGCGGGCTATGTAGTACTTCGCGCTCATGTCTATGAAACGGCTATGTACAAGAGCGTCGTGTGCCTGTATCTCTCTCGCTCACTTGACTCTCTCCCGCTATACATGCACGAGCGTGTTGCTCGGTCGAACGACACAATACATTACGACGCACACTTTGTAAATCTTACAGCTTCGCGCACATGTTTATATTTATGAATTTCAGTGTATGATTGTATGCGTACGATAATTTTCAGCATACGAGCCCGTTTGAGGCTGATTTCGCGCTGAGCGTGCTCAGTGAGTAATCCATTCGCGTTCAGTCGAGGACAGCAGCGCGCTATGTGGCGACAATTCACACTTCTCCTCGCACTGAAATCATTGAATACAGGTCGAGGAGCCGTACGTACAGTCGAGGAGACGTGGGAAGTCCCGCAGACTCGAGCCGAGACGACTCGGGCAGCTCGCGTGCGTGTAGCCTGTGCTGTCTGCTAGGTTAAAGAGGCGAGCCGACCCGCGCTGTCTTTAACCTCTCTTTCTTAAATGTAAACACATCTACACGAGATAGAAATGCCATTTTTAATTCATGTTTGTGTTCGTACCGAACACGATGACTGTAAATATGAAGCAGTAGAAACAATAATGGAAAAAAATGCAGCGTGACCGATGTTATACCGACTCTACTCATCAAGACACTAGGAAAATCAGTGTATTTAGTTGCATACAGTATTTTACACGAGACATATGCATATGAGGTGTTTCAGACAGTATGTACACGAGAGCCTAAAACTAGCGGCAAAGTTACATTTTTCATGTTCGAGTGCTATAAAGAAAGTAAATGGAATATAATAATTATGCATGATATAGTTCTCAAAACGAGCTCTTATGCAGAAAAATTTTTAACACATCAATGGCTCATAGCGGTGTGGATACGTCTCGACGTGTTTGCAGCGTTGCGGACGCCGTAGTGCCTAGGCCGCTTCGCTTCGCTACGCGGCCTCGGCGCCTACAGCGCCCCAACGCTGCAAACACACCTCGACTGTATCCACACCGCTACCAGCCCTTGATGTATAAATAACTAATATTGATGTGTTCATGTAATATGTCTAGTATACATGCGCATACATACACACAGCCAAGTCTCGTACGTGTATTAAACCCATAAAATGCACCCGTAAGTTTCATTACCTTGATTCATATGTAAACAGTTACGACCTATGTCTTATTTTAATAATAAGAGAACAATATCAAAAGTACTTTCATTTACACAAAGTAATCTGATCTGTAAGCGAATTCATCACAGTTCGCATTGGTATTAGTCTCATTTGAATCGCTGAAGAGTAGAGCCGATTTTTACATAAGTTTGAGTTATTTCGATTAAATATCGAAGCTAGTGATTGCAGTGTGGAAAATAATTATTGAAAATGAAAAAAAGAATTAATAAGAAATCAGCTGTACAAGAGTAGCTGTAAGATGTGTAACGTCTTTATGAACATTGGAAATTTAATTGAATATAATATCAAACAATTCAAATAATTCTATCTAAAATAAATTCGAAACAGTCAAAGTAAAAGTAATTCTATCTAAAATAAAAATTCGAGTAATTGAATCAAAACTAAATTCGAGTAATTCGATTTAAAAAATTCAAGTAAATCAATTTACAATAGAAAAAAAATAAGCTGTATAAGAACAGCTATAAGATGTGTAACGTCTTTATGAACATTAAAAATAGAACTGAACATTAAACAATTCAATTAATTCAATCTAAAATTCGAGTAATTAAATCAAAACAAAATTCGAGTAATTCGATTTTAAAAATTCAATAAATCAATTTACAATAGAAATAAAAAATTCAAGTAAATTAATTTACAATAGAAAAAAAAGAAGCGCTGCAAGATGTGTAACTAAAGTCACATTTAAAGGTACAAAATTAAAAAAATAAATAAATAAAATAAACCAAATGAAACGAAAAAGTATTTGACGTTGCACTTCTGGTGATTTTTGTATAATATGCTTAGACACCAGAGGTGCAACGTCAAATACTTTTTCGTTTCATTTTTATTTTATTTATTTATTTTTTTAATTTTGTACCTTTAAATGTGACTTTAGTTACACATCTTGCAGCGCTTCTTTTTTTCTATTGTAAATTAATTTACTTGAATTTTTTATTTCTATTGTAAATTGATTTATTGAATTTTTAAAATCGAATTACTCGAATTTGTTTTGATTTAATTACTCGAATTTTAGATTGAATTAATTGAATTGTTTAATGTTCAGTTCTATTTTTAATGTTCATTAAGACGTTACACATCTTATAGCTGTTCTTATACAGCTTATTTTTTTTCTATTGTAAATTGATTTACTTGAATTTTTTAAATCGAATTACTCGAATTTAGTTTTGATTCAATTACTCGAATTTTTATTTTAGATAGAATTACTTTTACTTTGACTGTTTCGAATTTATTTTAGATAGAATTATTTTTTTTTTTAAATTACTCGTTGAAAAGAGTACTTTACGATGGTATATGTAAGATTTCGATAAAAAAATTACTGTGGTACTGGTACACGTTCAAACAGTCAATTTTTTTCAGTAATTTTTAGTGTCGCGCTCAAATACTGCTGGTAACTGGACATTAACTCAAATCTTATCGTAGTCTATCTAGATTTAAAGAAGAAAAATTTCCAAGAAATTAAAAAAAAAAGCGTGTCGATACGATAAATATAGCCCAAGATAGAAGCATTTGAAAATCGACAAAATTTCGATGAAATTTTTGTGTTGCGAATTGTTGCGGAGTGTATTTCTACGGAAAGCCGTGCATCAAAATTGGCAACGCTTCTAGCGCTCACTAGTGGCCACAGAATTCAAACACTGTCTTTAATAGATGTACAAAACATTTCACGATTAGATGACAGTTTTGTCATAAAGATACCTGCCGACATTAAAACATCGGGTCTGGGTCGCACGCAACCAGTCTTGAGGCTGCCATTCTTTGAAAATGAAAAAATCTGCGTTGCTAAAGCTTTAGTAGATTATTTGTCCCGTACCCAAGCTTTACGTGGACCGGAAAATGCTTTATTTATATCCTACAAAAAGCCGTACAAGGCAGTTAATTCACAATCGATCAGCAGGTGGATCAAGAAAACGCTGAAGATGAGTGGCATCAATACAGATATTTTCTCAGCGTACAGTACAAGGCACGCGTCTACCTCAGCTGCCAAAAGATTAGGAGTTAACATAAATTTAATCAAATCCACTGCAGGCTGGACCGAGAAATCGGGTACTTTTGCCAAGTTTTACGATCTACCGATCGCATCTGATAAAAATAGTTTCGCTAACGCTATACTTAACCTTTATTTGACACACTGGGGTTCGATGTACCCCACGCTTTTTCTATGTTTATTTAAAGTACCTAAATCTAAAAATTCCAACCTGGCGTGCCATCTGGTTTTAATTCGAGGGTATTACTTTGATCTCAGACTATGGGAGAAAGTTTTAGACCGTTATTCTCGTTTCAACTTTCAAGTGAAGTAGAGTGGTCTCGCCTGTACCCCAGTGTGACAAGTGCGTTTGAAAGTGAGCGATTTTTATGAGTTTATTTCCAATTATTTTTAACGTAAAAATTAAAATTTTCAAGTAAGTATATTGTTTTTCAAGTGTCTAATTTTTTTTCCGTCAATGTGTGATGTTTTATCCGCATTTTAGATGGCTTATAATTTACGACCTCGCCGAATAATCGAAGAATTGCTCGAAAATGAAGAGTCTGACGAAGAAGTTTTTGAGCAACCTGATGATGCCTCAAGCTCTAGTGATAATGAAGCTACTTCAGCAGGTGAGGAAGACAGTGATGTCGAAATGGAAGACGTTAGTCTTAACAAACGCCTAAACGATTCTCGTGCACGAAGACGGCCGATAACCAAGCTACAGGGAAAAAATGGCTTCCGCTAGGATACAACTTTCTCCTCTCGAAGATCAGGTATAGTAATATATCCCCTCTTTCTTTTTGTTTATCTATACATTTATTATTTCTATACGATTCTTGTTATACTACGTGATGTATGTTACACTTCGTAAATGGACACTAAAATAAATAGAAATTTGTTATTTTTTTTAGATCGTTTATCTGAAATTTTACCTGAAATAGTTCCTGGCCCCTGGTGACGCTGAACATGCGTACGATTGAAGAGTTTTGGAGTTGTCTGTTTGATGAAAAGATGATAGATATTCTAGTTCAAAATACCAACAAAAATTGAGCAAGAGTCTCTGGAATTTGTCGTCGAAAACAAAATAGAATCATATCATCATCACACGGACGACATCGAAATAAAGGCCTTCATTGGATTGCTTTATTATACTGGTCTGTGGAAGTCTACTTCGGTTAACGACAATCGATTATGGGATAAAAAAATGGAATAACATTCTATAGATGTATGTTTTCGAGAAGTCGGTTCACTTTTTTGACCAAATGTTTACGTTTTGATGACAGTGAAACGAGAAACAAAAATGATCGATTTGCTGCTATTCGTTCGTTTTGGGATATTTTTATTAAAAATTGTAAATCTAATTATTCGCCAAGCAGCCAATGTACTGTTGACGAGCAGTTGTTAAGTTTTCGAGGACGTTGTCTTTTTAGAGTGTATATGAAAGATAAGCCAGACAAGTATGGACTAAAAATTATTAGTCTAAATGATGCCAAAACTGCGTACATGATAAATGCAGTTCCATATTTAGGCAAAAGTACTGAGATAACGGGAAGAGATGAAAACCGCTGCCAATTCATTGGCAAAGAGCTTCCTCATAAAAAAAAAAACACTATGCCAATGATTAGCAGCGGTTTTCATGATATTCGGTGAATCTTTATCTATTTGGTCTTAAATTAAAACTTGACTGCTCTGCTCTCATGATGACAACAAAAATTGAGATAATTCTGGCAATTATACGTGAAAAATGAGAAAAAAATTTTTTTTTAAATTTCATAAAAAAAATTCAAAAAATCGAAAAAAATTTTTTTTCCCCGTGTATTGCCAAAAACCTTTTTCTAGCCTCATTATTACTACAAATGACAATGATGCAATTGAAAAATTCCGGCATTATACGTGAAAAATGAAAAAAAAAACAATTTTTTTTCGAATTTACAAAAAAAAATCGAAAAAAATCGAAAAAAAAAATTTTTTTTTCCCGTGTACGCCAAAAAACCTTTTTCTGGCCTCATTATTACTACAAACGACAATGAATGCAATTGAAATTTATACAATCAACCATAACATTTTCGAGATTTTGCTTCGGACATACGTACATACACACACACACACACCCACACACACACACACACACACACCACACACCACACACACACACACACACACACCCACACATACACCACATACATACTACGGACATTTGTTGAGAATTCAATCTAGTTTACAATATGTAAACCAAATTGTCCTACGAAGTCTGGTTCAAACTCGTTTTCGAGCCTATCACAGAGCTTCCTCTATGAGGAAGCAAAATACCAGAGTACTATTTTCGGTTGGTTTGTGAACCTATTACAACAGTAATCGTGCGGTCACTTGCGATAATTGGTATACTTCAATACCTTTGTTATTTACGAATGATGAAGGAACCTTATAACATACAAATAACTGGAACAGTGAGAAAAACAAACGAGAGATCCAGCTGAATTTTTAGTTGTACCGAAAGAACGACCTGCTACGAAGTTTGCTCATACAAATGAGTTAACTCTTCTTTCTTTCGCTCCAAAAAAAAAAGTATAAAATTGTCCTCATTGTATCATCTCACATGCAAACAAGAAATATAACAGATGAAAAACCAGACATAGTGAGATATTATAATTTGAATAAAGGAGGTACAGACACATTTGACAAGCTTTGTCATTCATATACTACGGCTGGAAGAACCAATAGGTGGCCCATGCGATATTTCTTTGGTATTTTGGACCAAGCGATTGTCAATGCTAGAATTTTGTACGCGTGCAAGTTAAAAAATGTTAACAAAAGTTACAAAGTAACTGCTATTGAATGTCTTGAAAAGTTGCATCTTTTCCTGATAAAACCATATTTAGAGAGACGGTACGCTACCGTTACACTGCGACTGGATATACGGCTTGGGATTGCAGGTATTTGAAATAAGGATGTTAAAGGATCTAGCAGTTTAATAAACGTAGACTTAGATGCGCCCCAACGATGTGTGAGTTGCACCAGAAAGGAGGACAGAAAAAGTAGGAAAGGTTGTTCATCTTGCAAACGCCCTATATGCAGCTACCACAGATTCATCCTATGCAACGATTGTTCAGGGAACTGAACTTTTATTTTATTTTATTATTATTATTATTATTGTTAAAACTATTTAATAACTTGACTTTAAAACATGTAACTTATTCTGTTTACTTCATAAATAAAAAACATTGTATATTGGTATACATCATAACATATAGATTTTTTCGAGAAATTTGATTTTTCATTCTCCGGAATAAATACCTTTTTTGGAATGTAGCATATGTAACTATTTTTTTTCTTAAAGTGGTATATCTCAAGATAATTCCCCTAAATTTTTAGCCATTTTTATCAAAAATTAAAAAAGTTATGACATTTTAATCAATTTTGGTCGTTTTTTCGACTTTTTAGATATTTTGTATTTTTAAACATATTTACTGTTAATATATCAGTGCCAACGGTATACAGTTTTCAAAATCAAGATATTAGAAACTTGTAAAAAAAATTTCAGGCAAAAATATTCAATAGATCGGTTTTTATAACGATTTTTTCGTTGGGGTACAGAAAACCCCAGTGTGTCAAAAACGCTATACCACGGAAGTGTGTCAAATAAAGGGTCCATAGACCCTAAACTAAAAGTTATCGGGGTTAAGATTGGAGAAAATAAAGTTTAAGTAAACAAAATGGTGGTTGGAACACCAAAATTTGTTTAAAAACTTCTAGAATTTTTAACTCGAAAAATAAGGGCTTATGGAAAAAATTTTACTGATAAAAAAGTTCTTAGAATTGATTACAAAATACACTAGAATTTTTTCAGATTTTTTTGAATTTTTTTTTGGTTTTTCAAAATTTTCAATTTTCAAAAATTAAAAAAATGGTGTTCCAACCGCCATTTTTTGTTCTTAAATTTCATGTTTTCATAGATGAAGACAGAGTAAATAAAAATTTGTTTTTTATCAGAATCTTGTTCGTTGAACTTTTATAAGCTACTCGTAAATTTTTTTATAAGAGCAAAAGGATTGAAAAAAAAGTTTTATTCTTTATACAATATCTTGAATATTTTCATCACAAATTATTTTCTTAGAAAGTAATTTTTGCAATGGCCCCTCGAAATTCAAAACGGGCAAAATTATCGCGCTCTGACAATGTTGAGATTGAAGATAGAGAAGATGGGAAGTATGATGCTATTTTTATTCCAGATATGAATGATTCAGGAGAATCTGACGTAGAATCTGATGTAGAATCTGAAACAAACGTTTCATCTTCAAATAATTTTGATCGGGCATTTACCTTATCTTATCTTCGAGTTCTAGATTGCTATAATAACCACCAAAAGCATCTGGAACCCGATCATAAGTATAAGTGGACTGGTGGAGAAAAAAAATATGGAGTTTTAAAATTTTGCATCAATAAATGTAAAAAGGTGATGAGGTAGATGAAAAGAAAATTGAAAAAAAAATTTATAAAAAATTGAAAAAAATGATAAAAAAAATTTCGGAATTTTTAACTCGAAAAATAAGGGCTTATGGAAAAAATTTTACTGATGAAAAAGTTCTTAGAATTGATCACAAAATACGCTAGAATTTTTTCAGATTTTTTTGAAAAATTTTTTTAATTTTTGAAAATTGAAAATTTTGAAAAACCAAAAAAAAATTCATTTTTTCCATAAGCCCTTATTTTTCGAGTTAAAAATTCTAGAAGTTTTTAAACAAATTTTGGTGTTCCAACCACCATTTTGTTTACTTAAACTTTATTTTCTCCAATCTAAACCCCGATAACTTTTAGTTTAGGGTCCATGGACGCTTAATTTTCATCCGAGACCCCAAGTCTTAAACGATTTCCATGTGAAAATTTGAAAAGAAAAAAAATTTTTTTTTCCAAACCACGTTTTTTTGGATAAAACCATCCATAACTTTTGAACGGTTGGTTATATCGAAAATCTGACACCGGATTCGAAAAGTTCATTAAATTTTGCGTAGAATAAGATTACTCGCAATTTTTCCAGACCCCATTTTCAACAAAAATATAACGCCTCAAAAAAGTATCGAAAAAGTGTCCGTCCCGGACTTAATGGGTTAAATATATGCGTATTTCAACTGGTTTTAAAATTGTATCCATGTCGATAAAAAAATACTTAATGTAAAAACCCATTGCAAGTATAGAGTAAAACCAAGCATTGGTGACGAATTTTTCTTGTATTGAAATGTTTATAACTATCAACTTCGTTATTAAAAATTGGTGTATTTCTGTTAATAACTTAATTGACTTACTACAAAAACACCCTTATCTGAGCGACACCAAATACAGTTTCATTTATTAACAATAAAAAGTAAACTAACCAAGTCTAAAGATAAGTTATACTAGTAAGTCAAAATTGAATTATAAAGATCGAAATGTAAGTTTGATACATAAAATTTATCAGAGACTATTTGATATTGATATTTCGATGAACATCATGATAACTTATGAGTTTATTTTATTATTTATTTATTGAAAATAAATTATTTATTGTAACAATAAAAAAATCTCCTTCAATCATTCATTGACAAGGTCCGTTGGCGTTAACGATCTTTACATCTAATTAAACAAAAAATTTATATGTAAAATGTAGTATAGTTATGATCGATGTTTTTGTTACATTAAGAAAAATATTTTTAAGTCTATCGTTCTCAATCCCACTTACGGTCATCGGGATGGCACTGATTATGACATCTAACTTCTCCTTTATTGGGATATGTATTACCATCGCTACCGCAAACTGGCCAATACTCTTTGGTATTGTCGCAAGCACAGTCGTCTTTACGACATGATACAAAGGTTACTGAAACTGAAGGCAAAATAAAACGATTATTAACGAAAATTTTGCTTGTTTTTGTGATGAATTTTACCAGTGCAAACTAATACGAAGATCAAAGTTGCTTTCATGGCGAAAACTTTTTAGTTAACCTCAAATAGAGACTCTGCAGTCGACTTGTCGGTTACATTTATTTATACGATAATTTACTTTATTTTTAATGCGTCAATTGCGATAATATAATGTGTCATAAAAAATAAGTGAGCACGCGTTCATGTTGGAGAATTGTCACCATTTGATATTGAATATTGATAATAATGTTAGTCAAAGTAGCTTTGTTTTTTTTCCTCTTGGTCGTTTTCAAATTGGGTTACTATCTTATGGAGTCATGGACAAACTGATACTAGAAAGTAGATCAACAACCAAGCTAACAATTAATTAATGTGTTTCGATTCTTTCATAACATGGCTAATTTAATTGTAATAAAAGTAGAAATGTAATATTACACTCATCACCTCTAATATGCAGTTATATTAATGCCTAATATACAGTATAAAGTAATGTATTTTAAAATAATTCATATTTCTACAATATAGTGAAATCTCTCTATACTGGACACCCTTAAAACCTGGAAAACTGTCCTTTTCTCTTTTTCTCGCATGTTATTGTTAAAAATTTTAACAAAAAGAGGAGAAACTGTCCGTTAATACCTGAAAATTAATGTCCACGTCCGCTATTTAGAATAGGAGCTACATAAAGAATTCATAAGAATATTTCATCGTTCTAAAATTGTCCGCTATTGGGAAGTGTCCGCTATTAAGAGTCCACTATAGAGAGATTTCACTGTATATTTATAATTCAATCAATTAGGAGATTGAAAAAGCTTGGAAATATTTAATTTGACAAGTAATTTTTATTCTTGTCTACTCTCAATTTTCATCAAAATTTAAACTATTAAGGTGAATAAAAAAAAATGATAAATAAAGAAAGTTTATGATGACAATGAAGTAGAATTATTATCGAATCTGTATCTAAAAAATACAAGAAATTAGTAGAAATAACAGTTTACAATTCGCTGCGTCATCTTTAGTCCGGACGCTAGCAGGGTTTTCGTAAAAATTTTGGACTCCGCGGTATTTCTACACGTTCCTAGGCGTATTTTGATGCGCTGAATCGATTTTTCGAGGTTGATTTTCTCGAAACAGGTGCGTTTAAAAGTTATAAACAAATTAATTGTTTAAACGGCCATATCTTGTAAAATATTGAAGATAGATTAAAACAATTTGTTTTTATTTTATTTGTCTTTAAAAAACAAAGAAATTGACTTAAATTAATTGAAAATCCGTCCACTAGAAAAAAAGTTATGCAATAATTAGTGCAAAATCCCTAGAAATACGTCCTTTTTTATCTTTCAACCTCTGTAACTTGGCTCGTATTAGTGCGATCGAGCTCATCGACGTCTCATTTTGAAGGTAATAACCTACACAATGATGTAGCATAATCTTTATGTTAGTAAAATTGTCTATAATGTAGTTTGTAGACGTTTATATACGTAATTTTATGGCTCTGACGTACTTTCCATTTGTTTATACGCGTTTTTCGCTGAGATAAATTATTAAAACAACGTGGCAACTCAATTCAAATGAAAGTACATTAAAAAACGAAAATTTTAAGAGGTTTCGAAAGGTAATCGGTCAAGTAGACGCCAAGTTACAGCCTTCTGAGCTTGGTTCATGAGTTCATGTTGCCTCAGTGTGCGCACCCTGTGCGCTCGCTCGTTTCTACGCCCAAGCTCAGAAGGCTGTAACTTGGCGTCTACTTGACCGATTACCTTTCGAAACCTCTTAAAATTTTCGTTTTTTAATGTACTTTCATTTGAACTGAGTTGCCACGTTTTTTAATAATTTATCTCAGCGAAAAACGCGTAAACAAATGGAAAGTACGTCAGAGCCATAAAATTACGTATAAACGTCTACAAACTACATTATAGACAATTTTACTAACATAAAGATTATGCTACATCATTGTGTAGGTTATTACCTTCAAAATGAGACGTCGATGAGCTCGATCGCACTAATACGAGCCAAGTTACAGAGGTTGAAAGATAAAAAAGGACGTATTTCTAGGGATTTTGCACTAATTATTGCATAACTTTTTTTCTAGTGGACGGATTTTCAATTAATTTAAGTCAATTTCTTTGTTTTTTAAAGACAAATAAAATAAAAACAAATTGTTTTAATCTATCTTCAATATTTTACAAGATATGGCCGTTTAAACAATTAATTTGTTTATAACTTTTAAACGCACCTGTTTCGAGAAAATCAACCTCGAAAAATCGATTCAGCGCATCAAAATACGCCTAGGAACGTGTAGAAATACCGCGGAGTCCAAAATTTTTACGAAAACCCTGCCAGCGTCCGGACTACTTTTGCAAACTTCGTTATTTTGTCAGAATCTTAAAGCGATTTTGTCATCAACTAAAAGGAGTCTTTTTTACTCGATAAATCATTCAAACAAAGATCAAATCTATTACAAAAGGAGATTTTTTCAATTTGAAAACTTCATGTATTGTAATAATAAAATATGCGATGAGCGTATGTAAAGCTGCATTTGTCAAAAATTATAAATTGCTGCTTTTTGTAAACCTCAAATACACTTTTTTTCTTCTAAGTAGAGCAATTGTAATGTATATTTTTCTATGATTTTTTTGATAAATTCGTATGTTCCTAGACAAACTACATGAATACATTACATGATAAATATAGCTCATATATATTTTTATTTCATTTCGGAAACATTTCTTGTGTGTTTTATATTCAATGTACATTTGCACGAATACATCTCATTATTATTAAGTCACGATTTTAAAAGAACACAGTTCCCTGAATTACGTTTAAAGAAATTCATAAAATGTGCAACTATGCTTTATCCTGCCGTTCAGCTCGAATCGGTGATGATACAGAAATTCAAAATATAGCAGTAAACAATGTAATTTGACCTCATAAAAATTCAGTAATATAAGACTGATTTGAAACATTAGGAATTTGTGGTTGACTATTGATCGCTCATAGATTTGCGAATAAAATTGTCACGCAATATAGTCAGCTCGCATCAAATCAAACTCGATGACAACATATTGCGCAGTTGTATTTTAATACCTTAAATTATTATTTTCCACCCTTTACACGTGCGTCTCTTTGTACATTACCGTGAATTCGCATAAAATCGTGCTTATTATTAAATATGACCCTGTACGTTACGAGTTTGTGTATGCGAGGCATAATTAGCCGAGAAAGTTTGAATATTTATGTAAGAACTGGCTTAGTGCGTGATATCTGGCTCATTTCATATTGTAAATATAAATGCTATCGATTCGAGGCAGAGGTCGAACGAGGATTTATCGATGGATGAAGTAGCCTTGAAGTGGCGATGGATAAAGTAGCAGAGTTTTGGGGGGCAAAAAAGGAAAACTTATATTATTCATCAACATTTATGATGACCAAAAAATATTAATAAAAAGTCAAAAAAAATTTCTAGATCTGTGTCGATCGACTCTTTGATGCTTGATTTTGTTAAATTTGGAACTTAATAAATATTTCAATACGTAAACGCCATACTTTTGCTAATTCTCAATTAGTGCAGTCTCCGCTTACAACAATGATGTACTAATGAGAAACATAAAATTGCAATTCGTAAATACAGTTGCATCGCGTGTAAACATTAACCAACAGCTACACATTATTCGAGAGTATAATATCAGTCTCATGTGCGTGATTCTGTTTTTTCAGTTGCAACGCGTACTTTCGCGTTTCAAAGTCATGCACTTACGGCGATACGTGTTAGACCTCATACATGCGTGCGAATGTTACATGCGTATATACATGATAGCCATTCTTTTCATATGTCCCTGTTGAGCAGGCACGTATTTGTTCACTCGTACTCGCTCTCGAATCCCTTTGGAGTACATAAGGATTTGGATGAGCTTTTTGTGCTGAATTTACCAGCGTGAGGATCGTGATTTTTTGAGTGGCCTACGTGCGCCAAACGTTTAGCTTCATGCCCGAAACGTAGCGGTTTTATCGAGAAAGCTTTATGTACGTTTTTTTTACAATGAAATCATACCTGCACGCGTGTATCATGCATTAATTATGCTAAGCGAAGTGAAGTCATTTCTGCATGAACTCCCATGAATTTCCAATGGTTTTTTGTGACGCGGTACGGTGATCGTGAGTACTGCTTGATCGATCGTTTTGAAAATTTAGGGAGTTGATAAGGGAAGCTAGGTGAAGTTCTGATGATTTTCATAATCTCGATTGCTGAACCCTTTATGCACTTTTATGCAGTTTTAATGCATTTTTTCCAGAATTGCGAGAATTCTGTCAAATTCGACGGAATTTTTTTAAAAATCCGTTTGGAAGCTTAAATATGATTTTTGTTGCAAACAATTTTTTTCCATGCATTGAAATGCACTTTTATGCAGTTCTAATGCATTTTTTTCCAAAATTGCGAGAATTCTGTCAAATTTGTGGGTAATTTTTTTACAATCCATTTGGTAGATAAAACATACTTTTTGTCGTATTATTTTTTTAGGTTTTGCATTAAAATGCAATTTTATGCAATTCGTATACATTTTTTCTATGAATTCGTATGAATTTTTATATATTATTTATTTTTTTATCAATTTTAATCGGTATTACTTGTGTATCGGTAAGTGCATTTGTTTATAATTATATCGTGTTTTAGTTAGCATTGTACTGATGACAATTGTATTATAAATAGTGTTTTGAGTAACATTACTGAACGAAAAATGATTGTGTCAGCTTAAAATTATATCGTATTTCAGTTAACGTTGTACGTGATGATACTAAATCATTAAATTTTTACAATAACTTTTCAAAAACTCGTATTTAATAATTTTCTGGCACTTGTACGAAAGTTATATATTTTTCAATGAGTGCAGTTATGCGCTGAAAAAAATAACCATACTGCATCATGAAAACGGCGTTGCTTGGCTCAAGAAAAACAAAAAATCTTGAGACAGGCTAAAATTTAGCCTGACACAGAGCAAAAGTGACCGCGTATCTATGCGGCAATGACTCGCCAATGCACTATCCCAACTTCGTGTTCGCACTCCGAGGCTCTCGTGCAGGAATCAAGCATAATAAACTAACTTGCTTTTTACATCTAACTCGCGAGCACTGAAAAATATAAATATCAGCCACTGCAACCGAGTAGACGGCGTCCAGGCAGCAGCAATACGCGGCTTACGTAGAGATTCGCGCGTGTCCAAAATCGATGTCCAAGTTAACGGAAACTTTGACTGTTGACATACACATACCCACATACGAATTTTTTGCTGTATGATTAGAATGCTTGAGAACTTCGGAGTGCGAACACGAAGTTGTGATGGCCTATTGGCGAGTCATTGCCGCACAGATACGTGGTCACTTTTGTACTGTGTCAGGCTAAATTTTAGTTTGTCTCAAGATTTTTTGTATTTCTTGAGCCATGCAACGCCTTTTTTATGACACAGTATGGTTATTTTTTCTCAATCGAACCCGCTCGTGTAGTTATTAAATAATTATGCAAGCAAACCAAGTTGCCTGAGTAATCCAGCTTATGCCGTTTTTAAGAAATCAATGTCGCAAATAAAAGTAACCGCAAGTTACCGAATCAACCCACAGCATGAGCAAGTTGCAAATAATAATATGCAAACTTTTATAACCCAAGTAACTCAGCTCATGCGGTTTCTAAATTATTAAACCTGCAAAGTAACTGGTAATAAATAGTTATTTTTTACATAACATTTTACCGCGCGCTAGTGTCCAAAAACGCCTAATGCGCAATAAAAAGTGTGCGCAAAATGGCACTTTTCGCCTTTTATTGCATAAAAATTTGCGCTCAGCATACTGCAACCAGAGTTGCCGCTAGTTGATACTAGCGACTTACCTCGCTCGCTGACGCTCGCTCGGTTTCAATGATTTTTTCTGAAGGCCTGAAGTACTCAAAAAATCTGAAAAAATTCAAGGTTTTTTGGATTGTTAAAAAATATTTTTATGAATTTTTTCAAATTTTTTAACCTGATACTAGCGACGTACCTCGCTCGCTGACGCTCGCTCGGTTTAGTTAGAGTTTTGTGAGAATTTTAAAGACAGCAAGAACTATAAGATAAGTTTTTACAAAATACTATTTAAGCTAGAATTTTGGATTCATAAGGTATACACCAGGTATATACCAGGTTTATATGTAATGTGTATACCTAGTATTTACAAGGTATATACATGGTATATCTCTCTATATTATAAAAACATATCGCCGCTGCTGCCGCCTGTTCAGAAATATGCAAGGTGTTATGGGTTAAACAAATGGGAGACTTTGTACTTTTTCCTCCAGGCCAATCGGTAAAGTGATTATTAGTGCGGATACCCAAAAAAACCTATTCTTATATTGTTTGCTGATCAAGATCGTTCGAAATTTATTCAATAATTATATTTATTCACTGTGCAAAGATACTAGGTATTGTGGATTGAATAATTGTATTTTTACCTCCAACAAAATGTGCAAGGTGTTGTGGGTTAAACAAATGGGAGACCTTGTATATGGGTTAATCAAATGGGTGACCTTGTATTTTCTTGCCTCTAAGCCAATGTGCAAGGTGTTGTGGGTTAAACAAATGGGAAACCTTGTATTTTTGCCTCTAAGAACATGTGCAAGGTGTTGTGGGTTAAACAAATGGGAAACCTTGTATTTTTGCCTCTAAGAACATGTGCAAGGTGTTGTGGGTTCAACAAATGGGAAACCTTGTATTTTTTGCCTCTAAGAACACGTGCAAAGTGTTGTGGGCTAAACAAATGGGAGACCTTGTATATGGGTTAATCAAATGGGTGACCTTGTATTTTCTTGCCTCTAAGCCAATGTGCAAGGTGTTGTGGGTTAAACAAATGGGAAACCTTGTATTTTTGCCTCTAAGAACATGTGCAAGGTGTTGTGGGTTCAACAAATGAGAAACCTTGTATTTTTGCCTCTAAGAAGATGTGCAAGGTGTTGTGGGTTAAACAAATGGGATACCTTGTTTTTTGTCTTTAAGAAAATGTGCAAGGTGTCATGGGTTAAAGAAAAGAGTGACCTTGTATTTTTTACCTCCAAGCAAATGCACAAGTTTCTGTGAGTTAATCAAATAGGTGATCTTGTATTTTCTTGCCTCCAAGCAAATGTGCAAGGTGTTTTGTGAATTAAACAAATGGGTGACTACAACTTATTCTTATTTTACCTCCATATCAAAATTATTCAAATTTATTCAATATTATATTTTTATTCAATATTCACTTCAATCAAATATAAAATTATCCCATGTCATGGTTTTATTAAGAATATTGAATTGTATATATCTTCCTGGCAAATATGCACGATAGTGTGGATTTAACAAATGGTAGACCTTGGTTTTTCCTCCAAGCAACAAGTGACGATAATTTTTTTAATACCTATTATTTATAATAAAATTTATTTCAATAACTAAATTTCTACTTTTATTTCGAAAAAAGGGGGTTGGTGAGCGGAGCGAGCAGGGGGGCGAAGCCCCCCTAGTATATTATATAAATACTTTGGATTTACAAGGTATGTACCAGGTATATGGGCTATTCCACAACAGCTGTATCGGTGCGCAGCGCAGTACCGCGCGCGGGCCGAAAAGTCGCGTTTTTACACGTTCTTCGCTGTGTTTCAGTAAGTAATTATCAATACCACTCTTTGGTGTGGTATTTCCTCAGCTTTCGATTGAGACTATTTAGAAAAATCTTAAAAATGCCCTTTTTGAGATATTCGACTTTGAAGGTTTTCCTGCCATTTTCTCGGGGAAAAATGGAAAATTTTTGGAAATCTGACCTCACCATTGGAAAGCTGAGGTAATTTCCCATCGAAATCATGTGGCTCATATTTTTTCTAGGTGCATTTAGATGCTTTTCTGACGAGTTACAAATTGAGCAATTTGGCTTAATAAGGTCGCTCGCGCGCACCGCTGGAGACTTGACGTGAAATGACCCATATATATGGGTAAGGCTCAGAATTTTTTAAATAATCATGCACACGTATATCACCGATATTGATGTGCTGTTTTAGTATATGGTGAAAAAGTCCCAAAACCAAAATTTCAGACCCCCTCCACCCTCCTACCCCCCTCCTCCCTTATAAACATTCATTTCTATCTATATTTATTCTGAAGGCCTGAAGTGATTAAAAAATTTGAAAAAATTCATAAAAATATTTTTAACAATCCAAAAAACCTTAAATTTTTTCAGATTTTTTGAGTACTTCAGGCCTTCAGAAAAAATCATTGAAAATTTTCAAAATTCATATACGGCGCTAGGATGCAATACAAAAGCCCGAACTTATTTTCCACTTATTTTTGGCATCAAAATACATAACCTCACATTTTTTTCAGAGAGGACTCTGACGTCTAGAGCCGAAAAAAGGCCGTTTTTTAACGAAAATAGTTTTTTTAGGGCGACAAAGCCTTCAAAAATCTGAAAAAAACTTTTTCTCGTTTTCTTCATTGAAATACATTACCTTGAACTTTTTCAAATTTTTTAATTGAAGGCGATAACATCTATGGCCGAAAAACATTTTTTTAAGAAAAAAAATTCCTGGAACTCACAGGTTCCGGTAAAAAAATTTAAAAATATTTTTTTTGAATTCCTTGTCAAATTTTAATAAATTTTGACCATTTCAAGTTTTCGATTGGAGCTTCCTAGCTCAATCTAAGGCATTACAACAATTATTGCGCAATTCTGAAGACATGAAAAATAATGTAACTATGAATAATGTTTATTCTATTATTTATATTTTATTCTATTCCTTAGCTGAGATTATTCTAGTTTATATAAAGGTCTTTTTGCGTACAAAATCGCCCTTAAATGACCATGAACATATAATTCTATAACCTTAAAAAAAAACTAAAGATTTATACGAACGTAAAATTTTCAGCTCTTTTCAAATCTGCAATTAAAAATGGGGGTCACCGAAAAAAAATTAATTTTGGTTCGCTGTAGCTTAGAGGTTATGTTTAAGGTCAAATCCAAGGTTGTCATTGAAATTTTTATCGAAAAATATGTTGAATATGATGTTTTCAATTTTTTTGGGATTTGTAGGAATTAAAGGACACTTTAGTATAGCTAAGCTCGAAATCTCGATTCTATTTTTGAACTTCGTTAATGATTATATTCTTAATTTGGCTGTAGAGTTAGCTCTGAGGCACCTATAAGCACGTTAGGGGGCTTAAAAGATAGGTCTTGAGATGTTTTTAATCATCAGTAGTATTTAGAAAATGTTTCAGTATTTTGTGAATGTCCTCACAATAAAAAACGTGTGATCATTAGACGGATGGAAGCAAAAAAAATACGAAAAAATTGCATATTTCAAATGCCGCTATAAGGGACTAGGGTGCAATATTCCGGTCGAAACATACGTCATTTTTTACCTTATTACACACAAAAAAATATCCCGGAGTTTAGAAAAATTGGTGTTTCTCCGGGTGAACCTCGGCTATTAGAAAACTAGAAAAATGTCGATTTTTTTCCATTTTTTAGCAATATTCAAACAGCTCTACAGCAGTTAATTTTGAAGTAATCAAAACTTTGAAATAAGCAAATTAAAGGCATTTTCAAGACCTTTAATTTGGCTGGTTTAAATTTTTATTTGCTTAAAAATTGACGGTTATAGACCCATTTGAATATGGCTGTAAAGTAGCGGTAAAAATTAATTTATATCGAATTTAAAAACCTTCAAGCGACTGGCGGCACGGGTTATCTCAATTTATATGAATTAAAATTTTGCACAGACTATTTTTTGGTACATAGATCACTTTTCCGTTTGGTCCGGGCAAAATAAAAAAAAATTTTTTTTGCTTCCAGTCTAATATATATAATAAATTTATTTTTCTTTTTTTAGAAATCGATTTTCCAGATTTTTTGGGGAGGCCAGAATTTTTGCGCGAGATTCATTCAAAGCGTAATATATAGATTCCAAGCTATTGCTAAGTTTTGCTTCGTGATAGCTGCCAATTAAGCCAAGCTCGAGAATCTATTCTGCCTCGGCAGTGCCATTCACGTGGAATTATCACTTCGGTGTATTATAAAGAAAAAGAAAAAAAAAAAGAAAAAGCAAAACAATGTGAGACCATAAAGTGCGCGATAACAAAACAAAAAAAGCAATGAAAAGAAAAACCACGGGATTAATAATTGCAAAAAGTGCGATATCGGTTGTTTCACGCCGTACGATAGTCAGCGCACGAGCCTAGGAGTTATTTTCCGTCGATAAAAAGAGAGTTACAGTTGCATCGAGAAATATCGATATGCCGGAAACAAAGAATTTTCTTCTGATCCGCAATGTTTTTGAAGAACTGAGCCTGCCAAGGTTTTTTCACTCATATACACTTTTTAGTCGTATGCCGTAGCGACTGATTGTATAAATAGTGGCAATGAAAAAAATGTTTCTATTTTATTGAGTGGATTTTCATGAAAAAAAAAAAAAAAAAACGAAGAAAAAACTAAAACCAACAAACAAGAAAGTAATAAACGATGCATCCGTTTCAGAGCGGTATACGCATCTCTGACTGACCGTACTCGTACTTTTACTACTTGCCGTCATATGTATATACGAGAGTAAAAGTAGCACGCAGTATAGTATAAAATGCGAGCGGACGCACGCCGGAGCATACAGTCTTCAAATTGAATTGAAACGATGAAATCATTTCTGCGCTAGCAGCGACTGTTTTTTTTTTCTGCGGATCGAACGAGTGACTTTTTACTGTTTAGCTATTCAGTATATAGATATATATATATGGATTTTCCGCAAGCGATTTATTATTCAAACTGCTCGTTTTATTTCTCTTGAAAAGTCAAAACTATTCGAGGAAGAAATTGTAAAAGTAATTAAATTGTGTATGCGTGCGCGTGCTCGGAGTCGAACGCTTAATACTTGAAAGTCCCTTACTGCAGTGGTGAGCTCTATGGCTCGTTTCTTGACTCTAATTATGCAGCCATTGCAAATTGAAATCGCCCACAACTCACAAGAATCTCGAAAGAGGCAAAAGTTTTGTAAAAAAGCAATCGCACATGATTTAAAATTTAATCCACGCGTGGTATTTTTTGACTCGCTCTTTTCAGTCACTCGTTCGATCGTTAGATCAGCCGATCTTCATCATTCATAGCAGTGTTATTCATCAGTTGAACTCATTAAATTAGCCTGTAGGTTTTTTTTCAAATGAGCAAGTATTTTCGTAGAGAAAGAAAAATTTTAAATACAGTTCAAAGCGCGTTAAAATAAAAATAAAATTCTACACGAATGCACCATGCATGAATTCAGCAGAGCTAAATTTAATCTTGTTCACCTTACAACCGTTCAAATTTAAAACAAATGACTACTAATTGTAAAAAGAAAAAGATATGCCCTTTTCCACTGCTGCAGCAATCGTCATAGAATATCCAAATTGCACAACACGCACTCCTATGGTGCACCGCACATATAATAATTTCATAGCTCTGCAATTTCTCTCGAGCTTGCCACGGACACAGTGCGCTGTCTTGTTTGTTTTTGCGTACACATTATGCGTTTTAATTTCTTCAACCTTCCTCGTAAGCCCCACCCACGCAACTGCATATCTGACGCGCCATAGTGAGCGCCAGATTAATTAGACGTAATTTCGCAAGAGAAAAAGATGAAAGCTCGCGAGGAGGAGAAAGAGGAGGAGAGAGAGAGCAACTGTCTCTCTTTATTCACGATGCGCGTATTGTGCAGGCTCGCGCCGCTTTTTTATATTCCACAAGCGTATCCGTGTGAGGCACGCATGCACGTGTGAGCAACCCTTACAGGTGGACGCTCTCGGAAGGTATTATGTGTGTATACACCAATGGAAGCTTTCGCAACATCATGAGCTCTCTCTTCTCTCTCGCGAAAGAAAAAGTCGCGTTGGAATTGCAAATTTGCGCGCTGCAACGAAATGCATACATACACACATACGTGCTTGCTCTCGCACCGTTGAACAAAACGGAGCTCGCAGCATGCATATCCATACGTTATAGTGCGTAGTTTTCTTCTTGCGCTCAAATCCCTTTTTAATACGAAAGTTTTGTAACGTTACATACTGCAGTTGTATCGTATACATATAATACGCAGTGCGAGTGAAGCTAACGCATCGTATGGGCATTATGCATATTATGTCATAAATGATATAGTTGTTGAAAGATGTACATCGAGAGTAATTCAAAAGGTAAATCACAAGGAAACCTCTCCACCTCAGGATCGTAGATCCATAAATTTTTACGTGGATACCAACTTTTTTTGGGGTTTCCAGCTGTTACCTATTCAATTCAATCCATTTGGCATTGAAATAATTTCCTTTTTTATAAAAAATCTTTACAATTTTAATGAATTTAAGTGAAAAATGCAAAGAACAAAAAGATCATAAAATCTGTCAAAGATTACCTATGGATTTTTTTTGCTTCCATAAAGAACTCAATTTTTCAGATATCTCTAACATCTGCTTGTCTCTATAAATATACACTGCCGTTCAATCACTTTTGCCATACCTAAGTAAAAAATGAGTAGACTTCAAAACGTCATAACTCAGTCAATAAAAGTCTTATCAAGATTTTGAAACTACCATTTGAAAGGCCTTTTCAAGCCTCTTTTAACCACATAAATTAGTATTAGTATTATTAATTTATTCACTTATTGTTGTTAACAATTAACAAGTCGAAAAAAAGTTTTTCTGGTCTTTGCTATTTCTGCTATTAGTTTAGTAAGAAGACTCGTAGAAACATTTCGAGCCCATCAATTTGTAGGTTTTGACAAGACCTTTAAATCCGTTTAACTAAAATTGTCCTACGGGCATTTCTCGTAAAGATACGGCCGTTTACTGGACCCCAATATTTTTTAAAATTCTAAAATATTGATGAGTCAAAACCGTGAATATTCTAAGAATCTGATCCATAACTACTAATTCTTATTCAACATACAAAAACAAATATTTTTTGGAACTAAAATGTTTTCCCATCTCATTTACAAAGCCGTGTACATACATGTAAAGGTCTTGTCAAAACCTGCAAATTGATGGGCTCGAAATGTTTCTACGAGTCTTCTTACTAAACTAATAGCAGAAATAGCAAAGACCAGAAAAACTTTTTTTTTGACTTGTTAATTGTTAACAACAATAAGTGAATAAATCAATAATACTAATACTAATTTATGTGGTTAGAAAGGGCTTAAAAATACCTTTTAAATGGTAGTTTCAAAATCTTGATAAAACTTTTATTGACTGAGTTATGACGTTTTGAAGTTTACTCATTTTTTTCTTAGGTATGGCAAAAGTGATTGAACGGCAGTGTATATCAACTTTGGGCCTTTGGGAGTTTAATAGACGTTAATGTCATTAAAGTGGTTGACGTTATTCCTTTTGGAGGTAAATAAGATAAAATAGCTAATGTTTTTAAATAAAAAAGAAATTTTAACATAGTCCCTAACGCCTGTAGAATCCAACTAATCATCGTGGGCTTTTAAATCGGATACCAGTAAATACCGAAAAATTTTATCAGAATTTGAGACTCAGAGATGAGAAGATTTCCTTATCAGTGTACGTTAGTTAGTGTTAGTTACTCGTGTTGTTCTTCAAGCTTATATGCATCTGATCTAGGACAAAAAAGCAAGGCTATTTCACAGAATGTATCGAAGGTTAAAGAACGAACTTCGATATATCACAGTGACGCGACATACGTGTTCGTGCGCGTGTTTTGTGGCGGTGTAGGACACCTTTTTCACCCCTGATGAATCGATCCCTTTTTTTTCATTCTCCTGTTTGAAGCATTAATTGCCAGATGGCGAAAGGTTGAAAAGCTCTTCAGACGATTCTGGAAAATTAGTATCCGCTATATTATATGGATACTTTTCTGTCTAGATACCGTTATTTACGACTGACATATAATAATAATGCGCCACCGCAATAGTCACGCGAGTCGACGATCGCCTCGAGACTTCGCAGAACTTGAGTACTTTGAATGTGAGGTTTTTACTCGCGTAAGCACATCATAATAAAGCGTCGTTCGACGTCGAGCGCGTAAAAAACAAGTCTTGAAAATTAAGCTCAGCGGTTTGTGCGCTTACAATGCAAACGTATAATAAAGAGTCAATTTCTCCCGGAGATGCGCATTCAAACTCGTAAAACTAAAATTATATCGGCAAATGTGCGTCATTTTCAGAATAAATAAGACTCTCTCATAATAATGTTTGATGATTATCAAATAAAGATACGTTCGATTTAATCGTAAATTTTATGGCTCATAAATTTCAGTATCGATGATAGATTCGATTTTTGTTTTCAATAAAAATATTTATCTCATATTCATTTGGAAAATGAAACAAATTTACTATTTTTTTACATCGTCTCACATTGTCTTTTAATTATATGGAACCACACACAGACACACACTGCCGTTACAGAACGCATTATAATGTATCCAATATAAACATAACATCTAGAACTCTCGTAGACGCGAGAGGTATATAGTACACGTACGAGCAAAAAAAGCCATTAATTTGGCCGCCGTAGCGATCGAAATCACTTCTACGTGAGCAGTTAACGTAATCAAATGACGCGATCGGGTTTCGCTCAGTTGACGCTCGCGCGCGTAGCGTATAGCCATGCTTTGTATATCCAAGTGTGTGTGTGTGTGTGTGTGTGTGTGCGTTTGTAACTGAGGGCCGTGAACTCTCCGCATGCAGATACTCTTGACTATTGCTGCGCTTGACTATTATACTCCTCGCATTAGTTTTCGCATATAAAATCAGCGCGTACATACTACGGGAAGGGCATCGAGTGAGTTCGATCGAATTGCACCTCCGAGTTCAGAAAAAAGTGACCAGCGCAATTTCAGATTTCAACTGCAACCTTTCTTATTGCTCACTCGTGTGGGATTCTTCTCGAGTTTCACTTTTAAATGTATAAGATTTCATATGGAAAAGTCTGTGAATTTGGTATCTGTAGACTGAAACGTTTCATCGAAAAATATTTCAAATTGTTGACTACGAATATTATTTTAATTTAATGAAGCCATGATGCAATATTATTCATACCAATAAAGGATCGAATTTTCCGTTTTTCCATGAATTTTATAAAAACAAAATAAACTAGAATATATTTTTTAAAATAGGAATTATCGAATTGTTAAGTAAATTTTCACTGAAAAGCACGCATTTTCCAATATAATCGCCCTACATAAGAAGTCGTGAATATAATAAAAAAAAAACTGTACTCAAGGTATATATTCTTTGACAGCTGTGACAGCTGTTCTCTCCCGCTTTTAAATGTCACGTACGCTGGACAAATTTTGTACCGTTATAAGGCAAGTATGAAATGCGAGGCAACTCGTATTGCTAATATTTTTGGCCTCATTCGCGACTGAATGACCCAACGCGCAGACTAGGATAGTATCTACGGTGACGACGACGAAGGAGAGCAAAAAAAAGAAAGGCGTGTGTGTCTTTCATCACTAATGCGAAAATAGTTGCCTCTGTTATCGTCAGTATACAGGCTTTTTGGCTCTTAAAATGATTTCGTTGTCATTTGATTTGTATCTCCACGTGTATTTTCCGAGAATAAACGATGAGTACCCAAAATGTTTCAGTGATAAATATATTTTTTTCGTGAAAGTCTGTTGCAAAAACATAATTGTAACTATTATTACGACTTTGCAATCGTCGATAGCATTACCTTATTTTTACTTTCCTTTTCAATTTCTCGATTCGAAAAAGTACCACATGACACTCAAAATGTGAAATTATAATATCAGATACACCTAGCTGTGTCGAAACTATACGTGCACACGAAAAATTTCACTAAGTAGCTTTAAAAGCTCGAGTCTTAAACTTTCATCCAGCCAGCTCCATCAAACACGTGGTGCACTCGATCGCGTGAATTATTTGGAGACAGAAATTTCTTGACTCGAGACTGCAAATAATTGAATAGGTGTGCGGGTACGAATGGGTCAATAATTTATCGAAAACTCCTATCGAACAAAGAGTACGATCGACTTGTATCAAATAAAACCGCAAAATGTAATTTGATCTGACGAAATTAATTAATCACTCAGTCGCGATTATAAAAAAAAGTACTCAATCCAATAACGTTTCTCTTGTTAGTCGACGTCGAAAACATAGGACGTTTCGCTTCATGAGGCTCCAGCTATGGAGCATGAAAAATTTTCTGGAGCTATTATTTCTCGCTAATTACTCGATGCGGCTACATAACTGGTGCAGCAACGTCTCAGTCACGTCACGTTGGACGGAACTTTGTCGCGGGGCACACGCGTTCGAGGCATAAGCTTTCGACGAAGCTGCCTCCTTCTCGCGTGTATAACACACCCGTACATTAAGTACGTATAACTTATGGCAATAAACGATCGCGCGAGGAATTTCGTTGAAACTTTTTAATTAATTTAAATTAATACAAAAGCGTGCGGCAATCGGGCAAGGGCGAAGTTGTATTACAGCGATTTTTCGCCCGACTGCGGACTCGATCGGCTGAGCAAATTCATTAACGAACGAGTACTCGATTTGTATGTGATTATTAATGCGATAAGACTCGTTAGTCGAGTGGAAAAATAATTTCATCATGAGTAGTTTTTATGGTGACTTTCTTTTTCATCAAAATCGTATAATTACTTTTAGTCTTGGGGAATTACCTTTGTCAGCTGAAACAAGATTTTCATAGTCGACGTGAGTAACCTCCTCCTATATATTATGTGGCCCAGCCCGAGCAGGTCCGTAAATTTAACGCATAAGTCCCGTCGCCATAGGCATGCACGCATGCACATATACACATTACACACATGCATCCGAAATAGGCGAATCGCAATGCGCACACCTCGGTCGGTCGGTCGGTTTTGACGTCGTAAAGTGGCTTTCCCAGCGTACGTACCGTACACACTTTGAAACAAAATGATGCGATAATATAGTTCACCCCTTGTAAAAGGGCTATTGTTCGAGGAGTGTTTGTAAAGAGCATAAAAGCCTTGAGGTATGTATAAAGGCTGGCAGTTGACGCGTACAGAGTATATAATAAATTGCGGTCAATGCAGCCTCGCCAACGGTTAATGTATTGCATTTAGTAAAAAATAAAATTGAGCGGGATGCAATCAATCGAGGATTCGTCGATCATTTTTATACGGTTTCCTGACGCGTATAAAAATAAAGTTCAAAATGAAAAAAATATTATTTTTCACGCGAATTTTCAACAACTGCCAGCTATCACAGATCTGATTTCCTATCGAAATTTTCAGCAGCCTCTGGATTCGTTGACCCTTGAACAAGTGAAATTTCCGTTAGTTTACCTTTTTTTCCGTCGTTTTCTCTTTCTTTCCTACAGTACGTCGATGTGCAGCTGTACTTAAACGAACGACGGGAAAAAAAAGATCGAGGTCTCTGCACCTCACGCTATTGACACTCACCAAAACATCGTTTTCCACCATTGGTAAATTGCATTTTCTTTGCTTCCACACACGCTGCAATCTCAGGATCTATTTTACTTTTTTTTTTCGCTCTTCCACTTGTCACCACACATCGTGCGTGCAACTAGAAAATAGAGACAGCTTAGCCTCGCGATAGAAAATATACGCTCGTCTAGTAACTCGCACACGCGGCACATTGTCGGAAAGACAAAGAGAAACATGTACAGCTTGGATGAGAGAGAGAAATAAACTTGAAAAAATGTCAAGAAGCGAACGTAGAGATAAAAGAAAAGGTTTAAATCAATATTTATATATATATAAATGCAAGGAAAAAGACTCTGAAATTGAGCCGTAAACGCGATATAAATTTATAAGAACGTGTGAAAGGCAGATTGTGACACTCATCGACTCCTCCTTGTCGTTGTTATCATCGTTACCAACTTGATGCATAGCAAATACTCGATTTGTCGATCGATGTACCACCAAACTAGAAGTTTAAATTCAAGTGAGATACCGCATTGTTTTGCAAAAATCGAGCAATTCGATTCGACTTAAATTGAGTAAAATTACCTTTACGCAGGAAGAGAAAATCTCAAGGCTGCGACGCCACACTCTACCTCTCTCGTAGAGAAAATAAGAACTCACAACGGTTAAGATAGTTTCAATGATCGTACCGAAGCTCGTGGATAATAGTCGATTTTGCACAGCTTGCCCGCCTCGCTCGTAATGGTTTATTTAAAAATCGATTCGTTGCGGCTAATCAGCGAAAATTTCGTCGTAGCGAAACGACTCGCGCGCGCGCCTGACGATATACTTAAATAAAACTGCCTCGAAAGTCTTTTTATCGCGTCGTTTACGTTCGGATATATAAAGAGAGAGATCGAGTTTAAGCTCTGGGTATAAAAGTGAATTCGCAGGTGTTGAATTTATAAATTACCACCGCAAAATCGATACTCGGAGCAGATTGTTCAGAGATTCTCGATTCCGATACAATTTGTCTCATATTTTCTTTGTTGAATCGTAAAAAACGAAATTTTACTGTATCATCGTCAGCGCAGTGAATCTATTACGATTATTCGTAATTTAACCATACGCACGAGGCGTAGCAGGACAGTCATTACCCACACTCGAATATCTGTACGATAAATATAGTATATAGCTCCAATATGTAAAGCCATCCTTGTTCGAGTGGATGCGTGGGCATACCAAAATCTGCGTATTCACATCGTTAAGGTCGAACTTGGATCAACAACAGCACGTGGCTGAGGTTGGCTGCCAATGTATATAGTTGGCGCAACGAGCCAGTACGCGTATACGTGTGCAAAAGCACGAGAGCTCGTATACAGTCTTACAGGGCATCGCCACCCTTGCCCAATACGTATACACATGCACATAGCAGTACACAAGCTCAGTAGCAGCACAACACGCAGCCACAGACGGTATTGTTCATTTAGATATATACTATAGTGGGTGGCAGTCGAGAAAGCTGCGAGAGTGGAAGCGGCGCCCGCGGCTGCGCCGTCCGCGTGGGCATATCGCGCGCGCTATATGTCAAAAGCACTGTAGTCGGCGGCTGGCTAAAAGCTCTTTCTCAGCCGATCATTCGACGCCCGCGCGCGTCAAGGCTCGTTCGCACGGACCGTGCAGCCGCCTCTCGTGCTCGCTACGAGCCCTATTCCAACGTTACGAATTTCTTCCGAGTTCGAGAGTAAAAATACTCCCTGTAGTTGCATCGTTGGGCCGAACAGTCGGACGATCGCTGAGCTTTGATCGAACTTTCATCGGGATCGAGTGTTACTATCCGAGTGCTCGAGTGCTCCTTGAAAGCTCTCGGGAGAGAGCACGATGAGCTGAAGATTGCAGCTGGTGAAAACAATGTTTCGTCGCGATGCCGATTGCGAACATGGATACCAGCGGTGCAAGCTCTGGCCCATACTTTGAATGAAAAACGAAAATGACTACTTCAAATACTCGTCGTATTGTGCAGTGTATAGATCCATGATTCAGTAGTCATCCATAATATAGTGATTGTGCTTTTTTTGTTCTGTGCCAGTTTATACCTATTGTTGTGTCAGTGTTTGTTGTCAGTTAAAAAAGTGCAAAGAAATATAATAAAATAATTGAAAAATAATAATATAATAATACTAATAATGTGGTCAAGCAGTGCCAACAACACGACAGAGTTCGCTTTTGCGACAACGAGCTCGACAGCTTTCACACGGGCTACGTGGCCATACACGGCTGGGTGGCCCTCATCGTGTGCATCTTCGGCTCGATCGCCAACGGCCTCAACATCGCTGTGCTGACCCGGCGGGAGATGACGTCACCGACGAACGCCATACTGACGGGCCTCGCGGTGGCCGACATGCTCGTGATGGTCGAGTACATACCCTACGCGTTTCACTCGTATCTCGACAAGCGGCCCAGGAGCGAGACCTTCACCTACAGCTGGGCCGTCTTCGTGCTGTTCCACTCGATCTTCGCGCAGGTCTTCCACACGATCTCGATTTGGTTGACGGTGATGCTGGCCATCTGGCGCTACATCGCCGTCATACACGCGCAGAAGAGCCGCGAGTGGTGCACCTACAAGCGCAGCATAATCGCCATCGTGGCGGCTTACGTCATCTGCCCGTTGATCTGCATACCGATCTACGTGACGACGGAGGTGCAGCATCGCAACGTCACCCTCAACAGCAGCGACAACAACAGCAGCGTTAGCGGCGGTAACAGTAGCGCCGGCGACGCCAACACGACCATCTACTACGTCCAGATGACGGAGAGCGCGAAGCACAGCGCCGCGCAGGAGGTCAACTTCTGGATCTACAGCGTCGTGATCAAGCTTATACCGTGCGTGGCTCTGACGATACTGAGCCTGCCGCTCATACGGGCCCTGATGGAGGCGAAAAAACGACGCAAGAATCTGACGACCGCGACCATGCTCAAGATGGAGGAATCCATCAATCTATCGGAGGGCAAGAAGCGCAAGAGGAAAGTGTCGCGCGCCATGGACAGGAGAGACAGACCGACCGCACGACCAAGATGCTGCTGGCCGTGCTCCTGCTGTTTCTCTTGACGGAATTTCCGCAGGGCACGTTGGGCTTGTCCAGCGTCATATTTGGCAAGGTCTTCTTCAACAAGTGCTACGTCAAACTCGGTAATTACTGAACAGCGCAGCAACCACTATTGCTTTCTTTCTTCTACTTTTTCTTTTCTCGCTTTTTTCTATTTTTTTTTTTTTTTTTTTTTGGCGGGAGTGAGAGAACAATCCAATTATGGTAGCTGTCCGGTACTAGCTTGCACACCACCCTCCAGAGCTTGTATCACGGATATAGACCGAGGCCGAAGGAATCGCGTCTTCCTTCCTTCTCTCTCTCTTCCTTTCTTTCTCTTTATTTCAAGACAATCGACGTTGCTGACCTCACACTCGATTCCGGAGGATAATTAAGCGCTCGGGGGAAAGTAGCAAGCAGCTGTATATACTGTAGCATGTATAACACAGCAGATGACAATCGATGCGCGAAATTCACGAGAGCAATAGGTACTTAATTGGCCCATCGCAGCAGCAGCGGCAGTAGCAGCGCAGGGATTCATATGTATACCAGCCGCACATTGTACAATTTTCCCTTTCTCGCTGCTGCTGCTCGTGCATAAGGCAGTGCACCGAAGTGTGCAAATATCTCCACGGCCTTTATTACAAATTATTATCATTATGATTAGCACATACGTAATAATGTATTCGCGAGGCACCGTTCGTATCTCGAAACCACGACAGATTAATTTTATATCATACGCCACAATCGTTAATTATTTCTCTATGCAGGTTGCAGTCGCGAAACTAGCACGGTGTAAAGGGCGCGGAATTTTGCGGGCACGATAAAGGACAATTAAATTTAGTACCAGCCAATGCGACGTTGCGAAGAAAGAGCTGCGCAATGTTGATCTGGCCGCGAGCTTACAAAGTCAAATGTATACTATGTATGTATATAAAAGAGTAAATATTTATACGAGTTTCTGGAGCTTCGCGAGCGCAGCACTGAGACGTCGCAGCGCGTTAGATGAGCGCCCGAGGCACACTAGAACATGCACACGCAGATACGTTTGTAATCAATTTAGCAGTGGTTAGAATAAAGAATATTTTCAAGAGTCGCTAGTTGTGGTACAGCCGTCATATACTGCGTGTGCAAAGTCTTAAATTTAGAATTCGCCTGGGCTGCTGCTGCTACTACTGCTGTGTTGATAAAGAAATGATTCTTCAAAGCCAGTCGGCTAATTAACGCGAGATTTCTATTTGCAACAGCGTATAAATATTTTATCGAGCCACTATTTAAATGTATTTTTAACTCCGTTATTCGAAAACGAGAAAAAGAAAAGAGAGCTTTAAATTGAAAAATGGCTTACAAAGTGAACAATAAAAACGAAAGCCAATGAAAATAAATGCACTGATCGTTATACGGACGCGCACACACTTTTGCGCCATTATATAGGCGTGCACGCGCGCGAAATTTTCTTTCCCTCCCTTGGGCACCGCGTTAATATTTTCTAACTTTGAATATTGCGTATTTTCTTTTGGTATTACCGTACGAGCGGCTCGTGGACTAGACTCGGAGGCAGAGTGAGAGAGAGGGAGAGATTTATTTACCAGATTTTTCAAATTCCAATAACTCACCGATTTCTTCTTTTAATAGCACCCGTCTATACCTATAGTATCGTGCATTCTGAAATAATAGAATTCTCTCGCTCTCTCCTCTCTCTCTCTCTCTCTTTATATCTACGCACCATTGAAATCGCTATCGCACACAGACAAATGGGGAATTGGCGCGAGGAACTTGTAGCAACAAAGAGAGAGAGAGAGAGAGAGAGAGAGAGAGAGAGAGAGACCTGCTACTCGCACAGTCATTGGCGTATGGCTATTTTCATTCATATATAGCTGGCAGCTCGCTACGTACGATCGTTTTTCATTGTCCTCCTCTCTTAGTGAGTTGTGCGTGCCTAGGCTGCCATGCGTATGTACGCGTGTCCGTGGGCATATAGGAAAATATTATCGCAGCGCACTACTACTGCTGCTGCCATTGCTGCTCGCCCCGTCCAATTATACTTTTGACAGGCTAATGATCACTTATGTGCGCCGACGACGCACGTGTTTATCGAAAATCGATCGATATGCCTAGCGCGCCACTGAAAACACAGACTGGCGGCCGAGCGAATAATCAATCAATAATTAAAATCGTTTTGAATTCCCGTGACGATATTATCGCAATTGCCAAGCGCACGGCATATTTCGAGCGCATGTAACGACGTCTGCCGTAAACATAAATCGTTTGTGTATGGCCCTTTTTTTCGTCGCATTAGCGTCGGAGTCTTTCGCACGCCTGCCATATACGGATAATCTTATCTTTGAATCTATTGCGCTCGTATCGTCCTCTCGTGCGCGCAGCATCTTTACGATGTAGCGCAGAATCTTCGGAGAAAAAACTTTTTCTCCCCAGAGTTATTCCCGTCGCCGTTTATGGGTGGTATTTTTCACGCAGCGAGCTTTTTCGAAAATTATTCGCCGCTTCTCTACCTTTTCGTCCCGCGCACCGTCGCAGCTCTAATTCATGCGCTACACATAGACTCGACCCTGCGAGCTGCGTTTAACTGCCCAGCTAGAGGCTAGCGCACATACTTTATCGTCGCGAATCTCGTACGATTATTTAATGCCTCGCTCTTCGATTCAGCCTCTCTTATTACATATTTTATAGCCTCTCTTCCACGCGAGTTTAATTAATTAAGACGGTATATGCGTGCGGCTAAGTTTAAGGATCTCGTATATACTGCGCGGAACAATAGCCCTGCTTCATGCTAGAGCCGCTCACTCTAGCTCGTCGCTCGGCCAAGTCATTCCACGAAAACCAAACTCTCCAATCAGATATGCCCCGGTGACAACTTTGAGCTCATGAGTCGTGTGTGTGTCGCATTATTCACTGCCTTGCGAGAGCTTATCATTATCCCGAGCTTGCATAAGCGCTACATCAGCTCGACGTTGTAATTGGAAATCTCGTGTTTACACGTTGACATAGATGTATATATGCGAAATTCAAGCGTTATCTATCTCTGACTATGATCAACTATGAACATCTATTTTTGCCTAGCAGCTATTTTGTAATGTAGCATAGGGTGACTATCATTTTCTGTATAATCACTCGAAATGTTCGACCCTTCGCACTTCGTTTGGTACACATACGCACATATGCTATCGTACGTTTATGTATATAATCTGATGTCCGATGACATGCTGCTCGTGTGCTTCAGCCGTACTCGACACATCCATTGCCGCAAGTGTCATAGAGGCAATTACGATCAACGACGTACCTATATGAGTAGGCGTTATTGACAAGTGACTCCGTAAGAAAAATAAGATGGCATATTTTCGGATTGATCAGATAACTCGACCGACCTTTAATGAGATTTCGTTGCGGAGGACGTACGTGTTGGAGAGGCTTTACTTGTTTCCTTTCGTCGGATGAAAATATCAAACGCTTGCGTAAAAATATTTTTTACCTACAAATGAAAAAGCGCAAAGAGACAACACGCAATTACTCAACAAGCTTGGAAAAATGGCATCTTATCCGTTATATTTTTCTTTACGCAAATCACAGTACATCTTTATGTCGGTTACATGTAATTAGTTCAACTCATAATGAGTTCGCATCGCTGTAATGAAACGAGAGAGCAAAAGAAGCCGAGCTAGACGTATAAGCGCGCTGCTTTATAGTAAGTATAGAAAACGACCCCGAGCTCGGAACAAGTTAAAAGTTGATCCGATAAGTTTTAACCCGAAGCGAAGCGATCCTGCAGCTGTGTGTTATAATTACTGCACAAATGTGCAACGTGCTCCGCGCGCCACGATAAAAAACTTATGGGCTCGCACCGGAGGGTCATCGTATTGCACGTAAAAGTCTGTAGTTATACATCAAATTGTACTTCTACAATTGGTGTAGGCGCGTTTGCGGTGGATAAACTTAATGTGCGTGGCTGAGCCTTGAAGGAGGAAAAAGTATTACGCAAGGAGTCGAAGCTAAAATATACATTACTTTGTCTATTTGTGTTTCTACGGGTGCGCGCGCGAGGGCTGAATAAGAAAAAAAAAAGTTATACTGTACAGATTCAGGCTAGGAGCTTTGGGGGTTGCGTGGAGGAAATTGTGCAGAGTCCATGTACCGGATAGTTGTTGCCTCTCGACTGTTCAGTCCTTATTGCGTGGAAGTTGCGTAATCCATACTGTAAACCGCCGCTAAATTAAGAATAGTCGCGTCATCGTTTTTTCAACGACTTTCTGCCTCGATTCGTTGAAATCTCTCTTTCTGTCCCTATAGATGTATTATTTTTAATTAAAATAATAAAATGTAATAAAGCACCGAAATACTTCTGCTGTACAAGTCGTGATATATCTCAAATTCCAATCATCGCTTTACGTAAATATGAGCTTGCGCGAGCTGGCGAGCTCGTATATAGTCCTTGAGTTCTCTGATCGCTGCCAATCGAGAGCATGCCAATCTCTCTTGTTTCTGTATCGCGTACGAGGATAAAAACTTTGAAAATGATTTACCGTTTTCTTGTGAGCGCTAGAAGAGAGAGAGAGAAGAGTTTATGGACTTTTCTCTCTCATTGCTCTCGGAGGATATTTGGTCTCCGTGATCGTTTTTCTCTGCCCTCGCGCGCAACGAACGATATACTTCTCTGCACACGATTCCAACTACCTTCTCGCTTCGATCTGTTTTTCTTTCTTTTCGATCTGCTCAGTGGATCTGCTCAAAGGTATATACCACTTGATTTTCCAGTATTTTTTTTTATTTTGCAAAATTCCTCCGAGCGACGTTCGCGTCTCTTTCCCTGTTCTCAGTTTTCTCCAGTCCTCAGTTTTATAAATTGACGCCGAGGTCTTGACGATATATTCAAAAGCGTATCGATCTCATCATTTGACTAAACCAATTCAGTCATCGCTGGAGTCTCGTGCGATGGGCAGAGAGCACATATAATTTTATCGATTCCATATAAATTTTTCCCCATCCTGTACATCTTGTTTTACTCCCCCCGATTTGGGAGTAAGTCGACTCGAACTTACAAAGGTTTCTTTTACTTTGTTCTTCGTATTTTTCTATTTCTTTGTACTTTCCATACATCGATGTACATTCAAGATTTTATCGTATTTCGTCGAAAGCACATAAGAGAATTTCGAGCGCATGAAAGCCGAGTCCCCTTGGTTGTCTAAATAATAATGCACTATGGACTGCTTTTCTTTCTACGTTACAGTGGCACACGGCTCAATAAGCGTCAGAAATTTATTCGTATCATTTACAGTGCTCGTATTATTATATGGACACGCCGTAAGCATCGCAGTAAATAACCATTCTAAACTGCATAAACTCCGGTACTTATAACTTGACTGAAAATAATATGAGTCTCGTATCAGCTATACAACAGCTTCTTTCACTACTAGTTATGCTTCTTGTACTCATTTTCCTTTTATTTATTTTCTTTCCTCCTCTGCTATTTGCGCGCTTGCATAGGAAACAAAAAGCGACGGCAGCAGCAGCGGCAGCGCATAAGCACGTATACACACATACACACACGTATATATGCATTACGCACCGACGCGGGACCTCTCGAATGACTCTCGCGAGGAATATCACACACTCACACAGATGAAGCTTGACGCATCGCAAGCGCTCGCACACTCGGGCAATATAATCCGTATACTGGCGCGCACCTGCGTACTCGGGCGCGCGCGCCTCTTCCATTTTAATCTTCCTTTTTTTCGCCCTCCCTCTTGCGATACGTCTCGTCGCGCGCTTACATTATCTTATACCCAGAGCGCGGCGCCGAGCTCAACTATAAATGTACAACTGAAAATGTAAGTTGCACATATTGCGAAATCGATCTTCCAGCAGCCCAGCAAGAGTTGCGGGTTAAAAATGAGGAGTAATAAGAACTGGAGAGGCTCTCAAAGGCTACTTGGAAAATTAGAGGAGCCGAGCGCGTTCGAGTGCAAGGCGATTACGACGTCGAAATTTTCCATTGGCACCGAGTGCTCGTTTCGCTATATATTATGTACGTTGTGAGAGAGAGAGATAGATGAAAATGCGCCCCCCCCCCTCTATATACTTGCTAATACTGATGAAATGTTAGTGAGAGCGAGAAAGACCACTTGGCACTGTGCACATTTTTCGGATGCGACGCTGCTAAAGCACGAGAGGCGCAGATATAGCAGCTGCTGTGTGCAAGGAGCAGTGAGCCTGTCGAGTACCAACTTTTGCTTCCAAGTGGTGAAAATTAATTTCCTACCTTGGCGACAAGGAGTGGGCGACACAGTTTCGTTAATATATATACAGCGACGATTTTATGTAAAGTCATCCCTAATGGACCCCGAAACACTTTATTCCTTTTGGAATCGCTACCCGGGCTAAATGAATATTAATACGTGGGAAAATGACGCGTGTACGAATTTTTCGATAGATGCTCTTTGAATTTATTAGCGCAACCCCAATATGCATAGTATAGCCAACCCCATCCATCATATTCAAGACAGTCACCGGTTTCATCGTTCTTCTTCTTTTTATTCTTCTGCTGCTGCTACTGCTGCCGTAGCTGCTCGCCACATATCGTGCGATTGAAAAAACATACTTTTATCTTCCGATAGGAGACACACTGTTGTCCTCGCTCCTTTTCCCAAGCTTCCACTTCGTTTAACAGTCGAGAAGGCGTGTGCTGCTCCTTACTCCCCTCTATCGCACCTCGTGCACTTGATATCGACTTATTTTCTTGGGCTCCCTTTTTTTTGTGCTTTATTATACGTCTTCTTTTTTACGCGAAAAAAACATTAACTTTGCTTCCTTTTCTATCCTCTCGTCGTATTTTTTTTCGCTCGCTAAACTTATAAAGCGCGTGTATATATAACTTTGAGCTTTTTAAGGAGGTGAATTATTCGTGAAACTCGAAAATAAACGAGTGCATATAAGGGGCTCCGTGAAACATAAACTCAGCAAAGCTTTTAGATCTCTGCGAAGACTACTAGGCATAATGTGCACGTGACAAAAAATAGTTTGAAAAAAAGTACAGGCAAAACATATCGATGAAAAAAGTGTATCGAGCATGAAAATAGCGTCTGATTTTCAATGAGCAGAATAGCCCGAACACGTTCAACAGAAGTAGGCGGGAAGGTCAAGAAATCAGTTTCAAATACTATTTGTACTTTTTATTTCTTTTGCGTAAAACTAAAGTTATTGCACCCGTTTGAGGTGATTCGACACCAAAAGTATTAAGAATGAGTTTGTATTTCAATATATTCAATAAGTACTTATTTGTCTGTTTGTTCTTGTCAAATTTGATATGAACTTTTATTTCCCTTCCAACCGAGATCAAAATGAAATACTCTTTGTGCATACGTTCAACCAATGTTAAGAACAGGGTATTTTTATATTTTTTCTTACAAACGAGACTTTGCAGAGCCATTTCACTTTTCGTTCACATCATGATCAGCATGCACATTCAAACGTGCTCGCAGAACCACCACAACTTTGAAATCATAAAATTTACGGTTATCACGCGAAAATTAAAGCGTAGGCACGATAAAGTGAGTCCACGTACAGCGACACTCATCTAATTGCATTCTACTTCGTGTGGACTGCATTCGGCGCATTAACGTGCGCTAGAATGTCCGAGGCGCTTATAAGCAGCGTCAAGGAAACCCATTCACATGGAGAGTCAGCGAAAACATTTTCCCCGCTTGGGAAATTTTTTTCCTCCGACGCCCTCCTCCGCGCGCTGCGAGACTGTATATATTTACACATTTTACGTGTGTGTATGTGGGTTAAAAGCGTGTTCGCGCGCTCGTGCGCCATCATCAATATTCTAGTCCGAAATGGACGCGACGCGTCGCGCGACCGAATACCTTCGAGATTACAATATCAAAACTGGATTCTGCATGGCCACATGCATCGCACGGACATAGGCAAACAGACTAAAGGTTTATTATTCTCGAGCATCGTCACTGTCAACAGATCCCAAAATCCCTTTGCAATCACAGAAAACCAAGGAAAAGTGTATAAAGCCCGTCTTGCTCGAGACACGTACATATATCTGTGTATAAAGTTTTACGCGCATGAGAGAACTTGATTAATAACAGGGCGCTAGGCATCTTGGCTATATTCGAAGCGAAGAAAGAAAAAATCTTACAACAGTCTGAAAAAAGAAAAAGAATATAAAAAGGAGGTATACAACCCACACAGGTTCACTTGTGTTCTTGCCATACGATAATATATTTTAAAAGGAGGTTCAAGTCTCAAAAGTGTCTTTTTTTTCTCTTTGTGTCGATTATGATGGGTACTAAAAATTACTTTTTTAATGTCTCTCAAAACTGTATTAAGTTACGATCTATCGACGACATCCGTTGACAATTTTGTTTTGATTCGAAAATTCATCAGTAAAGTCGAATCATTCCATGCTATTCTAATAAAAAATCTAATAAAAAATTTCATTTTGATTTATCTACTCAATAAATGTACACTACATTCAAAGTGATTTTTCGACAGCACTTTATTGGCCAAAAATTCAATTTCCAACTTTTTCTAATAAAATCGGTTCTTACGCTTAAAAAACATTCGATCAATCTTTCGAAATTTTCAAAAAGGAATTCAGAATCGTGGAGAAGCATCTTTACATTTTACGTTTCTTTTTAGACGCGCAGTTGTCTTATAGCTGCGCAAGCTAAAGGTAAATATACACACGTTCGCGTACGACATGAACGTCAAAAATATACATCGTAATGTCGATCGCACAAATCCGCATTGCTAAGTCTCGTATAACAGCGGTAGACATAATATGTATTTCCCTGAATTCAAGGTTAACGGGCGTCGATTGTTTTTATCTCACTACTGCACATACAAAGTATAATTTATAAAACTCAGATAACTTTTAATTCCGCAATGTTTCTTGAGCCAAAGTGAAATTTCCCGCGTACCATCCATATTTTCCTTAAAAATTCTCGCGCCGTCATATTTTCTGTCAGAAACACTTATGCGCCCATCTTTGAGATCGGCGAATTCGCTGTTTGCTAAGCCCTCTTCGGAGCAGCAAGATGCATTTACCTCTCCTACCACCGACGCCGCCGCCAAATGATAATAAACTTAAAAGTTGCTGCACACACACGCATACACACACATGAACCCACGGGCACACGCGCGTGGGCGGACGAGCTCTCGGGAAGACGTTGAGCCTCTTTTACTCTTGGGCTGCTATATACACATAGATGAGTTCAAGAGCTTTTTGGGCTACGCCAATAGCATCTGTGCTCTCATACGCTGCCTCTATGTCTATATTATGCGAGCTTCACGAGCACAATGGCATGAAACTTTCATTTTCCAACGTTGCAACTCGGGCAGCAACTGTGCGGTGTGCTCCGCGTTCCGCGAAGAAAAGATTTCGTTGCATATATTTATTTGAAAATCTCTATGCAGCGAATAGTAAAAATGTGTGCGCGCGAACGACCTGATTTTAAAGCTTCTCGCAACGAGTAATCAAACAGCACTAAAATTAATGATTTATTTTTACAACTGGAAATTATCCACTCTCGTCGTAAACACGACTGTAAACGCATGCTGTATATTAAACGCTCGAATTACTGCGCGCAAGTATAATTAATGCCTGCGAAGGTTTCGGAAAAGGGACGCTGCATTGATAATGCGGGATGAAGTTTATTTTAACAACGTTATCTTCACCTGATATTAACATAAAACGATCGCACGAGCTTGGAGGCGCGCACGTGTGCCAACGCACGAGTCTCCCACTAAAGCACAAAAGCTCCCTGGTAATAAAGTTTCTATTCCGAACTTTGCAGCCGATAGTTTTACGTATAATTACGTTTTACTGAGAGAAAAACATTAATAATACATTTGAAGGTTGATTTTCTATGTCCAGTGGTGATATTTTGATACCATTGAGCCAGTTTCGACGCACACAGCGAAGCACACAAACTGAAGTAGAAAATAATAAAAAGCTGGAAAAAATGTTAAAGAAAGGTATTTCATCAACGAGCTTTTAAGCATTTTATCAGAAATTAATCAGCCTGCTCGTGATCTTTTTGAGCTGCTAATTTTTTCCTCGATATAATTATTGCAAGCTCGCAGCACCCCATAATCACGCTTAATATATATGTAGTTGACGTAATAAGCATTAAATTTGCGAGAAAATAAACGCTTGCAGGGCATTTTATCTCGTACAAAGCTCTCGCCGAGAGCCGTAAAATCCAATTACCCGCGTCGGCCGTGCACGAGACGATATTCCTGCTATTTTGTGAAGAATCTCGAGCTTTACATTGGGTCCAGCGCGTATATACAACATTATGTACATGCAAATCTTTCGCGCTTGGCTACGTATAAATGCACACGTATGTATAAAGCAACAAGCCCAGAGCTCCGACGAAGCAGCAGCAGCGGCAGCGGCAGCGGCAGTAGGAGCGACAGTAGCAGTTGCTGCAGCATATAGTTGCAGCATTTCCGTGCCCGAGCACTTTACAGTTAGCGAGTGAGACAGACACGGACTAATAAGCTAATGGATGCGTGTAGCAGCAGCAGTACTGCACACAATGGCACATTGCAGTAGGTATACAACCAAGCTCGGCGAAGATGTACATATCGAGGAGCGCGTGTCGCGCTCCACCTGGCAAGTATGACAGGAACTAAGTGACGACACGCCGCTACTCATATACAGCGCAAACCTTTCCGCCAACTTTCTTTTCGCTCTCATTTGAATTTGATAAGAGATATCGAGAATCTGAAAAGCCCATCAGATTCCTTGGAAAAAATCCTATCGATATGAGCTATTTAGATTTTCCAACGGTCCACTTTCATACAGAAACGAAAATGAATATATGAGTCGCATAAAAAGTGGTCACACCTAAAAAATGTTCACACCTAAAAGTGGTCACACCTCATACGCATTGCATGTGCGTGTTGTATACATACGCGCTGTCGCGCATATGTCGCATATATCGAATATTCTCCGAGAAGTCGCGATGTAATCGCACGAATATCACCCAGGGTGGCTCGCTCGACGCACTAGGTTGGAATTCGGGCTCGGAGATGACTTTCTTCGGGGAGTCAAGATGTTTCTCACGAATATCGTCCCGGGTGGCTCGTTCAACGCACTAGGTCGGAATTCGTGCTCGGCGATGACTTTCTTCGGGAAGTCAAGATGTTTTCTCACGAATATCGTCCCGGGTGGCTCGTTCAACGCACTAGGTCGGAATTCGGGCTCGGCGATGACTTTCTTCGGGAAGTCAAGATGTTTTCTCACGAATATCGTCCCGGGTGGCTCGTTCAACGCACTAGGTTGGAATTCGGGCTCGGAGATGACTTTCTTCGGGAGTCAAGATGTTTTCGCACGAATATCGTCCCGGGGGCTCGCTCGACGCACTAGGTCGGAATTCGGGCTCGACGATGACTTTCTTCGGGAGTCAAGATGTTTTCGCACGAATATCGTCCCGGGTGGCTCGTTCAACGCACTAGGTCGGAATTCGGGCTCGACGATGACTTTCTTCGGGGAGTCAAGATGTTTTCGCACGAATATCGTCCCGGGCGGCTCGCTCGACGCACTAGGTCGGAATTCGGGCTCGACGATGACTTTCTTCGGGAAGTCAAGATGTTTTCTCACGAATATCGTCCCGGGCGGCTCGCTCGACGCACTAGGTCGGAATTCGGGCTCGACGATGACTTTCTTCGGGGAGTCAAGATGTTTTCGCACGAATATCGTCCCGGGCGGCTCGCTCGACGCACTAGGTCGGAATTCGGGCTCGACGATGACTTTCTTCGGGAGTCAAGATGTTTTCGCACGAATATCGTCCCGGGCGGCTCGCTCGACGCACTAGGTCGGAATTCGGGCTCGAGATGACTTTCTTCGGGAAGTCAAGATGTTTTCGCACGAATTCGTCCCGGGCGGCTCGCTCGACGCACTAGGTCGGAATTCGGGCTCGACGATGACTTTCTTCGGGGAGTCAAGATGTTTTCTCACGAATATCGTCCCGGGTGGCTCGCTCAACGCACTAGGTCGGAATTCGGGCTCGACGATGACTTTCTTCGGGAAGTCAAGATGTTCGCACGAATATCCCCGGGTGGCTCGTTCAACGCACTAGGTCGGAATTCGGGCTCGACGATGACTTTCTTCGGGGAGTCAAGATGTTTTCGCACGAATATCGTCCCGGGCGGCTCGCTCGACGCACTAGGTCGGAATTCGGGCTCGGCGATGACTTTCTTCGGGAAGTCACGATGTAATCACACAAATAGCACCCTGGGTGGCTCGCTCGACGCACTCGGTCGGAATCCGGGCTTGGCGATGACTTTCTGCTAGAAATTGTTCGCAAACATGCATCACTAAATTTCCCCTCGGTCAAGCAGGTTGAAAAGTTTTGAATTTCAATTTGACAATTATAAATAAAAAAAATGTGAGTATTGATCTTGAAGTTTACGTTAGCTGATACTTATAAAAGTCTTAAAATGTACTTTGAATACAAGAAAGGGGAGGTATGGTGCTGATTTTTCGATTTTTTTCCATTTTTTGAAGTACTTTTTGACTAGTAAAAAAAAAATTTTATTTCTAAAATATATTGTGAAAGTACATGAATTCGAGAGTATTTTGTGAAAATTTCATCAAAAAATTTTCATTTTTGGGCCTTTGAAAGCAAATCTACGGAAAAGTCGTGAAAATTCTGGTGAGGCACGTAACTTTTTACAGAATCATCTGAATCGAAAAATGCAAAATTACCTCATTAGTTTATGAGTTTTATCAGGTAATGACGTAGAGTTTTTTCATAATGATCCATTACTTAGCTATGGTAGTAATGATATCCAATACATTCAGACAAGTATTCAAGCAAACTAAAATTATGTTCCTTCAAACTATAACCATAATAAAAAGTCTGGGATAGAACAATTCAATAATTAATTATATGATTGTTAATATTCAAAATGTGTACAATAGAATAATTCAAAACTGTGGTAATACTTTTTTCAAAAGTTTAAATAGGGGCAAGTATGACAGTCTGATCCTTATAACTTTAATCTGACTTTAAAATTCTCTCTCTCATTTATGAAACTTTTAATTTCAAATTGTCAATGATCAACTACTCAGCTATGACGGTAATGAAATCCAATACATTCCGACAAGTATTCAAGCAAACTAAAATTATTTTCTAACCATAATACAAAGTTTGGGATAAAATAATTCAATAATTAATTACATGAACACACAAATTAATAAATTAGATTCAATAATCAATCGCGTAGCGATATTATTGAAATCAAATACATTCCGATAAATATTCAAGCAAACTAACATTTTTATTTCTCAAACGAGAACCGCAATGCAAAGTATAGTTATTAAAATTTATAGTAATTATTATTCAATTATATACAGTGATAAGCGAAATGATATACTCTCATACGATCATGCAAAGGTAACAGTGGTATGTAAAAAAACCTTACTTATGACTCTACTTGCCCGGCCGTCTCGATCAAATCCGATGCGAAGATTACAATTTTACATACCGAAAGCAAACTATATAATTTACAAGAATTTTCTGATTTAATTCAATGATGTATAATAACATAATTTTATCTTTCAATTTCTTCCTTTACATTTATGACATTTAGAAACTTTTTATGAATTGATGGAAGAATGATTTTGAGAAAAAATGGTATATTAAAACGGAAAAAAGAATACAGGGTGATGACTTACTATATTGTCTTCAATTGAGTAAATTTTTTGCGTGTTTTTGTATAGATTAGATCGGCAAATGCATTGTATACCCATTAGATGAAAGACTACTAATAAAACGACAAAAACGTTGAAAACTATATTTTTTAATTATCATTAAATATATGACGATTGCGAACGTCTTGAATTTGATCGAGACGGCCGGGCAAGTAGAGTCATAAGTAAGGTTTTTTTACATACCACTGTTACCTTTGCATGATCGTATGAGAGTATATCATTTCGCTTATCACTGTATATAATTGAATAATAATTACTATAAATTTTAATAACTATACTTTGCATTGCGGTTCTCGTTTGAGAAATAAAAATGTTAGTTTGCTTGAATATTTATCGGAATGTATTTGATTTCAATAATATCATAGCTACGCGATTGATTATTGAATCTAATTTATTAATTTGTGTGTTCATGTAATTAATTATTGAATTATTTTATCCCAAACTTTGTATTATGGTTAGAAAATAATTTTAGTTTGCTTGAATACTTGTCGGAATGTATTGGATTTCATTACCGTCATAGCTGAGTAGTTGATCATTGACAATTTGAAATTAAAAGTTTCATAAATGAGAGAGAGAATTTTAAAGTCAGATTAAAGTTATAAGGATCATTATGTATACGCTATACAGGCTGCGTGCATGTGATGCGGCAGAGGAGACTGTATAATAATACGAGCGAGCTGGTGCGCATCTGCGCGCAAGATTTTATACGTTTCCGAGATGTACGCAATATACATGCAAACCTGGCGTGGCGCTATACTCTCTATGGCATGCGCATGTATGGGCCGGCCTGTAAGGCGAATATAACTATACGCGGGAAATTTGGCGAGCGAAAATGTGTTATAACCGCGTGTGCGGCTGAGTGCGCATGCATATATACGACTGTAGCAAGCACATTGCGCGCCCACTGTTTATATACATTTACAGCCAACACGTGGTTTCGCTTCTTTCCTTTGAATCATTATACCTACCGCTCGAGCTCTGCGGATCGTTTGCGCAACTCTAAATTTATTTTTTGTGCTTCGCGAATTTTTGTAAATTATACTTGCGCACCGGTGCAGAAGCAACTTATATTATAGCTGCGCAACTGGCGGCGAAGCTTATAGCTAGCGAACACGCTTTTGCTCGACGGAAGCATCATTCAAATTTACATTTCAAATGTAACCTTCGGAAAACTGTTGGCAATCCGTATACAATATCGCATGAAGACATCAATGCGTGTCGAGGGGGCGGGAAAGCTTCTCGCACATCTACCGAAACGTACATGACTGCCTCCCGCTCTGAGTTATAATTATGCATTATATTTACCAGTCAGTCAGTCGAGTCGAAGTCTATACAGTCGGTTAGCCTATCCACAAAACATCAAACGCGCCGGCTAACTTTCCCACCATGCCAGTCGAGCCAATTTCAAGTTCTAAACTCGAGAGCTGCTTAATACACACGTACTTGTATCGCTGAAGGTTGCCTGGTACCTATACACATACAAGCGGCAGTTTGTTCGCTTTCAGTCGTCACTCTCACTCTATCTCTCGCGCTTGGTGCGCGAGTATTTGAACAAGTTATATGCGCGCGAGCGAGCTCGAGCTATACGCACAGTAGCTACTCGCTAAACTGAACACAACTCGCTATAAAATTTCTATTATACGCGCAGCTGCACATAGCTGCACATAGACGCGCCGCGACGCCCGGCCCAACGAATAAGTGGCTACGAATGAGATCTTCGTGAATGCATATAGCATGCCATACTCCGCGTACATAAGGAACGTTTTTGGAAGGCACCGCGCGTATAATGTACTTCGTGTGCTACGCGAGGGATTATATTATTCCGCGAGTGCGCAGTAATTGACGCGCGAAACATTCTCGAGAACTTGAAACTCGCGCGTACCTGCACATGCACACCGCACGTATACGAGCTGCAGCTATTATCCCGTTGGCCTGTTTACGCTTTTTACACGTGCCTTCATGTTATAACAAACTTTGCGCGCGTTTGGGGTTAAATAAAATTTACTCGTCTATTTTATTATACTCGACTTGATTTTACTTGACTGAATACGTACGAACGACCGTGTATTTATAAACGCGGAGCGCGAAAAGTTTTCGAGAGCACCGAGAGATCAAATTATGCGAGCTGCTCGCATTGTGTTATACATAAAAAGTTGCGTCCGCCCACACGCAAATTGAATTTATTTATGTAAAACGCATTTTTGCAAACACGTATAGTATTTTCATGCGTCCGTTCGTTCTTGCTAACATCGGTTCGCCAGTTCTCTCTTTCGCTGCACGTATAAACGTCAGCTTTGAAAAAAAATAATGAAAAACACATCGAAAACATTTTTTTCACTTTAATGCCGGATTCAACCACGAAAGGAAAAACAAAACCGGAGAGTCTAGCTTTACCATCGACGCTTCGGTTCCGTCAAAATATGCCGTTTGTGCGCGAGGCAGAAAGAGAGAGAGAGCGAAAGCTCGATCCTTGCCCAAACGTACACCACCTCTAACGACGCGCATGTATCCGTGTAGAATATACACACGCGAAACAAGCGGACGGCTTGTAGTATCGCCGACTCGCATGAACAGACTATTTTTCATTTTTATTGGCCTTTAAACCTTAGCGCTACTGCTACTGACGCTCTCTCTCTCTCCTCTCTTCGCGTACTGACTCGACCAGCGATGGTGGAATTTTTTTTTTTTGCTCACTTGGCACGAGTACACGCGCTAGCGAGCGCACACAAGAAAAACGGCAACAGCACGGAAGTACTTTTTGTCTCCGCAATGATAATGTATAAAAATGTGACCGAGAGAGAACAGGTTTGACTAAAAAAACATAAAATTCGACCCTCGAAAATGACTGCGTGAAAAAAGTGGTGTCGGATGGAATTAAGGCTGTATTTTGCATTGTGGTCGTTTTACATCTTCAAAAGTAAAGTTCGTTCAGCAGCAGTTATTTCAAGATTCAATGAGATACTGCATGCTTGGGCGAGCTTACACCCAAGTCGATTACGGACATTCTCATGCCTTCTGCTTTTTAACGAGAGCTTTTAATTGATGTTGTAAAGCCTTAAATATTTGATATGCTATTATAACTATTTTAATTGATACATTCATATATTTTAATATTTCAAGCACGTTTTACATCAAATATTCATTCGATAAAGGAGCCTCATAAATAGATTCTAATGGACTCTTAGCAGTGGAGAAATTTTCAGGGAGAAAAATTTTCCTCTTTTTCAAATATTATCTGGCATTAAAGAGTCATAAAATAAAATCGTAAAAGCTTTTGTGCATCGCGAGAGATTCTTGCTCTCTTATGTGTGTATAAACATTTTTTTTCGCATCGCGCACTAATGGATATGAAAAACAAATAAACATTGTAATGCATTGACATTTTTTATGAGAAAAAAAATAATAACTCGAAGCATTAAGAGATACTGATTTCATTCGTGATAATGGCACCACGCATTGACTCGAGAGATAACATTCTTTGATAAAAAAAGCGAAGAAAAAAAACAAATAGGATGCACGCCCGGAAATTGATTGTAATGAAAAAAGATACCCTTTAATACGGAACGAGATTAATGGCACAATAGACATAGATTTATACAAGTAAAATACATACGCGCGCAAAGCTTCGAGGTCGCCGACGAAAACTAAAATTAGCCTCTACACTCATATATACTATCAATATAAGCTATACGAAAAAATTATGGAAGGCTCTCTGGCCAATGCCTCAAACGCTTCAAACGCGATGCGATAAAATCTGTTACACAAAAATATGAGACTTATGTTTCGCGATAAAGCAAAACGTATGTGCTGTGAAAATTTCTTTCGGGTTTGTTCCAAAAAAAGAAGGGAAAAAAAGCCACTTACATGAATTTTTTTTGTACCCGCGAGATTTTAAACTCGTCTATACCATGCATCGATGCTTATCTGCAACACGCGATTGTGAGGCTTTTTTTCTCTCCTGGCTATTCCGATAAAACGTATAATATTGAAAAGGCACAAAGTACAGAGGCGTGAGAAACGCCACTACGCCAAAATGACAAATTTCCATCGCGATTGCTATATTAACACACTTATACTGCTCCATTTTACGAATCGATTTATGAAATTGTTCGGCCTGGAGAAGCTCATATGAGCTTGATGGAGTAAGGTGGGAGGGAAGGGTTTCGAGTCGAAACTTAAACAAAAACTGGTCAGTCGAATGGAGCTGAAATTGCGTTTTTATTCGATTGGCTCAAAGAAAAAAACAAGGAACGCAAAAAGTATGTGTGTAAAAGTAAAAAAGTATACGTGGTCTTGAAAAATGTTTCAATAAAATTGGAGACAAAATATTTGATGAAAATAATTAATTAAAGTACATTGAATTCAACGCTCGTTAATAATTTCCAACAATAAATTTTTACCCTTGTCTTTAGAGCTATTCATATTCCTTGAATAATATTGACTCTAAAGTGACACACTTTGATGCTTTTTTAGTGACAGCTTTCAAAAGCATATAAAAAATCATAGTACATGAAGCCATTTCACTCGTTGAATATTCGCTGAAAAAAAAGGATGGACAAGCGTTTCCGAAATAATATTCACTCGCAAAAAAGTACTATCCGACAATGTTGGCATATACGTATCCCCTTTTTTTTGCTTTGAAAATTGCATAGGATTTTTCGAGCACGCGCACGAATATTGCTCTTTGCCACATGGTCCGATATAGTAGGCACAACAAGTGTACAATGCATCATACGTGCGATATATCATTCGTTAAATTTAAATTTACGCAACCAGAAAAAATCAAAACGTCCTGCGACGTAAATCATGAAATCACAAGTGCGTGATAAAAAAGTACGCGATGGTCAAACACAAGTTGCATAGCTATGAAATGTCATGCATTTTTTTATAATTTTTAAAATTTTATTTCAATCGTCACTGCGTAAGAAACAAATCTTCTACTCCTGTCATTTCTCACTCTGACGTTCTCGGTAATAAATCTCTAAAATGATTTACTTGTGCGCCTTTCCAAGGTAAAAGATCTACCTTTTCAACAATACAAAACCTATGATACATGTGTGGTATGCGTCTTGTACAACTATCTTCCATCTGATCGCATATTATTTATAAAGTTACGATTTAGTGATTATAGGTGTTTCAAGTTTGTATTGTATACCCTCAAGAGAATAAATTGTGCTAACGTAATTAGCGGAAGTCCGGAACTGTCTAGTATCTACATTAAATTTCGAAGTGATAAGTTGCTGATCGAATTTAGAGTTCATGACATTGCTCTGTCGGCTTATAAAATTACTTACTTAGATAGCAGTGCGGCAAGTAGGAGATAGATATACAGTGCAGTTACGGTCGCTTGTATAGAAATGTCTTCGAAATGAAAATTCAGCCACGAACCCTAACATGGTAAATTTTGACGAATGATTGTTGCAATTAAGCTCGAGCTTTAACGATTAAACTCGAGTCAAGACGCTAAGTAACCATTCGTTACCTTCAATTCAACTGGTTGTACATTGCGCTCGAGAGAGTATACGATCGCTGAGTTCAATTATGCTCAAAATTATACAGAATAATTTTCTTAACGAGTCGAGCAATCAATTAGAAATAACTCTAAAGTGATTGAATTAATTTATGAACAATGAACGTACGATAGCCAGCATGAAAATATATAGTACGCCAGTCATAAACGTCTACTTTTCATATATCTATATGTGTTAGGGGTGATGGCTTTAATATTAGAAAGGTACAATTCAAAGCAAGAGAGTGAACATGGTTTATTCATCGATTTGAAAGTGCACCCACTCAACACTAATTCCTTTCAATTGCAAGGAAACTTTGTCAAACTATACATTGCTTAAACTAAAATTTTCAGGCGAGTATATTGTTTAATAAAGAATAAATATCACGCCAAAAATATCAATTAAAATGAAATTCTTGAACCCATTATGAATTCAACGACAAATGTTTTTTTAAATTCCGAAGTAAATATGTGAATTAAAAAAAGTTTATTCACAAGTGAGAAGTTTGAGAACTTATCTCTTCCCTTATGTCCCAGCATCAATCTTGATTGTGCTCTAAATTTGTATCCCACCTTGGTAAGCCTGGAAAGAAGTTTTTGATTGCTCAAAACTATACTGCTGGTGTAACAACAGAGCTTGTAGAAAATTAATCTTTTACAGAAAATTCGAATTAAATTACTTTTAAATCAGATTTTCGTAGGTGGATTATGATTTTTATAACAGAGGAGTGGAACTTGAATATCTTAAAATAACAGTAATGAAAGATTCATGTATTATTAAAGATGTGATACTATAAAACAAATTATTAATTTTTTTTTTTTTTGAAAACTTCTAAGCTCTACTAGATCTTTAATGAATTTTCTGTAAGGCATACTTTTTTTGTTTTATTTTACCAATATTCGATAGGTTAATGCTTTTGAAAATGAGAATGAAACAATAAACTTGTTCTTTTAAATAATTTTTAAACAAAAGATGAATCGATATCAAAATCTTTTTCCGTGAGAAGTCATAAAATCATTGTATATCCGTAAAAATCAACTTTCATCTAATAAGACATTTAAATATTAGCAGTATTTTATTCATTCTTATGTTTGAAAAAAATGAGAGCTGAGATTGTCCAGAGTAAGCGATAAAATCGTCTGGAATAAATCATGTCATTAGGATGATATCCCGAGGGCCAACAAAAAATGCATTATGTACAAAAGCTAGTATGCGACTTTATCCCAAACTTTAAGACCATACAGCGTATAGTAAAGGTGACGGACGACTGTCGAACTCTATATAATGGATTATAGAGCAAGAGTTGAAGAGGCTAGCGTCATCTTGTATTTGGAGAATCTCTTTATAACCAATTTCGCGTGAGAGATACGTTGCGACGTGCGAGGGTTTGGGCCTTAGCCTATGCTCGCCCTGCAGTCGTATAATTTATTTACTGAGGCTCCGGTTAGCCTACCTGGTCGTCTTACCAAAAGGGGGTCGAGCCTTCCACCAAGTGTGCCTCGAGCGTCGGCAATTCGTTGCTGAAAATTCGGAAATGGTCCGCGAAATAAGCCAATAGGGAGTTAGTTTAAATCAAAATTACTTAATTTATTATTCCAAGTCAAAGTTAATTATTATGCTATGATTTACCAATCAATACTCGATTACGATTCGATTGTATTTTTATTTACAAGAAAAAGTCTCAATAATTGCTTTAGTGACGTCAAATTACCATAAGGGTACTCGCGCAGTAAAGTCCAAGGGGATGCTGTCGAGTCACAATACGACCTCGGCTCGAATCCCGATATCGTGCCGCGCACTTGCACTCGCGCGTCTCCGTTCCACTGTAGACGAAGCCTAATGCCACGTGCGTTCGCTCGCGAAAGTCCAAGGGGAAGTACAGAGTCACAACACGTGCTCTGTTTGAATCCCGTTTTCGTGACGCTCTCTTAGCTACTACGCGGAAGTGACTTCACACCGCTCGGCCTACGACGGCTCCGCGACTTCGTGCGAACGGGCACGGCGATGTACAAAGATGGCCGCTTTCCGATGTCGGTACGCGCACGACGTAATAGAAACTTGCTCGCCTCGGACGACTTTTACTACGCGACGATGAAACACACTATAATCGACTTTATTCGCCTCCGCGATATCTGCTCGTACGCAGAAAACGACATACAATTTACTACTCTACTTCGCGCGATTCTTTGTACGCACGCAATAACATACGATAATGCTACGTACTTTCGCGATTTTCATACACACGCAACACATACCATACCACACACTCGCATACACGACCGACCAAGTTACTACAATACAATTTGATGCTATTCGCTTACGATGTCGTTGGTGTTGCTCGGCGACGCCATGCCTGCCGGGTGTCTGCTGCTGTAGATTGCGGTTATGTCCAAGTCTCGCAGAAAATTTGGATCGGCGCCGCGTCTCGACGGTCGGCCGGATCCGCTCGTTGTACGTGCGCGTACGGCTGCTGTCGGTGATGTCACCTCGGCACTCGTAACGAGGTGGCTCGCCTTCTACGCGGGCACACACACAGCACAACGTGGCACGCGACTGTAGCTGATCGTGTCGTCGAACTCGGCCGCCTTAACCTCGCTCGTGTGCGCACGACTCTCCGCTGCTGCTGTGCGAATCTCGCCTTGGACAACGTTCGCTGCACGTTACTTTTCACGAGTTTTCTCTCACTCTCGCACGACCACTGCACGGTTTTCGTAGTGCACTTGCTTCGCTCTTTAGCCTCGGACTTTTTACTCGCCTTCGCAGTCGCGCGATCACGTACAATTTCTCACTCGCTTTCTAGCCTCGAAATTCTACTCTGCCTCTGCGTGCGGCCGCGTACGTAACAATCATCTCCATGGTCGTCGTCGTCGCCGCCTCACGTGGCTTCTTCCGCTGCCTTCGTTGTTCCTCTCCTACTACTGCTGCTGCTGCTGCCGCTGCTACTGCTACGGCTGGTCGCCGAGCCGTTGGTTCGGTCGGCAATGCACGTGCCTACGCTGCCGCGGTGTGCGGAGGTTAGAAGAGCTTGGCTCTTCCTTCACCCTGCACGGTCGGTCGCAACTTTCTCTCGCCCATACACGCGGCATTCACTCTTCGTCGGGGCAAATCCGTTGCCAGTGACATCGTCACAACGTATACGAGAGGGTTCACCCTCTCATATCGCATTCCCCCCCCCCCCCCCCCCCTACTGTTACATAATGAATTTACGATGATAGAACGCAATGCAACGCGCACACGAGAAGAAAAAAATGTACCCTGTGTTTATACGTGCGTACGGCGCCGCGAGTGTGAGTGCGATATTTTACGAGCGTATACAAGACGTAGAATGAGATTTACGTAGCCCATTGGTGTCGGTTTTATCGATGTTTTTCCAAAGCTTCATAAAACCAGCTCTGCTGGTTTGCTCGAGCGATTTTTCTTTATTTACTTTTGTATATGTGTGTAATACGAATTGTTTACACAGGAATGATGAGAGAGATCCACGCTTGCGCACGTTAAGAACTAAAAAAGAGATTCAATGTTGTTGTTATGTCTCGGTTTTTTTTTTTTTTACACTGGACTCATGATTTTTGTATTGTCAGGATAAATCGCCTCCGATACGATTTGTGCCTCGTTGCTTGTCGTAAACCGTCGTGCGTGAACGTTAATGCAACACGGACGCGACTGCAAAAGTGGGAAATGTGAAAAATCATATTGCAGACTGACAATAACCTGATCTGGCGACACTCAGCCAACAATATGACTTTTTTATTTTTGTACAAAAAAAATTCAACATTTGAAGCATTGCTCAAATAAAACAGAAGGGGCAAGTTTTCAACGATTTTCATCGAGAAAAACCTTAAATAAAATGACTGCGTTTGACACAATCATTCCCATAATTTTGAATCACAATTCGTTTTTCCCTTTTTTTTACTCTACATCGGACTTTCACGTGATACGCTGCATGTACTAAGAGCTAGAGAGACATTTTTTTGGGGAAAAAATTCACTTGCACGAGCAGCTTGATACATTCCTGACTCAGCTGCTGGTGCTTTAGTACACCTTTTCCTGCGTGATTTAGCTCTTTTTACGTATGCAGAAAATAGTTGGGGAAAATAAACTTACCCCGACGCCGACGACATAGAGCGTTCAAGCGTGCATTAACCTGTTTTTTTTTCAATGATATTCCTGTTTTTTTTTTCGCGTGAAATTCTTTTTTAGTTTGAAATTAAATTTTTATCTCTAATGAAATCATAGCACCCAAGCTCCTCTAATAAAGTGAAAGGGTGAACAAAGAAAATGTTGAACATGTAAATACGCTTGAGTGCGAAGAACACGTCAGATAAGGTACAAAATGTAACTCTATTATTCAAGCTGTGCAGCGTAATACATATAACACATCTTAATCAGCCAGCGACACTCGCGCTTACGTTACAGCTCGTAGAAAAGGATCTAAGCGGAAATTACTTAATTCTCTATCATTTTCTCTCCTCTTCCTCCTTCTCCCACGTATCACCATCATTAGTAAAGTCCTACATAATTTCAGTTTGATGCACGCGTGCAGCAAGACATCATTTCATTACATACTCCGCTCGGTCAGAGTATATAATCTCGCGTCTAAACTGGCCCGCGCATTATTACTCGACCCTCTTCGATTTCCTCTGGCTTCGCTCCCCGGTGGTATAGCATATATATACATGTAAAATCTATATACACAGTCGTGGCTCTCTCTAGCAGGATATATCCTCTTTAATGGAAATGGAATATCCGCGTGCTTTCTCACTCCTCCCTCTTGCTCGCTCGCTTCATATGGCTCACGGGAGTAAGATCGAGCATTAGCAGCAAAAAGGGAATTTCGGCTGGCTTGAGCTCTTCGGCATTATAATATATAGTGTATCCATTGAAGCTGCGCTTAAATCGCGTCACATGCTCCTTCGGGCTGCGCAGCTGTACTCGGCAAGGCGACGCTATTATTCTGCAGAAACAGGAAAGCAGAAAGCTCCGCGCCTGACGTGGCATGATCGCTTATATACTAAATTGACTATATACAGGCGAGCGCGCGTTCGAGTACCTGCGCGACGCGGATCAATGGAAAACTTGACGTGCTTCGAAGGTCTTAAGCTTTGATTTAATGGGGCCTTGTATCGAGAGCGCGCGCTCCATGTATCATTGTCTTATTAGCGATAGCTTTACGAGAAAAAATAAACCTTTCTTTTCGCAGCACTGACTTTTGTTGAACTTTAATCGATGAAGAGCAATGAAAGTTAATCCTGTGAACCCAGTCAATTTATTTAACTATATAAATTCACTCAAGCAATTTGTTTAAAATGAATATTGAGTGCTCTCTCACCACTTGATATATCCATGAAATTCAGAAGTGTAAAAAATGTTTAAATTAAAACACATTGATGCACTTGTGGCAGTATTTCTGCACCTCGTGTAATTACAAAAAGAAAAAAAGTAATAGTATTGAAGCACTAAAATTCAAATAAAAATTAAATGAATGAACTTTAATTAAATCTAAAAATATTTCACATTCGTTTCTGTAACGTGAAACTTTAACCATTTGAATACCTACATATGCACGAATAAAGTATTCAAAATGTTGAAAGGTTATTTCTTTCTCTAGATTACTCATACAGCTTCTTGAATCTAAAAGCACACTTTTAGTGTCAGAAAACAATTTATAAAGTAAATATTTAACTCATTCGCAGTCCAAAATAATAATAATAATAATATTTACGATGAAAAATACATTGGAAAACGATCACCCAAGGTAACGCATTACAGTTGAAATTACATTTGGAACGCATGTGTCTAAAATTACGATTCATGTTAATTAATTGGGCATAAATATATATAAGTACCCTTTCAAATTTAGCATATATTTGTATGTCATTATATATTTTGGCAGAGAGATAAAATAGGTGGAAATAAGAGCCAGAAATTAATGTTTCAACTTTAGAAGCGAAAGCAATTTACTGAGTGACACACACGAGAGCTGTTGCTGGTGCCGCTGCTTGCCTGCCTACTTCTGGCATGCTGCAACCTGTGCTATCATTTATACACAAGAGATTGCAAAATTTAAATTTCCCAGAGAGCGTGAAGGACTGGAGTACATAATTTTTATCGATGCTGAACACATTTAAAACGTGACTTTACAAAATACAAAAATACAGTCTTCTAATTGAAATAGCTCTCGGCGATAAAGCAATAACGCGCACCTCTCGTTTTCCCGCTTGCGCACATCGATTTTTTAATTCAAGTGGAATTTTCCTTTAAAATCAAATAATGCCCGCGTGAAAATGTATGATGAAATTTGAAAAACGATCCAGCCGAATTGCACCGTTTCGAGACTGATAAAAATGCAGCCTTCGCCCCCACCGCAAAGCAGAAATCTCGCTGATTCTCCGAGATACCGTTTCGTATAATATTCCAAACGAGCACGCATATCGATGTATAAACCGCTTTGAACGCCTAATTGCTTTATGCCGAGTAATTCGGCTTTATTCAAGATGTTAGCGATCACGCGAGTGAGCTTTTACAGTATTTCAAAATACCTCAAACTCGCTTGAATGTATCGTCCTATATGACGAGTCAGTCGAAATCTCCGAGAAAGTAAAATGAAAGAGCCATTTTCTATATACTCCGAGCGATTCTTGCCTCAAATTACTCGCGAGCTTTTGCTTTGACTTGCAGCAAATATGCGTGCAATCGAATCTAAACGGCACACGCGCATCGTTGCTTTGTGTACGTATAAGCTTCATGCGCGATGTAACGAGCACCAAGCGCTGATAAGCTTTCCCAAGCTTTGCATAAGCAATTCCGAATAAAGTATAATGGTGTGGAGGAGGAGGAGGAGGAGGAGAAGGAGGGGAGGGGAGTGGCTCGGCCGGAGTACAACACAGTGGAGTACGGCGAGGATCTCTTTGGCATTATCTGTACACGTGTATAGGGAAAAGCGAGCGCGTAACACACTTTGAGCGTCCGGCTAATATTGTGCGGTATAGCAATGTACGCAATTGTGTGGCATTTCGGAGGCTAATTTCACATGCGGCAGTTAACGAGCGATTAACCGATTTACTAATGGCCAAGACGTGAATTGCGAGTGTATATTTAGTCCGGCGCGGGCTATATGGTCTCTCTCTGTGCTGCTCTCGATATCGGTAACATACACTCGGCTCCGTGTGTGTACTGTAGCACCCTCGAGTATCAAAGTTGCGCTACCTTTTGGACTGCGCGATGGCAGTAATTCGACCAGCATCGTATTACACACATATATATTATTATTCCACTGATATAGGGGCATTATCTGTTCCGAGTTATGCCGTATAAATCTTGAACTTGCGCTCATACGTCTCACGGGTGCGCGCACACTTCGCCGTAAGAGAAACGTTATATGCGTGTAATTTCGAGCAACACGTTTATCTGTACAATTAATGCGCCAAATAAATAAGTCACTTTTTTGCGGATAATCGTGCGAATGAAAATGTTTTTATTAAAACACATACGAGCCATCCCCTTATGGAATTGTTATGCAAATATGACTGTTTTTTTTTGCTTTAAACAAGCCTCGTGGGCGCATAAAATGAACGACGAGGCTCGCTTTATGAGCTTGCAAACTTGCAATGCTAGTGTGGACACGCGATGACATTTTCTTTTCTTTTTTGTCTATAGCGCACTTATAATTTTACGGTAAAGGAACTTTTTATGAAGCTGGACATTAATTTTATTTTTAATATTCGTTATTTGCGCTTCTTTTGAATAACAATTTACTTGATGGGTTATTAGTTTTTTTTTGTAGATCGAAGAACAACATGACTGTTATACACTGATATGAAATTTGTAATGAATTCGACATTAAATTTTTTGATGTGTAAAATTAGCAACAAATACAGGATTAATAAAGGATCACCGAGTGAAAAAGCGCAGAATTGTCAGGTTAATCAGGTGTATTTAAAAATAGCGTCTATCGGTTTGCAAAGCTTGTAAAATAGGAAAAAAGCACGTTTGATGTATCTGATAATTTTTCCAGAAATAAAATATTTATTATTTACTTGAAATTGAAATTCGCAATGCAAACGATCGCTATAAAGTGTGCAGGTCGAATAAAACTGGAGTATTTATTTTAGACGCGAGAGAGAGAAAATCATTGATGAACAAATCTCGATATAAATAAGCGTTGTATTGAATTACACACGTCTACATAGCGATACACGCGTACAGGATTACATTGATTGAGTCTCTGATCCTTTCTTTTACAATCGAATAATGCTCTTTTGCTCGATCGCCCGAGTGACTTGCCTCTCGAGTAAGAGAAACAAAGAGAGGAAACATAATCTCATAGATAAATAAGCTGAAAATGTTCACGATAAAACAAGTCTCGCGATGAATATTAATATACAAAGCTCGGCCGACGAAAAGTAATGTTGGACAAAGCCCATTAAACAATCATGCACTTGTTCATTGCGCCCGTACGCGCGCCTGAAAATTAGCATTTAAATGAGAGCACAAGAGCAACAAACCGGGGGGTAGGTACCGCGCGCATTCTTACGACCGCGACATTTCATATCCAGAGGGTCAGGGATGCTAATGCGACCGACGGACCGACCGCCACCGAGCTCTCGTGCTTATTTGCCAACTTCATTCATCCGTTAACTCGGAGCATTCATTAACATTAAATAAGATTGCTGAGTAGTTTGGGCTACACGGCAGAGAGAGCAACGATGTCCATGATATTTCATTTTAATAATGCTCTATCAGAGAGATGTTTCAATGGCTTAACTGGTCAAGATGCATTTCAATGGAGAAAAAAGTTAACGTGTATTTATAATATACTTTTTGATGAAAAATAGAAAATTGGCATGTTTCTGGCGACGAAGAGTACTCATTCAATTATTCGTGTATTTTTTGTACCAATGGCTCGAAATTGCTATTTGAAATTTTGAAATGATATATTAATCATGCCGCGTATATAAAAGTTTGTTTCTACGATATAGGTCTGATTGGCAAAGCTATTTAAAAAACATTTATTCATTTCCTCATTGATCGATATTTTATAATACCTAGTTTGCAATTACAATTGCATTAGCATTTGGAACGACGCGGTTGTGGACGTACGAAAAAAAATTGTGAACCCTAATTTACTACCCGTTATTCATGCATGTTTTTAAAAAATTTTCAATCTACCGTGTAATTGATTTCACAAAATTTCGAATTAATTGAAATTGAAATGCTAGTTTATAAAATAATCGGAAAAAAATTTTTCGTTCATTATTTCAATCTAGAATAGTAAAAAAACGGCATTTCACCAATACAAGTCAAATAGCAAAAGAAAACCACAATACTTGTAACGATATTGGCCAAGGTTGGATTTATAGAGTTAAAGTAGAGACAATCAAGTTGAATATCTTTTGAATTGTTTGATAATATAAAGCTTAGAATTAATTTTAATCATATGGTTATGAATATTTTTCAGCGCTGAAAAATAAAATTGTCACTCGCAACAGAAGCTAATTTCTAAAAATAATGCCAGGCCTGCGGATTTTAGCTCGTCATAATTATTTTCTCTGCAATGACAGTGATCCGACTCAACAATCTTTTTAGGTCGTTCGCTTGGTGCAGCTCTTAATTAGCTTACACAAGAGAGAAAGAGGGTGAGCTTGCGAGTTTGCTATTCTTCATCGTCAATCTGATACACTCCGGTGTCAGTAGGGGTATACATTTTCCGAGCCTAAGCTAGCTCCGACTGGAAAACTAATTTTATATTTGATGAATTTATTTAAAATTTGACGAACTTTATACGCGATGAATTATATGACACACAACTTTGTGAAAGCAACATTTGAAGAAATTGAGTTTTATTCAGGGTCACAAGTAGCTCTCTCAGTTCCCCTAGCAATAAAATTATGAAATTCAAATGTAGGAGTAGCAACATATAAAACTCTAAAAAAGTAAAATGAGTTCAAACACTTGTGCGGTGATGTTTGCGCTAAGATGTATAGATTAAAACTCATATATAAGGCTATTACTATAGAAGTGCCATGTACAGTTATTTTAAGTTTCATAAAACCAAAAGTTGATACAATCAAGCTTAGCACGTGGGAGAGCCAAATTCCCAACTGATAGTTCTCGCTTAATACATAGCAATGTGCACAATCGGTTTGTTCGAGAAAAAAGAAGAAGAAAGTTGCCATGAGATCGCGCGTCCAGTTATAATAGTCCCTCGATGGCAAATGCATTTTTACTTGCTCCGTACGTATATACATGTTACTGCCGAGATCCTTTTCCCGTCCGCAGAGAGATGAAACTTTAAAGATGTTTAAAGCTCGTTACTGACTTAATGTACTACGTGTCTCACCTACTCTCCGGTCCGACTTTACAGAAATTTTCTGTTCCTTTCTATATATACGGGGCGAGAGTGCGTATGTCCGAACACGTCTAGCCTGAACTCCTAAAGTTTGCTTCTTTTTTTTATTGCCAACTCAATTTCAAAAGACTTTTTCCCCGAGATTCAAAGTTGAATTTAGATCGGCACTAGAAGAGAAAGAGAGAAGCTTAATCAAAGTCTACGAGTAAAAGTGTAACAAGATAATTGCTTCTGTAGTTTTCGAAATGGCTCTTCCGCCTCGCCTTGCAGATCGATTAAAATTAGAAAACAAACTGGCACACCTATTATACGCTATAATACTAATAATCCTGTACATTTAATGAAATCGTGAATTGACGTTGTTTTTTTTTGTTATGTTCACGTTGCAGGCGAAGCCATGGACATTTTGGCGCTGATGAACTCGGCGATCAATTTCATCCTGTACTGCGCGATGAGCCGGCAGTTCCGCACGACCTTCCACAAGCTGTTCTGCCGCTGGAAGTTCCTGAATCGATGGTTGCCGGTGCCGCAGCAGGCGGAGAACAACAACGGTCACACGATGAACAACACGGTGACGCAGGTGACCCACGTGTAGCATCGAGACGCCCGTCGACGATTGTCCAGCCGCTACTGCTGTTGCAGAAGTCGCAGCAGCAGCCCCTGCTGATCTTTGTCGCCTCGCACACACTTTGCAGCGGCTATCGCATCAGCTGTGAGATTTCATTATCGAATACATACGTATCTAAACGCGCACAAGTGTTCCTTCCTCGAAAGTCGAAAGCTCAGAAGAATAATAATTGCCAATCGAGAGCAGGACTTTTTATCGGGTATTTTTTTATATATATAGTGAGGAGCGAGTGTAAATGTATAATAAAAGCACAGAAGATTGGTCCATGCCGTAATTATTATGAACGAAAAATCGGAGGAAATAGGATGACTGTATCAGTACTTATCTGCTCATACTCAAATCGTGATAATATTTGAACGAGTTTTAAAGTTATTATCTTAAAATAATATGCAAATTTTTGTTATTAAAATGAATAATTTAATTGCAAGAGAAAACTAGAACCAAATACTAGACCTTAATTTCTCAACCGGTCGGTTATTGGTAAAGTCACTCTATTCGCTTGTTCAATGTAAGTCTGATATTTGAGCAACGGTGTGTAATTCTTTTAACCTATTTTTATTTTGGTCGTTGAGCATCGAACATGACGAGTACACTCGTAGAGTAATATAATGTGCAAACGAGCTAGCAACTTGTTAATTCCTTAACGACAGCTGTTGCGTATTATGTATAATTATGCTCGGAAAGAAAAAATGAAAAGATGAAAGAAAAAAAGCTTTCCGAGCTTTCGCATTTAATTACTGCTATGCTCGTGTATTATACATAAGCACACGTTTTTGCATCAATCGAATGAACATTTATATTTTTTCAAAATGCGGCCGAGATCGAAAAGTCGGGACCGATTTAACTTTCTGCTCGGCAATCATAATAATAACGTCGCAGCTTCATTAAAGCTCGACTGTGCATATTATACATGTTATATAGATGTATGTCGTAGGATATATGCTACGTGAGCTTTCCGTTGGTCAAACTTTGGCTTGCGAGCGGCGCGTGCTGATGCAGCCAAATGTAAACCGAGGAACTTTGATACGTGTGGTGGATCGTCGCGGGCGTGTTTTTTCTACTTTAACGATGATAATAAGGATAAGTTGTAATTATAAGAAATGAGCGTAGATCGTTGAACGAGTGATGAATGAGATATTATTAGAAAAATGTGTGAAAAATTATAAGTAAAATAAGACAACTGTCTTTTCCAACATTTATGTATCATATTTGCTGAAATGTTGAAAATACCTTTTCCATCACGTTTTCGTATTTTTTTCGTCGATATTTCGTAGAGCGACGTGTGGTGAAGCCTCCAGGAACTTTATTTCACTCGATCGATGTATAGAGCACACCTATAATAAATCGAACACCCACACACACGACAACAACATGTTAAATATAATATAATATATTATCGTAAAAAGCGAATTTCGAAAATGATGAATTCTCTATGCGACTCTTGGCTGTCTTTTTCACGGGATATTGTATAGGTGAACGCCGCAAGATAATTCGTTGGAATGATGTGCGAACGAGAGCTAGAATAGCTGTATAGGTGCGAATTGTGCACGTGCGCACGATGTTCACGGGCCGGAAGCACCGAGGTTATATGCGCGTTGATCGAGTGTATTTTCAATTGAGTTTGATCGATATAGCGTCACTCTTAATAAATATAATATGTGCAGGCCATGACGCGAGCTGTAACTCCCCGTCTATGTACATGTATAATACATTATAATGCCAAATCTGTATAGTGTATAACACGGAGCACTATATGGTACGTGTAAATGTACTTTCATCATTCATCCGTGAAAGGATCCGCGCTGGTAACGCGGACAAGCGGATTATTATTAAAGCTTAATTTTCGAGCTAGTCAATTCTATTAATATTTGCAATATTATACCAGTAATATAGGATTTTTTTTCGCTCGTTCTGCACCGATTCTAGTACGAATTTAGAAAAAAAGAAAGAGTAAAGATACAACCGAAAGATCCGTGATATATAAAAAATATATACACGAAGCCAAGTCGTGAGAGAGAAAGAGCGAGAAGGCTTATATATGTGTATATGGAAGTGCAAAAGATCGCGTTATTCCCCGAGAAAACGAGAAGTCATACGCACCCGAGGTTTATACAGCTTGCACGGATACACGAGCTCGATCTGAAAAAGTCTGAGAGAGAAAGAGACTAGGCGATAAAGAGAAAAGTAGCGGCAGCATCGGGGCCGCAGCGTATCCCGCAATGGGATCGTAAGGTGAAAAAAAACGAGTCTCCAGCGTGGTCAGGGCCAAGCTCGGCGCTCACAGCCTCTCGTATACTCGCGCCGCACATACACACGTTATATAGACGCAGCTGCGATAAGCCACGTAAAGTGAAAACGTACCAGAGCTTTTCGGAGGCATGGACAGTATATCGCTGCTCTTCTTTTTTTCTTTCTTTTTGCTTCATCCTGCTCCTCCTTCTCTGTCTTTCTTTCTCTTTCTCTCGCGAGCCTGTACTTCAAGTTTTTATCAAGAGAGATGCTTCTCTCGCAAGCTCTGTGTATACACAGCTGCCACACGTGCCCCGCACGCAATGCCCGCGAGAGTATATAAATGTTATGTTTGCCGTTGGAATTTTTCACGGAGTATACGCGTGTATATATCTCGGAGGATTAACGGATTATCGGATTCGACTGAAATAATTGGCTGAGAGAGTAGCGGCCCCGACTTTGTGTTTTATATCACACGCGCGCAGCGGCACACGAGGAGTACGTTTTACTTCCACGCGAAATTGATCGATAGCCAATGATTCGAGCTCCAGTTGTACGCTCGTGTTGGAAATTGGCCAGGTGACTGACCGACTTTTTCTTTTTTTTTTTTTTCTACAATTGGTAGGAACGATTGGACCCTCGAAATTCCAAGTGGTCTATTTCCATGCCCGAGTTTTAAAATCGGGATCCCCTTTACTTTTTCGCTGGAACTTTTTTCAAACTGCACTCGCGGTGGCAGAGAGCTTTCGCACGAGGTTAGAATTACCGGAAAACCGCGCGTAATCCCCGGGGTACTTTAATATTTTTCCTCTGAAGGCACGCGAGCGCGTATGAAATTGAGAGATCCTTCGTAATCTCGGTGAGCTAGCGCTTCGTGCTTTGTTTTTTAGATTCGTCAACGTCGTGCGCACCCACAAGTCTGTGTGACGAGAGAAACTAAGAGCGGCTTTAAAATTTTCACAAAAAATTTACGAGTCATTTAAAGTATATACAACGCGCACTCGAGGTTTGGAAAATTTATCATTTTTCCGGTTTAAAAGGAGTTTGCTTTATACGAATGAAAATAAATCAAGGCTTTATATTCATATTTTGACAATTTTCAATGTATAAATCAATAATATACATGCACTTTTAAAACGAGCTGCAACAATGAAAAGGCTGCATTTTAAAAGCGGCGCAATATTGCGTATTATATTCAGGTGTTTCTTGCGCATGTGTTAACAAAACCATTGTGAATCGCCAAATTTTTCAGGATATATAAAAAAAAAAACGAATAATGAAGAAAAGGTTCGGAAGTGCTTCTTCGCTTGCACGCGATGCGTATTATTATCTCTTTATCTCATTCGGCATCGAGCCCTCGCACGCGTGAGGTGCGAGGAAAAACTTTACCCCGCGCCCTCCGAGTTTCTGCATGTGCAGTAAGCTTCGCAGCCGATAAATCTGCGGCAAAAGACATTAAACGCATCGAAATATGCTGCAGTTTATGGGGCCATGGGGAGTCGGTATATACTTTTGGGAGTAAGTGAGAAAGGGAGAAAAGCGAGAGAAGGAAAAAACCCGGCCCGAGAGCTATTCCGCATTCTTCGAGGGAGCTAGCTGCAAAGTTTCGAGTACTATTTACACGCGCTCGTGGCTATACTATGTACGCAACTCAAAAGTTGGCTGCATGTGCGTTCGGTGGCTATCTTTCTTGCATACATATATATACATTATAAGCGGTAACTTTGCGCGAACTTCAGAGCCTGATGCGCTGCATCAGCCGCGAGAGAAAGAGACAAGGAGAGATGCAGATGTTGCGATAACTATTGGTTTTTGCCTATTCGAAAACTCACACTGATATATAAAAAGCTTCTTCTCTCAGCTCCACGTCGAGCTTTTTTCTTTCTTTCTTCTCTCTCTCTCTCTCTCTCTCTTTCTCTTTCACTCGTGATATGTATATGCTGTCTAATGGGCAAAAAGTTTCCTCATCCCTTCGCAGACTCGTACGAATCGAGGAACCAAATGCTTTCGATTGATAAAAACAATAAAATACGCTAACCGATCTTAGAGTTGAGAAAATGCCACGATAATGACCCAAAAATAAGAGGAGCAAAGAACTAAGAAGGAGAAAAAACATTATAAGTACATTTTATAGATACACAGCACTACGGAAGCGTTAGTTCATGTCAAAGCAATTATATTACTATAACTGTGCTCAAGTTTTTGCAGCTTTATCTACTCGCCTGCTTTAGTTTTTTTATAATTTCTGAACGAGCACATTTTTTAGTCTGTTGAAATTTATCATGTTTTATCATATTCCTTTGCTAAATTAGAGAGTCTACTCGGTGTCCGTTACGAACAAGTTTTTGTGTTTGTACTATCTATCCTAGATACATTGAGTTATGTTGCCTTGAGGCTTTTCAAACATACAGAAACTTGTTACCGACTAACTATATTTCCCAGGAATATGATCCTGTACAGTTATTAATTATTTCAAAATCACGCGCACTTGCTCGACTCTTGCTACAACTCGTGTTGGCTTCAACAGCAAAGTCGCAAAGAATCGTTGCACGCGAAAAAAAAGGATAATTTTCCAGGTTACTTTGAAACACGTCGATCAATCCAGAGATCGAGCCGCAGATGCACGACGCCGCGTTGATTTTTTTGCGTATATCTCATATGTAATACGGTTAATGCAGTTTTTTCTCATTTGAAAAAGAGGCTACTCGTAATCTACTTCATCAGCCAGTACAGTGTGGCGCTGCAAAACGAGCCACGAGCTTCATTACACATGTCAGAGTTCGCGGCATGAAAAGTTGAAGTTTATTTCATCGCAGTTGCTACAATGTTCATACACATCCCATTCGTGTTCGCGCACGGTTAATAATACAAAAGTTTGTATTGAATTACAATATCCAGCTAATGCGACATGTTTGCTACTTGCAATTCTTTTTCCCCCTCTATATTGGTACGTAGTGCTAGCCGGAGCCTTTGAAATGACATTTTTTTTCACCTCGTTCGTTCTTGCTCTCTTTCCGCTTTATCAAGTTGAAACTAAAGCCATATCTCATAAAATGCGTTCACCTTGTGCTCGAGCTCGAAATGGTCTTATATCATGCTCGTGTGAAGAATCACCGAGCAATAGAAAATCGCTCCTTTCTTTTGTCGATGTATCTTGATGAATGTAAAACAAGTAAGATACTTTTCCGTAGATATTCAATATAACTTAGGCTGGAAACGTTTGGTCACGAGTCGAGGTAGGTAATTGATTACGTGTTCACGCGAAGCGGGCGTCCTTGACAACTATCGAGGAAAGGATATTACCCCCTCTTTGTTGGCTTCATATACGCACTCGCTTGATATATCGGCAGCTCGTGTGAGTATACGGGGAAGCGGCAAATTCTAATTATGTGACACAATTATTGGGAATTGACAGTACAAAACGTCTGCACATACACTCATACAGACATACACAGTTCGCATACAACAGCGGTCCACGTGCAACATTTTAAATACATTATTGATATAGGCCAGTATATTACATCCATCACGGTATAATTTCAAATCTATATACGTATTGCTGGCCTCGTGCGCACGCAGAGAGAGTTACAACGCTTTGCTCCGCTGGTATATAGCATCGCAGGGTAGTGCAACGCATGCACCCTATTACCGCTATATTACATAATCCGTGCTCGCGCGACAAAGTGTTAGATTCAGTGCACACGCCACAGTGCTGCTACTATAACGCGAGAGATATTGGAAATGGCTATAATATGCTCAACGGCTAGAGTGTCGAGTATACTCGGCAGCTCGCTGAAGCGCAGCTTATGCAACGCCAAACGCAATGGCTTACGTGTATTATTAACAAAAAATGCGAAGCGCAGAATTTTTCAAATAAGCAAAAAGCCGTGTGCAAAGAAGAAAATTCATAGAGTAGGCGAGAATGAGGGAGAGGGGAAAAACAGTAGCGACGAAATAAATGTTGTTTTCATTAGGAACGCACCACGCGCGTCACGTCTGCACGCATGTATGCCGAGAGAGAGAGAGAGAGAGAGAGAGAGAGAGAGAGAATGGATTAGGACGGTAGAAACGCGAGCTTGCATAACTCGTGTAACCCAATTCGACGCCTCTCTGTCAGGCTCCCGTTGCGCGTTCCGTTTCATTTCACCGGGAAAATGAGATGAGCTCTTTACCGATATTAAAACATTTTTTTCTCCAACCCATCCGGCTTTCGTGATCGTAAATTCGTGCACTCGCTGCGCCCGACCAAATTACTCAACAGACCAGTGCTGTACGACAAGCATATACGTTGATACAGAGCAGAGAGACAGTTTTCTCATTCGTTTCGGCGTTCGAATGACGAAAAGAAAAGGAAATTAAAGCTGATGGTGGATCTGAACAGCGGCTGCTATATGTATATACGTACGCCGTACGTCTCGTTGAATTTTCCTCTCGTCACGGTCAACGTCACTTTCAAGAATTCGAAAACTCGTCCTGACGTAAGATTCGATATAGTGCATATTATATATAAACGTTGCCACGTTCAACAAAAGTGTCAAGCTAGCGCGCGTTGCACATGGATTTCTGAAGTGTTTGAAAATGGGCAAAAAAACTGGCGATGAACATCTGTTTCCTCTGAAGTTATACATATAGAAAAAAAAAGTCTATTGTTTTGGTCGGAAATTTCTCACGGTCAGCGAGCGAAAACGGTTCTTGTGTACCTGAATTCGTCAGCAAACAGGGCACGAGAAAAAAAATATAAAATTCACCGATGAAACAAAGAGAGCTCGCGTGCGCGTGTACCAATTTGTTCAATAAAAGTTTTTTCTTTGTCCAAACTTTATATGTATATTTAATCTATATATATATATATATATATATCTGACGACAAAAAAAGTGGAGTGTGTACTCGTGTCACTCGAGATTTTTTTTCTCTCTTTCAAGTGGTTGTGGTGCTGAGAAAGCTTTAAAGTTGATGTTCGCGTGCATATAATTTCTCACTGACAAAACAGAATTCAGCCTAAAAACTAGCTCGACTCGTCAAGTGCACCCAAGAAAACGAATTACCGAAAAAAGTTTTGCAGTTCACCTATCTCTCTCTTCTTTTTTTATAGCTTCTCGCTTAGCACTTATAGTCAAGTTAAAAATAAGAAACAAACTAACTTTCTCAATCGTATTTAGAGGATATTTAATATACCTCGAAAATAATCATTTCACCTTATACTACGCTAATAATATAAATTCGATCATCCAGGCCATCGAATATTTAAACGCAAAAAAGCTTCGCAGAAAACGAGCCAACTCGAAAGGTCGAAATTTTCTGCTTATATTTCGAAAGACGCAGCGCACTCTACACACGCACAGGCGCGTATATATACGACGAATTTTCCTTATCATATTTGCCGCGTATAGGATAAGAAATGATCATGGCCGTGAGAAGCTTATCTACACCGCGCGACAATACCATTTGCAACGCAAGTACTTTTCTCGCTGCAGATCCGCTCGTACTCGGAGCTCGAGAGAGATAAACGCGCTTCCCTGCGTCTGTATGTGCGAGAAAAAGAAAAAAAGAAAAGTCAAACCGAAGAAGGAGCAACGACGAAGAAATCGGTCCCATAGCTCGAGCTTGTGTTTGCGCACACACTCGCATAGACACACACGCGCACGTATAGATGGAAAAGTTTATCGAATAGTCGTCGATGGAAGATGTATATGAAAAAAAAGAAGGGAACACACGAGTGTAGCGAGTAGAAAATACGAAATGTTTACCTATCTTATTTTATACTTCGCGCGGACTGCAGCAGCATCCAGCATAGGGCATGTTTGCGTATGTTTGTGTGTGTGTGTGTGTGCACGTAGATGTGAGTAAACATGTCGGTATACGTGTATATATAATACGAGAATTGCACGCGGCTTTCTTCGGAGTTGATACAGCGTGAAAATACACCGAAATGTATACACTACACACATCATCGACGAGGAGGAGCTATTGTTGAATTGAATTCAAAGGTGGCATGTGCGGGATATTTTCGGAATGTACGACGAAAAAAAGGGGCTCCACTCATTGCCCCACCACGTCGCTTTTCCATTGTAAAATTCAATTTTAAAGATTAAATTACTTTTTCTTCTGCCCGTACGAACACTCGAGCAGCTTTTCACATAAACTCGATAATTGGCCGTTCATATACACGCAATTTACTGTAACGCTATTTTTCTGCCACGCGTGCGCGCGCGAGACTGGAAGCCGCTATAGTAAAGCAGCAAGAGCAAAAAAACCTCGCATCCATCACCAGAGCCATTAATCATCCGAACACACTTTTGCCAAACAACATCGGTTATCATTTTTTCCGAAAAAAAATAGAAAGAAAAAAATCGCTTCTGCGAGCGATCGAGCGTAAAGGATATCGACGCGTTACTAACAATCCTATAGTCTCTATCCCTAACTGCTTCACTCTCTCTCTCTCTCTCTCTCACTCTACTTTAATTCTCGAACTAATCTCACCCGTCACGTGGCTAACGACGCGTCGAAACTTGGCGATGGCGCTCCGGGAGGCACGTTGTGAATTTCAACGCGCGCGACAGCTTTCGCGCCGTACGTATATATAATATATATATATGTACACCTATAAAGCTTCGGAGGACGTGGTTATCCTATATACCTATACATATGTATGAATCTGAAAGATGTAAAACAACCGACTTTTTTCCGGAGCTCTGATTTGCGAGAGAGGCAGAAAGTTTTTTATGTTCGTCCAAGCGGAAAACGTAAAGAGTGTGAGTTTTGAAAATATAATGCCCGATACGCACAACATATAAAATGTTTCGTTGATACTTTGACGCTTGTTGTTATTTTTTTTAGCTTTTTTTTCATGTACTGAAGTTTAGATTTTTCTCCGTACCATGTTTTGTGTTGTAAAGATCGATGAATTTTAAATTCCGATTCATGTGGGTATAAACTTTGTTGATGTATACGGTTGACTGGACACTGACTAGAACTACTTTAAAATATGAAATTATTTTACTTTTATTTATATATCTTCATCTATTCGATTTAAAGTAAACCTTCCTTCTCAGAGGGACAAAAACAAAAGAAACCTAAGAAAGTCGGAGTGGCAAATTAAGACAAGCATGGATAGCAGCTATATACACCCTATACATTCAGCCGTCGAAAGCGGAGACACTGACAAAGTGCATTGATTCTATACTTACACATATAGCTGAACCACGCGATCTCCGGCAACTTGTCGTTCTCTCTCTTTCTCTCTCTGGCTTTTCGATTCCTCCGCATCTCCACGCGCAGCTGCACACAATACCCACACACACACACACACGTGGCACTCGGCGCTTACTTTTCGCACGTAGCAGCAGCAGCGACAGCAGCACTCGAATCAATCTTACAAACGGCAACTCCGTATATAAGACCGGATTGAATCCATTAGCCCACGGGTAGTAGGCGCTAACGAAGTCTTTGGGATTTAGACGCTTCGGAAAATTGAGCGATATTTTATTCTCGCTGCATATGTAGGCAGCCACGACAAAGAAGCATCTCGTGACGGGTTTTCTAGGCAATCACATCACACATGCATGCTGTCGTGTGAGAATTCGAATCGTGAACTGCTGCTGTGACTGCTTTGACGTCCATTATATCAATGACGAAATAATACATACACGAATACCAACATTAAACATGCAGAAACTTACGAGTCGACGTTTGTATCGAATCCACTACTATATCGTGGCTGTGACATAAAACATCCCTCTTTTTTCCTTCGACGAGCTTGAACTATGCACTTGCGTCTGTAGGACATCAAATTTCGCCTCGGCACTCACACACGAGACATCACCGAATGCGGCACATTCAACTGTTCATGTCAGCGACGGCTGCTTTTCAAAGAGCGAAGCACGCGTATCATTTATCAATAGCAAAATGAAATTGATCCGTCCAAGTCGGAGATCATTGCGTTTAATTTCGAAAAATTACCCCGATCGACCGACTTGATATATATTATACATATTTGACGAGATAAATATTGACTTATCGATTTGCCACTATTGAGCGAGAAGCTAAACGAGCTGCAGTGTCGAATGTAACCGTAAAAAAAAAAGAAAGTTTATCGCGGCTGTCAGAAAGAAGGACTTCCGATCGCGAACGATTCTATTTCACGCGACGACTAGCGATAAAACTGGAAAATTACTTCAACCCGACGATTCGAGCGAACAGTCAGAGATCAAGGAAAATAATAGCGTATAATATTGGGCAAAAACTGCAGCAGAGAACAAGCTAAATCAAAAAAGAAAAAAAATTTAATGAGATACACACAGCAGTTAGGTCATTCGATCGAAAAGTTGAGCGGTCGACTGCGCAATCAATTTCGCTGCTGCGGATGAGCGGAGCTCTTTTTCTCTCGTCAATCTATACACATCATAATTATCATTTAAATTCATTGAATCGACTCCCCGCGCGTCGTCTCCTCCCCGCCTTTGTTCGTGTCCGGTGCAGTGAGGAGGTGCTACGTATTTATTTCTCGAATGACCTTTTATCTTTCTTTGCATTATCGTTATCAAAGTATATAAAATGGAATTTTGCACGCCGTCGCACATGGCGATCTGCAAAACACTTGAATTTTTAAGTTGCGAGCCTACGGCTCCCCTGCTCTGCTGTTTTTTCTTTCTTTTGTGACTCGTGCCTTTCGCATCGATATTATTTTACGCTTAGCAAGCAGTAAAATCGCACTCAGAGACTCGTAAAAATGTGTTGATACGTTTATATACATAATAATTACCGCGCCAAAAAATTCGAGAATTTCTCGAATAAATATTTTTTTCCGCCTCACCAACGCAAAGCGAGTTATTATCGTTGCTTCGCTATCTTGCGAGTGTCTGTAGTTTCAAAGGTTTCCGAAATTCAATCTCTAGCAGGCCCCGGCTGTGCGCGATATTTTTCGACCTCAAACGTATATGAGGCAAACTTTATATTTTTCTTCGGCATAGGCAACGGCTCTTGAGTAAACTCGAGCTTTATTTGTCGAAGCTTCATCATCCCGGGAAACACTAGGAATTACCTTGGGTCAAGTATGATAGGAAAGTTTTAATTAGACACATTATGATGTAAGTTGAGATAACAAAAAAAACGTTATTATTATCAAAAGTAGTACATTGGTGTGTAACCTACTTTTTATTTAATGCGAACAATAACGAGTATTATTCTCGGTATATAGTCAAAAATAAGGATTCCTTTTATACTGTGTATGCATGTAGCCAATATGATATAAAATGTTAGTTTTTACTATCAATCGAAGGCAAAAAATGTATCGATAAAAGCAACAATTTTTAAATTTAAACTTATTAATATTAGTCTATAAATAATTTTGTTTGAGTCATCATAAAAATGGTAGTCAAGTTCGTTTAATTCGTTACAATGACAAAAACATTTTCGATGATATAAAAACTAATTGAAAAAAATCTGAATTTTCAATCGCTTCAAAGTATCTAAAAAAACTTAGTTGCGTCATGGTATAACTGACTGCGTAAAATTCTGATACTAAGCTGAATGTCGAAACGTCAAAATCCAACGCATATAGCGTGGGCAAGGTCGATCGGATACAACTATTCAAATGCACCAGTAACTTGATCGAATGAACGCGACAAGTGTATACATGCTTAATGCGGTTCACTTGCTGAAAAGGCTTGACTGCGACTTTGTGCAGAGATATCGTGTATTTGAATTGATGTAACTTGAATTAATTCTCAAAAGCTAGTGTATAATTTCTAATTATTTATGGTTAAAACATTTTTTAGATTAAATACATCGATCGAAGATTTATATTTCAAATAAAAACAAATAACGTTTTCATGATATTCTTAGTTTTATTTTATCTTTATTGACGTTCAAACGACGTGTTTATAATCATAAATAGAATATAAATACGTGGAAAAATTGATGAGATATATGAGGTAATTTGTCTGTGATAAAAAAACAAGCTGCTGGCTAAGACTTAAGTAAAAGATTGAGGATGAAATTAAAATTATTATCTTGCGTCCGAAGCATAAAAATATCGGAAGCAGTAACGGATCATTTTTTTTCATTCGTTTGAACATTTCTCATCGTTCGTATGTTTTACGCACGCCATTCGATTTTACGGTCACCGTCTCTTATATAAAATTTTAGTGCCAAAAATACAGTATCTCTTTATTATTATCGCAATCAACTGAAAAAAATTCCTATTAATACATGAATATCTTTCGCCATAGTAAGCACTTATAAAGGTTTATATATACACCCGTATGAATGTAAAAAAAGCCCTCGGCAAGTTTTTGCTGGCATTCAACAGGTCCCCTCTTCAGCCAATGAATTTGGATAAAAGTTTTTAAAAAGCGCTTTACCTTCGCTGCTTCTCCTGACACTGCTACTCATTATCTTGTTAGACACGAGCTGCTACATATTTCACCGATTAATTTCGTGGTTAACGATACTAAGTTCAACTCGTTTTGAGGGTGAGACTTTATTTTTTTAAGCGCACTGAATATATGCACGAAACAAAGATGGAATATGTGATTGCCCTAGCTTTTTTACACTTTTCATAAATTAGGCTTGTACAAATAATTTTCTGGTTCATCCGAGCATCCACCGCAAAGAAATAAACGTGGAATGAAAAAAACCTACTTCTTTTCATCTCTATTTCTCGACTATCGTCAATGTTTAATCAGTGTAACTGCTTTGATCTACTAAAGTAGAGCTCACACAGTTAAAACGAATGTAAATTATTATTTATTCATAATGATGAAAGTGGCCGATGTTTTCGGCATTAGTTGCTATATTAATGTTTGTTGAGGATAAAAAAAATAAAAATAAAAAACATCGCAAGGATCCTCGTTTTGTATACGTGCTAGACTATATATTCAAACTTGGTACCGGCTATGACTTTCTCTCTTTCTCTCTTCGTGTAATTAATATTTTCTTGCTTTTACCACCCCAAGCACAATCCATTAATACTTGAGAAGAATAAAATATGTCTCAAAGCTATCTCGAGGCATGAGTTCATTATTTCTATCGCAATTTGTACGTCGAATGTCGGATTGCATCGCGTTCAAACTCTGCATAAAAGTTTGTTACCCTTTCTTCCTTCCATCGTGTATAATATATACCTATCCTGTTACTTAGAAATGCAAATGTGTAAATTTTTAAAAAGTCGAGCAAACGAGCTTGAATAAGTCGTTGCTACTCCAAGTTAAGTTAACTCGATGATTAACGAACGAGACGAAAAGCGAAAGTACAACAAAAGTGAGATACGACTTTGTTCTCCCGCTCTCTAAGCTAAGCACGGCGTCGAGTTAAAAACTATACACAATAAATGTTTCTCAAGTAAAGAAGAAAAAATGTACATAAAAAAAGAAAGAGAATGGGCGGAAGAAAAGAAAATTATGACAGTCGCGCGTTTAATCTGAATAACCTGACTTTATTGCTGCTCTTAAAACGAAAAAAAGTTTAAAAATTAAAAGGCTAGGGGGTAAGAAAAGAAATATGAATGTTGTGAGTAGCGTCCCATGTACATATATATAAAATGACTGTATAATAAAAAATAGTATGGAGCTCGGTTCAGTTGTGATTAATGTAAATAAAGTCAACGAGCTGAGATGTCGTTGACTGCGGTTAATAAAATAAAAAAACACGCTCCGGCTTTATACATGGCCAGATAACAGCGCGTGTCATGAAAGAAAGAGTGACTTTGGAATGTTATTTTTCGCGTTTATAATTTATTAAAAATAAAAAAAATAAAAAAATCGACGTAATAATTCAAAACGCATTTCGAGGAAACAAAGAGAGAGTAAAAAAATTTACGCAAGTATCGCGGCATTGCATGAATCTCGAATGAAAAAGTGAAAACAGTCAAGCCACGCGCGCGCTGTTGTAAATAGAAAAATACAGGCGTAACGAAGTTGGAGATGAACTCGAGCGGTTGTGCTTTTTTTAAGTAATTTGCGACAAAGAAACTTCACTTTACCTCTTTTTTATCACTTGAAACTCCCCGGAGATATTATTATGTAAGTACACATCCAAGTGTGAAAAGTTGCGTGCAATGTTTTCGCGACGTTGATTGTAATAAATTGTGGCGTAGAATCCAAGAGAGTGAGAAAAGAAAAGAGGCAAGAGGCGCGTATAAAGCCAACGTGTGTGGACGAAAACAAGAAGCAACACATGTATTTTTCTTATATTTTCCTTCTTCTCATAGATAGCCGAAACGCATAGACATACGCATAGACAATTCATCACTTTTCCGCAAAATCAGGGTAAATTTCACACAGATTTAGAATATGTGTAATTTATAGACATATTGTTGTAAACCAGATGAATCATTAATAAAAATAAAAATGATGCTCCAAATGGATATTTTTAACTTTGGTACCTAAACGATAATTTATGAAAGTTACATGGAGCATACGAGAAATAAAAATTGCAATATGGAACGTTTAAACATAATATTAATCATATTAAAGTTGATTAACGGTGTTATTGATACTGAATTAAAAATTTAACTATACATCTGTTGTTACGTCAGATTGTTGTTCATTCTATGGAAATGTAAGCTTGTATAGTTTATTCATCAAACGTTTTCTATTTCTGTTTTGGCTCTGTGTATAGATCGTGTTTTTATTTATGAGACATAACAATGAAATATAATAAAGAATTTATGTATAAAGTGTACATGCTTATAAGGTGTAATTCAACTAGAGTCCCTTAACCCGGGCATGTAACCTAATAAATGGACGGGTTTATAGTAACGTTTAGTTATTTTGATGATTAATTCAATTATTTTGAAATATTTAATGGTTATACACTTGTTTATTAATTCAACATATTACTGTTATTTAAAAATGTAGCTACAATCATTTGATACTTTAAAGTAATTGTAATGATCATTGAAGTGACCAATAGTCCATCTACTGTAAAGCTGTCTATTTATTGGGATGGTTACCCGATAATGATCATTATATGGTATTATGAAGTAAAATAAAATTTTTAATGTTTTTGATAGAGTTTAATCAAATGGATCATCTGCATTATAGCTAAGACGTTTGTTTTACATTTATTTTTACAGTGCGCTTAATAATTCATAATGCTTAACAATGTAATTCATTTCGGCAAATTACAAAGTACTGTATTATCGTCGAAAGTAAAATGTTTCATGATAAAAGGTCTAGTTGCATAAATTTGTTAAGTATTATTTACATAATCGCTAGCGCTTCTATAAAATGTTAATTATACATCTTTTTCAAGTTTTTAACATTTTTTTCACTATTTAATGCAATGGAACTCATCGCTCACTTTTTGAATGGGACTGCAAATATGTTCAAGTGTGTATTTGTAAAAAAATAAAACTTTATTTTTCAAAGACAAAATTGGATGACCTTCGGATAATTATGTAAAACGCCGCATCCGATCCATACGACGTTACATACGAGGACGTAAAAAACCTTGCGTGTAATATCGCGTGTGTGTGCGTTGTTTCATTTTTGCGCGCGAACAAGAGTGCATAAATTTATTGCGCATATTGTAATTAAATGAAAGTAAAAAGGCACGATCCGGTTTTACAAATTTTCAACTTCCTCGTTTAGAATGTTATCGCGATATAACGCCTATTGCTGCGACAATAATATGTAAAAAAATCACTAAGCCAAGATTTTATGGCTGACTTTTTTCGATTTTTAATTAAGACTACGATGATGAAAATTATTTTAAAAAATGTGATATTGTTGCGTCCTTGAATGTCAGGCCACTTGATTGACTTGTACTCCTTATTAACGCACATGTTGGAAAACTTAACTGTTAATTTCAATACAAGCTCCTCCAACGTTTGAAAATTGTTAACCTACAATTATCGCATCGTCAACATAATTATGGTTGAAAAAAAAAATAACCACAAAATCGTTACCCTATGCAAGTAGAACAAGTCAGTCGATAATCCGACGTGTCATTCATTTTTTTCTCTTTCAACTTGTGTCGTAGCGTTCCAGCACAATCGATACTTCATAAAATCAGATACACCCAAGACCGAAGCAATAAACAATGCGAGGTTAGGCTTTTCTTATTCAATTCGGTCACATCGAACTCGGCATAGTTCACTTTTTCTCGCTCTTTTCCACTCGGAAGCGCGCATATAAACGTATGTATATAGTGGGTTACGCGTGTGAGATGCGGCAAAGCTATACGCATGCCAAGTACGTAAACGGCGTTTACGTGCTTCGAGCGGACTCTATTACATTATGTATAATCGATAAATCGAGTTACATGCATGAGCATAAGAGCAGGCATGTATCTTTATGATGATTGGTGGGTTCGTAAAGAGAATAGGAAGAAACCATTTTTCTTTGATGCAATCGATCGCACGCACGAAATTCACTTCGGCAACAAGCGTTTTATTTATAAACGATGCGGCAAAATTGTATCAATTGTCATATTTTTCCGATGAATGTTTGATTTTCATTTTTGTACATAATACGTCAAGGCCATCATAAATAAAAAAAGCTTGTTTGATTAAAAAATAAAAAAATTATATTAAAAAACAAAATGATTTATCAATTTATTAATCTAATACTATCTCCGAGTCACTCCTTTGAAAATAGCTCCTCCACAGTTATGCAACGTCGGCTCAGCTAAGCAACTTGCAACGGGCTCTTTTAACTGCGTAAAAAAGGTACAAGTATTACATAAGAACATTAATAGAGACACGTCCAGCTCAAGGATATATATGTTGGTAAGTACTGTATATATAAATAGCTATATATAAGCAAACCTATTTTATCAGAGACGACAGTACAAAGTTCGCCGTTCCCGCAGCCGCATAACCGTAAAATTCGCCTACGTATGCGCACATACAGAAACGATACAGAAAAACTTTTCGAATACAAAACTTACTCCCATCATTTTTCACACCCGTCCTTAAAACTTATGTACATATGTATACATCAGAAGCTTTTTCTACAATATATGTAGATTAGAGTGTTACTTAATTTTTTCGCTCTTCCCTGCCCCCCTGAAAATATTAAAAAATTCTAATTCAAGATTTTTTGGACTCAGATTTACACTTCTTGAGATAGGTATAGATTAAAGCACCTAGAAAAACAAAAATAAATTTTTTAATAGTCATCCGGTGATATCGTATGACATATTGGTACAACCCGAAGGGGAGGAGAAAAGTAAAAAAAAAAATAAATTAAGGGGCACGATAATGTACACACTGCACACGATATCATAGGGGTATAGCCGAATGGCCAAAGTTTGCCAGAAAACGTAAAACATCCTCGACGAACTATGCAAACGGATATAACTTTCTCGACTTAACATACAACACATCTAGTAAAAATAGCTTTTGTCGTGCTTTGTAAGGATCGCAGGTGCATGCGCGAGCTCGTGTGTCATCTATTAATTCCCGACGGCTCTTGCGTGCATGTGCGTGCAGCATACGTAAACCTTACGAGCGTTTTCTTTTTTTTTCTTTCTTTTTTTCTTCTCTCACTGCGCGCACAACTCGTTATTTCGAGTTAATTGAAACTTTTACTATCGCACCCGCAGCGAAACAGTGTCCTCAAAAGAGCAGCACATGTAAATGTATAAAACTCGATATAAAGTGCTTATGCGCGTTGGACATAGCTGCACTGAAACGTTTCTCATATATACTCTACACGCTACCCCCCGCAGACAGCACATCGTGTGTGTATAACATTACACTCGTTTTAACTTTGCTCCAGTCCCTACATATACGTGTATTTTATGATTTTCATGTGCGTTCGAATAGAATTTCACACGTCACAGTGGGTTGTGTGTGTGTGTGTGTGTGTGTGTGTGTGTGTGTGTGTGTGTGTGTGTGTGTGTGTGTGGGTGGATGTCGCACTTTATTAGGCGCGTTCAAAGCGGGGGGTTGATCTCGTCGACACTCACTGCCTCACAGACACACATACACGTATCGAAGTGATTTCGAATGGGCCTCGCGTGCAGGTGTGACTTAACGATAATCACGTTTGAGCTTCGTTCGCAGTCGAATAATATACACGAGTTGGAAGCTGCGAACGGAATATAACTGCCATATCCTGCACGATGGCATCCGCAATCCCTCCTAACAAATGGAAGTCAATATAGATATATCACGAGAAGTATGCAATTACACGGGAAACCGGCTAGGCATATTGATATTCTCGAAACATATCCTGCGTGTTCAACGTATAGGTATAAATACCGTAAGTATATGCGCGAAGGACGATTTTTACATGCGTGCAGAGTTTGGCTAAGGGAAAAAATTACCTCGGTTCGAGTGCGAGTCATTTATATCACATATAACGAGCGACAAACATGTGTCGCGTGTCACGAGCAAGTTAATTTTTCATAAAATAGTTTTTTTTTTTGTACAAAAGATGTCTACGTATATTTTGGTCATTATAATTTTGAAAAACAGGTTTTAACGAGGCACATGTTGAATGAAACATTACTATACGAACGAATAAACGGATGCGACGAAAAAATATTTATATACCTAAGGAAGAAGGACAAACAAAATGTTGCTCGACATCATAACGAGTCTCATTTAAATTTTCAAATATATCATATACATGCCAACACGTAAGTTTATGATAGCTACGTGAAAATTGAATTTCGCGCGAGCTTTTCATTCTCCAGGCGCAAATTTTCTACTAAATATACAAATTATATACACGGAGCAAATGTTTTGACAAAGCCGAGGTATTTAATTCACGTTAATTTTGTACTCGGCGATTCGTTATAATGAGCGTAGTACTGAAATGATTATATAATTTAATCTAATTTCACTCAATACAAATATCCGAATAATCACTTAATATAGATATGAGATTCAATACTGGGATTAACAAAGCTGCACAATTCAGACTAAAAGAATCGAAAGACATTTTTATTTTCTCGTTTCTTTTTTCACGCCTCTCACCACTTTCGTTATTTTTCTTTTCATTTTTTCCTACAGCTCTTATAGGATGAACAGAGAACCTCGATGTGATTTTCAGCTGGCTAGCTACCGAGTAACAGCTCGTTTTCCCAGTTGCCATTGACTGCAGGATCTAAAATGTTAGCTGAAATTTCGTTTAGCAAAGATATACTTTGCGAGTTGAAGAAATAAAAAAATATCAGAATGATATTTTTGAGAAAGGTAAGTGAACACGCTCTGGCAGGCAGTAAAAAGGAATATTTGAGTAATTATTTACAAAGTACACGAAACTCCGAGATAAAATTGAACGTCAAAAATTGTCTCTCGCTGAAATGTGGGATGATGTAAGCTCGCCCTAGTTTACATACATGCAGCTATGCCCCAGTGTCACAAGAACAATGGCTTATCAACTTGCAAAAAATGTAACGTCGTTAAAGAGCGCGTTGAAAGGAAGAAATAACCGCACCTTCTCAAAGCGCACTATACATAATAAAAAAAAGCAAAAAAAATCGTACGCAGGCACTTTTCAGTCGTGCTCGTTATTTTTGCTGCGGGGCTATATATTTTCCGCGTTGGTACATCGTTTATATATTGTATATACATAGGCTCACTCATCAGTCACGCGTAATAAGTACGGTATACACACACACACACACATGCGCTTGGCGGCGTGAACTTGCTTTAACCAAACAAACTCTGTATAAACCATAGCATATAAACTGGAACTCGCGAGAAAACTTGATTACTCGAAAGCGAAACGTGGAGCGTGCGATATACTAGTCGCGCGCGCGTGCCTGTGTATGCACTTACAATTTCCGATTTGATGTATTACGGCGAAGCCACGTGCGCAGCTGCTGCCTTCAAATATTATATAATACGGTGCCATCCGTATCAAGGGACACGCGTGTACGCGATTCAACGGGTGCATTACGAAAAAGTTCGCGGTTCGATGCAATCAATTTTTATCCATCCATTGATGTGTATGTACGCATCTCCCTTTTAAATTCGATATTCGCTCGTAATAAACGGCAAAATAGAGCGGAATCGTATTTCAATGTATATAAACCAAGATGAAAAGGTTACTCTGTTCCTCTCTTTCTCCCTGTCGGAGTGCAACGAGCAGCACACGCCTTCATATAAATCGAGCGCATGATACGCGACAAGTGCGTATGAATGCCACGAGAAAATTGAGCATGCCGCTGTGCTTTTGCTTTGAGATGCAAAAACCAGTTGAATTTCGTACCATACGAATATACTCGCTTGGGCTTTATATAAAATTAAATGCGACGGTTTATGCGATCGGCACGCCCTTGACATCGTGGTAAATTTTCCAAAAATTACCCGTCTGAGCTCGGGATTTTGCTGTTTTATCAACAAAAAAAGTTCTGTTTAATGTCAATAGCGCCAAGCTTTCTCTTTCTCTCTGTTTCGCTTGTATTAAGAAAAAATATCGCACATGAGGTTAAAATAGAAATCATAAAACGTTCTATTTTATACGGCATTCCAAGAGCTGTATCACCGAAGGACTGAGTTTTACGATATTAAACCGCATGCCGCGCTGCTTGCATACATATATTTTCTTCTATGGCCGCACTAGCACACAGTAGAGATCGAGCTTACCTCGACTTGCAGTGGTAGCAGTAGCGCATCCTTTGTTCGTACTGCAGAGTATAATGCGGGGACGGTAAACAATATATTGCCAATATACTCGTGCATGTTGACTTTTTTAAAAATATTATTACCTACTTCCAGCCGAGAAATCGGTCGAGTATATGATACGATGCGTAAAAATTTGAATGACCTCGTGTTGTTGCATTTTTAGGGCACCGCAAGGTCAAAACAATCGTTTTTGATCCAATATACTCGACAAATTATTATTGACGACTCGTGTGGCATAGCGTACACATACCGGAGCATCAGCGCGTTGAAATGCTTGATTACAAATTAGTATACCAGCATGCAGTAGCACATTCGTGTACACACATGCGTAATTAGATGAATCAATCGCGGGCATCTCGTGACGGGCACGTGTAATTCGCGGTTGAAAATCCCTAGTAGTGTAAGAGGTACTACTGAGCGCGGCAGTTCATTCTCTCTTCTTGATCGGCTACTTTATTATTTTTTCGAGCTCGCGCGAGAAAGATAAAGACTCCGCGTACGTAGCTCGCGACTAGATAATGCCCTTTCGAGAGAACTCATTTCAGGATCCTCTAGTGTGTACGGTGGCAGCAGCACAATAGGCCAGTAATTAACTGCCTTAATTGTTTTAACGAGTTAAACGTTTATGCGCATAAAACGCAATCTTAGCGAAGTTAAATGCTCCCTACTTGGAAATACGCGAGCGCAGCTTCAACAACGCGAAACTCTCTATACGATCCCATTGGCGCAGAAACGTAATGATGCGTGCAGCCGCATGACACGTACATACACACACGTATTTGCAGACACATACTATATACGTAGGCACATACGTCTTTATAATAGAGAACCTAGTTCTCAATAATTCACCTGAAGCTCGAATGCACGTATGTCATCGTACGTATAGGCGCCACCACAGCTCGACGTGCGTGGATAAATACAATATATTATGCGTGTACTTGGCTGCGGATGCATTACAATGTGTGTGTGTGTATGCGCGTGTGTATGCCCGATGCGCGACGACTCCGAGGCTCGGCGCGTATATGTGTATTGCAGTACTGTTCTGCTAAGCTTCCTTCGCTCGCGTATCACGTGTGTATGTGCTTTTATGTATTGGGACGTTTCCTGTCATTTACATGTAAATGCGGGGCGATATGCTTACTCCTTATTCAACTTTTTTTTATTCATTCTTGAAGAAAAATGAATATTCATCGAGTGCGATAAAAAAAATTGGAATACGCATATCTAATTACGCTCCTCATCGCTTATCATAATTTTGTACTACTGAGCTCAAGTTTTACAAATTTCATTACGTAAACTTATGGGAAAACAAATTGAAGATGTGAAGATTTGAAGGATGCATCAAAACTCCATGAAACCAAGTAGACGAAAACTTGCACTCGGTTATATTTTTCAACGAGTTAATATTCAACCGACGTGTTACTGCAAGAATCTCCCTGCACGCGAAAAACTGGTAACTTGAATGGAAAAAATCCACGACAAAATAACCAACTCGTTTATTGCTATCGTGCGCGGTGACAAAATATTTAAATAAAAGAGAGGAGAAAAAAAGAGAGCGATAGAAAAGTTGAGATTGTAATTTATACCTGTGCGATGTGCTGGCTTTGCAATGACATGGTCAATAATAAATTGCACTGCGGCTTCGCTGAAGATTGGATTTCGATGCATTCGAACGAGTGACTTCGTGCCTGGAATTCGAAGGCAACTTGCATGTGGCGCGCACGTTATATAATATACCGTCCCGTTTTTGTGTACTGATTCACTCCCTTCAAAATTTTTTATTCAATTCTATGTTATTAATTTTTTTCCTCTACCTCTTTGTACTTGTAACGCAGGGAATGAATCGTCCGAAAAATGTATGCTTTGAACAAAACTAACGAACGTTTTTGAAAAAGATAATTTACTACTTTGTGATATTTTCGAAACAACGCACAAAAAGAATAGCTGATCAAAATCTGCACCTAGTTTTCGTACCAATTTGGAACAAACGTACACATTTCTAAAAAAAATGTATTTCAGTTCTGTGAAACTCTCATACTTGCGCTATAACCAAAAAAAATCCGTACTAATTCGGATTTTAAGTGGAAGAAATCAAATTCAACTTAAGTAGAACATTATTTTACCTGCTGCTTTCGAGAGCGAACTCACTGCGGTGCATCTCAAAGAAAAGATCGAAAACTCCTCTCACTCTTTGCACCGACACACAAAGCTGGCAATGAGTATATACAGTGGAAATGGTTTGCAAAAACTTTGGTAAACGCGCAAGCAAAGAACGATTGAGCAAACTGTGGACAAGGATTTACGTAGCATATATAAGTGCTATATATACATTACGGAGTAAAAAGGTAAAAAAATAAACGAAATGAAAAAAAAGAGTATCATGGATGGAGAAATCGAGGATTCGTGTGGGTGGTGTTTGCGAAGTAAACAAACTCATCTACGCTCGTGGTTATGTATATTCCGCATTTTTTGCCTTTTATTCCGGTAAATATCTCAACATTGAACACTGACAATAGCAATTACATCGTTATATAATAAGTATGGTTTTTACACGTCTGTATTATTTATTTCTTAATATTTACTGTTATTACAAGTTTCGTTATTATATTTCATATGTATACGCATTTATTTATAATAATCATGGGTATTTTTCATTCGCATCGATAATATATAATTAATAAAATTCATTCGTATAGCACCATCATTGTGATATATGACGGTGTCATTAATTGGATGATTTTTTCATTTATAATATTATATTTATAGTATCCTAATGATAACGTCTTTACGCACTACCGGAAATTTTCTAAAAATGTCTCTCATATTCGATTTATATTTTTTTATACGTCGTCTATTTAAGGTATACAATAATTATACATCTCTTTTATCTCTGCAAAAATTTTGCCACAAAGAACACCTTCTTATGTTTAACAAAGATCACCTACTCAATATTTCTTCGTTAATTTTTTTCTAGCGTCTCCATCGCTTCATCACATAAATTTATATCTCTTACTTATACATGTAGCAAAGTATCATATTCGAGAACAATAATTATAATAACACTCCCTGTAGGCATGTTCGATGAAATTTTGGCTGTAATATTATTCATAGCTTTTTTCGAGATTATCTTTTTTTCGCCGCACAAATTTCTTAATTTACTCGCGTTCCTCTTTTTTGTCATACCATAATGGTTTAATAAATACGTAAATTTTGTTTCTCATCTTACTAAATATAAACTATTTATATAATGAGGTATGCTTAAATCTCTAAATCGTATGTTATAAATTTTAACGCCGTTCATTTTGGTTATCCATATATTAATTCGCCGTAGAATATCATAATTCATTTTTCTTTGTCTGCTTATTAATGTAATTCTACGTGGGTCTCTTTTTTACGTTTAATTATCACAATTACGGTATTATCGTTAGCCGGTGCATCGCATGGCAAATATGGATCACGTCGATCAAATACCCGACAAGCTGAATTGTACACAATGAAACCCGTGGCGAAATTCGTTTTTTTTCTTGTTTAGTTTTTTCATTCGGAATGCACTTTTTTTCGTCGAAAAATTTAGAAATTCACTTATTGCTGTGGTATTTTTTTACGCGTAGCTTTTATTTATATTGACTTGACAAGTATAAGATAATCTTCAGTTGGTGTTCTGGCTTCTTTTTTTTGTGTGAAATTGAAAAAGTAAGACATGACAGACGCGCTCATTCGCTGCTACATACGAACTATTAACATTTATCGTTTATTGTTAAAAAAGCTAAAGGTTCAACTATTTAAGTTATACGAATGTATAATATCTTTGAATATCTTCGATGGTGCTGGGGTAAAAAATCATCCGATTTCTTTTTGCTTGGATATCTTCGTTGGAGTAGTCGAAATCAAAAAACGTCTATCTTGACAGAAGGGAATAAATTCAGACGTGCCGTTTAAAATCTGTCGACCCTTTTCCTGCAAATAAGAAGATCAAAGATCTGAAACTGAGCAATTATATATGTTCGTAATTTTATATACATAGGCAATTCAAAGTCAACGAGCTGAATAAGCTCATCTCCATTACGTCAGGAAACTTGAACGATCGAGTCAGCTATCTAAGCTCGTCCTTAAAGAGGCTCGTCTTAATTGCCAAGTTATGCGTTGCGCACCTTGCGCTATTCATTCCTTCGTGTGTGTATATGTGTACCTACGAAAAAAAGAAGGTATCAACTTTATGAATGCTCGCGAAAAGCCTCTCCACTTTGAATAATTACATTATGCGTACGTTTTGTAAAAGCAAAAAAACGAATACAGTTTCGACAATTTACAGCTTCGCAAATCTTGGCTTAAACGACGTAGCGCGCGCATTCCATCAAGGCTGCTACTATTTCGGCTAATAAAATGAAGATGCGCTTCGCGGGCGGCATTCGTTTGGCGCTTGTAAAAGCTCCGATCGCCGTGTGGCCGCAGACGCACAGCCGCATCCCAAGGATCACGTTTCTCTCTTTTCTGAAAGCGTCGAAAAAACGTATAGCCGAGCTCGTAAATACCACTCAGCCACGCGTACCAACGACTATGTGCTCTTATCAGCCGCACAAAGTCTGAGAGCAAGAGAGAGAGAGAAATAAAACTCGCGCGTGAAGCGAGCGGCGGAAGACGAAAAATGTTGATACGGGTATCCGGAAAACTTTAAGAACGAAACGAGCTCGACCTACATGTTTCAAAGGAAGAGCAGAAAAGAGATCACTGAAAAATGATTTAAAGTAAAAAAGGAATGCGTGGCAAATGTTGTTATTTTTGTTTGATCGACGGCACCTGCCAAATTTAGTGATTTTTTTTCATTCATTTCGATTGTAGTCGGCACAGAAAACGATACAATGAGTGAAATGTGGAATTTTCCAATAGCAATAAATAAAAATAGACTATTAGGCCAGTGAGCCGCTGCAGCAGCAGCCTGTGATGGTCCAACAAATAAATACTTGTCTGTCACCAACAAACGGATAGGCTCGAGCCGAGAGGAGAAACGAAACAAAACAAAAAATAAAAATAAAAGACAATAATGAAAGAGAAGAAGAGGAAACCGAGGATGGATACGCTCACTGCACGGTGAAAATAGTTTTCGACAGCGACGCGAACGCGCACATATGTCTGTGTAGAGAAAGGCCCATTTTTGCGCGTTTCCAAGTAAATGGCTTGAAATCGACCACGAACATACGTTAAGTAAAGCCCAATGAAATTGCATTGACTGCTTCATCGATGATATTGGCCAATTTTCTGGATCAATGTATCTTCAAGGTTTACTTACTCTGATGGTAGATCTTCGGTGTGCATGATAATTTTTCAATCAAACGTTTTTATTTGTCAGTAAAAACACAAATTTAAATTTTTTTATTGCATTTTTTACATTAATGGAGGAAATCATTGCTCGAAGTCAGCTACGCTTTTGCGTTACAAACTATATAATATTTTAACATAATAACTATGTAATAAATTAATTTTTCAAACTATTTTAAATCAATTTGTTTGCTATTCACAAATCACAACCGTCGACAACTAAATTAAACATACGTAACATAAAAATAATTTTATATCTATTTTTGTAATTAAATTATTATTAATCACTAGCTAAAATTAAAATAACTATATTCTGTGATATCGATGTATTTTCAACAAATTCCGTTATTTCCATCACGCACAATCGTGAAGATGGGAAATTTTTTCTCTCTCTCGATTATTTGATAAAAGTTTCAAGTCTAATATGATAATGCAGTATTCAGCGTGGTATTTAAAAAAATATATCACTATAGGGTTCTTCTCTCATAAAATCGACAATTTTTTCGGTGCTTTTTTTATCATGCTCGTGTTTTTCTTCATTGACAAAAAACATTCCACTTGTAATTCGACTTTTCTCTACTTCGAAAAAGAATTCAACAACGCAGAAGAAATTTTCTTTGCCCCTTTTCATTTCATTTTGTAACAATACACCTCCCCTTTTAATGTTCTAAAATACGTACTCTATATTTTAAAACAAGCACCGCTTTTTTCATCACAAATCATAAGCTCAATGTCTTCTCTCCCTCATAATACGCATTATACATTATCGCAGCGCGCAATTATGCCGAATAATTCATACTCTTTTAGTTTTCGCATTATAATGACAAAATAATAGTACCACGTCGTGCATTATTTTATTTTTTATTTGTTGAGGAGAAATTAAAATAATTAATCTCGAGAAGAAAAAAAATCGATTGCAGCAGGTTTATTACATCGATAAATTTGAATTTAATGCGTATCGTCAAGATTAACGAAGCTACTAGCAAAATTAAACGGTACATGACGCGAATATGAAACATTATATTAATAAACTTCTTTAAAGAATCAACATAACGATTTATCGACTGCGCTTGCACAGTTTCATCGTAAATATATATCATATGAGCCTCTTTTTTCACTACATTGAAAACAATAATAAATAGTGGTTATCAACAGCGACGTAATAATAGTCAATTCGTTTATAATAAAAGTGTACTTATAATAATAAAACAGTATGCGTTGCTCACATATCTCATACCACTTGCCTTTTCATGTTACTAACTAAATTAATTGAATAATTTTTACTTATTAACTTTTTTTTGCTTATTAAATTCTGTGTTTTCACCTTTGTCTTATGTATCATCTCGCATTGACGCATAATTTTTTTTTCGAACCCCTGGGGCGCTTTGCATAAAAATTACTTTTTGTTTTACTCATGTAAATATTTTTATACATATGGTCTACATATATATACATATACACTTACGTCATAAATGTATGTATACATATGTATATATTTACCACGAAATTATTGCAATCGGAAGATTCCTATTCAATTACATAACGCGACACTTCAGCTTACGATTTATATTATTAATAATATTTCCTCTGCATTAACTCTCTCTCTCTCTCTCTATTGTGGAGGATTTTCGATAATTCAATTTTTTTATAAGATGTATCATTTATAAAGACCCACATGCAAACATTTCATAACTAATTTACACAATTGAAAAGCTAGGAAAATCATATTCTCTCGCATACCATTAAATATCTTCAACGTCGTCGTCTTCTTTATATCATGTTTTATCATTTTTTATTTTCATGCTGTCCGTTTCGTCTTCGTTCGTCGTTAACATATATATTATGCTCTTTTTTCGTTATACAATCTGATTACACTGTAATCCTAAGGTCGTAAGGCATGGAAAATGTTCAAATACAATGTCCATTATTTTAATGAATTTTTAATTTTTTTTTTGTAATTTTTCACCGTTTTATTAATAACTATTTTTTTGTCGACTCTGTTTATAGTTAATTTTTTAAACATTATCAACTATTGGACTCAGTCAAACTCAATACATAATTTTTTAACTTTTGTTTAGAATAACGCCTTTGTTTTACAATTCCGAGATATTGAATAGCCGTTGTAAGAAGGTTGCACGTTTGTACTGGAAATTTTTTTATTCTCATTGCTGTCCAAAATAGTATACTCGAGTCCACAATATTTTTTATCACATACGCGTTGGTCTATGTATGTTTGTATTTTATTAATGTATGTATAATAATAATATTTTTTATCGCTCTGAACGCGTATGGTTGCTCATAAAACAATGTTCGTTGATATATTTCGAATGTATTTTTTCTATTTATTGCTCTCTAATATTTTTTTTGTACCTAAAAATATGTGTATAATGTGGGTTTTACAGTATTTTTTATCGTATAATTGTATATAAGTATATGCGTAAGTTACATATCTATTCATTTATAATGCGCTCTCATCTACATTATCGTTTAATGCATGTGTTATACTTTAATACCCTCGGCCTTTTTTGCTTTCTCTTTCCGGTCAAACACGCGTAGATAAATTTAGCTCATCCATTTTCGAAAATACGCATGACCCCGAAAAAATTCTAACAAGAGTTGAGCAACTTCGTTTTTAGGTTTTTTATCGAATTACTTGCATTTATTTAACTTTTTTGATACATTTATTATAATTTACTGGTACAAAAGTTCATGCAGCCAATGATAATTTTTTGTCTCTCGAAAACTCAGAAAAAAATGTGTATATATTACACGTACTCACGTGAGAAATTTGCGTACGTGTGAAAATGATCATAGCAATATTTCCGGGGGAATCGAACAAAACAACAATGAATAATGGTCCAAGGGGAAATGTTTGTATGCAAACGCGAAAAATGAGTTTTTCAATCGATGTCACCGACGACACGCGTATATACACTATACGAAAAATGTTTCGACACCCCAATATACAATCGCAAGTCTTCGCATTGCTTTTTTTACTCTTTCACCTCTCCATTCGGTCACATTGACTTTTATGTATTAGTTGCAATATTCGAAAAAAAACGTACTAAATGTCAATATTGCATTCAAGTCTCGTTTTATAATTGTAAATCGCCTAATATTTATTAAAATGGCCTTATCTAATCGAAAACTACTTAAATAAGAGACACCACGTTGTGTTATGATTTCTATCTAACTATTTATTAAATATTATAATATAGCCGCATACGCACGACGTACGACTTTATCTACGGTCATCACAAGAATTTTTTCAGGCTCATTTTTTTCATAATCTATACAAGACATTCTTTCTCAATATCACACGCGTTTCGTGCTCATTTTTCATTATTTCAATGACCAGAGATCATCTGATTCTAAGAATATTTTTAAAAACTTGATACTTTTTCTGAAGTTATTCCTTGAATTCAAATCAGCTTTTATCTGTAAAGTTATTTTAATAGATAAAACAAATTTTGGCAACAATCATTTTCAGCATAATTACCATTTAAATTCAATTTAATTACAATTAATTCAATTTAATTCAATTTAATTTAATTTACCATTTAATTTTAATTGAGATTTTAAATTCCACAAAAGAGGTAAGAAAAGTCTATACTCGTGTTCAATATCATTTTTGGGTGTCACGTCAACATAGCATAGAAAAAAGTGTAACATTGAGAAAGAAAAGCTCGTATGTTTATTCATTTAAAGATATATAACTTTTTTCTCTTTTATATATAATATAATCTTTGTAATAATTATTTATATATTTATATATCATGTATTTGTAATATTCGTCAATCGATTAATATACAATAACGGCGAACGACGCAGCAACATTGTCATCACTGCGACGGTCTATCTCGTTTATCATATTATTTACAGGGATGGTCCTACTACGGTCAGGCACGACTCTATTATAATTATACTTAATTTTACCATAATTTTATTTTTTATTTTATATATACGTGTCTCGTGGGCCTGGATATATATTTACTTTTTAAAACCCGTTGTTTTACATTGCGACAAAATGATCTTTCGATAAATCGCTTGAAACTGGACTGTGCGAGTGTAAATCGGTATACGAAATAGAAATTTTTGAATGGTTGAAGATTCTGGAAAAAAAGTCTCGTCAATAAGTGGAAAAATTCTCTCAGGGTTCACTTGTCGTTTTGAACGAGGAAGGGGTCGGAGGGAGCGTCTCGTAATATTTTCTTTTTTGCTTGCACGTGATATGATCAATCTTCTACTGCAGATGACTATTTTTTATCTTAATAATTAAGCTAAAGCGCAAGGCGCACGCCCGCCTGCTGCGTTGACAATAGCTTTTCTTTTTTCGCGCACGCGCGCGCTTTTATACGGTTTGGTGCTCGCGCTAGCCCAGGCTTTGAATCTTGATTAATTACCCCCACTGTCTGGGAAATTTGTATCGTCACCCGTGCTCGTAATTTAGAGCCTTCGCGTGTGATTGTGTGAGCGTGCGTTGCACATATATCTTGGACACCATTGCACGCAGGGGAGTGAACAATGTGTGTGCGAGGTGGCGGCAGTCAGGCAGCGAGTGTGAAAAACTAATCTGCAGTTTGGATTTCACTTAATCCATCGATATAAAGCTCTGCGATTAAATGCGACGAAAAAAGCAATGAGACCCGAGAACGATCGACAAAATGAGAGTCCGATAAACGATAAAAAGTATAAATTTATAAAGAGTCAATGTCGTTTAAGTACACAGCAACGATTGGACAAAAGAAAAAAAGAAAACAATTAAAAGGTACCATCACATATTGTAACCATTACATTCAACATCGAATCAACGATGATAGTTCATATTTACCAGCAATAATAAGACGACAAATACAATTGTATTCAATATTATAGTTAATTAATGGTCAACATAATTTTATATGCGCACGCATATATTGTGTATTCGATGTTCGACTTTATTTATTACGCTATTTACGCTCCTCACTTTTCCACATTAAATTTTCATAAGTTCAGTTATTATTTTTTTTTCACTAAACTAAGGCCTGCTCAAGTGATAACCGTGGTTATTATTATCATTATTAACATCGTCATCGTAATAATAAATATTTATATATCACTTGCCCTTTGCTATCTGGGTTTAAAAAATTGAAGACAATCAAAAAAAAGGAAGGAAAGAATAAAGCTCGCTGCTTTGGGGGAATTCAAAGAAAAATATTCTGTTTCTTCTTTTTTCCTTCTTTTCAATCCTTGCCCTACACAGATGCCTCTTTTTATTTCCTATTCTACCCCCGCGAAGGTCGGAAATATTCGTGTAAGATCGTTTAAATGTGTGTATGCGTGTACGTGTATGTGTGTGTTTCTATTTGAATATAAGAGTTATTGACTTTTTCGTGGAGTATATAGCTCTCTCTCAAAAAGCGGTTACTTTACGTCTATATGTAATATTTTATTCATTCATTTCAACCGTCAAAAAAATTGTATGTATCCATACGCATGTACATCCTAGTCATATCCTAAACGTACAGAAATGACTCTCACTATAATGAACTTTTTTTTCTTTTCCATTCGTACATTTTCTCTCACACGTCAAACTCGCGCTTAGGCCTTACTGCGAAACGAGCTCGTAAAATGATCTGCAATTTTATCCCGAGAAAAACTGTCGGCCATTGCACTATCCTTTTTTTTCCTGCACACTCACACATACATACATGTGTATGAATATTTACAGATCCATATACATATAGGCATGCACGTATTACTAAAATGTACTTTTTTCATATGCATACAATTGCTTATACAAAATCATACTTTTTCTTATAATCCTATCTTTAATGTTATGTTTATTATCACCAAAAAAATCTAACAAATGATTATCCTAAATATATATTTTTTTATCTTCTCACAATAGGTATTTGTATATATATAATATAATTTATTTATATTTTTCTCCCAACAAATAATATAGACGTTTTTTTCATCTATGATTTTAACGAATAATCGTATATTATATACACGCACACCTTAATTCGTGTATCTATTAATTAATGAAATTTAACGATAATAATTGTTTAGGCTCATCTACGTAAAAGTTTTGTTGTTCTGTTGTCTACCCTTGTATCCCGGTCTCGACGATGTTGAAGCATTATCATCATCGCGTAACAATCATGCTTCATTTTTTTACTGTTTGGTTTTTTTTTCATATTCATCTTACATTATATTTATACTCATATTTTTTTCCTATATTTTTTTTATAATTTTTTTTGTTACGTTGTGAGATTATTCATTTCCAACTTTTTTCTTGCACTTTTTCCAATTTCTCACTATTCTCCATCTTGTTACTGTCGCTATAGTTTTTAAAATTATTTATATTATGAATATGCGCAATATAGATCTTCACTCGTATGATTGCACACATGCATACTTTAAATCTTCTGTGTCGACTAAATTAATGATCGTTAACTCTTCCTCCGGCATCTGTTGTTGATAAAGTTATCTTATTTTTTTCATTTTTTCACTAAAAACATCTTCGCAGTTGGGGCCGAAACACAAATCTCACAGCCAGTCCTTGTTTAAAAATTCGCATCTTACCGCACCCTCGATCGTTTATACATAATATAGAATATTATTTTTTATAATATATAATTAATTATTCACAGCATTCTCGAGAAAGAAAAAGCCTTTACGTTCACCGTACTCAATCACTATAAATTGTCTTCCACAAGCTTACAGTATCGTAATCATTAATTGATGCATCGTTATGTAAACTTCTGGGTTCTTTTTTGTATAGATCACTATTTAAGGCTTATGTATAAAGTATGACCTACCCCGAGCCATTATTTAATTTATTTATTTTTCGTATACGTTATTCAAAGAAGAAATTGCACACACTCATCTCATTGATATTGTATCTACATTATGTATATTTTACGTGTTTTTACTTTATTACCTCTCTACTTATGTATGTGGGTCTAATTGAGGGGATCAGGAATTGGATTCGTAGATAATTTAACCATTATTGCACTATTAAAAAGACAGTGTGTGACTCGTTCTAAATTTTGCTTGGCTGCATGGCTCTCAATACTCTCGCTTATTCTCTGTTTTCGAATACATTGCATGAATGACTCACATTTATAATATTTCACTTCTTTTTTCTTACGTCACGTAAAAAGTTTTGATATAATAATTGAAGGGAAGTTATATCGAGTAACATGCTTAAAAGTGTTAGAATTTTTTCATACGTAAATTTTCTATTTACGTGCGATTATGTGTTTGTGTGTAGTTGTGTATGTGTATGTTTGTTATTTTTTTCTTTATTTTTCGCGCCCTCGACATCCACACTGACGACGAATAAAAAAGCGCCTCACAGCCGTGTGTATTATTTCCTTGCGTCAGCCTTAACCTTTTACGTAACTCAATATTTTCCTCTCCCATTCTTCCTTCCTTCCTTCCTTTCTTTCTTTTTTATGCGATCATACATTCTTTATTCTTTATTTTCTTTCCCTCGCCTTTTTTTACGTGAAATTATGTTTGCCTTTTACAAAGTCATCGTCATAGTCAATTCACAGAGTGTGTATACTTTATACATGAAATGACACGTATAATTCACGCGTATACAATACACGCGTCGCCGTCACAGTCTCGGTTGTCCGACTAAACATCGATTATACTACTACTTTGCGCGCTTTCCCTTCAACTGCGAGCATTAATTACAATTCACATCTTATTAGGCTTTTGACATGATTTAATTTTTTTTTAATTCTGTTTATTCGTAACATCGTTGTATTAGAATTTGTTCGATTCATAACTTCAATATAATCGACAATTGTTTAATGAAATCATTATTAACGTGCTTCAGCAGAGCAGTATACGTATGGATCAAAGAGAAATTTTCCAACTTACGACGGAGTGTCCTTGTGAATAACTTCGAGGGTCCTAAAGCAATCATGTACCAATCTCGAGAAATCGAGAAGAAGAAGATGTCATTTGAATGTACAGTCACGCATCTAAAATCGAAGGCTAAGTACTTCCGATTTCGAGAGCACACAACTTTTCTGCGAGTTTGGATTCTACGGAAGCTCTCTCTTGCTCTCAGCACGATTCACGTTAAAACGAGCGTAATAATCGCGCCCAGAAACGACATTATTATATAGATTTAAAAAATGTACGTGCATTTTAGATTGAATTTTTAATTACGGAAAAGAAGAAAAGAATGTTATCTTGTATTAGCGACAAAAGCACGATGTTGATAAGGCTCAAGGAGAGATATACATATTCACGTGCAACAACATCCCCGTAGCTTTCTCTGGCATATGTTACTGCTGATTACCAAGACAAAGGGAATTTCATCAGTATTTTGCTATCTTTTATTGCGAGACAAAAAACAATGTAAATAAAAAGAAAAGGCTTTAGTCGTTACTCGTAAGTGACTTACTATCAGTGCAATTTGAAAAATTTCCCTTTGTATTACGTTGCCTTCACACGGGCAATATTTAACATATTCCGTAAATAAAAGTTTTTCCATTTATCCTATTTTATGGTATCTATTTTTTTTGCCTTTTTTGAGAGGGCGAATAAATATCGACTCTACTTAGTCCAATGGAAGGTATTTTTTTGCATTGTCAAATGTTTGATAAAAAAACTGTCAAGTATACGCGAACGTCAATTAATATCCGGTTAAATTTCACGTTGGTTAATTTTTTTATCTTTTCACTAGTCGAAGAAGCAACAATTAAAATATATAAAATTACATAAACATAACAAATGTACAACAACAGTATAGCTTCAAAAGAAACTCTCCGATTTCGCAACTGCGCGTACTTGCAGTGGCGGAACGTTTAAACCTACTTTTTTCTAAATGTATAATATTATATACCAACACGTACCTTGCTAGGAAGATAAATCACATGACTTTTGAATACGACTACCGTATGATCATCAATCTAAACTATAATAATAGTAATAATTATTATGATAATAATAATAATAATAATAATAATAATAATAATAAATTTACATTTATGCAGTAAAAGTATAATAACGTAGCATTATATATGATTCTCTACGAAGCTATATAGGATTTTTTAAAAAAAATTTCTCGGGCTCGGAAAACTTTTATCACACTCGTACCCTATTCTATAATAGTTATTGAACAGCCATTAGTAATTGTTTTTTTTCTTTTAACGCTCCATTAAAATATCACAAGTTTAAAACTCACGACTCCTTGACTCCTTGGTTTTTCTTAACAGCAGTTTTCCAAGCCCTCTGATAGTAGTGAACAAAAGTAATGAGAAACAAAAAAAAATTAATAACCACAGCACAACGTTCCACAATCATCACATCTATGATATATGTAAAGTGATAAATAACCGCCGATAATTTTTTTTCTTTCACGTATATTAGGATGAGAATCGTCGAAAAAATCATTCACGACAATCCTGTAGAAATCATGTAAGTTAAAAACGTAGTCGGACACCGAGACTCCCTTGTGTGTTATGTGCAAGTCACTATACGAGAAATCGATTTATAACAAGAGTAGTTAGAAAAGTAATGCACGGCAGCATTTTTTTCTTGCTCTCCCTCTCCGAACAAGTATGATAGCCGAAAATCTCGATACACGAAACGGCTAAACGCAGCGATTGTTGATGTTGCTGTTGTTGTAGTTGAAGTTGCTGTTGTTGTAGTAGTAGTAGTCGGGAAAAGTGTGTACGACCTGCGCGCTTCACCCTTAAGATGAGACTCGAGCTCACTTGACGTCTTCGACTGGCTCTACGGGGCGCACTGGTGACGTTTCCGTTTCTTGGCGTTCACTGAAACAAAAAAATAACAACAAAAAAGTAATCAACATGCTTATAGTTCGAGTGCTGAGTAGCGATAAGTGTCGACAAATTGATTTTTTTCGCGACATTACCCTATCGGTTCGCTCGAACCTTTAATGATAGGCATAAAAAAGAAAGAAAGAAAATCGATAATTTTTTACCGCGTGCAGCAAGCCACAAGCTTGATTGAGCAATAACCGCACATTTTTATCGCGCGTAATTAACGACTAACGCACTTTCATATTATCCAACCAACTAGGAGCATTTATCTTCTTGAAACTCAACAAAAAAATAAATGGGCAAGGGAAAAATGTGTAAAGTTACCCGCCGTACGAACGCATTTCGTATTATGAAACTAAACCAGCTCGACGCGCACGACGTGAAATTTATAAAGTGACCGAGGGCACGTTATAATATACACACAATCGAGCTCTCATGCATAGAGGCACGTGTAACTCGATACAAATATGTATACACATCTACGCAAACACACGCACACAAGTGCCGCGGGGGATCGATGATATTAATTAATGATTGATTGTGATTAATTTGCGCGGTGATGTAAGAGTGCAGCTTAATGAGCAAAAGATCGATGATGACTCGTATTTATGCGTCGTGTGTTACTAAAACTCTAACGTGTCCGTAATATTATAAATTGCATCAGCATTATTCGACCGGGTTATACAACAATTTATACACGTGCGATATGTGCATCTATGTACGACGAAAGTTCAGTCATAATATTTGCGTCAAGTGATTGTGAGTGTACATAATACGCGGCCGAATTAATATATCCCTAAGAAAGGAATTTAATCAAAGCCCCGAGTGTTCCTTTAACTTTGGTTGAATAATAATAAATTTTGTTATAAGCTGGGGATATTATACATTTTATTACATTGCCAATTGTGTCCCACACGTTACGTGGAGGGCGACTGAAAAGGATAAAAAAATAAACAGACACTAGTGCGTAATTCAATGGTATTAATTGTTTCGCAGAAGCAGCAGTACAGCCGCACATAACGATCGTATAGCAACTTATGAGGAACGAGTCCCTGAAGTGAACGCGTACGCGCAGTAATTTCACGTCCGCTTTGTAGCACTATGAATCTATTACTCTCCAACGTACGCCCGAATGTTTACACATACGTATATACGTATGTGTGCGTGCGTAGGAGCGTATCAACTAGAATTCATATCCTCTTGAATTAGGGCTGTACATTTAATAATTTTGGTTTTAATTTAACGCTTTTAATTAAACTGTAGTACGCACGAGAGGCGGGGGGATTCACCCATTTGTAAGGAGAATCGGCCAGGGGCTTTGTTCGAGCGTTAAAACTTTTTCACGCTTGCGCGTACGAATTTGTGCTTTTTATGGCTACATGTCCAATGCTCGAATGATATTATATAAATTTAAAGATGGATGACAGACAAATAAAAATTGTGCTAAATATTAAATAAAAACAGATATAGATAGAGCTAAAACACCTCATTAAACTATGCATCCAAAAATAATAATATTGTCTGGCAAGGAATAAATCACAATTCTTCGATAATTTGCACGATATTAAATCTACGACGATCAAACGGGCATTTTAATAACTTCAGGCTGCAATAACATTGAATCAGAACAGTCCCTTTTTATTTATAGGAATCACGACGTAAGTTAAGGTTGTACATTTCAATTCTCGGGTCATAAATTAATACACGTCGACCTTATGATCCCGGGGAATTTCGCATCCTCACAATAAAAGCTTCAGTGTCAACGATACATTTATTGCTGAGCAATGTTACGCTATGTGTATCTCTTGTTTTTAACAGTACACGCTTATACGATTTTAATAAAATTTGTTGTTACGTTGTTTACTCAAAGTTTGCAGGACGACAAAAAATATACCGTACGTACCGACAATTTCACGTCTTGTATGCAAACGCCGTTGTGTGCGTGCGTCGTACAATACGAGAATGCGCAAATGTAGGGTTTATTTGACTATAAAGGAAGACTTATGTTCTTAGCATTACATTGTAGCTGCTTCAAAGACTACTTGAAATGAAGTAGCTGCTGATAGGGAAATTCAAGACAAAACATCGAGAATCCGTATGTATGATAAATATGAATGATTGGGGACACAAAAAAGGGCAAAAAACACGATGAATTACATCAGGAAAAGGTTGAAAATAGGGGTTATTAATCGATTTCTTGCGGAAAATATCCGCAATTAATTTGTGACAAGCGTAACTAAAAAAAGATGATCATTTATTACAAAGATATAAAAATAAGAGATCGATGATAAAAAATTGAAACGAAGGTACTATACTATAATAGAACGTAAAAATGCATGTGAATTCTATCATAAATTTGGATGTCGCTATAAAAAAGTTATAACAATGAAATAGACATTTCAGAAAATAAGTAGGATTTTATTACAAATTAAGTTTAAAAAATCTCGACCTAACTTCTTGATATCGAACGAAATCAACATTGATCCAGAATTTTATATGCTGAATTGAAAAAAGGCTGGACATAAGTAAATGCCAAAAAATTACGATGCCAAGGACAATGTTTTTTACGGTACACAAAACGGTTAACTGAATCAAAAGTAAAAATATAGACCAAATATTCAATTTCACAGTTTAAAAAACCCTCAAATTTAACGCACATTTAATGTAAAAGAAGATATTAAAATTAAAGTAACCAATATTAAATTTTATTTTTAAGGTACTTTTACATGAATTCTTAGTTGAAGAACAATGTACCAGTTTTCATTCATTTTTTTATATAAACTGCAAAAGTATTTTTAAGGCAAAAATGATTAAATATACACACCAATTCAAACACTTAATGAGTATTATCTTCGAATGTTTTGAATCGTTTCCTTTAAATTATGAAATTATCAATGGTAAAATAAAAACGACAAAAATTACTTCTTATCTCTTCTATAAGTCTCGCCACTGTCAAAAATAAAAATCTGAAGAAAGCAATACACCCTGCACAGGTAAGGCTCATTTGGAGTATTTTCTTCTAGGCATACGTCCAAGCGTTTGTTAGTCGATGACACTTATTATACTCGAAAGGATTATTCCACATGCTTAACCCACTTTTTTTCCTTTTTTTGCTCTTTCACTTTCGATCAAACGAAAAGAGTATACGAGAGCGTGTATTATAGGTGTCGGGTCATTGCTACAAGAGAGTTGTGCAGCACGGAAAGATCGCTTCGTGCCTTTCATCTTGATTACAAGTCGCGCACTAGTGAAAGAAAAAAAGAGAGAGAAAAGCAAAAGACGAGAAAGATAGAAAAGACTACTGTCGCGCACGAAGACGACGACTTAAAGAGATCCTTTGGCACTTGGTCGTCGTTGGAAATAAATTGCAAACGTGTAAGGATATACGCACGTATACGAAAGTATACGGGGAAAAAGAGAAAAGACAATTACAGAGGCGACGAGGCGAGCGAAGAAAAATGACTTGTCTTCGATTGTAATGAGAGTTTAAATTTTCATTGTGTTTCAACGTTAAATTTTCGCAAATTACCTTAGCTCGGCTCCAAAAATTAAGTTTAAAACTTTGTTTATTTTCCAACCAATAACTCTGGAGCTTCGAACATACATAGACATGTATGCAGCGCACTCGCTTATTGTTTATCAATACAAGGTATAGGATTATCATGCATCGGGAGGGATGACTCGACAATTTGCTTTGTACAAACTTTGTTATAAATAGTAATAGTTTGTAGATGCCGCCTTTCTCGCTCAAAAATGCGTATTTCGTTACGTTCGAGCGTCCCGAAAACAAGATAGAAATTTCGTGTTCGTTATAATGTACTCGCTGGCAAAATAGCCTGCATATACAGCGTTGAAAGTTTTGATTTTGAGCGAAGCAGTTTCGAAACTTCCGATGCAAAATAAGCCTATAACCGATACATTTTAATTTACGTGCGCGCGCATGATGAAATTTTTTTCTACCCATCTTTGACGCATTTTTATCTAAGTTATCTATCAATTCAATTTTATTTTTCTATACGCGCAGGTGTGATAGCGATGTGAGCGATTCTGCCGTACGTACGAGAGTAGATATATGTATGCAGTGATCGGCTTTTTTTTATTACTAGATATAACTGTGTGGCATAGCAATGCACCGTCACGACTGCGAATGCGCATACATATAAACGCGCGACAGAAACGGGTAAAAAAAGGAAATTTACTTTTTCGACGAGTGCTCAATTGAATTAACGTTGGGACTGTAAATGATGTTTCGGTTGTGACAGCTTCGCTCGCACACGTATGTTGGTATAAAAAGTGCGCGAAAGATGAGCTGTGTGGGTCACTTTTTTTCTACGGAATATTCAAATGTCTCATCGAGTTAACGCAAAAAGTATAAATATAACTAATTTTTTTTTCTTTTCGAGTTGAAATTTCCCCGGCTCTAATTTATTGCGAAAATGAAACTCGCGCGACTATATATCCAAGCGAACTTTTTAGCCTCATGAAGAAACTTCATCTCGTTTGACTACGCATAGCCATATAAAGCCGTATTTCAAAGCTAAATCAAAATCGCGTTCGCGCTGCATTATGACTATATATATATATGTGTAGTGCGTGTCTCTGGAGCGACGCGAGCTTAGGCGCGTTATATGCACGCATACAACATATACGAAATTGCATCTGCCTCGGTGTGCGGCGCGTCCATGTATGCATATGTATTTTCAACGCACTGGGGAAATTACTTGCCGGGAAGGCTAGATTTCGAGCACGAGATATATTCGCCACCGCCACCGCTGCCGTGTAATACATATGTTTAAAAGAAAATTATATATTAAAAGCGACGCGCCCCCCGCGGTGATGGAAAAATCCTTATCGGCGGCCGCCGCCGCCGCCGCCGCCACGCGCTTTAAACGGATAAGCGTCGTCGTTGAAGCTTTCGTGCATAAAATGAGTTTTTCGTGTGTATGTATGTGTGTGTATTATGATTGCGAATCCCCATGAACGCCCGATGACTGAAAATTTCAGATTATTAGAGGACTCGGCAAGCGGGAAAATTAAGCGCTCGCGCGAGCCAGAGGGTTCATTTTTCTTTCCTTAAAAATTATCCTTACACAGCCCCGATTGCTTGTCTGCGTATTAGCTACCGGCGACAAGTAAATTGTGTACCTCGAGCTCGGCGATTTTTCAACTCTTTCATAGCTCCACGTCGTCGTCGTCGTCGTCGATTCAAAGTTTATAATAAAGGTACTGAGCAGCGGCCTTTCGTACACTCTCATAATTAAGACGTACAGCGAATGTGTATCAAGCCCGGGCCCTCGGTTGATTAAATCTATATAGCTTCGCGCCAAACGATTAAAAGTCAAACGATCGCCTCGGCATTTAATAATGATACGTAGACATAGTGTTTCATGCGTGCACACACAAGAGGAGGTAATTTTACGTATATAAAGCGACGTCTAAATTACGAGAGAGGAGAGTCGTCTGCGGTGCGCGTTATACATGGAGAATTTGTCGCCGGCTTTAACCAGCAAATGGCGTACACCGCACAGCACGACGTGTACGCGCGGCTCGGGGCCGATTTCTATAGGTGCGCACGGAAAGCGAGGTATTATAATGTATGTATACGTATAAGATGTACGCGCGCGACAGATGATAGACGAAGCGAAATATACCGCGCCTCTATACCTCGTCGAGCGTGAAGTCAAATTTATCAACGAGTTTTGCCCCGGCGATCACGTGTGCCACATTCTCGTGTACTATGTGCTCGCCTATATATAATGCATACATCGCGTTCACGCTCATAACGTATAAGGACAATTCAGTGCTCCAAGTGATGCATACACATAGGCGCTCGCATGACACACGTAGCTCATTTATAAGCGCAAGCTCGCCTATATATTGCACACGGGTATACGTCAAAAGCTCGACTCTCGTGAAAGCCTAGGTTATACATGAATAAAACGCGTCTATGCGGCTCTCGATCGATTTCAAAGCTCCTTTATAATCGTGCAGTTTTCGTTGGAATTATTATACCTAAACGTTCAAGATGTATCGTTTTACTCGCATTGAACATTAGCGATCCACACGCGCTTCGTATTTTAGTTCATTTACGTACATCATTTTTGAACTTTGATCTCGACCGTGCTCATGTACATTCGTTTAATAATGTTAACCAAATTCAATCGAGCATGTTAAATTTTTTTTTAATAGTTTACTCGCGTAATTTCATTGACCAAAATTACAAAAATAACTATGTATTTATAGTGGTGCATTTCGATAAAAGACAAACGATCTGTAGAAAATTCCAACTTGCGATAGCACATCTTGATGTCTAATTATCATTTTAAAAATACATCCGAATCAATCACATTTGCTCTTTTCAATGGTAGTGCACGTCACCAATTGCTTAAAAGTATGCTCCCGGAAAAACTATATTAAATTTCATATACTCGAGAGCCATATTGTCCTATGTAGTAGGGGGAAAAAACGCTTTCTGCGGGTATTCGAAGAGAACAAAAACAGTTCGTGTGCTAGGCAATTTCACCATTTCGTCCTGTTATTTTGGATCTGACGTGTATATTAATAATAAAATCAAGTACGCGTTGCCGCGATATCGCTGAGCGCTGCTATTTATGTGAAGCGGACTAAAAGTACGGGAGTATACCGAAAATATGTCTTCGCGCGGCTTTTTACATATTATGCGCACGTTCGTGACTCGACGGCGTCTTATAGTCGAAAAGAAAGAAAAAAAAAACGTCACAGGCGATCTTCTTGTTAAAAGTGTATTATGTATATGCATCGTAACATGGAGTGACGACGAGAGATGTTTCTCTACTTTATGCTGCGTATACGTTTTCTTCTTTCTTTCTTTCTTTCTTTTTTTTTTGTTCCTGTCCGTTCAGAAATAATAACATCCGTGAAAGTCTTGCGTAATGCATGTCTTTATTAAAATCAACTTGTCCCTCTCTCGCTATCTCATTAAATCTCCTTCAGAGGAGAAAAGTTTTTTATCCCGTAAACTTTGAGCAGAGAATCTCTGGACTTTTTATGTATCGTGTATATACTCGATTTTACGAAGAGCAGACAAGATTTTTTGCATAAACTCATAGTGTGCATTATTTAGATATTTGACGAAAAATTGTCAAACTTATTATGGAGCTTAAAGAATAACAGGTTTGTATGTAATAATTACAAGGATAATAACAATAACTTACCATATGTATCGTATAGATTTCATTTTTAAGGCCGTGGAGTTTTCCTTGCATTTATAGGCCAATACCTGCTTGACACTGCTAACGTCCACGGATGGAAATCTCGATGTCACGTACGCTGAAAACAAAAAAGACGAGAAAAATGTAAAAAAAGGAATCATTTTACATCGCGATATTGTGAAAAAATTTGATTTTTCTTCTCGTCACTCAAGTTGTGAAAATGTTTCAACAGCGAGCCACAGTTTTAATGCACAGATGTGCGTTAATAATTCAAAAGGAATTATGTATACACGGGTGAATATGGAGATGGTCGGTACAACAGCATCTCGTAAAGTACAAAGAGCTTTTACCATAAAGTGTGTACTTTGTTTTTCGATTTTTCTTTCAATTTTTTAATATTTTTTTTCTAAATGAACTTCGTTTTTAAATAATAAATTAAAATGATTTTCATTCATTTCCTCGTTTTGGAATTCAAAAATAAACTTTTTATCTTTATTTAATGTAAATACTTGCTTTCAAATACTACACTTTTTACGGTTCTTTCGAATCATGACTTGAGATCCGACTTGAAGATAGATTTTATGCAACCACGTAGTATTTTGCTTTTTACTATGCTTGCTTTCTTTTGCTCATCGTAAACACGATGTACATGCAGGTCTCTTACTTCAATGCACACATAATTTAGAACAATAAAAACAAGAAAAAAGGCAGCCATTTTTCGTTTTGTGAACATTTCTCTAGGTTTTTCGATGTATAAAAAATAGTTCATTCGGTTTTGCAGATTTAATAATTATAAAAAAAATTTGTACAAGTATTCAAGAGTATGAAATGAAAATCAAATTTTTTCGATATACTTTGATTTTTCCACGATGGTATTGCAAAAGTTTTGATTCTGAATATCGCTAGGAGTCTGAATATAGCTAAAATTAATTTCAATTTGATGAAACGCGCACGCTGTAAAAAGTTATATCCCAACTACAGTCGTGTACTTTTTCTCAAAGAGTTGTAATGCGTAATTTAGCGACAAATTTAATAAAGAATTTTCTTCAAATATTTCATCTCTTTTTCGTACAAAAATTTTAAAAAATCGGCTTATATTTATAACAGAAGAAACTTTTGAAAAATGAAACATAAATGAATTATGTATAGACATTTAAAAAAGAAAAGAAAGATTATACAAGTTAGTTGAAAAATACTTGTAACGTTAGAAAAAATTTTTTATCTACAATAAGCATCTTTACTTTCACGGTAGTCAAATATTGCTCACTCCAATTGACGCAATGAGGCAGGCAACAGAAAAATGTACACTTCACTGCAACTTATTTCAGAATGAAAGATACCATGCCATAAAAATTCTAACACTTGCATAGTAAAGCTTCTTCGTACGTTTGTATTAAAATGCAGTTTTTTTGTGCTTTCATTTTAGAATTTCTGAAATGCTAACATGAAGACTTATTGTTTGCACATGTTAACATCGACTCGTATCGATGTAACATTATAGCGTCACGAGTATACGAAATTTATCGTGCAACACGATAGAAATCTAATCCATCCTGTGTATGTGAAATTCAGAGGCATGATAAAAGCATTGAAAAAGAAAAAATTATAGAAAATTCCAATAATGTTTACCGCAAAATCCATTAGAATATTGCATTCTCGTTACCCGAAAACCTCGTACATGAGTATCTACATTCACACTACAAAAAGTTGATACATGTGTATTTTTGTTAATCATTGGGTGTACACGTGCTCAATCGGTGCACGATTCTCACAATAATAATAAAAAATTAGCATCGCTTGTATCGCATGACTTTTGCTTCATTTTAAAAATCATACAACTAATTTCTAATCAATTCGATATTTTTTTCTTCTAACACTTTAGGGAAATTTCATATAAACTGGCCTTTCATTTAACGAAATACGTGTTATATACATGCGAGTCTGTCGCAGCATCGCGTCTCGACGCCAACGTGTAAAGTTAAAGTGAAAATTAGCCTTGCGAATAGGAAAAGCTCGAGCACCTTTATTAACATTTTACGATCGCGTTCAAGTGCCTCTGAAGGCCTTAAGTTTATATACACATACACGTATACATTGCCCATATAAGCTCCTTCAGTATAACATACATATATCTGCATACATGTATATACGTGCGCGGGCGACTCTACGAACGATAACCGATAAGACGATTAATCGTTCAGCGATACGACTGGATGAATGTTTTACGATTTGCCTTACACATACATAGGACCGTATATGCTCGACGACACCATTAAGCAAATATGAGAAACGACACAAAAAAATTACAATTATTTTCTCTTTTTTCTCTACCCTCGTACGGCGGAATGCTAGATATGCGTGTGCACGCTTATAAGTATAATTTATGTTTCAGCATATGTACCCTTGCCATTCGTTTGTTACATAGGTATATAATTTGAGCTGAATTTTAATAGGGCCCTATTAATGCCTCAATTCGGCATTCGTTTATTGCATGCTTCACGAATGTAAAGAGAATTATGCATCGCAATGAAGTCGAGCGATAGGAGACACGACAGCTTACATTTAAATCTGTACGTAGTATATTATAAAAAATAAAGAGAGCTTCGTAAATTGCCCAATTGCAAAATTAAAATCGCAATGCATTGTCATGTATTTGCATAAAATGCGTGTCTCCTTTATTTTTAGTCGGAATCAATATTTTACTTTTTTTTATTATTTAATTGCCGCACTCGTAATAATCATTCGCAGGAAATTCAATAAATATTATCGAATTCGGTGTATTGCAATAGGAGCGCCGCGTACGCATAGACACGTACGTGCAATCGTGTATCGCAATTTCATAAATAATATGCAAAATATAAATGCACGTATTATTATGCAATATTTCAAGCGAATTTCACAATACGTACAATAATGTCGTGTACGTTTATAGCATCGGAGCTGCTTCGATTAAGCTTCAATCGTATTTAAGCAGTATATTTATTTACAAAACATCGCTTCCAATACAGCACGTGTTCTTTATCGCGCAGTATATACACGAGCCCACCAAGGAATTGTTTTATCAGCTGTAATCGATGCGCAAACGACTCGAGAATGCATACATTTAGATTGAAATTAAACAAAGTTTGATATAATCATACGACAATTTTAGCGAAAAATGAATTATTCCAAAGTTGTGAGAAAAAGAGCTTCAATTTCTTATCGTATGTAGAATATAGGGCATAAATCGTAGCTCGTTTAACTTAACATCTAATTTTAATAGTGCATCCATCAAAAATATTACATCATCCCAACGTTATTTTAATTATCGGGCTATGTAAATTACGTGTAAATTATTTTCTCTCCCGAGCAGTTTTCGAGGCCTTTAAAAATCCGACAAAATTTTGGCGTTCGGTCTCTTTCTCTCCCTCGATTTGCCTGCTGAGCTGCAGAGAGCGAGCTTTACAGTGGAGCGGAATTTATCATCCGCATTTACGAGAGCAGTTTCCTTTTACGAGTGAGCTCGCGCCGAAAGCTCCACCGCTATTTGTCCCGGTCCATTCCATACAAGATGGCCTGTATTATAATGTGGACGAACTTTTTGATTAAATAATGGTACGAAAAGTACACTCACAATTTTTGTAAATATCGTGAGTTAACGCGTTAATGTTTACGAAAAATCCTCAAAAAAAATTTTTAAGGAAAAAAAAAGAAGAAGAAAACGCCCTCTCGTACGTAATGATATGCGCATGCAGCAATTCATTACGGTTTGGACCAGCACGCATTCGATCGGCACATATTTGTACATCGTGTCGTCGCATACGTTACTGCTTTTATAATGGTTAAATAAATTGACATCAAATATTGACGAGTTTCCCGCATCACGCAGTCATGTAGGGAAAAAGAGACTGACGGCCTGGCAACGATCCTCGAGTTGCGCCGCGAGTAGAGGGAAAAATGCCCCAAGCAGCTGCAGGTGAATTGTATACAAGTGCAGGCGTACATATAGCCGTTTAGATGCGCAAATATTATAATAATATTCAGGCCGCGAGCGAGCGAACGAGAGAGCCGAGCGTTGGCCGACGGAACGCGTGTTCTCTCATACTCACGCTACATTAAATTTTATGCTATTATTATACGCAATACACGTATATATGTGTACGTACATCAGCAGCCGCGAAGAAAGTATGTATCGCGCAAGACCAGCTTTTACTCGCACAATATTGCTGCGAGCTCTCGCGCAGGCCGGCTGTTGTATCATTACACGAAAATTTAACAAAATTTGCCCGTAAGCGAGCACACTTTAGCCCAGCTGTATACGCCAAAGCGAATATTTATCGAGTTGAAGCTCTGAAACGTGCCTCGGCGGCCTCGGCTTTTTTTCTCTCTCCTGTACTCGCTAGGAAAATCATTACCTTTAATAATATGCGCGCAGAAGAGAAGTTGAGCGTAAACTTGGCTAACGCGCTAAGACTCGCCGGGACGGAGAGCAAGCGAGATCGAGGAAATCCCGAGCAGTAACACGTTATGTCCATTAAAGTTGGGGGAGCAGATGGAGGTATGTGTATGTAAGGACAAAAGCTGCTCCGGCGAAAGCTCCGACTTACGACGTGCAGAGCTCAAAGCACTATACGTGTAAAGTGTAATAGATGGACGTAATACTCACATATGATGGCTTGAACTTTGGCCTTGTCGAGGGCCGGCTTGACCGGGCGCTCGGTGGCCGTGCCGGCGCGGCTCCAGCGCTGCCCTGTTACCGAGCAGGTCGCCAGCTCCGTCGGGCTGAACAGTATGGCGGCGAGGCCGCGGGTCAGCTTGCGATAGTCGCTCCACTTGACGGCGCGCAGCTGCTCCTCGCACACGGCTATGCCCTCGCCCAGATGTACCTGTGATTCATTAGGTAAATTTCATTCGAGTCTTCGAGTTCGATGTAGCCAGGAAACGTTTACCAGACGCTCGCGCGACTCGACGCCCGACGGCATGTTGACTCGTACTACTTGTGCTTTCGGGCACTTCGTACGAAAGTATCCGAATTAGCATATATTGGCCACCAGAGCTACGGCTAAGGTATAACCATTTCGTTAATTAATTCAATGTTATTTTACCGGCACATTTACTCCGGTGGATGCTCTGCGAATTCACTCACCTCAATTAAATTAATTAGTTTAACCGTAAAAAAATTATTAAAATTTTATACCGCACGCTCGTAAAACACGCGGTTGGATGATAAAATTTTAATCCTTCGTGCATATCTTTTACACGAGAACAACAAAGTCGTGGCAGGGCGAAACAAAAAAAATAATTGAACAATACTTCCATAAGGCAAACGACTTTGTCGAAGGTACAAAAAAAAAGGAAAAGAAAACATTATAGATGCAGAGTTTTCACGTGCAGGATTACACACGAGGCGCGTGTATAATAAAACTGGCTCGAGAGCGAAAGAGAAAGAGAGAGCGTGTCCGTCAAGCGTAAACAGATGATAAGCATATGTTTTACAGCAGCATATGCAGAAACGTGACTCGAATAAGTCTTTTGCATTTATGTCCCTCTATACGTTTCTTTTCTTTTTTTAACTTGCACAAAGGACATACTTTGTATACATATACAGGTTGGGTATATAGCCCCGACGTATATTACACATACGCGTTCGAGGGAGAATAGAAAAAAATGTTGTTCACGATGCAGTTGCTGCGTATTCAGCAAGAAAAGTGAAGGATTTGCTTGAATATTAGCTTTTAGGGAGTGGAGATTCCCAGAGCTGACTTCTCTCTCTCTCTCTCTCTCTCTCTCTCTCTGCTTTTTCTTGTTTGCGCACATGCACAGATCCTTGGAAGATCAAGGCAACATATAATACTGTGTTTTATGCATCGGTATTTGCTTTGATATTTGACGCGTATTCACGAGCTCGCACGAACAAAGACGAGAACGTTTATTAACTGCTTTTCTTTCCATGAACGTGTGCACGTATACCCTGGCCAGGCGCAGATTAGAACCTAATGAATAGAATGAAAAATGAGTAGCCCACAAAGTCTTAGATAAGATCCGTGTTTATACACATTTTTGCACCAACAACTTCTTTCTTCCTTCTTTTTACCTTGAATAATGTTCAACCCCGCAAACTATTTTGTTTATTCTTTACAAATATAATAGTCGATGGATAAAAAGCTTTATCGCAGTGGAAGTGCAGCTGACCAAATTGTTCATTAGTCGTTGCGCACACAATCGGCCGGTGGGCAATTAATAACACTCCAATGAAAAAGTCCATTCAGGACTTTTCGTCGAAGATGAACGTGCCCCCATTCATATGCTATCACCGCCGTGAACACACGCGAGTATCCCGCAACTTGAATGGCAAAAAGAGAAAAAGTGAGAGAGATAATGCCAGCTTGAATGCGCGCCGCGAAAAACTGTGAATGCGCCAAAGATTACATTGTAAATACAAACTCGTGGAATAATTCTTAGCCGGCATTATTTCTACAATGCTCGTATGCAATGTTTGATTAGAATACGTACAACCAGAATATTTCGAAAATGAAAAATCGACTCGAGTAACACCCAATGTCAAAATCCAATTCAATCCACGCAAGTCATTGTGAGTATTTTCAAAAACTCGCTCGTTCTTCCCGCATGGATTATACGTAATTTCGTGAGAGGCTGGTCTATTGAAACTCGTGTGGACGTCAGAACTTACGCGAGCTCTAAAAGTTACAAGCATTATACGGAAATCTTGATGGGAAAATGGTCGTGTTCGGCTTATATACATGCAGAACTATGTGTAATACACCGAGACCACGCGAACGAACCGCATAATTGATCGGAACTTGGAAAACGAGTGTGACTTGCAAAAGGCGGACTCGAGTTTAAGGCGCCTCCCCGATACCGTTTTCTCTTTCTCTGCACGTATATCTATATCGACAGCTTGCGGTCAGCGTCAAAGCTTTCAACGATATCCCCGCAGACGAAGCGGTGTTACTTCTCTTTGGCTTGCCTCTACAATCTCGGTTCTGGTAAATTAAAATACATAGGCAAATTGTCGCCCCCCTCCCCCTTAGGACCCTCGAATATATCCAGAATTTTTCCGGAGCTCGCGAGCGTCTGGCAAAATCCGTATCCTTTGCGGCAAGAGAAAAAAAGCTCGATGCGATATACTTACCACACCGTCGGACGAGACGGAATCGTCGAAGCCGCGGAAGGCCGGCATGGCTGGTGGCGTTGTCCTCATGTCCAGCGGCAGCCAGTCGCTCCGTGACGGCGAATTCCCGTGGGTCGAGGCCTGGAGCTGCCTGCTGCCCGCGCCACTGCCGCGCGTGCCGAGTCGCGGCCTGCCGCGTCTGACTCGTCGACCTGTATGGTTTTTTTTTATGCGTGTATACGTGTGCAATGCGCCGATCGTTGGACGTATAAACGTGACAAACAAACAAAACAAAATCCGGCTGATATAGCTTTGAAGAGATTTTCTTTTTATGTATGTTGGCGTGCGTGGTGTAAGGCTATAGATGCGGTACTACGTTTGCTTGCTCACATGTACCTGTTTTTCTTTCGATATATGCGAATGATGATTGGATGAATGGTAGGAACTCGACTTTTCTGTTCGTTTTGAGCAAAAAAAAAGAAAAAAGAAAAAAGGGGGAGCATTCATACAGACTCGTGTTAACATTCATTACATGAAAGGAATGGCTGAAATCTAAAATGTAATCAAAAGGCCATGAAGTAATCCAACGACGATACGTACGCGCGAGTTGCAATATTGTAACGCAAGATAGGTCTGCAATAGTAAGTTCACTTTTTCATTTTTTCCTAACCCCCATTTTGTTTATTTTCCCTTCATTCTCGCGTCCTCTTTTTCATCGATTTGAAATTTTTCTTCTCGTGTTACGCACACATCTCGCGCTTTTCATTGTGTACAGTCCGTTTTTTAGTTTTACTTCTTCCTTTTATTTCTTGTTTCAACTTACAGTTTTTTGTTCTTGCCCGAAGCATGTTTAGACGCGAAAGTTTTAATTGAAAAAATCTCGCGCGCGTGCGACGACCGGAGCAATTTTTAACCTCGACCATTATTTCGTCTACACGTAGACCATTATTTCGATAAATCGCGAGATTAAAGCAGTCTGTGCGTACTAGTACACACTCATTTGTATTGATCGCGCGAAAATTCAATCCACGAGAGAATTATTGGCGTTTTACGTTTTACCATTTTTTACGCGTGCTTTGTTTTGCCAATAAAAAAAAGATATTTTTAATAAAGATTCTAAATTTTCTCTACGTTCGAATTCTCCGTGAACATGATAGATAACCTGGGGCTTCAAAATAAATCGCACGCAATCTCTTCCGAGGGAATTCAAAATACGTTCCCAAAGCAATCTCGTCGACAAAAAAAAGAAGGAACAAAAATAGCAGCTAAAGGTAATTCAAACATCACACCGACGTCCTCAAAATTTGTTACATATCGGCTCGAAATTTGCAAACGCAAACGTAACGTATATCCTTGAACTTTCACCTTCACCCGAAATAAAGCTCGCATCCCCCTGCCAGAAAAATCATGATCTTTCACCGGACAACTGCTGCCCATCTTTACCTGCCGACTCATCGCTGCACGGATCAAAGCTTTATGCCTCGCTACACCTCGTGACTTACGCACATATGTCGCCTGCGCATGGATATGTAATAAGCAGCTCTCGTATACAACATCAACTATTTTTACGATTTGATTCGAATCACGATACAGATCAAAGATACACTCGAGACGACACACGCGTGACATTTTTGTCATGGCCTATCAGGCTGAAATTTATATGTGATCTTATAGCTGAATCATCCTGTTTGGGGTAGTAAAAAAAACTTGTTATCGGCATTGATTGAGAAATTCAATAGATGGAAAATACATTGAATAGATGATTTGGTTGAAATATTAAGCAAGAAGTTTCATAAGCCGTAGTGTCGATATTTACCACTTAACTTTGCGAGGCTTTAGAAAACTTTTTCAATTCCGCATTTCGTAAACTGCTTTTTATTTGCTATACAACTATGAGCAAAGAAGCAATAGGAAGGTGTATTAGACGTTCTCTTAACCGGATTAATTTTCTAACGTCAATATCAATCAGAGACTCGACTTATTTGCCAAAAGTTTCGTCATCGATCGAACGGAATCAATTCTCGTCATGATGCCTTGTGAAAAGTACGTATAACCAGCCAACAAAATAAATGAAAAATAGCCGAAATTCTTTCTCGCTGTAAGTCTGATTTACTCAAGGCAGACATCAAAATAAAACGAGTGCGTTTTTTATTTTATACAATATCGAAATGGCTCGTCCACTACCTCAACGTGTTTATCATCCAATAAATTGAGTTTTCTTTTTTCTATGCGGATTTTTCTTGACCTCATTTATTTGTATAACAACGAGAGCTTTTCTTTTGAATTAACGTCTGCAGGTTCTTCGACGAAATTATAGCTCGTTGAGATTACAGCGATTTTCACGTTATCCGAAACTTGATGTCCGAAATTTGAATATCTACCATCGAAGATCGAAGCGCGCTCAACTTCTGAAGTTTATCGGAGCACAGAGGAAACATAAAGTTTATGTCGAGATCTAACCAGGCGACCAAGCGAGCCAAAAAAAGATCACCGTTCGAGAGAATATTAATTTAACGAGCTTTCGTAATCGCAACTTCTCGATAAAGGAGAAAATACCATGATAAAAAAGTATCCAATAGTCAAAACTTTGTTTCATATCAGCTTGATTATACTTACAGAAAAAAAAATGAAAATTATAATGTATGATGGGATGAGATGGAAATGAAAGGTATAAATATCGTGTATTCAAGCATGCACACAACATACGTAAGTAGAGACAAAGAGAAAATCGTTTTTATAGCCGACAAAATTTGTTTATTTTTTTTTCTTTTGAATCATTAGGTATAAAACAATCGCAAAGTATATAGTAGGAACAATATCTATTGCAAAGTCTTTTACGTTGACAATATAATTTTCTGTTCTTTCATTTTGTCATTTCATCCTTTAAGAATATTGACTATATACCATTATAATAAAAAAGAATTTTGCTCGTTACATTAAATTTTCATTATTTTGTTCTCGGTTATTTTTGTTTTCTTCATACCCAAAACATGATGAAAAGAATTACCGAAGGACATTTATTTTCGTTTCTCCAATAAAGTTCCTGAATAAATCACTTCTTTTGTTCTCTTATTACAATAATAATGAAAAATACATGGATGATTATTATGTATTTAAAAGCGTTGCCGCTTTCGTTTAAGTTTGTTGGTTTTTTCTTTTTTGCTTTAAAATCAATCAGTTATTATTTTACTTATTATTTGGTTTTGTTCTTTGAACTCATGTTTGTTTTTTTTTACTTTTCTGATCGTATGAAATTACAATATACAATCGTTTATATTGGTTTGATCATTGTCGAAGGAGTCGATATGCCTGAGATCGAAAAACAATTTTGACGGTATACAACAAACGCAAAATTATTCCAAGAAAGCAATTAATTTATCGGCAAAAGATTCACATTCATTTGTTACAATATATAAATTCCAAAATTTTTTTTATAAATAAAATTATAATTTTTCTTTTCATTATACGCTTACATCGTTTTTTTTCTACAATACAGCATAATATACGCCAAAAATTTTACAATATACAAATAATAAAATTTTCTCAATTTTTACAATCAGTCTTATAATATTTTTTCCAAATAGTCATTTTTATATTACGATCGATCGGGTCTCGCAGTCTGTTTCGCGCGCCGGGACAAAAGATGGGGGAAACAGAGAGCGATATTCCAATTATCGTCGAATTTCGCATCTACAAATTATACACTCTAGGCTTATTTGTTTTGCTTTCATTTTTTCTCACTACAATGAATATACTACACATTATTTGTATAATAAAGTTTATTCGTCATATAAGGCGCGCCTAGAAAAAAACGGCCAGAAATGCGCGCCCCGAATTATATTAGTCTCGATCTTCGATATCGAAAGCACATCCGCTCCCACTTGTATAATAATAAATATAAAGTTGTACAAATGGATGTTGTTGCCGAGCAGTGAATAATGCGAATTATCGCACTCGCTCGCTTGCGTGTGGTTAAGTGTCGCTGTGTGTATGTGTCTATTTACGCACGTGCAGCGTGTATTTCGCGAAAATTTATCGTAAATAACGTTGCAACGACGCGTACTGGGTGTAAAATATGCGCGATGCATCGGACATACCGTATATTTCGTGTGTATGATTGTGACTGTGTGTATTATATATGTATACGTATATGAGGCTAAAAAGGAAGTTTTGGTGGGAATGATTTTAATGAGGAAAATGGATTACGCAATCACGGGGGTGTATATGGCTGCCGCGTTGTCTTTGTTAATACTCTATACGTACTGTGAGTCAAGGGGGGCTCGAGAGGGGAAATATGAATTGACGACCTGCGCGAGTGAGAGAGGCTGTTTACGGTATTTTCTCGTGCGAATATGTGCGATCAACGCTTGAAGAGGGATGGCAGGCAGCGATTTGCCTTCCATTACAATTACGTCTATCCTGTGGCCATGTATTTACCCAATTTGCTAGATCATTGATACTATTACTTGTGGGAATATTTAATAAGTACTGTTTGGTTATGAATTCACGTGAATGATTAAAAATAATTGCAAAATAGTTTGAGCCTCTCTCGGGTCCGACGTATGTCGAAAATTGCATTGTGGCAGTGACACCCCCGTGATGATTTTTTGGAGCCGATACTTATGAAATTTGTATACCACAATGAGGAATCGAGGTATCAAAATATAGATGCAAAAAATACATAGGAAATAGCTCAGAGCTATTGAGAATGCATGTATTTTTAACATCTACAAATTGCCAACACGATTGGTCAAAAGCGATTGTAAAGAAAGAAAAATTGATCACAACGTGTAGTTTACACAAAATTATAATACAAATTGAGCAATGAGGTAATCATAATTTTTCTTTCTTTCATTTGTTTTTGTTGTCGCTCTGTACCGGCATGTAATAACGAATCCATTTACAAATACTGCAAAACGAAAAATACTGTTTTTGTTTTGTAGGCCCAGCTGTCACAGCAGGGCGAGTAAATGCAATTATCCGTCCTCAGGGCATAGAGGACAGAATTTTCTTGTAGAATTCCATTGGATATTTTATATATTTACAGGTATAAAAAAAGGAATAATTGAAAAAATTAGGATATGGACGATCCGGCTTGAATTTCGAAGTTTTCTCCATTACTTTTTTTGTTTCTATAGCTGAGAGATCGAGTACCTTACTGCAAGCGCATCTTTATCAACTCGTTTGGAAATCCGATACAAAATTCCGATTATGCGTAAAGTTTTCTCCGAAGGAGCGAAGTTAAGGGGCCGCGCGTTGATCGGCCAACGATCCATGAAAACTTTGCAATAGCACATATATGTATGTATATGAATTGAGGGTGAAAAGCTCACTCTCACACCATTGCACCAAGTTTTCTGTTATTTATTATTTCACCAATCATCGTTTGCTGGTACCGTCTTATAAATTTCGGATGACAATAATGCACCGAAAACTTTAGCTTGGAAAATTAGGTCACGCGATAGTATGCGTTGTGTAGAGGCAAGTTTTATGCTACACGCATATAAAAATACACTTTGCACAGATAGGCTAACTAATCCACATGATGGACGAGCTCCCAGTAGACAGTTTTTTTTTTTATATATATTGAAATTACTTTACGATATTAAATAGAATAAAATAATTGTAGTAATGATTAAAATAAACAATCCATAGGGATAGCTGCCTTACTCGATTTCTCAGGCCGAAACCCAAAGAATGTGAACGACAATCGATAATTCGAAGCACAGCTGCAATTGGCTAGCCAAGTATAAACCCTGCCGGCCTCGCGCACAGACACCTCAAGCGGGACTGTGTTGCGTGCGAAAAAAGCCGCTCTCGTTGCTCACAATATCTTTGTATATATGTCAATCACATAGCAAAGAAAGAATCATGCCTCGTACAGAGAAAGGCACAAATAAAAAATTACGTACGGACGGAAATGCGCATATATAACGTTATAACACAAGTTGTGTGCACGATCTATATGTAGGATAAATAAACTCAATTGGCTCGAGCTTATATACGTCTGCTGCCTTGTAAAGAAAGATTACGCACTTTCGTAGATTGCCTCGCGCGTGCTTACAGACGGTAAAACTATTTTGATTTGACGCGCGTTGGCGCGTTTGTTTCTTTCGCATATTTACTGTTTGTATATTGAAGGAAAATGAGTTTGAACTTTAATTCGACGGGATGATGAAAAAGTACATAAACATCATATTTAAGTGAGGTAAACATATATACGCGAGACAAACTACGATTGTAACGCAATCTACTTCTTTGATCTTTCTCTCCCTTTTGAATAATACAAAGTTAAGGAGTTTTTATTTCCACGTATGCACGTGTAGTATTAATACCGTTGACTTTTGCAGCTGTGCTTCTCATTTACTTCGAAACTCAACCGATGCCACTTATCAAATACTTGTAGCAGTTGTGTGGGTGTTTTTATTGGTTTGCATTGTGAACTTAACCAATTAAGTTGTGTACTTCAAAAATAAAAATAAATATTATCATTTGTCTTTTTCCTTCATCGATTCTTAATGATTTTCATCCTGATTTTTTTCTGTCTCACAAATCGCAATGGCTATTATATCTTGCTATAATTACTTTTTTTTCATTAAACTCGGAGAATACTTAAGGGTAATACCTTTTTGTCCTTAAAAATTATGGGCATGACCTGTCGAAACGAACAAGTTAAAAAAATATATTAGTAAAAAAAAATACTCAAGTCGTAATTGCCGAGTGGATCGAAGCTGTCAAGCTTCGATCGTCTGCACTATTATTAAAATTATTATTACTTATTGCGAGTGTATACCCTGTATACACCCAATTGTGTTTCATTTAACTTCTGTCGTATCGTATCCGGAAATTTCATGATGTTTTTATTTTGCCTGTATTCCAAAACGATATTTAATCTATTGCACCATTTGTTGTAACTGTGTTGTATGTGTGTATTATAGTTTAAATTTCATGAAAAATATAAAATTCCTACATTTTAAACCCAATATTTTGTCGTTCAAAATTCGTATGGTATCATTATTTTACGTTGTACTATAATAATAGTATCGATTGCGCTTAAATTACTAAAGAACGTTTACAGCTATAGTACTTGAATTTTTTGTATTTCTTATAATTGTCGAATAATTGCTAAAACACCACATGATATTTCTTTTTTTTTAATAATACTTTTTTCGTTATTATGATTATTACCTTCGTAAACGTATATCATATTTTTTCCATCATTTCCATTAAATTGTTGATATCGTGTCACAAATGTGGGGTTAATCAATACAATTATATTTTTGTGAATGTGTGTAGTTTACATCAGTTTTAGTATGAATCAAATTTTTTGTATTATTTAATTTTCTCACTCGCTTAATGTTTATTGAACGATAAATAATAAATAGCATGTAAATTTAAATTTAAAAACGTCACACATTTTTTTTACCTTACATCAATTATTTAAGTTTATTTGCACGTGAAAATTGGTGGTGTTGAAGTGTATATTCGTGTGTATGTTTTATTATGTGATTTGGTGTAAGTGTTCATGTGTGTGTTTACCTAAAGCTTACGTAAATTACTTTGGAGTTATGCCACGATTCCAATGAATATATAGGTTATTTTGGTTTCACATTAGGGGAGAATACAGCATGGATTAAGTTTAATTACTTGAAAGCGAATTAATTTAATACTCATTACTTCAATATTTTTTAAATGTTTTTTTTAGATTCTTTCAAAAGAGGCTAACCGTTCACAATTCTTCTTTTTCTTTTGCAGTCCATAAAATCTTTTAAATTTAATTTTTATTAATTTTGTTATTTACAATTTATGCAATTTTGTTTGTCGGCACTGCTCCCAAAATATACCTAAAAATTTTCGCGAAATGTCTTATATTATTTTTTTATAAACGTCAAGAAAATGCGAAGTCAGCGCTTTTTAGCTCATTTTATTGCCCAAAATTTTTTATCAAATGCAATTAAATGCATTAAAAATAACGTACCGACCATTAAATGGGATTTTGATTCCGCAGCTGTAATTCTGCCATGATTATGCAAAATTTTGAGAAACCCGAGCAAAAATCGAGGAATCATAAAACGGTGAAAAATGCATTATTTGGAAATAAAAGCCTCTGAAAGATCATGTACCGCTCGCCGAGACGTTTTACGTTTAGATATGATCGCTCAGCAAGGGTAACGCGCTCTTATATGTTTTTGTTATTTTTTGGTAAAAAGAACGTATTCCTTATTTCGTATTATTACTTTTTTTGCACTTGTTATTACTATATGATACGTAAATGTGAAAAATTAATGCTTATTCGGACAAATCCATTTGCATGATCCCGAAGCTCATAAGTACTAAAAGAGGGTATGCCGCGATAAGTAAGTTCTTCGCGTTTTTGTCAAGATTTTTTTAATCGACTTTCTGCAGTCGTAATCCCTTATCAACCCACTCTTGAATAAGCCATTTAAAAATGCGCTTCTATAGTTTTCAAGTGAAAATGAGCCTGCCTTAGTCGTCCTGAATTACCTTTTTACTTTTTTCTCTCAATTTTAATAGAATGTTCGAGCTATAAGTATTTTACGGTGTTTTACGCGTGGAAATTTTCCAAAGATTTTCCCAAGGTAAATTCCAAGACGACATTTTAAAGAGTAATAAGTGAGCTAAAAAAGCCTAAAAAGTCCAAAACTTGGGAAGACACGAGAAAATTATTCGATACTTCTATCAGTCGAAGAAAATGACTAGAATATTTTTTACTTTTTCCCAATCTTAACGTCTTTTTTTTTATCTTAAACAGTCCAAAAAGCTAACTTTTAATAATTTTTTTCTATTCAATAAATTTCTCAAAATCTTTTTTGCCGAACAACGAGACCTAAAAGGGTTGTTTTCTACGTTTCATCGTTTTTAAAAAAATATACTCTCACTATCTCCTCCCTTGTCCGAATAAGACTCTGTCAAATACGCCAACATAATAAAGGCGAACCGGACGTTTTTTTTACGTTTTCAATACGAAATCTCGCACTTTTGAAGAACGTGAGGCCTTTCAAACACCTCCTACGTCTGACTATAAGAGCAATTTTTTGTTTATTAATGAGTTTGGGGATCTTCTTGTTTAATTTTTATATGATGAAGACCCCTAGTTTTTTACTGCGCAGGATACAAATGCTTATCATTAATTTACATATTTACAGGACACAAACGAACGTACCGATCATTTTTTAGTTTTTTCTTTTTATTTAATTCCAAGTTCTTTTATGTATTTTTGATGATGTTTTTTTCATGGATATATCCAGTTTAGAGTTGTTATGTTTCAAGTCGTCGCTCATTCGCGGAGAAAAGTGTTACCACTGGTACTCGTCTTTCGTTCGAAACAACATTTTTTTATATTGCCTAAAGTACAAACGCTATAATAGTTTTTTTTATTCTGCTAAACATTAAAAAACCGAACAATAGTTTTTTTCGCGCATGAATTTTACAAAATTTACAAGCGTCCTTTTTTTAAAAACTACTTTTATATAATATTTCCAGAAAGCTTTTTTCGGATGTTCCAAAATACGAAATTTCATATAATACAATATTTGCCAAAATTTCGTTCGACATTTCATAAATTTTATAAATTTGTCAATTTCTTATTTTTTTTACAAAATTTTACAACACCGTCCGTGTCAAACCCTCAATAACACTTTTCTCGTCTACATCGTTTTATTTTTATTTTCTTTCTTTATTATTTTCTTTTTTAATCATCGTCTTTTTTCTCCGTCAATCAAACTTCATCGTTCCAGAAGACAGTATCCCAGAAAGCGGAAGTGACAAAAAGTTGCGTGACTCATTCTCAACACGCGATGCGCCAAACTGTGTGATTGCGAAATTTCGGGCTCTTGTTTCATAATAACCAGCCGACGAAAATTTCTTTTATAGCCCCGTGTCATACTTAAATATTATTTTCTTTCTTTAAAGTTTCGTTTTTGCCTCCGTTTCACATTTTTTTCGTGAGTATAATTTCCACCGTGAATTTTACTTTAAACATTTAAATTTATTATCATAATTATTTTCTAACTGTAGCTATGTATGTTGCGACGTTTACGGTCTTCGTTTAAATATGGAAATCCGTGTTATTTTCATCATATGGTAACAATACCAATAATCATTCAATTAAAAGTGATGTTCTAGTATGCAGACATTTTCTTATATAATTCAGAAAAATCAATAAAATTTTCATTTTTATAAGAAAAGCTCTTTTTACCTTCAAATTTTACAGAATTTGTCAATAAATTAGAAAGAATTAAATACCACAATTTAAAGATAAAGTGTGGCTGGTAATAAGTTTAAAGAAAAAATACTTCCACCGATATCCGGACACAACTAAATACAATATTTTTTCATTATTTTATTTAAAAACGCTACTGTTTTAATCACTATGAAATGTCCAAAACTTTATTTAACTTAAATGAAAGTAGTCAAGTATTAGGTCTTGGCTAGTTATTGGTATCGTCACCCTACTTATTAATGCTTTACGTGAAAGTTTGTAATAATCGGTGAGAGTTTGGATAGTTTCGATTAAAAAAACTACATGAACAGCTGTTCGAAAAATGGACGCGTAGAAAAACCGTTTGCTCCTGCTTAGTATATTACCATTTAGTTTCAAACACCGCATTAAAATGTTATATAAAAGGGAGAAAAAACGAAGAGGTAGAATTAAAAATTAGTTGGTATGTTTAGCAGCAGTAAGTGGTATAAGTAACAGTAGTAGTGGTATTAGAAGTGCATCATTTTCATGGCGAAAGTATCTCAAGGTTACATTAGAGATCCAAGTTCATGATATTTTTATAACATTTAAATTTAAATACGTAAAAGAGAAGATTATGACGAAATAGATGCGCTTCTTGGGAATGTGTATGCATGATGATTTTTTTGACCTAAAATAAAATTCAAATTCCGCGTTTATTTTTTCATTAATTTACTTTTTATGTCGTTTACATGCATGAGTGTGTTTAATTCGTGTAAAATATGTGTGAGAGTGGGTGTTTGCAATAATGTGTATTTCCTTTTTTTTTATCCTTCATAAAACGCGTTTCATAAGTTTACTAACGAACAACACGCTTTACTTTTTTAAAAGCTCGGGCGATTGGTTGTCGTTTTAAGTTTTTATGTTGCGTAGGATACAATAACTATGGTTAACCGTTTTTTTTGTATTCTTAATGCCCAGCGAAGTCCAGCCTGTATTACCGAGGGTAAGACGCACGCTCGCGCTTTTCACTATTCTTCTCCATTATTTGTTTACGTATAATCAGTGATAAGCTATTCGTGTTTGTATGTAATTTAGCACATTTTATTTCTTTTGCCAAAATAATGAGAATGTTATGCACGAGTGAATATCGGAGCGTATCGCGCCTCTGCTCTTAACTATTCAACTTCTATTCCGGGAGGAAAGAGCTTTAAGAGGAATAATGAGGTACCGGGCTCGATTTGCGGAATCGTAGTTTCAGATCAACTTCGTATAAATATAAAATGTCACCCGCCACGCTGTATCCTTCAGGAAAGCTCGAACGAGAGGAGAGTTCTGCAAACTGTAATTGACGCAGAGTTTTTAACGTGTTTTAACGTATACGTACATGTATGTTTATATTATGAGGCAGCGCAGCAATTGCGGATTGCTGAGCACTTATTGGCACATTGTTAGAATCTGTATGTATATATATATCTTACATATATATTACAAGAAAAATATTGTTTGTAGCAAACAGGAAGACAGGTAAATATTGTAGAAAAAAAATCCAGTGTATAGAACATTTCACGAAGGATACAGTATGACCTGCGAACGAATGATAAGTTCAACGTAAAATCGAGAATATATTATATTATATATGTTGATATTGACATTTGTACTGCACTGTTAGGTTGAGAAAAACGTGTAAACATATTTATATATTTTTATTTATATATGCAACTTGAAATAATAACTTCGGTCAAAACTACGATTCCTCCATAGTCGAGTTTAATTGCCTATGTGTGTGAGGTGTGTTGAATCGGTCGACGCCAGTTGTTGGCAGTCGACGGTCAATTATTAACAATCTTGTAATATAATTATGATATGCAACATTATTATCTTATTATTTGTTCATTGTTTCTTTTTTTATTAATCTAAGTCTATTATTTCTTGTATAGTTTTGTGCAGGAAAAAATTACGTTTTTTTACTTGTACGCTGGGCATCCATCGCACTATTGTTTATTTAATTAAATGTTTTGTTTTATGCTTTGTTTGTTTGTCCGTTATTTTTTACTTTTTTACCTTTATTTACGTATATTTGTAACAACAGATCTAGGAAAAAAAGTATTTGTAACTTTGTCGCGCTATAAAAAAAGTGTAGTAAAAAAAACAAACGAAAAAACGACGGTCTCGTCATCGTCGTTGTAATAGCACTATATTGCAATAGGGATCAACTAACAAACACTGAGTGTATTATTCTTTAATCGCTTGTTTTTTTATACAACTAGGGCGTTTTATTTCATCGTTTAACCCTAATCATACGTCATATTAACGCAGTAACAGATATACAAGTGTATAGAAAAATTAACTGTTGCCGTTGTAAATGTATCCTTGTTTAAGTATGTGTGTTGTATGCGTTGTGCACACATTTTATCTATTATTTTGTTTCTTTATAATACAAATTAGATTCATTTGTTTTAATGTGTGGGAGTGTTTGCGTGTACAAGTGTGTTCTTATGTATATGAGATTGTGTGGTTTAATTATTAATTATCAATTCGTATTTAATTACAAAAATCGATTTTTGTTGGTTGTCGCTTTCGCTTTCGTCAAACCTAATGAGTATCGATTTGTCTATTTATTAATAATAAAATCCGCGGTGATGTGAAGTCGCTATCACGGCTCAATTATAAAATACTACTATCCGACCGGACGCATTTGTCTATTGTTAATTACATAAAAAATGGTTTTAATCGTAATTACTTGTGTATGCGTGTATAAATTGAACGGGATAAAGCTTCTATACATGTATTACAAAAAAATTCTTAAATTTAAAAAAAAAAACTTTTTGACAGATGTGTGAGAGAATCAATTTTTCTTGTTGCATGTATTTAGTTCATTATAACGCGGTTAGAGAAGGTCGGATATTCCCGTTAATTGGAGCATCGATCAACAGCGTTTCACGCAAAGACGACCTATGAAATCTGAGGCGTTTTCCCTACTTTATTATTATTTTTGTCATTTACAGAAAAACCTTATAGATTAAGTAGAAAAAAAACGCACAAAAGTAACATTTAATCGATTGCTTCAAAACGTGATTAATCGATGGGCCAAGATTAGAGGGGAAAAGGGGTCAAAAAGGACGTATAAGGAAGTGGGTTGTAGAGGAATCGATTGTTGCGGTGGTTCTTTGTATTTAAACGCGAATTACGGAACTATTGTCAACTGTAAAATATATGTAAGAAATCCTGAGTTGTACTGCTTGGTACTATGGCTATTGTTAAAATTACGGCTTCGCGACGATCGCAGCGTATTTTTCGCAACGCAGATATATTCGGATCCATGCTGATCGACTTTGAGACATAGGGGGTTGTGTGGAGAGAGCTGTATTAGCATACATATATATATTCTCGTGATATATATACATATCCTACTTAGTTAATAAAATATTTCTATTACAATAATCTGTTTACAATAAAATCTGCATGAAAACAAATCCATCGATATTGTATATTAATAATGTACTTCGTAAAAGTCGCTGCCGAGGTAAGGCAACGGAACACTGCACTCTATTTCTTCATCATCATCCTCATCATCATACGAGCTACTCTATTTATTTTGTTTTTTTTACGTGGTAACGAGGCACATTTATCATGTCGTCAATTAAATCACTATTATTCATTAGCCGGGAGGAGGGCGTGTCATTTTTTTCGTTAATTCAACTATTTTACATGCTGTATATAAAATAATAACCGTTTTTCTGCAAACAATATACACTTTGTATAGTTTTTTTCAGTAAAGCATGCGAGCTCGTACGAGTTTTTCCTTCCCACCGTACTCTCGAATTTAACAGTTGATATATATACAAGTTTTTTGCTTTAGTGAACACTAATCAATCGTTAGATGCCTATGGTTCAATATATAAAGTGATAAAAAATTATAGCCTGTGTGGAAACATTGTTTTAATTATTATTGTATAAATCTTTAAAAATAATGTAGTATCATTTATTGTACAAATCATCGAGAGTAACTGCGGGTTAAGGGGATAATAATTCGCCCGAGCTCGCAAATAACAGTGGATATTACAGTATTTGAGTATAAGTATTTACACGATGCGTGTGCGTCTGAGCGTGTTCGATCTTGTCTTTCCTCAAACTTCAACTCAAGCTTTCTTGGTATGATAAAAAAAGGCAGCTATTTCAAATAATAATTGTGTTACTATTGAAAACAGTAGATAACTATTGTAAGTTTGCTATTTATTTTGATATTTTATTCAGTATCAAACTGAATGTGTCTGTAAGTTACGCTAAAATATTTCCGAGCGCGATCCTCGCCGATTATATGTATAATAAAAAACTATCGTTATCAAGTGAAGCGTGCAGGCAGTTCAACTGGCTACACTGGACCTTCTTATGATTTATATAATATTGCACAAAATAAAGTTTAGCCTTCTATTTGATTATCTGTACATTGTACATTTATGCTTAATATTTGCGACGAGCCGGAGATACTCGACGTTGAGTTATATTATGTATATTATTATTGTAGAGCAGCAATGATTTGCAGTTGTATGATAAAATATCGTGTCTATGGTTGCAGGCGAGGATCGTACCGCGGATCAACGAAAAAATGTGCAGAATATTAACAACAACGATCGTCTCGCAACAGGTCGCACACATTTATTTGTATCAATCCAACGAGTCCAAAGACTCGTCTCGACTATTGCAACAAAGCCCGTATTTTCTCGAATAAAAATAAATTATCATCGCGCAGCGGCGCTGGCACGATAACGTTTCAGCACCTGCGCCTGAATCTGTGTGCATGCATGAGCACTCATATAGTAAATGCCGCACGTCGCTCCCGGCCTTCTTGCTATCATGGAATGATCTGTTTAAATATTATTTATGCATGAAAAAAATCATGAGAACCCTGTATTAGGAACCAAGCGCGGTTTTAACATTCTGTGTATATTGCATAATGCGGGGTTCGATCAGCATTGAACCGGCTCTATATAAGTGGAGAAAAGACGCTGCGAGCGTAAATCGGCACCGATTTCATTATTATTTTGCTTAAAGTTGTGTTCTCTTAATCGTAATAACTTTTCTTTTATCTATTTCATTTGTTTCCCTAATTAAAAAATCTGCTGCACTGTGGTTGCAAATCACGGTTTCGTTACTTTTACATTATTTCTTTCTTTCTTTTTATATGACAGTAACGGCATCTTTCTCGCTTTCATTCACTCGTCATCGTCGTCATGCGATTACCAATTAATAAATATTATCACTCTGTTGAGCACTGCAATTATATTGGCTGTATTTTAAAAAAGTTTCATCATTCTCTTTTTTACTCTTTTTTTCTTCATTAAATATTTATTGCAGACTTAAGCGCTCTCTCATCTGCACTCGCGAGTTTTACCTATTAATCAGTTTGAAAAATATACTGCTTTCATCATCACGCATCATCATCTCACGTTTTACGAGCCTATTCAATTATTTTTTTTTTTATGTGTGATTCAATTGCACAGTGCGACCGCCAAAGCTCCGATGGTCGCTCTGTTTTCATTTTTTAAAGTAAATATAATCCTCTGTAAGAATATAATATTGATTGTAAACATCTGTAGTATCTGTGTAACACTGTATAGCATCAAATAAAACAACAAGTCTTGTTTATTACTATTATATCCGGGCTTGTGTGTTGCAGAGAAGTTACTAATTATTATTTCATATTATTAAGAAACGGTACGAGGTGGGGTGGCCGCTCCACCGTCGTTTTCATCATTACTTTTTTATCTCCCTTTTTTTGTAAAAACTTCCTCGTGTTCATCGTGCGCGCTTTTCAGTTTAGTCTTTTTTTATCGTGCAGTCCCTTAATTTTTGTTTCTCAATATTTTCTATCACGTGCACGTCTCTCTTTCATAGTTTACAATTGTGCTAGCGCACGACGAACAGGCACGGGATGATCTCATCAATACACGAGCAAAAACTAGACTCTCGGAAAGATTCTACGCTCTTTTCCAAATTTTTTTCCTTAATCCTAAGTACATCACACGCACGTACGTCGTTTATCCTGCGACTCACTCTCCTCTTATTCATCATCACCATCGTTGTCTCAGCGCCTTACAACGATCTTTTATCAATTCGACGTTTATTTCTGTATCGTCAATACCATCGACTGATACCACCCTTTATATCATTCGTATTACAGTCAGTTTAACGCGAAATCCTTAAAAACAAAATTTACTCTCATGAACGCGCAATTTATCATCATGTCGGATTGACTCAAATTTTTTCTCTCAGTCAGCCTTTTGTTGTTATCAAAGTTTTGTGAATTTCTTAAAATACACCTCACGCTTCTCCTTATCAAAAAAGTTTATCTCTGGCTAAAATTACTCATTGCGCATTCATGTTAAAACATAATCGTATAAAACAAAATCGCTGATAATCACTAATTAATACAACGAGATTAACGCAACAAATACAAATGTTATAACCTAATAAAGCTTTTTGACTCTCCGTTGTAGTCGTACATCGTAGAAAAACATTTATAATAAACGCATATACAATATAATAATAATTATAATATTAATAATAATAAATTAATCATCGAACGCAGGTCGTTTCGGCGCTGCGTAGCGACTATATCACAAAAACAGATACTGGGCAAGGACAATCGTAAATAATAGAATATACATAATAGTAACTAATAATACTTGATCGTCAAGGAGGAAAAAAATACAATAATATACAAAACAAATCACTCGTAGATCTCTTTTATGCGCGACGATCTCCATGTGTTGATAAGTACCTTGTTTAAACGTTCGGGTATATTATGGTATACATATTCTTGAGTGAAAAAAAATGAAAGTATTCACGAGGGTTAATGAATACTTTTCAGCGAAAAATGAAGAAATTGGTGTTAACCCTCAATTAACCGAGCGTCTCTCCTTCTTTCAATATATATGTGTCGTCGCGCAATGTAGCAGGTGTCTCTGTTTTAATGTGTGTACGTCGGTGTGTTCGGAGGGGCTCTCATTACGTAAGTTAGCTCACGTGGTGCGTGCCATGTCGAGGCACTCTTGTGCTACAAGTTTTATACAATAATATTGTAGTTGCGTTATTACTTTGTTTTCTTCTTTTTTTTTATGTACAGATAGTATTAGTTCAATGTATTTTTTTCTCTTCAATCTTTCGTATACGTATTTACGAGTTTTACAATATTTTGCATCGTTACAAAATAAAAATGATCAATAAACAACAAGGCTATGGCGATAAATATATTTATATATATCTATATGTTATTGATGAACAAGTGCTATGCATAATATGCTTCAATGAAGTAACAACATCTCAGGTTTCCATGTGCGGTAAAATTTCTAGGTCAACCGGCTGTCAGTGTATTTAAACTGTATACGTAGTGTGTATGTGTGTGTGCGCAATTAACATATTCGATCCATCACCGAAAATCTTAACAATTTTTTCCGTCGAAACATTTCGAAATAATCGATGCTTCTTTATGTGTAATAAAATAAACTATGGACTTCCACGTGGGAAATGTAAAAATTGTACCTCTGGCAATATACTCGGTTGCTGCAGTGTCTATAACATTTGATCATTGCTTATGGTTCCTAATCGACTAGTTACGACGGAAAAAATCCTCGAATCGCGTAATTCGGAGTAGGATCGAAGCGAAGAAAAACGGAGAGTATCGTCGCGCGACAAAATAGATCTACAGCGTCAACCCCTTACACGCGTTTAAAAAAAAAGTAAAGATAAAAAAATTAGCTATTAGTGAAAGGTGGTCGCGTTGAACTGTATCATGCCGGTACCAGCGAAAGCGGCACCCTTGGCCTCTCTGATCGTCTCACCGAGCTCGATGCCAAAGGCCGAATTGTCGCTGGCCGCCGAGGCCGGCTGGAATTTGTTATTAGGCCCGGCGACCGAGGCAGGACTCGTGGCCGTCAAGCACGCGGTGGTCGTTGCCACGCCGCAGACCCCCGCCGCTGACGCCGAAGACGACGGCACCATCAACATGATCGAGCCGTCGTCGCTCGCATCGTTTGACAATTGCGACGGCTGCAACGGCGACGAGGCGTTGTTGTTGTTGCTGCTGGTCGAAGCCGTCGAGGACGTTGATGTTTTATTATTACCGCTAGTGCCACCGCCGCCGCCGCCACTCGTCTGATGGTAAATCTCTTCTTGTCGTTGACGATCGGCAACGGTGATCTCGTGGAAGCTGACGAGGTGACGCTTCAGGTAGAGCTTGGTCTTGAACGGCTTGCTACATAGAGGACATGTAACACTCTGGGGGTTGTGGATCAGGCGTATGTGCTGCCGCAGGTTCGACAAGTTACTGTACATGCGGTTGCACACAGGACAGGGACGCGGGTCCAGCGAGTGCAGTTTGCGCAGGTCAGCTGCAACACACACACAGAGATTCTTGGCTCTAGAGCACCCTATTGTGGTTTGATTGTTGTTTTTTTTTGCCGTTCTCATCGCGATGGCTCAGTCTTACTTTTCTTAAAATTTTTTTTATTCATTTTTTTGGCAGGCGACACACACATTGATAGTAATACGATTACAAATAAAATTATTGAAGCACATGAATTAATGATTATTGTAAACACAAAGTAGAAAAAAATAAATAAATGCAGCGATTGTAAGCGAATTTTTTTTTTTGAAAAAATTCTTTATTTTATAATAAATTTTGATATAATAAATGTTCGCGTACAGCGCAATTTTGCTGTTTAATACTGTTCTGAAGCAATTTGAAAGAAAAATGCGCTATTACATTAAATTATCATGATTTATAGCGTGAAGCTAAAAATAAAAAGTAACATGAAAATGACAAAAAAGCCATAATAAAAAAAAATTAATGAGTAAAGCAATACTGAATTATACAAAAAAAAGAAAACCCACCACAGGACAGCAACAACCAGCGAACGAAATTTACTTTGTCCTATTTAGCACTACACCCAATTATCAATATAGCGCTTTTTGCTGTCTGTCGGCTTACAAATTTCATCGTTTTTTCGTCATTATTATTTTATTATGCAGAAAATGATAATTTTAAGGATTTACACTAATCTTCTAGTTGTGGTACACATGAAAGAAAAATTCCTTCGTAACTATATGAAAAAAAATATAATAAAATATAACTTTCAATTTGTAATAAGTTTGATGCTTTGTGTATGGAATATTTCTTCAGCACTGCAATTGAAGATCATTGTGAAAAGTCCTTTATAGCATGCTCTACTTCTTTCGGTATAAATTTTGAGGATACAGGCAGGTGTATTCATATACTAAAGGTGTACTAATTATGCATTCTCATTTGAAGGTATAATATCTACGGAATTTGTGTTTGTGTGTACACATATTCAAGGATTAAGTGCAAAAAGTTCTAAAGTTAAAAAATCATCTGGCTATATCCTTATTTTTTTCGTGACCAAAAAACGATGAAGTAAAGAACTGGGTGTTTTTCTTCATTCACAGTGTTATCCAAGAATTTAAGCCAATTTTTTTTACCGAATCATACTGCGCATAAGCTTGGTATGATTAAACTTTCACATTAATTTAAGTAGTCCCCAATCTGTGAATATAATTTATCTTCAAATTCAAAAGAAATGTCATAAATCTAGATGCATCTATTTGCAGCTATAACAGTTATGTAAGTGGTAATAAGAAATAACAACTTGAGACCAATGACAGTATGATGCTATGGTACAGATGAAGATTATACTTATGAATGATGAGAAAAGCATAATCAATGGAAATGAGACGAATAAATATATATATTCGCACGATAGATGATATACCTAATTGATATGTTATAGAAACAACATGAAATTTGAGATGATCAAAGCAGATAATGAAATTATTATGATGATAGTGATGAAATGAACGATAGCTTCAAAGAGATTTTTCCCAAAAAAATCTGATTAGACGAACATGCTTCAAAGCAATCGTTCTGTAATGCAATGAGAAAATTTTTTGTGTGCTTGATGGATTAAATCAACAAAAAAATTAACACTATAAATTGGAAGCATGAATTAACAGAATATATGAATGTATGAAAGCAAAAAGGGATGTATTACTGATTATATACACATATAAAACGAATATTTTTGTTAATAGTTTTTAGTCTATCTGTACAAAAATATCATCAAGCCATTATGTTTGGCAAAATCAAAAAGTCAAACATGAGTTAGACTCTCATTCATAACAGCTGATCAAAAAACTAGCTGCAAACTGCACTCAATGTACAAAAACGGACTCGCGCCCGTAGAAGTGAATAACTTCTGGGTATCAAATCTTTAATACATTTTGTTTTTGTTTTCCAATTTTCTATCCTAGCTCCTAACATTAAGCCTGAAAAACTATTCACGGGCTTACCATTTTTAATTATCAGGTTACCAACTTCTATGTCTTTGTTTCAGTTCCTGCTTACTTCCTAATCATGTTTTTTCTCTTTGTCTCAACTTTTTTTAGCTTTCATTCTTATACTTGACACATTCCTTGTATTCATTGTCACTGTATATCATGTATCACTTTCATTCATGAATTCATTCAACTACTCACATTCATTACTTATGATGTAAACGGCTAGGTTGTTGCTGTTTGTAATGGTGCTTGCACTACTAATGTAACAATGACTACACATTACTCACCCTGTTGTTCCTGATTTAGCTCAGCACTACCATGCGATGGTCCAGGCATTACTCCATCAAGTCCACTTCCTGCAAAACAAGTTATTAGTATTTGGAAAGTATAAAATAAAATTTAGAACTAAGCATAAACAGAAGAAAGTATAGAAACAAGTTTTTGTCGAGTATAATGCATTACCAGAATACGTTGGTGGATAGGAAGGCAAAACTTCCATTCCACCATCCAATGTGAGGTAACCTCCAGGTAATGCATTGAGATCTTGTTTTTCATCATCACTTCCATATTCTGGCAGTTCAACTTTTGGCTGAAAATTTAATGAATTTTAATGATCTATAAAATAATCTTTCCAAGTGCATACACTAAGAGGACATTAGTTCTGTCGGGTAAAACAGAGTGATGGAACGTGTATAAGCATAAGAAATTTCGGCGTTCCACCCGACCAAATTGAAGTCCACTAAATGTACAATAGAAATGTCACATTTAATACCTCAACAACATCAATATCTTTAAAACAGTCAAGCTGAACTTGAGGTTCAATAAGCGTTCGAGAGCGAGGTGTATTAGTGGCACATGTTGGTACAGCAGGTGCTGGACTAGAGTTCTGAGGTGAATCACTTCTTTTACACAGCCTTTTTAAAGGTGGAGGACTTGACGGCGGCGGCGTTCTACTGCGATCATCATCGAAATTTGGCGACATTGTTCCACGACCATTCGAGGCATTGATATTATTTGTCCTCGAATACTGTAAAAATCAATAATAAATTAGAACCACATTTATCAAATAACAATGGAAAAATTATGTTTGCAATTGTCACAAAGGAATTATTGATAGATATATACTGACAGCTGCGTTTTGTAACTGTTGAAAAAGAATTGACAATCTTATCTAAAATCTCTAAATGATATTTATAAATATATACAATTACCTTTTCGTTGTGCTGATTGCCTTGAGAGTCTGTAAGACCACGAATTTGAAGAGACTCTGCAGTTCGCAGAAATGTTGGTAATTCTGCTTGTGAGATGTTGACTTCCCCAGCATACATAAACTCCAGGAGAGATTGCAGATGTTCGAACTCCACATCTCTCATGAATATTATGGGATGTTTACAAGGATTTGTCTTAAATTAAAAATTTCATAATTAATACAATATGATTTATAAATACATTATAATGATAATTTAATATTCTTCGTACGTATGGCCTACATTAGCATAATATCGTGTTTCATCTTTAAAAGTTTGTTTTGATTTGTACAAGCTGAGCATTAACTTTATTCATCATCTATATCATCAATATAATAATTGTGTCAATGACTCGTTTAATAATACACGAAAATCAGGTTTTATACAAGAATAGCATCTTTGCAAAAATACTAATTCAGACAAGTCTTATGGTGACCCCCGCTGAAGACAAAAATTTTCCAATGCATTACTCAGAGATATTGCCTCAATATTTATTTAACTTGTCAAGACTATACGATCTATCTATAAATACATATGTAATCTTAAATTGAAACAGAAATGTTAAAGAGCTGGTCAAAGTTCCAATCATGGCAATATCTAAGGCAACAGTAATTAAAATATCTATATATCTATTTATCTTGGCCTGAAATTGAAAAAGGAATTCCAATGTTTCAAGTTTACTCTGAGGCAGCATTCTCAGTAATAGCAGCAAGGACATTGACAAACCTACGTGTACGTGGATGTTTAAATAAATATAATTATGTGTATGTGTTTCTGTACATATATATCATAAACAATGGCCGATCATTTTCCTGTGTTTGTACATTTTGTCATATTGAAAAATCATAATGGCATTAATCATAAAATGATAATAACAACAACAACGAAAGCAAAAACAAAAAAAGGAGGCAAGATTGCTAAGAGCAATAACAATGGCAAAAAAAATGTGTAGTCAGCGCAAAAGTGTTTTAAAAGGCCGTAGCTGTTGCCAGTTCATGGAATAATACGTGAACAAGGACCAAAAGTGCACTCAACTGCATACATACGTGCACACATATGAAGCTCGAGACGCACGTACATATGTACAATACGAATGTGCGAGTATGAGTGTCTAAACGTATATATATGTACACGTTTTCACGCTATGTATCTGACCTAGCAAAAGTAGTGGCATCAGTAGTATAGTCAGAAAGAGAGAAGCCAGACAGTCGAGTGCATAGAGAGAGAGAGAGAGAGAGAGAGAGGAGAAAAGAGAAACAGCGAAAAAGAAGCATCAGAAAAAAAACGAGAGCGAGATAGAGCTAGATGCAGACATAGAAAAAAAAAGAGAACGAATGTGCGAGCGAGATATACACATATGTATGAGTATAAGTATGAGCAAGTGTATGTGTACATGCAACATACACTCACTCATATATATATATATATGAAACGCACAACATAGAGAGAAACGAGCAGTGTGTGGCATAGAAGGATTATGGATGCGAAAAAGCTTGATACTTGCGCGCGAGCGCAAGGGGTGATGTGGGGGCATCTATATATGTATATGTACAGCGTAGCGCTTGCTGCTATACGTGCAACAGCGAGAAAGAGACAGAGATCTAGGTAGGCATGTGCAGTACAGTGGTATATCTATATGTTATGTAGCAGAGCACAGTAGCAGCAGCAGCAGCACAGAAAATGATGCGGGGGAGTGTGCAAAAAGGGGTTGCTTCGTGCGTATGTGTATATACCTCTCCATGTGTGTATGTGAATGCAATAAGGGGGGAGAGAGAAAAAGAGAGAACGAAAGCGAGGGCGAGAGGGTAAAATACCGGCCTGATGCGGGAGCTGCTGCTGCTGTTGCCCTGCCTGCAGCATTGGGGTATATGTACAGTACATACATAGGAGGGGTGGCACTATAGCAGTAAAAGCAAAACAGCAGTGTAATTTACGCTTAAATAAGCTCCGAAAAAGTTTTCGAAACATCGAAATTATCTACTCATTTTCCCATACGAATATAGACGCGGTATTTTTCTATTTATAATACGATGCGCGCGCGTACATGCACATATGCATTAACAGAACAGACAGGCAGACGGGCAGATAGAGAGAGAGACACGTATATTATATATTCGCGCGTTATATTATTGTTTTTTTTTAATTCTTATTTTTTACGTTTTGCCGCTGACAACATGCACTCGTTGTAGGTCTGCATAGTCGTCGCCGTTTGCTGCGAGGCTTGCACGACATACACGTATACGTATGTATATTATACACACGTAATAATGTCTATATGACTTTGCTTCTATACATGCACACGGTTATATATAAAGCATATTCTCCGTATATAATGACGCGCTGCAACAGCAGCAGCAGTGAGCCTGTCTCTACGTATCTGTATACATGTACCTACATCCGACAGCTATATATGTAATGCACGCGCAAGTTAGTATGTGTGTGTGTGTGTCTAAGCTCTATAAGAGAGCACGAGCATCACATGACACATCATATAGAGCGCCAGGCATGTGGAAACTCTAACTCTGCTGCAGCACTGCACAGCGTTTGTTACTAAGCGCGCTGCAGCAGCAGCAGCAGCAGCAGCATAGAGAATAGAACATTATCTATACGTTTGTGTGTCGAGCCCGTAGCGCTTGTGTACGTGTGCGCATGTGTACTTGTACGTCTTACATATGCGTCGACGTCGTCGTCGTCGTCGTCGTCGTCGTCGTCTATGTATGTATATGCATTCGCGTGCGCGCGTGCAAAAGATAGACGACGAGAACGGAGAGCTCTGCTGCACTCATGAGTGTATGTGTGTGCACAGCCTATATATCTGACTAAGTGCTGTACGCGCATTGTATAAAATTACATGAAAGAGAGCTCGAGCGCGCTTATATGGCTAATTAATGTTTATTTTTTCGTTTTTCGATTTTTCTCTCTCTGAACTCTCGAGCTTCGTTTGCACGCACATTCGTCATTCGCAGCGTCACGAGTTTTGTCTCTCGCTCACGCTGTTCTCTCTCGCTCTTTAGTTGAATGCAGTTTTGCGTCGAATAACACAACAACAACAACAACAGCGGCAGACTCGAGCGCGCAACTTTTTTTTCATTCTTCTTTCTTCTTCTTTTAAAAACGCGCTTTCGTCGATATGTGTGGACTCGTATGTAGCATGGCACACGAGCACACGCGCATGCTAGCGTGACGTTATGGAAAGCGACAAAAAAGAAAAGAAAAAAAGATTAAGCTCTTTCGAAGTTGCTGCTGCTGCATGCCGCTGGCCATTGCTCGGCAGCAGCAGCACACCGTCATTGTATAAAAGCGCGAGCCGTAATCAAACAACTCCGAAAATGTCTACCGATCTGTTTCTCTCTCTTTTTCTCTGCTGTTTCGCGTTATGCGCGCACACACACACGTTAAGGCACGCGTGGCGTCGGTGCTTACTCAACCTGTTCCACATAATATTGCATTTACATATACTCTCGCTTTCTTTCCTCTTTCTCCTCTCTACCTTTCTCCATCTATCTCCCTACGTCTCACGTGCTTGTACCGTACACAAGGCATGCGTCATAAATACAAAGGAGCAGAGTATGGAGTGATAGGAAAAAAATGTGCCGCGCTCGCTCTTCAGGCTCGTCGTCGTTATCAGTGCGCGCGCGTGTGCATGTGCTTGTTATTATTATTATATATTATATTCGAGCAGACCGCGCACCGTCGTTTTCTTCATTTTATTTCCATATATGCAGCGCACACCGATATATACGGCCGATGCGAAATGTCTGCGCGTTTCTGCGACGACTCGATTTTGCGCTCGATGTTATAAAGCGAGCAGCCATCCCATCGAGTTATGTATTATAAGCCACGCGCATATATTCGTAGATATCTATACAGCTCCTCGCTATATAAACGCTATGAATACGTGTGTATGGCTCGTGCATGTGTGCGAATTGTGTACGTCTATAGAAGGATATCCCCGCAAGCGCGCGCGCGTGTGCCGATGCTGCTGCTGTACTGCTGCGATGGCCCGGCCCGTATAATACATGCACACAGAGCCCAAGTACAGATATAAAGACAAACATTTTTCAATACGGCAGATATAGACGTGTGCACGCGTTATATGTGCTGTGTGGCGGACTGCTGCTGCTGCGATGCGTTGCTTTTGCCCGCGTGCATATATACGAGTATTATGTATACATGTAGCACATACATTGACAGCAGCAGCAGCAGAGCTTGGTATACCTATAACAGAGAGCAAGAGAGATACGAGTACGGCGCATGATAAAAAAAGAGCGAGACAGACAGACAGACGAAACCGCGAAGCTCAAGGGGGAATGCGAAAAGAGAGAGAGAGAGAGAGAGAGAGAGAGAGAGAGAGAGAGAGAGAGACGAGGAGAGTATCGCTGCTGCTGCTGCTTCTGTTAATGCTGCTGCTGCTGATGCTGATGCTATGTGTGTATGCCAATGGAGGCGTAGGAGGTGGAATGGTGGCGGACGTCGACGACGACGGCTACGTCGACGGAGGGGATCATCCCACATACATATACACAGAGGGGCTCGTTCGTTCGAGCTCTTGCTCGCTCGTATGTGTACGTGCATGCAATTTAATAATGTCCGAAAAAGCGAATTAAAAAGAGAGCAAAAAATAGGTGGGGAGGCCTCGACTGCTGCTGCTGATGCTGCTGATGCTGCTGCTCCGACGTCGATATTATATGGGAGAGAGAGAGAGAGAGCAAAAGAGATGTGCTAAAGTGGAGTGGCGAGAAAATGCGACAGCCACAGAAAATAAAAAAAAATTATGCAGAGAGCAGCGAAAAAGTAGTTGAGCGACCAAAAACAAAAAAAAAAGAAGGAAAGATATCTGGCCGATAATGAGCTGGTATAAGCGCAGCTTCGTGTTTTTCGAACGTGTGCATTTAATAACATAAAACAACATCGGACGTCGACGGGGCTAACCTTGAAGAGTTCCTTGAAGTAGGGGCTGCAGGCTGACAGGACGACCTTGTGCGCCTGCAAACGTCGTCCATCGCAGGCGAAGGTGACGTCGACAAAGTCCTCGTCGTCGCGCAGAGCCTCGAACTGGCTCGTTATGTTGGCTTGGAAATTGTTCCACCTGAGGCAGAACTGCTGCTGCTGGGCCGCCGCCACAGCCGCGGCCGCGGCCGACGTCGCATTGATGATGTTGCTGCTGCTGCCGCTGCCGCTGCTGCCCACGTCCGTCGTCATGCTCCTCTTCTTCGTCGGCTGCTGCTGCAGCTTCTCTCACAGTCGTCTCGTGGTGCAATAATACTTGTTTAAAACTTTTGCTTTTTTTCTTTTCTTTTTTTTTTACTTTTTTCTTTTTTTGTTGCGTTAAATGATCAACTTTTCACTTGTATATAATGCACAACAACACTGCACTTTTATTATTGACTGGCACACAACACGACGACGACGTTGACGTTGACGTTCTTGTAATGCAGCTGCTGCGGGTGACTTGCTGCACACACCGTCTCTCCTCCTCTTCTATTATAATATGCTCTTCGAGGCTCTCGCAGCTTTTTTCCGTCTGCTACTACTCTGTCCGTGTGAGTGAGTGTGTGTGTTTGTTGCTGCTGCTTTTCTTCTTATTCTTCTTTTTTTGTTTCTGTACGATAAAACAAAAAAAAGCCAAAAAGTGGCTTGGATTAACTTTGACACTGCATAAGGGTATAGAGAGAGAAAGATATATAATACGAGTTTAAGGAGAGGAAAACAACAACGACAACAACGTGACGCACGACTATAAACAACGACACATGATCGAGATTAGGTGAATATCGTGTTTGTGTATATATGTGTCGCGCGAGTGTGAGTGAGCGAGCGAGCTAACCGTGTGATAGGCAGAATATAGGTAGGTGCCAAACACTGCACTGGGAAGAACAATGATTACGAATTCACACGGCTAAATCGCGTACGCTTCACGGGTATTTGTTTAAATTTACGCGTGCAACAAATGTGCAACAAATGTGTGATAAATGTGTGATAAATGTGTGATAAATGTGTTGGAAAGCGCGAAAAAAGGTGTAAAAAATTTGCACACACCACAACCTCTCGCGGCCGCCGCCACCGCCACACAACTGCTCTCGACGTCGCTGCTGGCTCGAACTGCACGACGACTCCGCCACTGCTGCTGCTGCTGCTGCTGCCTCTTCTCCTATATAATGCACTATAAATGCTGCGCTGCTCTCGTCTGCTCGACTCACTCCTCTTTTTGCGCGCGCTCTCTATATCGCGGAGCTATAGCGCGACGGACGGACGATGGCAGTGGTGGTGGTGTGCTGGTGGTGGCGGCAGCAGTGACTACCACTACTACTTAATATTGTATGTGTACATATACATGCATATAATCAGACTTGCAGTGTGCACACGTACACACACGTGTGTGTATATAGTGTGTATAAACGACGACGACGACGATGCCTGGGCAGCCTCGCGCGTCGCGCACATGCATGGGGGGCTGCTCTGCTTGGTTGGCCCCACGCACTCACACATGTATACGCGCGCGCACACACACACACACACATGGGCACACACTGACAGAAGTGGCAGTCGGAGTTTGTGTCATGTACACACGTATATATATTTTATCGCGCGTTCGTGTGTCATATAGATGCGAGTGTGCGTGCAGGTCGCGAGACTCGCCTCGTTATGTGCTCGTGTATGTCTATAGTCGTGCATATGGCTAAAATATAATGTCGTACCTTGGACCTTGTGGCGTCGATCCTCTAGGTTGAAGTCCAGGGTGTCGCGGCGACTCGTGCAGACGAAAAAAAAATCAACAAACCAAAAAAAAACCTACACACACAGTTGCACGCACGCTTGCACACATACACGCGCACACATACACATACGCACAGTTTGAAGTTGTATATATACGTATATATTATGTGTGCAGCAGAGCAGAGCAGAGCAGCACTGTTCGGCTCTTGGCTCTCGTCTCTCTCGTGTATATTGTTGCGCGCGCGCCCGAGCTCGCAGATTTTGCTGCGCCGCTGCCTGTGCTGTGCCTGCCGCGGCGCGGATAGAGAGAGACGGATGATGATAATATTGGGGTTAGGCCACTCTTTCGGGCTCTTGCACGAACTTGGTTGACTCTCTCGACGCTGGCTTCAGCCAACAGCAGAAGCAGCAGCAGCAGCCGCGGCCTATAATTCTGCGAACAGCAGCACTGGCAGTACGTTGATGACGATGACGACGATGATAAGAGCCAAAAAAGCCTATAGAACGGACGCCTGAAGCTAGAGCTTACCGCCAGCTCAGCTTTTTTCCCCTCATCGTTGCTGTATATTTCTGTCTATATTGTTGCAGATAGCAGTCGTGCGCTCTGCACCGCACTAAGCGTCGCTGGAAAATAACAACAAAAATGGAAAGAATTACGAATCGTACACGTAAAAAAGAGAAACGCCATTAAAAAAATAAATCGATGACGGGATCGCACTCCGCAGTCCCACACATACACACACACACACGCACGCACACAGTGTCGCAGCGAGAGAAGAGTGTGGGAAGAAGCTCTATATGGATTTTAAAGCAAGTCTGTAAAATGTCGAGTGACTGTGTGTGTATGTGTGTGAGCTGTTGTATGTAGTATATAGCTCGCATGACATACAAATATAATGACAATCGATTTATATAGAGGCAGGCCGTCTCATCGCGCGGCCGTAAATGTCACTAGGAATCGCGCCCATGTAACAGCAGCAGCAGCAACAGCTACGACTCACGAGTTCGCCTGTACTCGCTCGCGCCGCGGCGATAATTTACATCTTCACCTTGTTAAATAAATATAGGCATGATAAGTAAGTAACCTTTCTCTCTCGTGGCTGTCACGTGCCTCGGACCATAAAAGCTCGATCGAGAGCGATCGAATGATCGCTTGTCGCATAAGGCTATATAGCAAAGCTCGATCGTTGGAAAGTTTAGTAGTGTGCCTCCTATGTGCAATCGTGTTTTAGAAGCTCTCTATTTCTCTCTCCGAGTCCAAGTCCATGTCTGTGTGTGTGAGTGAATAAATGTACACGATGATAGGGGAGCTTGCGCGTACCTTCGTTGCGGATCCGGTGGCGCTTTTAGCTGCGGGCCACGGCGCAAAACTCGACTTTACATTATCATACAGCAGCCAAACGCAAATGCTCGAGACTGCAAATATGTCTGTGTGCATCTGTGTGCTTGTGTCCATCATATAGGGGGGCTTGCAACCTTTACATTGCGCATACGCGATTATGCCATCGATTCGTCGAGTTGGTCCGATGGGCTCTGAGCATCGAGACTCCCGTAAATTTTGCTCCTTTTTTGGTCGACTCACATCGCATTTGTTTGCTTTGAATTAAAGTCGATGTTCGATCGATCGATTTTGATACAGCTGTCGCGATCTGATTTCGGAATTCGTCTTCATTTTCATTCGAAAATACCGAGTTTTCTTTCACAAAATCACGATGATGGTTGTATTTCGGAGTCGATGCGCATATGTCGGTGCACATCGATACAGCTGCATAAACACATACACGCATAGTCAATCAGTCTCGGGCGCATAGCAGCAATTATAAAGATAGGATAATTATCGGCGCTACTTGCATACCTATTTACATTGGTCTGGGCCAAACGCGCACACCATGCAGATTCTCGCGTGCAGTGTGTGCACTGCAGTGCCGCCAAATGGATCATGTGCCCCTGTAGGCACGTAGGTATATCTACACGATAGGTATAGTACCGACTCGCGTGTAATTTTTCGTATAGATGTCGCATTTTCCTTAACAAGCGTCGATGTGCATTTTACAAATGCACAGCCGGCTGGCAACTATGCAACGCTTATGGTGTGAGAGTTACGTACCCGAAGATGATTATTTTAGGTGTCTCGATTTTGAGATCAATAGTAAAATTCGATGAAGCACTGGTTGATATTATCGAACGTGGGAAAAAATGTTTTGAATCGATGCAGTTCAACAACAAAAACAGTCCATGAGTGCTTTTTAATTAGAAGAACATGGAATTTTACCGATCGATTTTCAAAACAATCGTAATAACGTTTTTGACACGGCAAAGACGACCAGTGAACGATTCCATTGCTCAACAAGAAACGACGGAAAATCGAATTATCGCGCCAAATGTCGTTAGCATTGCTGCAGTTAATCGTTGGCGTTCGCCATTTTGGTTTTGCAACATGTAGTCAGTAGTAGAGCTAGAGCGTCTGCTACTGGTTGCGCACGCGCCCCGAGTACTTTTCCGTTCGTGATCGCGAATACAGTGCACTGCAGCATATGTGCACACGACGCAAGTGGGTATAATAATGCACGGAGCAGGAGCAGCTCGTGCCGAATCTATGACTTTCCGTCTCTTTTTTTCGCGCGCAGTGCAATAATAGATCCGTGGCCAACGACAGCAGCAGCAGCAGCTTTACCAACACAGTCTCGCGAGTCCGCGCAAGGCAGACGACGACGATGGCTCATGTAATCGCCAGAGCAGCAGGCACAGCTGCTGCTGCCGATGTCGATGTCTGCTTTATATGCGTGTGTTAGTCGATCAGTCGCGCTGCTAAAGAGAGGCAGGCCGGACAATACAGAGCAGCACGACATCATAACATCATTAACAAGTGTATAACGGCTAGGCGAGAGCCGTGTACCCGCGATGGCACTCTACGTTTAGAAATATATATAATCGTCGCTCGACCATCGAGATAATAGTGTATACAGCGCCAGAATATCCTGTAGCATAGATGGCACATAGCATACCTATTTGACGTGTGTTTGCCACTATCTGTGAATCTCTACTGTCCCCGTGGTCTTGTTACGCGCGCGTGTGCCTCTGTGTGTATGTGTGGCTTTCTGCACCTGTATAGTGCACACCTCGCGATATAACCAAATGTGCACGTTGCTCGATGCACTGATGCTGCTGCTCGCAGCACCAACGATATAACAGAAACAACAAGAGAAAGAGAGTGTGTCGTTCTTTCTGCTGTGCGTTGTCGAGTGCCATTGTCGTGTATGCAACAAAAAGTGTGCCATGCTGGTGTTGCTAATCGACATTTCGAGCAGTCGAGTCATCCAGTAGTTTTACTCGTGCGTGCTTCGGTTGTGTGCGTGCGTAATATTATATAGCATATATAATACGAAAAATATATACATCTCTCGCGCGACGTGAAAGGCAGTTCGCCACGGGCACGCACACAAATACACAATAGGTTTTGTAAACACTACAATACGCAATCTTCTCTCGCTGCTGCTGCTACTACTGCTTGTATATCCTACACACACACACAACAGTATATATTTTTGGTGCATAATTCCTCTCTACTCTAAAGATTACAAGTCAGTGATATTCTTCGTTCTCAAGGTGTTCCTTTTCGTGTGTACGTGTGCTGATACATAAAGTGTTCTTTCTCTGTCTCTCGTTGCGTATACGTCAAACGCGTGCTCCGAACGCATATCTATACTCTTCTTTTCTTTCCAAGTCGAGAGAAAAAGATCCCGAAGACAAGGCGAGATAAAGAGAAATAGTTTCTGCGAGGTTACGAGAACCAGCAGAAATGCGTGACTCGTGCGCCTTGTACTCGAAGACGGTGCATCAGCAGCGACGATCACCGATGCAGCAGAAGCAACAGTCTCAACAACGATCGATCCTCGTTTTTCGCAACAAGCATCAACGTCAGCAGCCCCAGAAGGATGCGTAGCCGTGAAAAAAGCGTCGCAAGCGTAGTCGTTCATCGTCATCAACGAGCGGTAAGTTGAGTTTGCCCTGGTGCACCTCGTGATAACCTTGACTTTTGTGCGTGCTGTGCACCCTCCTCTACTTAACGAGCGTAGACGTGTTTCGTATACATGTATACAGCGTTGTGTGACAGTTACAGTGCATTTCGTAACACTCATAGAACACGCATGATAATAATGGACAATTCAAACGACTCGTGCGTCTGCTAGCTATACTCGTATTTTTGCCCGTTAACTTGGCTTCGATTATTCTCCGCTTTCAAAGTTATTATCTTTTGTGCAATCTCTACTGACCAAGTGCAACCTAGCCGCGAAGAAGAAAAAAAGTTCAAGAATCGATGAGCGTAAAGGCATACACAATAAAGCCTCCTTTCGCGCGCGCGCGTATATGTGCGAGCGAATGTTATTTTTTAAACACCGTTTTAACCCACTTGTGCGATACTTCTTGTTATTTTTTCCTTTTCTTTTCTTTTCTTCGTTTTCTTACAGTCTATTTTTTCTCAAATCGTTCGACACCGGATACATGCGTTGTAAAAACCTCATTTACTGACAAGTGTAGGTGCATATCGCAATAGTTAAACCATTGATCGAACGAAAATTTTTCGCCGTTAAAAATGCTCCAAACTCGTCCAACCGTTCATTATTAGAGCTTATAATAATCTTTTAGATCGAATATTCATTATTTCTAGGCTGCATTGCGATGCACATTGATAATGCAATCGTTGAACACTATTGTACAGTAGTGGTATGTTTGTAGGGTTATAACCTTGAATGGATCGAAATGGAAAGAAAACGAGCGAACGACACGGGGTTTCTCGCACGCGCCTGACCCCGCGGGGTCGAAGGGTTGCACACGAGGTTGCAATTTTTCGTTTCAATTTCAAAAAGTTACAGTTGGTGTTTTATAAGAGAAAAAAACCATGAGTGATGTAACGTTTTTTTAGCAAGGTAATGAGAAAACTGCTTTTTCGACTGTTTCTACCTGCTGTATAATTTGCAACTGTAGGTTAAGATAGCTTATTGATTTTCAAATAATATTGATCCTAGTGAGGGCATTGCATTGGAGACATGTAGGTTGTATATCTATATGAATAAAAAGTTTTACATGCAATAAGAGGTTTCAATCTTCAGACATGAAGTAATAGGTAAAGGCTAATTTTAACTTGTATGCATAAATAACTTTGGATAGTATAAAAAAAGAAAAAATTCAATTGTAAATGTTTTAGATATTAACTTCAATTGTAGTTAATTTTGTCATGCTAATATTATCAATTAGAATTTTTTCTGGAGGCACATTTTTAGCAATTATGAATTTGTAAATTACAATGTAGCTAACTGACCACTTGTCGTATTGAATAGTTGAATATTTTTTTTTTATTGCAATCATTGCTTTGACAATATTGAATTTTATTTGTATCAATAAGTATGGGCCAATACTTTTCAGAAATAAAAGTATACAATCATACTTTTTATTTCATTATCGTACAGTAAATAAGTATTTGTACTGTAGATACACAAAATAACATCACAATGTCATTAGATTAGAGCGCTCATCTCACAGTGTTTTGTTTGTGTTATTTCAGTTGCTTCAATACAAATTATATCAATCAAGTTTAGGTTTCTACAACAGAAACCAGGATTATAGTACCTAACCATCTAACCAACGGTGAGTGATTTTGTTTGCTTAACGCTTAATGCATGTCATTTTTATAACTAATATACTTTGTACTTAAGAAAGTAAAATAATTATTGATCTGGTGAATTCATTTAGAACAAAAATAAGTAACAAAACTTTTTAATTGTATAAAAGAAAAAAATTACAAATTATTTTTTTAAACATCACTTTGCATCTCAAATAGCACTGTAGGACTCCAGTTTGCCTTTTATGATGAAATTTGCATGTTTCTGGAAAATTGCGCAATCTGATTTGAGATGTCGACGCAACTTAACGCAAATTCAATTTCGACAACACTTCATTTCGCTCACCAGAAGTCCAATTTAATTTTTCAAATTAATAATTCAAACTCGTCTAGTTATTATTTTATCAAAAAATGCCGATATTTCACTATAACAAATTAATAACTTTTGACATTACAGTCAGTCTAATAAATTGTTCGTTAAATGGGATTGATTAGACCCTCGTGCTACGTTCAAGTGCACTCGACACACGTTTCTCAATTATAAGTTTCTTACTTCGGCCGGATTGTTCGTAAGCTCTTGGTATTGCAAAAACAGAGTTGAAAAAATGTCTAAAAATCCTAGTAGTCGGAAGTGTCATAATTAAATCCGGAATTTCACGTGAAATGACCACATGCGTGACCTATAACGAAAGATACGCGTTCGAATTAACGTCGCGCGCATCTCCACATGACAGGCATAATACACATAACAGTCACACGCGGCCATATTCGGAGCAATCGTATTTTGAATGCGCAGACGACGCAAGTGCCGCATAGCACGCACGTGCCTAGGATTTATGGCGAAGCGTTATATACGGATTCTTTTTATCGCGGGGATCTCTGGCACGCTCAGTTCCAGAGACACTCGCACTCCTACGAATTGGTCTTAGGGACGGAAAAACGCATAACCAAAACAGAATTAGGCTCAGTTGGACATTGACCGGTCGTCGTTCTGACGTACGCTCTCGTCGTGATCCCATGTTAAGTTTGTGTGCACACTTACTCTACACTCGAATGTTGTTTATTTTTGTTTGTTTGTGGATAGACAGTGGAAAATAAATTATTTGTTGAACAAATATAAGATGAACGAGAACTCAAAATGGAAATACGTGAGCTATTTTCTTTTACTAAGATTTTGGAAGAGCACGTGTGTCGTTTGTATAGGTGTACACGTTCTGGTGACGTAACTGCGGTGTCAAACGCGAAGTTTATCGATTGTAATTGGTACACTGCCAATGGCACGTATAACATTCTCGATCGATTTTCCACTCTTTCTTATCTATTATAAACACACGAAAGTCGGTATTGACGCTGTTAAAGGTAACTCAAGTATATGCGCTCGTCGACAATTTGGTGGCTAGACGTGTTTGGTAGGCACTATAAGTGTTTGTGTCGGCTGCACATACATACACATACACACACTCCGAGTTCGTTTATATATAAATACCAGCTTTGGAGGCGACAAACCGTGTAAAACGCGTGAAAATGTTACGCATCGCGAGCGATACAATAATAGACCTCGAGTCTCGTAAGTGCATACACGCACACGCACGCACTTGAGTACACTCGGGCGTATCAACACACAGACCCTTACTCCGATGTGGCCAATTACGAAAGACCAATTTTTTCTCCCACTTGTTTTATGGGACTATGAAGTAGATTGTCCAAGAAAAGCCCTGTCTTTTCCATGTTTGACATGTACATAAAAATACTTTGAGGACTCTCTCTGATTCAAACTGCATTAGAATATGGTGAATCATCGATCAAATATTATGACAATTTTCTACGAATTTTTTTGATAATATAAACAGAGATGTCAGAGAAATTGATGGATTCGTTAAGGTTAGCAGAAAGAGTCGAAAAAGGTCGATGCTGGCATTTCAGGTGCGTTTAATAGCCGGAACATTTCCTGCTCTGACTAGCATCTCCATCATACTCGATTAATCAACGTGCAAAGTTTAATTAATCCCTCCGGCTATAATCAAACAATACTATACACACGTCGTTGAATCCAAATCAAATATCGTATTGTTCTAGACTGAGCTTGCTTGCGAATGATCCCCGAAACAAGACACCCCTTTCAACGAATGCGTTTTGTTTTTCTTGAACTCGAGCCAAAAACCCTTTTGAATTTAATTCGCGTATAATATCGAGTAATAGATTGAAATATCGTTGCATTTCTTTGAGGTCTGAAGTAAGCGAATAAAGATGTTATATCGTATCGAAAGCGGTCTTCTCGGATCGACGGCGTTTCCTCTTATGTGTTACATGTATAAGTTCTGAATCATTTTCGTATCAGCAAATCAAAATATAATTACATACCGTATTACGTCTATCTTCGTTGATCAGCGTTCTTCCTTCTTAACGAGTCGATTTACAATTAAAATTTTATCGCCTACGAATATCAACGCCCACGAGTAATATGGTATTAATTTTTTCGAGCAGAACGACGAGGCGAACACCTTCGTCGACAAAAGTGCGTCCAAGCTGGCCGCCGTTGAGGATGAGGGTCCAAGGTGGCCCGGAGTATCGCCCAAGGCTAGCGCGACTCTCGCCGCACTGAGGCTCACCAAATTGAGAATCAATTCGCCGTCGAAGACTTACAGCGACGTCTCGACTCTAACCGGTAAGTTATATATAAATTGTTCATATAAATCGGCTCGAAAACAAAAGTCGCAGCAGCAGCTACAGTGAGCGTGACAAAAGTCTCCAACACATAAAAATATCTTTGTGCGTGATATGTATGAACGAAGATGAGTGTGTGTACATTACGGCAATGCACGTGGCATGCGTCACTGAAATTCAGAATATGCCTCGGTATTTCGCGGCTTATCGCAACCTCGAGAGGGAGAGAGAGAACGAGAAAGAGAGAAAGAGAAAAAGAGAGAGAGAGAGAGCGAGCGAGCTGGAGCTATATATATACCCTCTACTTATTATATACTTACTGTATGTCTGCTGCTGCTGTCGATGCTTTTCTCGAGTTCAATTGATAACGTGACCTTGATTCCGTTTGTCGGATCGCCTGTTTATCTCGTCAATTTCCTTAAAATCGCGAGAGCTCTGTGTTGCAGTCTGCACTCTTTTCCGTACTAGTTCTGACTCGCTCTATTGCCGTGTAAAAAAAATAAAATCGTTATTTTGACTTGACAATATTTGTCTTTTGCGTTCACTGTAACTCTTGAAATATACCGAATGTTTCTTGTGACAGCAGTGAATCTCTGCTACACTGTATACACACGTGCACAATCGTCAATGTATAGATATTCTCTTTGAGTGTAGAATCGAGTATGAGGCCAGTAAGTTCGATAAGCGAGTCAAGCATGCACATATGCACCGCCGAAACGAAAAACGTGCCTAAACGCGCGTATATCTTGCGGAAAAATGCAGCAGCGCTAGCAAGATCGTTGCTCGCGCGACTCGCGGTGTGCGCACCGGCTGTGCTGCTGCTGTTGCTGTAGCTGCTCCGCTCCAGCGCACGCACGCAGTCACTCGCACTCACTCGCGCGCTCGTGTCGAAGACGCGATTATCGCTTCTCGCTTACAACTGTACTGTGCACACGGATCTCGAAATACAAGAAATTATCACGGACGATGCGTATAGACGACGAAAATTTTCGCAAAATCACCGGCTGCGATCGACTCGACCGTCTCAGTGTCTACCGTAGATATACTGACTCGGCTTCGTGGATACTCGGGCGGTTTTATAATAAAGACTGCCGAGGCGCGCACACGTACCTCGCTTACTCGCATAAAACACACACATACAGAAAGCGAGTGGAGAGAGAGAGAGAGAGAGATAGCGTATTTCGCATCAAGCACAAAAGGATACGAACGACGACGACGTCTGTGCTTTGCTGTGCTTGCATGTATGTGTATGTGGAAACACCTTCTCTCGTCCAACATACGATATACGCGCCCGGCACCTCGCCATCCTCATGGTGGTTTCCCATTGGTTGAGAGGCCAAATGATGATTACACTCCGAGTCTCGTGCAGTAGAGGCAGCAACAACGGAGGATCTCGGGCATAATGTTCCTCGCTGCCATCATCATCATCATCATCATCATCATCATCATCATCATCATCATCATCATTATTCTCATGTAGAGTGCTGCCATGCCATCACACACATACATACACTCGCACATTTATGCGATGTAGGAGAAAAGAATTCCACGCCGTCATCATCATCGTTTTTCGTCCGTGCTATATTCGCGCTACGCGTATGTTCGCATGCCCGCGACTATATACTTGACGCATCAGGATCCCACCAGAACGAACGGCAATCATCATTATCATCATCGTTATCGTTATCTTACGTGTATGCATGTATCTACACAGACATAGACCCACACAAATATTGCGCATACAGCGCGAAGACGAGTTTTGCTTGGGATCGACAACTTTTTTTCCGTCAACTTTTTTTCTCGCCGTTGCAGTTTCATTCTTTTACTGTTTTCTCTCTTCTCTCTCATCTTCTACCCGTCGAATGATGGCTTTTGATTTGCAACTGCGATGAGGTAGACTCTATTATTGTATCGGTCGAATTTCCGTACGCTCGCCGCGCCTGCAGGAAAGGAACCGAAATTGTGCGTAAAGCTGTACCTAATTGATTCGAGCCTCTGCTAATCAGTTTCCGCTGCTTGTAACAAATGTTGATATGAAAAATAACAAAACATGCCAAAAGTCATTTGAACAAGCTCGAGAGGCTGTAACGAGCTCGATACACCGGGCACATTGACTGAATATTATTTATGTACTACGAGAGATCTTTTCATCGAAAACTATGAACTCTCAGCTCAGCCTTTGGCCAAGGCGATAGGAAAAACTTTTTTCAAAACTGCTTGGCCTAGTATACACGTTTTTCCATACCTACACGGAGAAACTTTATATAGGAAAAATTGCTACATTTTTAGGAAAAATTACTACATTTTATAGTAAAAGTGTGAAATTTCTGACTTATGACAAAATGTACATTTTTATCGTAATTTTTCTTATGTTTCAGATCATTTTTACTATAATTCTAATAAATTTTGATACATTTTACAGTAAATTTCATCACAAGTCAGAAATGTCACACTTTTACTATGAAATTTTTAATTTTTCCTATATGGGTTTCTCCGTGTACCTCACGGTTGAAAAACCAAGCGACCTTTTGTCGATGTCTCTGTGTACATACGCTGAACGCGGGTGCCGCATTCAATCTGCGTTCCTGCTCGCGCAGCGTATACGCATCTATTATAACGATCATCTCGCGTGCCTCTGGTTATTATGCAACAACAGCGGCAGCAGTAGCGGCTTTTATGACGAAAACGTCATCCTCAAAAAGCACATGACCATGTATGTAATATACAGACAAGAGTAGAGCAGATTTACCCACACTCGCTGTTATAGAGCTGCTGCTGGTCGCTAAATAGTTAATTGACTCCAACGATGGTAGACGATATTCGCTTGTTTATTGAAAATATTAAGCACATCGAGTAAAAAAGTACAATTTGTTTTTCAACAGCTGTGTGTTGATTTTGCCTCGTTACAAACTCTGACTGAAACCCGAAGCGTATCGATATATTTCTAGCATTATTGTGACCGCTCGCTCACGTGATTTGCAATCAATCTTCTGTGTGCTTCACCTGTCATCGTTGGTAAAGGTTAACCCTTCGGCCCACATAATATCTCGGAGCAAAGCAACGAACGAGAAGCGCGACGTCGCTCTCTTTTTCTATACTCTTTCTCGGAACAACAAAAGGGCCCGCTGCGTATACGTAATAATACGTATATCGAGGAGAAGCTCTTTCCTGTCAGTGCGCGCGGTTGTTTTGGCTCTCGTCCAGGCGCTGATGCGCTGCGCGTTTTTTAGCGAAAGCCCACGCGCGCGCACACGCACACTTGCATATAGAACGTGCGGCAGAGAGTATAAAGGCGTTCTCGCGCGGCGGGGCTATTTTAGCGAGTAGTATTGAGTCTGCAAGCCGCACGGCACCTCGACGCCAGCAGCCTATATTGCCGCATCTGCTTTTAATATGAGCGCAGTCGCGTACCAGTAATCGTCGCGGTACCATGTGACAAAAAAAAGCTCCACGATCCTCGTTGTAGAAATAAAGTAAAAAACTGGCATAGATCGGCAAATCGGCATTATAGACGCCCGTTTAAATATACATGTATAATAAGACTCGAAGCTGTGAAGTCGTTCGTTGTGCTCCACTATACACATATGTATTATAATACGAAGTCGAGAAGAGGCGCAAATATTTGGGTTACGGTGAAAGACAGAGAACCATTTGGCCAGGCCGATGGATAGACGTGATAGATCAGTTGTGACGTATAGCGAATCTTCGCGCGACACCCTCGGCGTATAATAATGTCATACATAGGAATACTGTCGAGGAAAATTATCAAGACGACGGAATTTGGCCGACGACTGCTCTTCGTGGAAGATATGCCGCTGCACTTCCTCTCGTCGCGTTTCGCACCCGAAGCACCGAAACTCGACCTGTAGGTTAAAAATACACTTCCGAGGAAGAATACCAACGAGAGGAGGCAAAAATTATAATTGAAAATGTGAACGAACTCATAGATCATTTGCGCTTCGAGCCAAACAAAAGTGTGCTTATAACTCATTGCTATAGAACACTGCAGTGTGTGAGAGAAATTGATATACCGTAAAGTTCGCGATTCTACTACACATATCATCGTTGCACCGGTGACAACGGCAACGACAGACAACAAATTTCAAGAGTGAGCAGACAACTCGTAGCATGCGCCCAGAGAAAGATGATTAATCGAAGCTCTCGGATTGATACCTATATCAACAGCAGAGCCTGCACAGTTATTGTATTATGTTCTTGGGATCAGGGAGCTCGCGTCTGACTAGGCCCAGGGGCCCGGCCAAGTTCAAGGACGTGCATGAGAAGCGCGACGCTATACTGAGCAAGTGGCGAGATGGTAGGGGTCACGTTGCTAACGTATATATGTTATTAGCTAACCGATACAGCTGTTATCCAACCCTCTCACATTATAAATTAGGGAAATGAGCTATTTTTCCGGTTTAAATTAGCGCCTTCGCAGTCTAAGCTCAATTCTCAGATATTATCTATTATCAAAGTACCGACAATTTGTTGTTGTTATTGTTGGTGTTTTTCAAATGTAAAAAATTGTCGTAAGTACAATATGCACTAGCCTCATTCCATTTGGTTCGTGGCTATTAGCGTGCTTGCCCTAATGAAATGAAAAGTGCACGGCAGCGATCGTTCCACTCGAACGACCGCATACATGTACATCTCACTGCTATATTACACGTTCGCCGAACTCGACTGTGTGCTAATTATGGGAAAAAGAGAAAGAGAGAGAGAGAGAGAAGAAAGAAAGAAAGATTCGTATCGTTCACAAAACCAGCCAACTTGAATTTCATTCTTCACTTACGTTTTCTTTCGTGCGATATTCCCGATTTGGCTCAAATATCTCTGCATTAACGTAAGACTCCCAATTGGAATTGGCTAAGCGGACGGATTCGCTATACAGTCACATTGTGCGCTAATTGAAGATCGCCGCGCGCCGCATCGTAGACAGGGATGCTGTACGCGAGTATTCGGGCCATTAAAGAAGTTCGACATTGCTTGTATAGATACAAAAACACATCGTGAGCGAAACCTCTCTCTATCTCTCTCTCTCTATTTCTAGCTCGTCCAATGTCATCGCTCGTTACTCTTCGCTGCTTAAAACTCGCACACATCCCAAATAAGTGTATATGTATGCGTGCTGTCTGAGATTGATTGCCCGCAAGACGTAGAAATATATTTCTCAATGTATAACTTGTATATTCATTTGGCCAATTCGCCGCGCGTATGACACTCACGGACGTCTTCTTTATCCTCGATTTACCTGAAAATGCGAGGAGCTTGACGCGATGAGAGGTATCCATATAGCGGGAATGACGCGAGACGTTCTCGAGTTTTTGACGTTCAATTTTCTTTCTCTCTCTCCCATTCTAACAAACGCGTCAATCTTCTTGATAGCGTATAACTAACGATTAATTTGCATCAATTTTGACATCAACGACGATGCTTAATGATCCCCCATTTTTATTTTTATGTCCCTGTCACTTATAATGTGAAGGAGACGATTTTTCGTAGTCATATATGAGACTGTAAGAGTTCACAGTAAGGTTTTGTACATGCATCATTACGTTTTGCGTATTATATCGACGCTGATAAGCAACCCCATGAATTAAGGTCAAACGGGCTTACGTACGTTAAAATAAGAGCAAAAAAATCGATATTATTTCTTTATGTAAACCTTGTATAATCCAGAAATAAAACGAAAAAAAAATGTTATATGCATTATGGAACGCGGAGAAGGGAGTTTGCGATCATTGATTGGCTGGCATGAAATTGAAGCAAAAAACGATTTGTGTTACAGAGGTCTGCAGCAGAGACGAGCTACCGGAGGTTGAGATAATCAGTCTACTAACGGAACAAATCCCGAAGTACACCCTACGCGCCGACACACTCACTGAATTTGGAGGTAAGTCCCCCTCGCATGGAAAATTGTATTCATCTCTATGTACACGTTGAAAACAAAAATTAACGATGGTAATTAACAATCTGCAGGTTACGAGAACCAGGACTGGTTTATACCCTCAGCCAAAGTTGTTGAGCACGACGAAAGTTTAGGCTTAACACCGGAGCAGATCCGCGAAACTCTTAATTATTTCAGTGAGTATATTTATTTTTATAATTAATTTGTCAAGATTTTCGCAATTAGTGGTATAAAGTATAAATAAATTTGTAAGAGGTGAGAACGTAAGCTTCTTTAAAAATTCTAATACTGTATTAAATCATTATTAATAAATACGCGTGGAGTTCAAAGCAGAAGTAGAGATGTATTATAGAAGAAACTCAATCAAGATGCGTCGCACAGAGCAAAACATGAATGATCGTCTCGACAATAATGTTGTTTTTCACTCGACGATGATCAAGCTTAATATGAGCTCGTCTTAACTGCACATGTTTGTGGCTATATGAACACTCGATTGAAGAGCTTGAAATCCGTTACCAGAGCGAACGCAGAAGAAAAAGACGCGTGTATAATATTATCCACACATGGAAAATGTACCCGCGCAACAACAGCACAATTCTCATTTCTCTCAGTGCAGTCTGCACGCGTGCGATCATATTTTTTTTTATCGCATTGCGTGTGTGCGCAGAATATGCTTTCTTATTATTACGAGCAGTACACACGATTTACCCGCGCACACACCTGTGAGTGTGGAATGTGGATTATTATTGTAAATATGCCGCATAATTGTAACAGGCGATGTTCTTTTATGCTAATGGAATTTTCTCACTGTGAGAGAAATTATTTTCACTGCTAAATGTGTATCGTTACAGTTGTGTGCTTTCCATAGAGATTCCACTGAGTTACGTTAGGTGCAATTTTGCAGATTTTGGTGAGACATGTTTTAATCTTAATATTTACTTGTAATTAATAATCATTTTAAAATACTTATACTGTTAAATCTTAAATTAATGTCAAATTCACCCTAATTATTTCAAAACAATCACCTATAATATCTTTAAGGATTCTGTAAAAATGAATCATTCTTATTCGTAATTTCAATTTTAGATATACAGTAGTTATGTTTTATACGTTGGTTTAAAAATTAAAAATCGCTGACTATATTTAAGGACCAATACAAAAGTTGTATAAAGATTTATCGATGATATGCATTTGTATCTTATTGAAACAAAATGTGTGTGTTAAGTTGAAGCGCATAACCCATAAAAGTGTGAAGACCAAGTATTTACACTAGCTTAAATGGAAAAAGTACTGTGTTTCATTGTTGATAGTTGCACGTTACTCAATTTGTAAGCGTGAGAGACTCCCGCGATCGGTCGAGTCTTTCGCTCGTTTATATTCTCTCTTGCGAACCGTCGTTACCTGACTTCTGCTTGTTTTTATCGAGCTTCGAGAGTACAACTCGAGGTACTATCCTTTAAATTATGCGCTTCAAATGTGTAAAAGGTAATCAAGAGTTTTTTGTATCTGTTTAAGTATGCTGTTATAATGGATTTAGGCTTAATGCCTTAACGTAACATTTTTTCGTTATTTTTTATCAGAGTGTTTTGTTTTTTTTCAAAACAAAAAAGAAGATAAGCAATTTTATATTGCTATATAAATAATAATGTAAAGCATATAGAATATATTAATGTAATATAGAAATAAATATAGAAATAATAATGTAAAGCATGTTGCTGTTTTCAAAACTGCCAAACATGTAAAAGAGTTTTAGAAGAATAAGAATTTTCTAAATTTAATATTTTGTCTTGTTAAAAGATGAAATACTGCAAGTGCTACTTGAAAGACTTTACTTATTGCTCAAGTTTTCGTTAGAGTATATTTTATGGCTGTCTTATGTTTCCAGCTTCCATCTCTTGGCGAAGAAAGATTAAGAGGAAGAGAAGCAAATTCTTTCGCGAAGTACAGGCATTTTCTTGCCTTGATTTTGCGATTTTACGATGCGCTTTATTTCAACGTATAACTTTTAACTTACAATACAAAAGGGAGAAGAATTTGTTCATGTAAACGTCTGACAACGATTACCTGCATTATTTAGATTTTCAATTTCGATTTAGAATTTTGAAGAGTAGTCATATTTAAAAATTTAGAGAAAGTAAAAATTACTGCAACACTATAGTTTAGACGAAATTAAGAGTCTCTCCTCTTTATAGCGTCAACACGAGGTCTCTAACTCAAAGCTAAAATTCGGCGCTGATTGCCAATTCTCGCAACAAGCAAGTAGACGGCAAAACGTCGAAAAGTCAAAAATCGTGACTCGACTATCGATCAGTCCTTTTTTAATTCAATGCCATTTTAAAAAGCATCTCGTGCATGTCAACTGCATTGCAAGACACTCAATTTCACCTGCAAAATAAAACTGTTCGTGTGTACGACGAGCGTAGCAGTTCAACTATCGCATTATGAGGCGAACGTTCTTTTGCCAAGGTCACTCTAAACTGTATAGAGCCTAAACTCATCGACGATATAAGTAATAACGCCCGCGCCTACATCCATTTCAACTGGAAAAAGTATAAGAAAACTTGAGCTTTCTGTATACGTGAAAGACGTAATCGGCGTAATTACGAGACAGCTATAGAATATAATTACACAGCATGAATATCGTCGGCGGTACGTAGGAGCCGATTGAAGTACGAAAATTTGTCTTATCGACGATAGCAGCAAGTAAATGTGCGAAGGCACAAGTGTCAGAGATCGGCGCGCGCAGCCAAAATATTATGACGTGTTGTACTATACCTATATATCAGTACAGCTTCGATATATAGCTATATACAGGCTTTCATATGTACGCGCGCCAATGGCGCGCCAGGCGCATGGACGCATGCTAGCATACGACGATCGCGCGGCTGACTGGAATGAGCAGCGCCAGCCACTCTAGTCCCGGCTCGCATCGGTAGTACGAGACTTCAGTTTCATACGCGAAGTCGTCAGCTGCGCATCTCTCCGGTTCCGCGTCCGTCTCTGTGTTTATCTGTACACACATGCTATCGGCTGAAACTCACAAGAGCTGCCCCTTATCATATACTAAACATTAAAGGCCCAAGGCCCACGTACTATTGACAGTGTTGAATGCGTTGCTATATGCAAGCACGAGTGACAACGCCGCGTTGTGGTTCTTCGTGGCGTGCCAATGTGACTTGGTGCATCCAGTTTTCAAGTGCTTTTTTTATACTTTTTTATACGGTAAGAGTTCATCTGTTTTTTTTTCATTGTTACCTTGTTTTACGATATTTTTCGACCGAAGAAATAATGAAATTGGCTGGTTGAATTGCGATAAATAGTGATTATTACTTACTGAATATCGAGGGAAAAAAGAAAATTTCGTCTCTACTGACCCGTCAAATATATTTTCGATTATACATACGGAACGTGACATAACCTCGTGCCGAACCGAAGATGTATAATACAAATTAATACGCTCGAATGACGCATCGAAAAGCCAAGAGAGTAGTCTTTTAATTTTTTCGACTGCACACACGCGCGCACGCCCAATTTGTTTCGGCTCGTGCCCGTATTATGCGATAACGGTGAAGCGGCAACGCGCTCAACGCTTCGATGAAATTTTCGTGCAGCCGCCGCCGCCGATGACGCTTCTTTTATTCGGACTTTTGACAGTTGCGCGAGAGAAAAAAAAGACGACGGTAGTTGTAGAAAGTCGGCGTACACTGATCGATTTATCACATGGTTTTCTATTTAATCGTGTACCGAATATCTTCTCGTCGGTCGTCGTTATTATGATGTTGTCTCAAACACCGTATCGACGCTGGTACTACCTTAAAACATTTGGCTGCGAGTCAATTGTTTTGAGGGCGAATTTTAAAATAATCTCAACGACGAGTTGCAGTAGAAGTATAATAGTCATTATGGCAATATAGTCCGCTCGCAAGCGACTAATTAAAGTTTATCGGTCTTGTTTTCACGCAAAAATCGGCCATCCGTTGAACACACTTTTTTTACTTTTTTTTCTTTCTTTTTTTTTTTACGTCTAGCCGAAGTCTCGATCGACCTGTAAATTTCTCAATACAGACCGTTATTACATCGGTTCACGCTGTTCTATAAACAAGTGTCTGGGGCGCGCGAGCGACATTAGCCAAGTGTCATTTTTCATCTCACGATAGGTTTTTTTTTATATCCCTTGCTAAAAAAAATAGCGAGTATTCTAGTGCACGAAAATTGCGGCGAAGTTCGATCAAGGCCATCGCGGGAGCTCTCAACCGGGTCATATTCCGCCGAATAAGCGCAAGGATCCTATTTGGAAAGATAACTTCGCCCGATCGATTGATGTTCCGGTTAACTTTTACCAACTATAGAAACCACGAGATATCTTCAGTTTTCATTGATGCACCTCTTTCTGTCGAATTGAAGAGCCTCTGCTATGTTTTTTTACACATAACTAATTAAACAAAATGTTCATTACTTTATCTTTATTCCAAGATTCTAACGATTATTTTCAATGATTTCGTTGACAGTGTAAATCGTATGGAGTAACGCTAATTTTATTTGTATAAGAACGGTTACGAGATTACCATTGTAACTCAATAGCATTAATTCATTTTAATTAGCTCAAATTAGCCACGATAGGTGATAATACAACTGGAATTTTTTCACGCATTGCCTGTACGCGTTCGTAATGTTCATTCACCCGCGTGTATCTGCCGCGAAAATCCGACGATTTCGGCGAAAGAGAAAACGCGTCTCGGGTGCCATTGTTCGCATCTCTTTCGAGCATAAATACACACACTCGCACATCTCGCTAAATTATATTAATTTCCACGGGCAGACAAAAATAAAAAAATGTGCGAAAAATCTCTTGGCGGTCCGTATACACCAGATCACGTGCGTATTCTGAATCACGCGTACAGCTGGGAATTTGCAGTCTTCATCGCGTACACAATGTGAAAAATAATTTCGTGGGCGTTTATAATATGCGAGGGAAAATATGAGTCGCGGTTTTCGAATGCAAAACATTTTCATTCCGTATATAGCATATAATATGAAACTTTCACCGCGTCTAGTCGGTACATTTCATGCTCCAACGTCTTTTCGGTTAAAATAATTCATGCAAATAATAATAAAATTGCGTATTTATAACAATTATACATAAAATATGCCCTCGACGCGTCGATCTGTGACGGTGACCACGACTGCTGCAAACATTCGCGGAGAGAATGCAAAATATTTTCATCCCGCCGTTTGTGCGTGTGCGAAAATTCATTCATCACATCTCGCGACGCGTTAGATTGAGATTGAAGATTAGTTCGCGCGTCTTTTGCTTCACGTAATTAATCGACGAGGCGAGCGAAAGCTTTTTATTATGTATATTTAAGGGATCGATGCGAGAATACCCCCCTCCTCGCTGCGTGAACTGTTTGTAAACACTCGAAAACCTTCTTTCCCGCGTCCCACTTTTTCATCGACTGGCCGCAAATTGTGTTTAATGCACTGTGTGCGGTTGCAATGTTGAATCGCGACTGCTATTTCGCGCCCATGTGTGCGGAAGTTCTAGTTTATCGGTGACTTTTCTCTCTGACCCCTGCCCGGCTCTTTTTCGCCACTTGTTCGGTCGAGAGTCTAGGTTATTTTTATTTTTCCGCGATCTAGTTGAATCAAAAAGCGTAAAAATATATATAATGCGAAACAAGCTAATCGTGCATGGTACGCGTTTCAAAATTCTAAATTTATACCTTGCACTGGAATGTCGGCGCACGCGAGAGAGATTCATTTTCTAAAACTAAGACACGCTAAGTAAATGGCGATTCATTTTGTTCAATGGATTCTCTGCGATATGTTCATTGAACTTTTTTTTTATTTGTAATGACGCTTCAAATTTAAAATTCGTAAAGCAAATAAAGTAATCTCGTCTCGTTTTATTTTCTGCGATTCCGAACGCAAAAAAATATATACTAAAAAAAGAGAGGTACCTTGCAGCAGCTGTTGCATTTATTTAAAAAGTCTCAACTCTTATTCAATCTCGAATATTTTGGTTTAGACTTTTTGTATCCAAAAGCTTTTTTTGATAAACTGGAAAATGACCTAAACAGTCTTTCTTAGCTACCGTGTACAGATATATAGTTTTAGCTGTTAAGAAAGATAAGACGAGTGAGAAGATACGCGTTTTGTCATACACACAACTCGTAAACTTGAGCGCTTGTACGCGACACTCTAAATTTCTCGAAAACATTATCCTCCTTACGTAAGTTTCGTCAAGACGAAGACGATTTTATTATTCGTTTTGTTGCAGTAAATCATAAACTCGAATCTGTCAAACCTTGAATCGAGCACTTTATGCTCTTTTTCTGTATTGGTTTTTCAACTCTGATCTATTTGTACGTGCGTGACGGATGTTCAAATTACATACGCGAACTCAGTTTGTTTATTGCAGTTCTTTGTATGTTTATGAAATTCTCATCGATCGAGGTCGTTTGCACGAGTATTCATATGATGATTGTATGTGATGCAAACGGCTCATTTTTTTGTAAAAAATTATCAGAAACCGAAAAAAAATAACAACGAATATCGATTACAAGTCTCGAAGATACAATCAAATTGTTGAAAGATCATCGCCAATGAAAAATGCTCGTGTCAACTTAATGGATGATCATTTATCAATTAAGTTCCTGTTGTTTTTCTTGAAACATCTTACTTTCGTCGTTCCAAGTGGCTACACGTGCGTCGGTAGACTCGACTCCAGCCATCGCATTTTCAATGAAACGCAAGTACGACGAGACTCGCGTATAAATGGCAAAATCAATCCTTTCGTTCGACAAGAGCGAGGCGCAGCTCGCCACGGCAATAATGACGCTGCCATCAAGAACAAGCGGACTTCCGCTGTCACCCTGTGTGTGTGTGTGCATCGGCAAGCAGTTCGGATATAGGGAGCAAAAAAATTGCATTTCAATCTATCCATCCAGTTTTACGTCCTGTGCTTTTTCTTATTATCATTGTTGCATACCTGACATATTCCCGGCTTGCTGCATTGGCCGCGCGAGCAGTGCAAAATGTTGGCGCACAAGTGTCGAGGTTTTATCGAAGGATGGTAGACCGACTTGCACGCTTCGTTGCTGATCACTCGAGCTTCGGCGTGATGAAGTTTGTTGGACGATGTGTCGTCGCCGATGTGGATTACTTGATCGTGCTCGTCGAACTTCATGCTCGTCCAGTCGACGTTGTACAAACCGTAACCGGTGATCACGGCAGTTTTGTCGGCGTAATTCGAGTCAGGCGTTGGTAAATTTAGTTTATTGAGTTCTGGCAGGTTTGACGAAACTTTGTTCAACGTCAGTGGATGCACTAACTGGAAAATCAATCACCAATTTTCAATGTAATTCGTCACGATAATTTTTGACAAAGCTTACCTCTAATACAGCTATGTCTCCCATTGACAAATATGGTTCTTCGGGATCGGCATTTTTATCAGGATATTCATCTGGTACCCATATCTTTATTACTCTGACCTTTTCTGTAACTTCCGAGTTATCGTAGAGATCAACGGCACCCGCCACCACAAACAAACCAGCCGATTTAAATTCATTTTCAATTGGATCGATAACACAATGAGCAGCCGTTAAAATAAATTTTGCATCAATTATGCCCCCACCGCAGTTGGCTATGTAATCATCTTCTTCCAGTAGAGCCACTTGATATTTGAATTCGCCGATTTCCGCTTTTTTCCCATCGTTCAATGGCACTCCTTTGAGAAAAAATTGTTGACATTCCGTTCGAGTGTCTCATTCAATTTATGATGTTTATTTTTTTTTTCAACTCACCCATAGCGAAAAAACGAAATTTGACCAAACATACGGTGCACAAACGAAGAAGTTGACTTGCACCATGTTTCGATCGTTAATGTCACGACTTGTACACTCTAATACATTACTCGAGCTCGAGTCTCTATCTCTCAACTCATCGCTAAAAAATGTACTATTAGTATCGTGAACCTTTAGAACAAAACATATTTATAAAATATAATCGTAAAATGGGTCGTAAAATGGGCTCTTAGCTCACGAAGTCTTAATAATAGTAAAGCGCGCGTTATATTACGCGTTGAAAATTACTTGAACCACGTGGGCCGAGCGCGATCGCGACAGAAAGTCATTATTATCGATAAAAGAAAAGAGAAGAAAGAAAAAAAAAAACCATTAACTGGCTTAGTGGATAAAGTAAACGCAGAGGTAATACGAGCCTATTTAACGCGTTTCGCGCTCAGCGGCACCCATAGCGGGTGTCGATGAAACATCTCCTATTGCCTCGGCACGAATAAGCTATAGTACAACAGAGAATTTAATTATCGAAGCCATAGAGAAATACATGGGGATATTAAAATTTTAAGTTGACAGTGAACACCTGACGTACGAAGTAATTAATTTTCTGCGTGTGAGTGCATTATACGCTGGTCGTGTTGTGTGCAGTCAGGAAGTGGCGTCTAGCATTTCTTTCGGCTCTCACGCACGCGGGTGGTATTAGCTATATTGAATTGCGCTTAGACATGGTCGCGGCTCGGACGCGTGCACATCGCGCACGCATCAGGCTTCTCGAAAAACGTAATGAAAAAACTATCAAGACTTGAGACTTTGCAAAGAAGGAATCCCTTACTGTTCCATCTCGTTGCGCGCCTAGTTTCAAAATAGACAGAGTGTGTATGCTATGATAAATGCACTTTCTAAAATGCAAAAATATGAAGGTACCACGCGAGATATTAGACGTGAACCGTTAGCGAGTGGCGTACGGCGTGCTGCCTCCGCGTGTATGCTTTTATTATCACTTAGCACCGATTCATTTACATTCAAAATAATAACCTCGTAGAGCGTTGTTTCTTGTTTTTTTTGCCTAAGTACTGAATATAATAGATTTTTTTCGTACGGTTCTTTATCCGACCGGCCGGCACAGAGCACTCTGGCAAACGTGCCGGGGCTTTTTATCTCGCGCAAACCTGTAAATAATGCTCTAATAAATTTTGCATAGCTTTCGCTAATTATACACAATATAATAGGCGGTGACTCGATTGTTTCGGCGAGCTTTTTATTTATTGTTTTTTCACCATAGCGCGAGCTAGCGTTCAAGATCGGAAATGCGTTGTATTGAACGACGCAAAAAAGAAGCGTAGGATACGACTCGAGTGACATAATCGTGACCACCGCGTTGCTAACTCGTTGGAAATAAATATACATGTCGTAGCGAAAGTCGAGCGACTCGTGGTTTTGCATGCGTCTTTGCATATAATAAATCTTATACGCGGCTTAAGTCAAGTCGCGCCGCTTATACTCGTATTGTTCGCGCTCCTAAACCACAGCCAAACTTCAATTTCGTACTTGTCGCCGCTTGACAATTCACTTGAGTTATCTCGTGTCCGCAGAGCAGCTATTTTTCTTCCAAGCCAGTCGCGTAGGTTCAATTTTATCGAGCTTAATGCTCGAATTGGAAGATGCTCGGGGCATAGTAAAGTAAGGTTTCCAATAGTACAATGATACAAGAACTCCAGAGAAAACGAAAAGTGTAATTTAAAGCACTCTGTACTCACAATCGACGGTGTTCACGCACGACTCGCATTTACTAAAATTCACATACATACAGACGTATACAAGTAAAACGTCTGTCTCTTCGCAGCATTTGATACTTTGTTTCCTCTTTCTCGGCTTATTTTTCAAGCAAACTATTGCCCGTCCACACATGCTATTTTTAGAAAATAGCCGCTCGAGATAGCCTTTCATTTTTGATTATTCTCAAGCTCTCCATACATTACGCTCGTAATTTTACGAGTACTTATAATTAAATTTTAGTTCTCTTGCTTTATCGCTGTCGATTTAAACTTTAAAGCATTATCTACAACCAATTTTGTAATTGACATTCATCTCTCTTCAATCATTGCCCTTATTTTTTGTCCACTTTAGAAGGAAAACTGATTTAAACGTCATTATATCCTTTCTCTTCCATTTAATAAACATCATCGAGGAAATTTTCTTCGTGCATGCTTGAAACACTGGGAACTGCCGTTTTTTAAATTAATCTCTTGCTCATTATACTCACACAAATAAGCATTATCATTGGCAAAATATTGAATTTTATTTTTACCTATCCTAATTTTGTGATTGAAAAATAGGCGCATGTGCAATTTGGCTAAAAAGGCACAGAGAAAGTCAACTCGAGATTATAGGTTAAAATTATCGTGTACGAATAAGACTTACACATGTATGCTCTTGCCAAATTTTCTTATACACAAATTACATTCGGCGCTCACGACGTTTCTATACGTACCTATTAACGCTAAAAATGGTGGGTACGTATGTATCCGAAATCCAAGTTTAAAATTCTCAGTTAGAAAGTTCTAATTAAGTTTTTGTTCTTCCCTCGCGGTATAACTAACGCGTTCCGTAAGTCATGAAACAAATGGACAACTATAAATTCGTATAAATTAAAGCCCGACCGATCATCCAGGGACCAAAGTTGTAGTTATGAGGTTGACAATTAAAAATATCAGTTTATTGCGATGTTATTAAAGAAGCAGTAGCTACTATGCGAGACGCGAATTAATTTTCACTCTGGCACGATGCAACTGAAATGACAAAACGTTCAAAACGTGACTCGTTGAGATTTCGTTAATTTACAATTGTATAACAATAGAAAAAGCTTCAACCAGTCAATCATTGTTGCTCGAAAGATATCGTAAAACAAACTTTGCCCATAAATATGATAATTCGTTAGCCGCTGGTGTAATAAACAGGTCGGACGGTAACGCTCGAGAGCGCGCCCCACGAAGCATCTTGATATGCCATGAGCACGTTAGCCGGTACCGCCAATAGCTTACCGGCGAGCAGCGAAAAACGGTCACCGAGGCTCGGCTCGACGCGCACTCGCGCCACGCCAACCTTCGCCGCGCTGGCTCTCGATGTGTCGGGTGTCAGCTCGTCCAGGAACACCAGCTACAATGGCAACAACAGCAGCACGAGATCGTGCGGCAACGACGAAGACGACGACGACGGCGAGGATGCCTACGACGAGAACGAGCTGTGGGAGGACTACGGCGTGGTCGAGTACCTCGAGCGCGGCTACGACCGCAGGGACGAGAGCACGGCGGCGGAGCGAGTCGAGGACATGCGCGAGACCCTCGCGTCCGAGACGGACATCCTCGAGACCGAGGGCCAAGTCAGCGATTTTTTGTTTCACGTCGCGAGAACGAGACACGGCAAGGCATTCATCAGAGTCATCAGGACGATGCTGCTCAACAAAGGTATTGTATATACGCGGATATACAAACGCATGTATTACTGTAAAATCGTGCGCCAGCGCGTCTCACGATTATTCGTGTGCGTCCGCACATAGGTACGAATTTTCTTTTCAGCAAAACAGAATCCCCCTGTATAGAGTGTCTATGTGTCTTGAGACTCATTGCACCTATTGGGCCGACGCGATGCGAACTTTTGAGGTTTAATTTATGTACGCCTCTCGTATAGTTAAAAGCTCTCTCTCTCGGCAGAGTACGCGCGGCCTATATGTACACGGCACGTACCTATAAGTATGTAACTGTTCTTCGTATTATGAGCGGGCGAATAATAAATTGATGTGCACGTGTGCACGTTACAAGGCCCGCATCCCGCGCGCAACCGAGAGAATCTGCTTTTCTTCGGCGAAATCGCTCCGCGAGATGCTCGACGCTGCCAGAGAGTGCCTCGTCTCACGATCATCGACGGGAAAATTATCTCTCGGTATACAAGACGACGATTTACCTAGATCTATGCGATGTGTGTTTTGCGCCACGAAAGAAAGAGATGGATCGCGTTGTAATACTTTCGCAAGCCGAGGCTCGTTGGATTGTACCTGTACACGCTGCAAGCGCGCTTATGTGGCGCAATTGTAATTTTCGTCGAATTCCAAGCGTCTATTATTACATACAAGCAATATTATTACAATGAAAGAAGGACAGAAAAAAGAGCCATCATTATGCACGCGAAAATGTAGCGCATTAATACTAGGACGTACATTATAAACGGCCATTTGTCAGGATCTCTCTCGCTGGCGTATGGCGCAGCCTGCATGTGATGTGAGTGCAGTATATATAAAAGGCTCTTGCCGCACTGCGGTATGCGCGATTGACGCTCGTCGTCTCGCTAAACGAGTCTACGGCGGCGATCTTTATTCTTTTCCTATAAGTACAATGTGATATAATGAAACAATGGCTATCCATCAGCTGCTCGCGCGCTGCAAAATCGCACCTAATAGACGCGCGCCCGTGACTGATGCCTCCAGTCTCGGCTTTACCTTTCTCCCTCTCTTCCGCCTTTGAAGGTAAAATAATTAATCAACTAACCGCGCACGGATCCGTAAAAGGTCGTTATTATTTATCGGCCTAACCGTTTTAATACGTCGCACGCTGCACATATTGTACTTTGCCAACGGTATATAATATATATAAAAATATATAATATCACACACCACGAGTTCGCGCCTGATAACGCCGCGCGCCACGCATTATATCACATCCTTAGTTTTTGCCGATCATGACGAAGAAAAAAAAGAAAAAAAGTTGCGCGTGCAAAGTTCGCGCGCCGCGTAATTAATCGCGCGTGAGGGTATATATATTATATATATTGTGTATTCGCGAGTAACGAGCCTCTACATATGTAATTATTATACATGTTATACATGCTTCTCATCTTTTTAGCCGAAGGAAAATTAGTTCGTTAAATTGAAGACGCTCGTACATGCACCGCTATACGAAGAATAACTTATGCGCGCGCGATATGAGTTTTTCCAAGTAATCTTGCGTGCACAATCGAGCCGCGATGATAACATCGAGATATAAAAGTATAGACGACGCAGTTGAGAAATTCGATTGAAACATTTTATAACGGGCAATAATTATTTTATGTAATGCAAAAAACAAATGCTCCTGTTGTGTACTACAGGTGAAGGAGGAAAAAATCATATCGTTTACGACTTACGCGCGTATTTACGCTTTATTTTTTTTCTTTGCAGCTCCGATATTATATTGTACTTGCGACTTGCGGGCGCTCAGTGACAAGGACGCGATCATTCGTCAAAAGTCGCGCGGAAGCCCATGAATGACTCGCCGCCTTATTGTTGTATTTACGCATTTGATAAAGCTCGAGTCGACGTAGTTCTTTTTTTCAATCACGTGATATCTTGTGACGTTATTATTATTTTTCTTATTATATTATTTTATATACTCGAGTTGCTATTATATACACCTGGATGTATATAACATTATACATTCGCACACGTATGTATAAACGCAGCGCAAGTCATTGGTCTTTCGTTAATAGCCGTTGTACAAAGCTTATGTAATGGCCACGCGCGCCTATTGCGCTTGGACGCAGTATTATATAAAAAAATATATAATCAGCGTTGAAATTTTTCAAATCTATATATTAAGCGCTATATCGACATTGAAAAGGCTTCTCTGTAAGATTCGATTGACTATACGTTATTTGTAGGAAACAGTTCGAGCTCAAAGACTCGAGCTCAAGTTCAATCGCGAGCGAGGCAAAGCGGCACGATTCTTGTTGCGAATAATAGCCGAGATTTTTATTTTTATTTTTTAAATTATCCATAACTTTTTACCTATTGGTTCTCTCTGTTTCCTGCGTCTTTTGTGTATCAAGATATTTCTAGAAGAGAAAATTCTCACTCCTACGCATGTTTTTTTGTATTCATAATAAACCGAATCGAGCATGACGAAGTGCCTTAGAGGCTATAATAGCGCGGAATCGTAACTCGCGCCTCCGCGATAACACGTCTCGGAGTTTGCGCGTTGGCAAGTGCACCGCGCTACCCCGCGCCTGGCCAAATGCTCACTCTCTGTCTCTGTTTTACTCTCGCTGCTGCCCCTCTCCAGGCCTGGCAATGCGGACTGTGGCAGATCGATGAATCGCAGCGAGAGCGCATATACATGTGAATGTATAGAGAGCAGCAGCAGCAACACGAGCAGCCAGTGGCATCAAGTGTCACAGTAGCGTGTAATACCAATGGTAGGCAGTATCAGAGAGACCAACGCAGTTCAAACCATTTTTCGTGTTCGCGCAGCAATACGCATATACAAGTGTTGTACATGATGCCCATGTAATGAAGACAATTAATTCAACGTCGTCTCGCAGCAATGAGCTCATTTATTTTTTTACTTGCGCACAAATGTCCAATAACGTCCATGCAGTCCAAACGCCACGATCGTCGTGAACCGAGCCAACACATCTATATGTTTCACAAGTGCCACACGACCGTCGAGACTTGTAAAAAATAGTGCATCGCTGAAAGTAAAAGTTTCACGATATCAGCCTACAACGCAAAATATAACGTCAACGGCAAAGAAAAAATAAGCAAGTACAGTATTAGCAGGGGTTCGCATCGAGCTTCGCATACTCTTTGTCTATCTGTCTCTGCATAGCTTCAGCTATATGCTTGCGGCTATACGTTGAACACTTGGATCGCAAAAAAGAGAAGCTCGTTTACGCCGAGAAATGACGACTACTACGTCATTGGGCGTGATTACGATGTTTGCGGTTAAGAAGAGAAAGAAGACGACAGGTCTCGTGACACGTGCCTAGCAAACATCTGCGCTGCGTTACAATCCTTCTCAGCACAACATTTCTCTATACGACTGCCGACTGTGTTTCCATTCAAAAAGAAAAATACTCTAATGTACAAAATGCATTTGCGAATGCACACATAGACTCTAACATCTTTTTGTCAAGATTAAACCTGCCCCGCTGAACTCTTTATCAATCTTACTGTGTTCTTCAGTGCACAAATATATTTAAATCATCTTGGATTATGGTAATGAATTATACATTTCTGATTAAACATAGCTTTACGTGTATAAAAATAAAAGCAAAAAAATTGAAAGAGTTGGAAAATAGGTTTCTTTTTGTTCGTATAAAAGGTGTGTATGCTCGTGCGCGTATGTGTGTTTGCGCATGCATGTATACTCGTGATCGCGTTTTACGTATACGATCCTTTTTTTTAAAACGCGACAAGTTCAATTGCAACTGCATAGCACAGAGCTATATATAAGCTCGTAACGTTCATCCGGCCGAGCTATTCCGCGCATGCATGCGTAAATTTTATATTGTTAATACCGCTGTAAGCGCAGCATCTAATTAGTCAAAGCTGCACTTAATTCTGTACAGCGATTCGCGAGGAGATGTGTACGGTGCTTGTTTATTGTCGCGCGCGCTCGCGCCTATCTTACGTAAGATTGCAAAAGTGCATTTTACCGCTCGAATGCATCGCGAGGCCGCGTTTGCTCGCGCTACATATTATATCCTTTTTTCTCATAGGTTCCAACGAGTCTCTTATAGAAGTTCGACCCTCTCTTTTCAAGATCACTTTTTAGACTCCCCATAATTCGTTCGAACTTGAGGGCGCTACTGGAGCAAAAGTCAAACAGATCGCATGTGCACGCGCACCGGCATATTATCCATATTAAGGTTGGCATGACAAAGGCTCTATATATATTTCTATATGTGTTGCACACGGAAAGGTTGCTTTATGTACGTACATACGTACAGGGGGTGGACGTCGGTCGCGCCGCGCAACGATGCCAAGTTCAGTCCATAAGGGGAATCGCTGCGAGAGCATGCGCCCTACATTCGGGAAGATGGAAGTTGCGCAACCGGCCGTATCACAAGTACAATACGGCGCCCTCGCGGCGGAGATCTTTGTGTGCATATTTTAACTTAATTACTCGATTAAAACGATTAAAATTCAGTCGACGCAGGAGAAAAATTATATCGCGCTTTTGTGCAACACATCGTGTACAAATTTCTATCCCTTCGTTTACTAGCTTTTGTGTAAATATTTTTTTCGCGTTCAGCTTTTCCGATGTATACAATGAACGACCTAAAGAATTTCATAACAAATGTAATGTATATTCCCGATGAGACAATATCGCGCAAAAATAAGTTGAATCCAACTGTACCTAAGTACTTCTATCATCTTGTAACATTTTGTGCAATGTATACAGGTTTTACGCGTAACTTCGTGCGATCGATGAAACGTTAATGACTTCTCACATACCCATCAAGTATTACTCTCGGACATACATCACAGAATCCGAATTAATATCGTTATTTAATAAAGAAATAAATAATGAAGTTTTTTGTGATTGGAAAGTATCATCGCAACGGGAGCTCACTTTCTAAGGAATTCGCGATGTACAGCGTTGATCATTATACATATGTCGCGCGTACGTTTCGTTCATTATTGTAATTTACCCCTGACTTCTTATTATTTTTTTTATGTAAAAACTAAATTAAATGAAATTATTTGCAAAAAATTACGTCGGTTAATTATATTGCAATGTACTAGTAGTATCTAATTTCTGACTTTTTTTCCTCTCTGCGCGTACTCCACGAAAAGTATGTCATAAAATTATTACGTGAATAAACATTTTTAGTGCTCGTCGCGGAAAATGGATACCGTTTTATCGTCGCGAGAACACATTTTTCAGTGTTCTCGCGCAACTCGTGCAGTGGCAGCTATTGTACCGTTAACAAACATCGAATTCATCTCGTCATCCGCATCCGTATACCATTTTTTGAGACAACTCTTATCAAGAAAAAACCGTCTGCCGCGGCTCAGACCACTCGACTCGTCTCTTTGATTTTTTCAAATTTTTTGTCTCGTTGCTCCGGATGCAATTTCATACGGCATAACGAGTGCAAAAGGGAGTGACTTGCACCGCGACATCGCGGAACACGTGTATATTTAAACTATACGTATAGCACCAGAAAAGGGGGTCTATGCGTTGTTTGCGCCCAGACAGGTGTGTATATAGGATTACCGCGAGGGCAACGACACTTTTATACTCAAGTATACATGCTGAGTTTCTGTGCAAGGCAGGTATTTCAGCTAGGTATTCTAGGTACATTCATGGTAGGCCGTTCGTCAAGTCGTCGATGTGTGAATTTCGCGCCTCGATATCTGATACGCATCGTCCATTTCTCTCCGTTAGTTAGTTACTGATGTTTGATCGATTTGGACAGTATGATATTTGATTTTTGTTGTGAACTTTACTAGCTTTTAATCTCGAGATTTTAATTAATCGAACGATTTTTCATTGATTTTCTCGTTTGTGGCGAAGGTGACAAAATAAACCTTGAAAGTCGTTGGAAGAATAACTACTTGGCTCTTGTAGAGGATAAAAAAAACAGCGAAAAAAAGCTAAGCAAGACTGGACGGTAATTTGAACATCCTAGCCGGTCGTCATCGGCGGCGGTCGAGTCATTGCCGATAATTCATCGCAACGACGTCGACGATCATCGCAAAAATGACGAAACGCTGCAGCAGGAGCAAGACAAGAATAAAAGCGCCGAGGAAGATATCGACGACGACAACGAGGACGATCCGTACGAGTACGACGATGACATTTTACCGCGCGACGACGACGAGTACGAGAATATCGTACATGGCAGCAATACAGGATTGTTGCTGGAATTTTCCGAATCGAATAACAGCAACAATAACGCCACGGCCAAATCCAGCGTTGTTTGGACTTGCCAGAGCTGCGGGATCGCCCCGAGTACACCGATCTTCGTCCTCGCCTCGCCGGCTGACTCACCCTGTACTGTTCAATTGAGTTTTTGTAGTTTTTTTTCAACGCAAGCGAAATATATGAATTTTTAATGTCTTTTTTTTTCCTCAATTTTTTTGTGTGTGTATTGCACACCCGTTGCTTAAAGTGATAAAAGTGCCTTGTAATTATTTTTATGAATACTCTCAGTGTCACACAGCTTGTTTATAAATGTTTTGTCTAAGATAAACGCCTTGTATTTTCTGTATTAATAGCGCGAACGACGCTAAAAATGAAAATTTGTCAATTATAAAATTAATTTATCGAAATATCCGTCCTTTGCACACTATTTTAATTTGACTCACGTAAGCACCGCTTCTTCTTTTTTCTCTCAAAAGCATCTGGGTGGTTGAACAAACAACCCGCGTAAATCGATATATGCTCATCGTAACCGCGACTCATTCGGCTTGTACGGCGCTTTTTTCATGCACACACTCTTTTGGCAAGCTCAAGATAACGAGCTTGGACTATATACACACTTATACGCTTACACGTACACGTTCGCTTTATTATACGCGCGCAAGAGGTCAAGGAGTGTGCATTTGTATTGAAGCTAAGCTTACATACCGAGAAATTGTAGTTTTTTTTAACAAGCCACAACCAGAAAAGCTTTTTTCGACACGGATTCGTGCAAAAAAGTCGGATCATCAACGACGCTTCAAGTGTCACATGAAGACGCCACTGGAAGACAATTGAGTTGTGAAAAAATAATAATTCGACTCATTGTTCTAGGACGCGATCTTGTTCATTGGAGTTTTCAGCGCTTATTGTCTTGTTATATAGCGGCTACTTTATGCGCGATAATATAATGTTACGCTAAATCATGCACTTTATTTTCATGCCTCTGTATGTATGTTGTATAAGTCAACGAGCACGTGCTAAAAATATATTAGCTTAATGTGGGATATATTTTCCACAATTTGAAGAAAAATTTATTCCATTGAAACTTTATGTCTTACTTATGGTATTGGGATTTTGAAAGAGCTTACGTACAAAGAAATATGATTTTTATATTAATTTTATTGTATACTTTGAAATGACGATCAAATAATCAACGTTATTACGCTTTTGTTTCAGTTCTATGCAGCGAACGCATGAGCCAAATGACCAAGACCTATAATGATATCGAAGCAGTGACAAGGCTCTTGGAGGAGGTGAAAAAAAACTTGATTTCTAATTATTTTAATGATCGCTGAAAAAGCAAAATCATAATTTTAAAACAAACAATATGTCCACAGAAAGAGAAGGATTTGGAGCTTACGGCGCGGATCGGCAAGGAGCTCTTGTCGCACAATCAGAAGCTCGAAACGACGGTGCAAGAGCTCGAAAATGAACTCAAAACCGCCAACGAAAAGATCACACAGCTCACGTACGAGTTGTCGAAGAAGACTGATCTCATACAGGTACTTACGAACGATGTCGAGGAGTCCATACAGTCCGAGGCGGAGGACTCGAGCTGCTTCCGGGGCGTCAGCCTCGACGCCATGCAGAAAAAGATCAGCACGCTCGAGGAGGAGAACAAGTCTCTGCGCACCGAGTTCACGAAGCTCGCCGATGAGACCGACATCTGCGAGCAGCACGAGGCCCAGCTGGTGAAGGACATCACCGACCAGCTGGCCAACGCCAATCTCGAGGTGCACGACATCGTCGAGGAGCTCGAGCGCCACAAGGAGGAGAGCCGCGTGCTGCAGGAGGAGAACGCCGGGCTACTCGAGCGTCTGCAGCAGGCCGAGATGAAGCTCGCCCAGCTGCTGGCCGAGCACGACGAGGTCAACACCAGCCTCGCCGTGTCCAAAGACGTGCAGAACGCCCTCGCCGAGGAACTGGCCAAGTACAAGGACGAGTACACCGAGGCTTTGAACATGCTCGAGGATCTGCAGGCCCAGTTGAAGACGCAGCGCAAGCGCGAATGCCGACGGTGCGGGGCGGCAGCCTCTTCCCGTCGTTGGCCACCGTTTCGCAGCCCGACAGCATCGCCGCGGAAATGGAGTGCTCTCTCTTTTCCGAGATGAGCTTGGATTCCGGTATCAGTGCTGACAGAAACCCGTAAGTATATGATACAGCGATTCCCGAGCATGTCTGCTCGATCCGTCTCTTTTGTACAGCTCATCGTCACGTATTTTTCGCCTACTTTTCAGGCTTTCTTGCAAGAAGGCGTTTGACGTCGTTAAGATCGCCAACAGAGCCATCACTGCGACCACGGATTCTTGTCAGTATCCGAGGCTCGGCGGTACCATGACTACGTCGATTATGTCGAGCGGCTCCTTCGGGCCACGTTCGTGTTCGACCATGAAGGGCCGCGCTTCGTCCAACTCCGTATACTCTAGTCTTGGTTCGGGTGCTCCCAGCGAATACGGCTCGTTTTTGATGCACGATATGGAATATCCGTGAGTATAAATACGTCGTTGACTTGCCCTAGTTATTTATACGGGTGAATAATATTAATTACCGACCTGATGCTTTGCAGCGGACCTCCGAAACCTGGTGTACCGGGCGCTCCAGGTGCTGCCGAGCTCGAAGCTGCTTTGCGTCGACTGACCACCGAAGAAATCGCGGCCAGGCGCGCTTGCCTGAGTAGCGGTGCCGGATATCATTACGACTACGACGCGAGTGCGCAGACATCGCCTCACGGCTTTCCCACGTAGCCTACGGTGGCTGTCGTACGCCTGACAGTATCATGTCGACTGGCAGCAGCGATAATCTAAGCAGGCTCAGTACCAACAGCTCAACTATGTGGAAAATGCCTGAAAAATTGCAAATCGTCAAACCGCTCGAAGGCTCGGCGACGATGCGACAGTGGACGCGACTTGCCACTCCATCGTTAGGTAACCACATTGAACATAAATATGCATTTTTTTTCTTCAATTTTTCTACTAGAAATTATAATGAAATTCTTTTATATCTATTATAGCTGGATTGTTAGATGAAAGACCAGGAATCCGCACGCGTGGAGGCAAAAATCTTGAAGATCTCGGCTTGGAGAAGTTTTCGTTAATGGACTTCGAAGAGGACGAAGAGTACGACGCTTATCCTGGTAAGCTATTTCAGAATACCGGCTCCGTTTACACCTTCACCAACAGCACAGTCATGCATCCGGACGACGCTAGTATAATGACCGGCAGTATACCTAACAGCATTATATCAAGTGTCGACAACAGCGCCTTCAATTCCGGTATGAATACTCCACGCGCGCTCAGCCGCCGCGAATCTACTTCTACGTTTTCCACCAATTTTGGTATCGCAAAGTTACTAAACGAACGTGGTGTTAAAACCACCACCTCGTCTTCTGCAGCAACGCCCAACGCAGCCAACACGAGCTTCACACCGACCACGACGCCATGCAATAGTCCGGATATTAGTCCGTCGAGCTCAAGATCTAGCTCGCCAACGCCGACAAACTCCACTTCGTCGACGTTTGGTTTGTTTTTTACCGGTGCCGAAATATTAAAGAGAACATTGGTGGGCGACAGAAAGAAGCCAGAGTCACAGTTGCCGAGGAGAAGTAGGCGAGACCATCCGAAACGTGGTCGTCCAGATCATTCGAGTATTCTTGGATCCGGGCCGGCTTTACAAGGTGCTCTTTACTCTAGACGCGAGAGTCCGATGGCCCAGCTGACCTTTTTGAAGGGATCTATGTCGTCGGAAAAATTGAGGCTAGAATCCAGTTCTTCGGCAAGTGATGCTTCTTCTCGAGCTAAATCACCTGGAGGTGAGAGTGCAAGTTCTGGAGCAAAGTCAGCTACTGCGAACAAGTAATTAAAAAAACCAAAGATCTTGAGTGAAAAATTTGGAATCAACTAAAGATCAGCTGAAGCAAACTCCATAAAAGTACCGGTGCACAGCCTTAAGAATCAGAACATACTCATGCAGTAAAGTTTTTTATGACCTACTCAGATTACTTATATTGGAGCTATTTTTTACGAAATGATATAGAGTTCGTTCGGAGATAGTCTTTCGGCTGATAAAATATTGTATTTTAGATTGAAGAATAAGTTTTAAATTTGGACTAAGCGAAAAAATTGTAACAGTAATTGTTTGTATCTACCTGTCGATCAAAAACCACATGCATAAAAGTGTTATATCAAGACGAATAATTTGCCACACGTGAGGTAGCAATGAAAGTTATGAATTCTTATGTTTTGTGAGCGATATAGTCTTTTATTTAGCGACTGTTATTATTAGTATGAGATCATCTAGAGTCTGATAGTTTTAAATCTAAATTAAGGTTAAAATTATTTTAAGAACCCTTTTTTACGTTCCTCCTCATGGCGCTATTATCGTCTGAGATAATTTCAAAAGGGTTTGCAACTATTGGCTTTAAAAAACACGTTTTTTGTTATGAGGATACAAAGTTGTGTACTATTGCGAACTGGAAGAAGTAGTTAAAAAAAGTTAACTCTTTCATATTTATAAAAGGAAAACATTTATACGCTTATACTTGGTTGAGCAGTGTTTTAATGAGAGCCAAAAACATTTGTTTCGTTTTCGAAGCAATTTCCGTTGAAACGTATATTTTAACTCATTTTTTTAATTGAAACTTTTCTGAATAACACGGATGTAAAAAATCTCTTTTTTTATAATATGTACAAGTATTTTTATTTAATAATGGAAGACATAAGTGAAATCAATGTAATATCTAATGATAGATAAAACAAAAATATTACAATGTATATATGCGCTACATTAATTTTTCATATATGTGAAAATCACAGCTTGAAGCTGAAATAAATTTATTCTCTGTGAAGCAATTGTCTCAAAAATAAAAAAAATAGTGACACTTATCACCAAATAAGATTGATATAAATTCAAAGCAAAGTACAGTAGGGCGAATAATGGTAAACTTTAATGAAAAAAGAATTTAATACAAGTTGTATCAAAAAATGATACATCTTTGGCAGAGGCCTTGTTTATAAGTATAAGAGTACCGAGATTATTTGAACTTAAAAGAGATATTAGTTCTAAAAAAGCATTTTAAAGAGTTGCAAAAATGGTGCATTCAAAAGTAGCTATGAAAAATAAATGATATCTTTATATTTTCATGATAATCGCAGGAGTGTGATTTATTTTGTATGTAAAAAGAATGCTAAAGTGAGGAAGGTTAAAAAATGTTCTAACTTTTCTTCTCTGTACATAGGTGCCTGATACAAAGTTATAAGCAAAATACTGAACCAAGAATACGTTTGTAAATAGCAATTGTTTTTAAGAGTTATCGAATTAAAACTCGACAATTGTTGTGCTTGTATATAATTTGAAGTGTAAAATATTTATGCTTGCGTTCGGTAATGCTATAGAAAGGTGCACAGAACATATGTATTGGATGAGTTCTTGAATCACGAATTTAAATCATTGATGATTAGTATGTAATTTTTGTTAGTTGAATTAATTAATTTCAGTGTAAACCAAATTTTTGATTTTTTATATTAAAAACGATTAGAATTTTATTCAAAAAGATCCCCGAGAAAAGAGTGCCGACAAGCTATTGCTAGTCTTCGCATCGAAGAAGATTAATCATTTAGCTGATCGTTCGGTATCGCGGCGATGCCATAAAATTGTACATAAAATTGACAGTTTCACAAGATTGGGTTAAACGATGAAATTGCAATAATAAAATTAATTATTTTTTTGTTGAAAGATTAATTCTGGCTTTTATAAGACTTATGTTTGCTTCAATAATTTCATGATCACGCAATGTAAAAGAAAGAAGGAAACCGTTAACTTGTTCTGTCCTATGTTATTTGATGAGTAATTATAAAAAAAAAAGAAAAAAAATTAGCAAATTTGTTTAGATCAGCGAAATCTTGTAAATATAAATATTAGGCACATATAGTTATGAAATAAAAACTATTCAACGAAATTATTTTGATCATTTTCATTTATTAATCAATCATTTCAAACGAATCGTCATCATCACGAATGAATTTCAGACCATTCGGGCCAGTTTTTGATGCGTGCGAACAACTTATTACCGGGACTGTCGGTATTAATAATCTGACGAGCCCCGTAGACTTTGACGTTCTGTCGAAGGAATCCTTGCCTTTTGCCACAAGCGACTAGATCGTGTGCCGCCTTCAGACTCTTTTCGCTGGGGTTCTTATCTATGGTGATACCCATTGTTGAGTTCCGGAAGGATACTGACGAGAAAGAAGAATATAATCGTTCGATCGAGTAGTTCCGCTATTTATTTCTGTGCAAACTTACTTTGAAAATTTCCTATGAAGGCAAGCGATACGGACTTCCTGTCGTAGCCACGAGTATGTTTACCCTCGTTGTACCAGCCAGCCCCTTCGTAGACGTTGCCGTCGCCACCAATTAAAAATCTGGTAGTATTAGTATTTTTCATTATATGCAAAAATCTTAGTTTACATCTCCAGCTTCTAAAATATTTCATTTTAAATTATAATATTATAAATCATACATATGTAAGTAACCACCACACGAACAAAGTTGGCAGTCGGCGAGTGTCCGCCAGGACCATTCCGGCTAATCGTTATATTAAAATTTAAGGTATTTTTTGTAAATGTTTAATACTAAGCTGTAACACTAAATTTTGGGAATAAACAATTACATTAAAAAAAAAAACCGATTAAAAATCTGCGGAGTAAGGAAAAAAAACGCAATGCTCGGATGCAGTTTCAATAAGAGCGCCGCAGATGATGTTACGTCAAGGTCAAGAAATTAAATGACTCACGAGTAGCCGATGTCGTCGAGCTTGAGATCGTTCATGTGGTAATTCTGTATGCCCTTGACGAGATCGGCGCACTCGGCGAAGCGGTCGCAGTCCGGCGTCTGGGTGTGATGCACGATGACGTGCAGCAGCGGCGTCACCAGGTAATTCACGTTGCGCCAAGGTCGCGCGCCCCAGCGGGTACGCTCGACCACGTTCGGGCACGGATCGCCGTCGCTCGATTCTGCGGTACCCCAAAAACGTTAAAATCGACTCCCATAATTTGCATAATTGTATTGTTTTTTAATAGCTATACTCACGCGTCCGGGATAGACTCAACAGCGACAAGTGTATCAGCAGCGAGAAATATAGATTCGTTCGATGGTGCGACATGGCTTGAATAGATAATTAAATCTCCAATATTATTGATGCCGATGTTATACTTGTTCTTCGTGTGAGTTGAGTATTTCAAAGCTCGAAGAAGTTTTTCGCCTCAATCGATGCAGTTGTTTTCATGGATATACGTGAATAGTGTAATAAAAAATGCGTAGCCTCTCCGTACTCAAGTATGAGCGAGAGATAAAAGCGGAAAAAAGGAAAAAAATCGGATTTCGTCTCATCTTCCTTTACCTCCCATCCTCGCGTCTCGGGCAACTTGATCGTTTATTGACTTCAATCGCCATCTCGTTGATAAATCTGCAAACACAAGATGCATTTGCGATGCATCTCGTGCTTTTTACATTTTCGCAACTGCTCCTTTGCTAAAATGGATTTTCCAGGAATATGATTGTGAAACTTTTGCAACTCCTAACTTAAATGAATTTTTTTTAAAAGTTGTATGAATGTTGCAAAGTATCATTGATCATGCTGCTAAAGACTTGAAAATAGAATTTCATCTATCATAGCACTAATGCCAATCATTGAGATATCGGTGTTAGCAAACTCTATACTTCTGATTCTTACCACGATGTTCTAAAATTTTCCAAAATGACAATTAAACTATTTCAAGAAATATTCAACTGATAATCTCATGATGCCCATCAAATATGATAAAATGCCGAATTTATGACTTGCCGCTCGCGAGAGGGGCTTCTGTAATGGTGATAGTGCAGCACGCATCGCTAAATCGACACGCGCCGAATTGTAGATTTGCGCTCCGAAAATATATACATAGCCTGTGGCCAAGCATCGTATCGTGCGTGATATTACAGCGAACCGGCCGCCTGTGGCGCGCGCACAATTGCAAAAACCCGCACATGACTACAAAGTCCCATACAGGGGGAAACCTATAGGACCGACACGTTACGATACGAGTCGCTACCTCGCAGATACGGCTTGCTGCTTGCCAACTCGAGAGTAATACGCCGAGAGACCGGCATATATATTACATACTTAGCCGCTGCCGCTGTTGCTTGCACCATCGCACTCGATTACAGTGGTGTATGGCTGCTGTTGATGAAATAAACAGAGCCTAGTTCACAGATCTACCCTGCAAAATGGCATGCCACCATGGATTGGTAGAGGAAGATAAAGTGAGCGCTCTTATTTTCTATTTAACTATCTTCCTCGATGGGCTTCTTTTCGCCCGCATGGATCGCCTATTATCGTACACGTGTTTCTCCCTTGGCCACGTCTGCCCCATATTTTATGCATTTAATTCTCTTTTTCCTTCTCTCCATCTCACTTTTCCTATCCCAAATGCGTAATCGAGAGCTGAATTGTTCGCCAAAAAAATGTATGATTTACTCCACATGTAATGGTTGCTATTTTTTTTTACAGCTGACAAAGGCCCTGAAAGATTTGCCAAGTCGTATTCAGGTGTCCAGTAAATCTGAACGCAAACAGGTCATCGAACAAGTTATGAAGGTTTTAATATGTCCTGGTAAATATTTTTATGAACCTTGATATGTTTATGCATGTAAATGTAAAAAAATAGTTTATGATTGTGTCCATAAGCAGATGTTATGAATAAATTCTTTTTTAATTTTGCTTTTCAATTATTACGACAAATTGAGTAAGACTCATTTTTTTATACTTTTATTACAGAAATCAATGAAAAAATCATCAGTTGGATTTGCAGAAGTTTATCCCTTACGATACACAGATATACTGATAATTCATCTCAGTTTTATGTGCAAAAATTGATCAAATGTATATTGGTAACTCGTCCACAAGAGGGTTTCAGGCAAATGATCAATGTCATCTGCGAGCAAGCTGAATGGCATAAAAATGTGATGCCTACGTAGGTTTTTTCATTTTTACTTTGAATAGTCTAGAATTTATTAACTAACCTTAGAAGCCTATAAAAATGAATGATATTTTTGTTTTTAAGGCGTAGCACTGGAGCTTCAGCCTACCTAGTATTAAAATGGAGTTTTCTGATTTATCGTTATGGATCTAACGATATGATCTGTTCAAAAGATGACTCAGAAATAGCAAGATTAATTCTAGCTCAAGCTACATTATGTGCATCAGCCTTAGCAGTTGAAGATAAAAAACTTACCAGAAATGTGACAGGTCAGTTTTTTTGTTTATGGAAGGATGTTGATTATGATTTAGATGAAAAATTTGTAAGTGTAATAGAGTATGCTGAAGCCAGTGAAGGTATAATAGTTATCTCTGGAATTCTGACATCATTTCTTGAAGCAAACCAAAGTAAACTTTGTGAAAGATTGAAAGTGGCTTGTCTGCCAGCATTTATCAAAGTCTGTGTTAGTTGCAAAAAAAAACCAAAACTTTATCTCATTGATGCAGCAGAACCATTTTTGAAAGTAATTAAAGATGAGGACTTCAAGACTCAATTATTGCCAGCATTACAAAAAGCAATGCTGCGCAGTCCAGAAATCATTATTGAAACTGTGGGCCATATTTTACTCTTACTTAATTTAAATTTGGACCCCTATGTTCCAGATATAAGTAAAGGAATATTAGCTAATTTACTTTCAAAGGATGATCTAGTAAGAGAGGAGTCTGCCATTGCTTGCCAAAAATTAATACGTAACTGTAGCAATAGTGCTGTAGTTGAAGAACTCTTGAAAAATGTGTTTGCTGTATTCAATGGTTCACAAGGTAAACTGACTGTTGCTACGCACAAAATATCAGTTTTGGAGTGTGCTGGAAAACTTAACGAAAATGCGGTCAGTGAAAGCAATCGTCCAAAATTAGCTGAAGCAGCATGCAATCATTTTATTAATGTTCTAAAAACTGAAGTACACGAAAAAACATTAGGCCACGCATTAGAAATGATGGCTATATGGAGTGCTAACTTTGATAATGAAGTACCAAAAAATGTTATTGAAGCATTTAAACAAGGTATGAACTCGAAGAATGCTACTCCAGCAGTTCAAACTGCATACATCAAAATGTGTTTTTCGATCCCAGATAAAGCTATAAGTAACTGCGCTGATAACATTGTTCAACTACTAATTCAAACAATAACTAAAGCTGCTCAACAAAGTGCTCAACCTCCTGTCGTTAATACAGGCTTATATGCAGCTTGTTTATTATTAACACTCATGAGTTACAATAAGGTAGAAAATCAAAAACAAAGTGTATTGTGGTCAGCTATAGATGATCAGATTTTTTCATCTGAAAAGTTTTTATCAACTTGCAGTGATGATACAGTTTATTATCTCATGAAATTTTGTCACAAACTCATACTTGAATTTTCTAATAAAATTAATGCAAAAGCTTTAGCTGGTTTGCACAAAGCTATTGTCGTTTGCATTACAACTCCAAAATATGAGACAAGAAAACAGTGCTCAAATTTGTTGCAACAATTGTTAACTGCCATTGCTACTTATGAACCTGTGCAATCTTTATTATTAGAATTCAACAAAGTCCTGGAGTCTGGTAAATTCAATCAGAGAGTGAAAATAAAGAAAATATTAAAGAAGAGGCAAATAATGAGAAACTTGTAAACAGCATTTCTCTTGCAAGTGGTTTGTCTGCTATTTGTTCTGGCACTTTTGTGCATGAGCAGCATGCAATAAACTTCATACGAGATGTTTTAGTACCTGCACATCATCCAATGATATTGAAAGCTCAAAGAGCTCTTTGGCAAAAAGTTGTAAAGCACTTTTTTGGTACCCCTGTGAATTACCTGCGTAAAAACAGTGTTGAGATTAAAAAGCTCTTTGTCCAAAATTATAAACCTACTCTTTCTTATGAAAATGCATTGAAAACAGTTGTTGCTATTGCTCCTGAGGTGCTACTGGGCAGTTTAACCACTTATATAACAAGTAAACTGGATGACCCAGAAATAATAAAAGTAACAAAAGATGAGTATTTCATATATTTGACTCCTGAAGGTGAATTGTATGATAAGAGTGTTCTGCCAGGAAACAATGAAAATGACATTTTGAATGCTATGAATATGAAACGCGAGAGCAAAGTATATTCATTTAAAGAACAGCAAGAAGAACTGCAATTAAGAAGAGAGCTGTATGAAAACGCAAAAAAGAAGGAAAAATTAAAGAGCCTAAACTGACGCCAAAACAAGAAGAAGCATTAAAAGCCCAAGTCAACAAAGAAAATGCAATCAGGCGCAAACTGACTGAAATGAATACTGTCATCACCAATGTTGTGTCAATGATCAGAGCAGCAAAGCAAGGAAACGGTTATCATTTGTCGTTCTACTTTAAAGATTTGCTTCCTTCGATTTTGAGGAATTTGGCGTCACCTCTGGCTGCGCCAGTTATGGCTGAACTTTTTGTCGAGTTACGCGATGCCATCATGATTTCTCACGATCCAACCTTGAACGAAATGATCGCGAGGGTGACGCTAAGCAACACGAGCCGCAATGCGATTTGGATCCAGAATGGGAGGCGGAGTCATTGCCAAAATCCATCGAAAGAACCTTAAATATGATACATTCGATCACGATAAAAAAGAAACTATTGTTCTGCGCTACGGCGTTCTGTTACGTTTTCCCATTATAAAGAAAACTCTCCTGACCTGTAAAGACGACTCTATGATCGCACAAGGACTGCAAATCATTCAAGAGCATTCCAAGCAGCGGGGAAGTTCAACCGATCCCGAGGATCCTTGTCATCCTCGCTTATTGCCGCGTAAGCAGATGTTTGATTTGTTGATCGAGCTGATGAGCGAGACGACTGGACGCACACAGACCTCCGCGGTAATGACGTTCCTAGACGTCGCTCATTCCGGCAGCGGTGTTGAGGGGGCCGCACTGGCTACTTCCGAGGAAATAGATTCGCTGCTCAGCGCATTACAAAATCCCTCGCTCGTCGTAAGAGACGCAGCTTTAAGAAGCTTGACGATTATGAAGGATGCTTTCCCCAACAACAAAGTAAATCCTGAACAACTGCTGAATTTAACGAAAAGGATATGGATTGCCAAGTTCGACGTTTGCGACGAGAATAAAGAATTAGCCGAGCAATTGTGGAATAAAGCTGAATTGAAAGCCGACCCAGCGGTTCTATGCGACCAGGTTATCGAAGATATCCCGCATCCCGTCGAAGCAATTCAACAAGCTACCGCTAGTGCCTTGGCGAGCCTAATTTCTCAAGAGCCACGGCTCATGCCCGAAATCTTGGACCGACTGCTCGCCCTTTACAACAGCAAATTGGCCATGATTCCGCCCAAATTAAATGAGTTTGGCCGAGTCGTAGAGCAACCGATCGACACTTGGGGTCCGCGTCGCGGTGTTGCGCTAGCTTTCGCTCAGTTTGCTCCGCTTTTGCAGGCCGATACGGTGCAAACGCTCATTCAGTTTTTCGTGTCGACCGGCCTGGGCGACCGCAATACGACCGTAGAACGGATATGTTCACAGCCGCGATGGCTGCCGTCGATCTTCATGGTCGAGAAAACATCGCGACTCTATTACCCGTTTTTGAGGACTTCATGGACAAAGCGCCGAAAACTGGCAAATTCGATTGCATCAAGCAGAGCGTCGTCATTCTTATGGGATCACTAGCTCGACATTTGGACAAAGACGATCCAAGAATCAAACCCATCGTCACGAGGCTGATTGCGGCATTATCGACGCCGTCGCAGCAGGTGCAAGAAGCTGTTGGAAACTGCTTGCCATATCTGGTACCGTCTATCAAGGACGATACTCCAAAAATGATCGAGAAACTCATGCATCAACTTCTTAATGCCGACAAGTACGGCGACCGCAGAGGAGCATCTTACGGTCTGGCAGGTTTAGTCAAGGGACTGGGAATATTGGCGCTGAAACAGCACGAAATCATGTCGACTCTCACCAACGCCATTCAAGACAAGAAGAATTACAAACATCGCGAGGGTGCACTGTTTGCCTTTGAAATGCTGTGCACGATGCTCGGAAGATTGTTCGAACCGTATATCGTGCACGCCATACCCCATTTGTTGAGCTGTTTCGGCGACTCCAGTCAATACGTCAGAGCGGCCACGGACGAAACCGCGCGCGTTGTCATGAGCAGACTCTCGGCTCACGGCGTCAAACTCGTGCTGCCGAGTCTGTTGGACGGCCTCGAAAAGGACTCGTGGAGAACCAAGACTGGTTCGGTCGAACTCCTCGGCGCTATGGCTTATTGTGCCCCCAAACAACTGTCCAGTTGCTTGCCGAGCATCGTACCCAAACTCATCGAAGTACTCAGCGATTCGCATACCAAGGTCCAAGAGGCTGGCGCCGAAGCTCTCAAAGTCATCGGCAGCGTTATCCGTAATCCCGAGATCCAAGCGATTGTACCGGTGCTCCTGAAGGCTTTGCAAGATCCATCGAGAAAGACCGCGATGTGCTTGCAGACGTTGCTGGACACGCAATTCGTACATTTCATCGATGCGCCGTCGCTCGCGTTGATCATGCCTGGTGCAGCGAGCTTTTATGGACAGGTCGACGGAGACGAGAAAAATGGCCGCTCAGATCATCGGCAACATGTACTCGTTGACCGATCAGAAGGATCTGACACCCTACTTACCTACGATCATTCCTGGCTTGAAAACGAGCTTGCTCGATCCCGTCCCGGAGGTGCGTAGCGTATCGGCGCGTGCTCTCGGTGCTATGGTTAGGGGCATGGGCGAGTCGAGCTTCGAAGATCTTTTGCCTTGGCTCATGATGACACTGACCTCCGAGGCCAGTAGCGTCGATCGTTCCGGCGCAGCTCAGGGTCTCTCCGAGGTCGTTCGTGGCCTCGGCGTCGAGAAGCTGCACAAGCTCATGCCAGAGATCATCAGCACGGCTGAACGCACGGATATTGCGCCGCACGTCAAGGACGGCTACATTATGATGTTCATTTACATGCCGAGCGCCTTCACCACCGAATTCACGCCCTACATCGGCCAGATCATCAATCCTATTTTGAAGGCGCTCGCCGACGAGAACGAGTACGTGAGAGAGACGGCTTTGAGAGCTGGGCAGAGAATCGTTAACTTGTACGCCGATTCGGCGATCATGCTGTTGCTTCCGGAGCTCGAGAGAGGATTGTTCGATGACAATTGGAGAATTCGCTACTCGTCGGTGCAACTCTTGGGCGATTTGCTCTACAGAATTTCCGGCGTGTCCGGCAAAATGTCGACGGAAACGGCGAGCGAAGACGACAACTTCGGCACGGAGCAGTCCCACCACGCCATCATCAAGGCACTGGGCGCCGAGCGGCGCAATCGCGTCTTGGCTGGCTTGTACATGGGACGCTCCGACGTCGCTCTTATGGTGCGCCAGGCTGCGCTTCACGTCTGGAAGGTCGTCGTGACCAACACACCACGCACGCTTCGCGAAATTCTGCCGACTCTGTTCAGCTTGCTGCTTGGCTGCTTGGCCAGCACGAGCTACGACAAGAGGCAGGTCGCCGCTCGCACCCTCGGTGATTTGGTGAGGAAGCTGGGCGAGAGAGTGCTGCCAGAGATTATACCCATATTGGAGAGAGGTCTGCAGAGCGAGCACGCCGATCAGCGCCAAGGCGTCTGCATCGGATTGTCCGAGATCATGGCCAGCACCAGCAAAGACATGGTATTGTCATTCACCAATAGTTTGGTACCAACCGTCAGGTAAGCAGCGAACTCATATGCAGTTTCTCGATTTATGACTTAAATTAAAATGGTAAACTGATTATTACTCATATTTTTTTTTATTTATAATTACAGAAAAGCACTCAGTGACCCACTGCCAGAAGTACGTCAAGCTGCTGCCAAAACGTTTGACAGTCTGCACTCTACCGTAGGTGTTCGTGCCCTTGAAGATATTCTCCCAGCTATGCTGGTTCAGCTAAACTCGTCAGAGATCCCGAGGAAGCTGAAAACACCCTCGACGGCTTGAGACAGGTGATGGCCGTGAAATCTCGAGTCGTACTTCCGTACTTGGTGCCTCAGCTCACGAGCTCGCCGGTCAACACGAAAGCCCTGTCGATTCTCGCGAGCGTCGCCGGCGACTCTTTGACAAAGTACTTGCACAAAATTCTGCCGGCTCTGCTGACGGCACTGTCGAGCGCACAAGGTACGCCGGACGAGATGCAGGAACTCGAGTATTGTCAAGCCGTTATTCTCTCTATAACGGACGACTCAGGCGTGCGTACCGTCATGGATCAGCTTATGGAAGCTACGAGATCGGAAGAATTGGCCAGGCGCAAGAGTGCCGCTACTCTGTTGTGCGCATTTTGCCGGGAGACCAGAGCCGATTACAATCATTATGTACCACAACTTTTGCGCGGCCTCATCCACTTGTTTACCGATCAAGACAAGGATGTACTGCAAATGAGTTGGGAGGCTTTGACTGCCGTTACCAAGGTTGGATTGTTGCAATGTGACTTTATTGTTGTGGATAATTCAAGATTACTTCATTTATTCAAATCTTCATTTCTATTGCAGACCCTCAATTCAGATCAGCAAATTTATCATGTTGGTGACATTCGTCAAGCTGTGCGTTTTGCTGTATCGGATCTGAAAGGTCAAGAACTGTTGCCAGGTTTCTGTTTACCAAAGGGGATAACGCCAATTCTACCCATCTTCCGAGAAGCTATTCTTAACGGCATGCCGGAGGCGAAAGAAGCAGCATCGCAAGGTTTAGGGGAAGTAATCAAACTAGCCAACGCTGAAGCTCTTCAACCAAGCGTCGTTCAAATTACTGGTCCACTAATTCGTATTCTTGGCGATCGATTCCCTCACAGCGTCAAAGCTGCTGTACTAGAAACTTTAGCTATTTTGCTTGGCAAAGTAAGACAAATTTTTTGTTTATCTTACCTACCTATCTTACGTGTTTCGATTAACATAATAATTTGATTTGTCTTTTTAGGTTGGAGTTATGTTGAAGCAATTCTTACCGCAGTTGCAAACTTCATTTTTAAAATCGTTGAATGATGGTAACAGACAAGTTCGAATAAAAGCTGCTTTTGCATTGAGCAATCTCGTTGTCGTTCTTGCTCGAGCTGATCCTCTATTCGTTGAGTTACATACAGCTTTAAAAGGTGCAGATGATCCAGCGATTAGGTGAGCCCTGAACTATGCTTAGAACAATTTCTTGAATCTTTTTTTCGAGGATAGCTAATAATATATTGTCTAATTTTAGGGAAACAATGTTACACGCTTTGCGTGGAGTTATAACACCAGCTGCTGATCGGACGTCGGACTCCTTGAGAAAACAATTATTCAACACATTAAGTGGAATGTTGGGACACCAAGAAGATACGACAAGAAATGCAGTTGCCGGTTGTTATGGTGCCCTTGTGAAGTGTTTAAATGCCGATCAACTTGACACTGCATTGAACGACCAACTCCTGTGCACCAGTGCAAATGACGATTGGACATTGAAGCATGGCCGCTCGGCAGCATTATTCGTAGCTCTGAAAGAAGCTCCAGAAGTCATTTACACCGAAAAGTACAAGGACCGCGTTTGCAAAGTTATACTGACGCATTTGGCTGCGGAAAAAATACAAATAGCCATGAACGGCGTACGAGCTTGTGGATATCTTTTCCAGCATCTTATGAACACGAATCAACCGATACCTCAAGTCATCCTCACTCCCTTCGTCAGAGTAAGTATCAGAAATTTTTTAGTTTCGTTCTATTATTGATATAATTTTTTTTGCTCAATTTTCCACAGTCCATGAACAACAATAGTAACGAAGTAAAGCAGTTGCTTGCAAGGGTATGTATGCACCTTGCGAGAAGTATAAAACCAGAAAATATGTCACCTGAATTATTGAAATCGCTTCTGCCAATGCTGGTCAATGGAACTAAAGAAAAGAACGGTTACGTTAAAGCGAATAGCGAATTAGCGTTGATTGCTGTTTTACGTTTGAGATCAGGCGACGAGGAGCAACAGGTAGATCTTAAAATTGCCTTGTGCAAACAATTTGCTCTTTATTTCTCAATAAGACTATTTACAAATTTTTTCTTTAATATTTTAGCGATGCATGGCCCTTCTTGATCCTGGTGCGAGAGAATCCTTATCCGATGTAGTTAGTAAAGTTTTGCGCAAGGCCATATCTCAACCTGAGGGTAAGGTCGAAGAGTTAGATGACACGTTGCTCACGTGAGAGACACTGTTAAACCCAGACATTATTGTTCGCAATTGTTGTCCTTATGATTTTGTTCGTAATGTGATTTTGAGTATTTACCACCGTTGGAAAAATCGCTCAGTTTTTATTAAGATAATATGTTCAATAAGAACATTATCAGCGTGAAAAAATTATTGAAAATAGTTTGATATAATTATTTACTGTTTGTCAATATGAATGCATTTTTACCGTAATAGAATAAGGTGTTTTTTGGAGAAGCTATGGCGCACATGAGTATATTGAAAAATATTATGGATTATTTGAGTCGTTCGCGTGCGTTTCGATCGCTGAATAGATACATTTATGATATAACTCAAGATTTAAAATTTACTTTTTTTTAACGAACATGATCATAAGAGTCAAGTGATGTGAGGAGCGATACTATTATCACATTGTGTAGCAATCTAGTCGGCGAATTCAGGGTCTTTCACCAAGAAGAACATCGTCTCAAAAATTAACCGGAGAAGAACATACTAATTATTTGTAAAAATTGATGTTTTTTCTGCGCATTTTTTGTATCTTTTAAGATGATTACAATAGAATATATTCTATGAAAATAAATAATAATTATGCTTATTGATGTCATCAAGTATATTGGAATCTGTCAATATCTGCGTACTCCATTTTGCATCAAATTATTTTAGAGAAACGAAAATTTTACTTGCCGTAGGTGTATGGCAATTAAGCATTTTTATATGTATTTACGTCGTCCCATCTATTCCAACATCATTACTCTTTTTATCGAATAATTGAAATATTTAATCCGATATTTTCATTTATATGAATTTTTTTTTAATATTTGTAAATATTTGTTACATTATCAAATGGCTTATTATATGCTAAATTTTCATTGATCATTTTTTCATTAAGTTTAGTTGAAGTGATGTTAATCAGTGATATGAAAAATTTTGTCAATCATTTGATTTATGACAATGATATCAATTTGTATGCCAAGAGGTGTACAGATTCCCACTGTTATACTCTGTATTTTGTTTATTGATATTAAATTCATAATTAAATAATAATACTAATGTTTTATTTCATTAACACGTGTTTTCTTTACAATTTATTTGAATGTCCTTGAAACAAAAATTAAGATGGAAGGAACCACTGAAAGTATTTGAACAAGTCGAGATTAATGATTATTATTTTGCAAGTGGTAATTAAGGCGCCGGACATTAACAATAAAATTAACGAAATTAATTCTCTTGGATAAATTTTGAATATTCGTTACGAGTAGTGTTACCCTCAATGAGAAAATCTAGACCAGCGTAAACGCTTTTTAAGAAAAGTAAATTGGTATTGAGCACCTCGAGATACGATGTCGAACACTTCTTGGAAGAAACCGAAGCATCTTTGTACGACGCATACATGTAAATCTTGTAACTCCCCTTCGGGGGAGGCTTTTTTTATGTGGGCACGCCTCATTATCACAGCATATCGACTGCTTACTCCGAGACGATTCAGGACAGCCTCATTGGGACTGCCCCGTCCGCCCAAGGCCTCGGACCTTTTCGGCTAGGGCGGCGTTCTTACGTACACTTTTCCTCCCGGGCCTCAGTAAAAGCCGCTAGCCGATTCTCGAATGGTATACATACATCGACGAAGTGGATGCGGCGATGGATCTCATCGTTTAGGACGAGTCACAGAAATGGGTATTCTTGATACTCCGGAGAAAGTGATTGTGGACACTTTGGACCTCCAGATGACATCGAAACTCTTGCTTTGGTCTTATTTGGCAAGCAAGGTTTCCGCATAGTGCTCAATCAGGCACCTCCGCAGCATTGCCGTGGCCTGATGTTTTTGGACCGGCGAGATAGAGAACGCTGCACCGTCCCCACAGTCCAGGTGAAAGGTCTCCTGTTCGGAGCACCATCGCCACTTCAGTCTAAGCTTGGTCTTGAGTCTTGTGACTGAAGCGCGTACTTGCGCCTAGAACAAAGTCCGATCGCTGAAACGAGGCATATCAAGGTCGCCGGAGAGATAGGCGGTCATTTCGGTGTTAGTGGCCTGCCTCCTAGTTGTTAGAGTAAACCTGTACTACACTCTGTGCTGACATCTACAGTTCAGCCCTCTATACTATGTTCTCTGTACGCGAGCGTCAGATCTCCCTAGACTGCCGCCGAGTGAGCATGTGTGCTCCATTGTGTATTTTAGTTTAATCATAATAAAGCTATTTTGTTCACCTATACAGTGTTGTATAAGTTATCCACTCATGACTTAAATATGTTATGGGCCCAGGTGCGTCTATTATAAATAATTACGACGAAGTGGAAATAGAACAAAGTGAGATACAATAAACAAAGTGTGACAACAAAAATGGCGGACGGAGACTCCAAAACCGACGAGTACGGTCGTGTGAGCATTCGAAAACTCAAATCTGAGGAGCAATGGGAAACGTGGAAGTGGAAAATCGAACTTTGTCTAAATGAACAGTGCCTTTTTTCAATCGTCGACGGCAGCCGGGAATGTCCTGATGGGCCGACAGGCACTACTTCAGCTTCAAAAGAATATAAGGAGTGGCAAAGAGACAATGCGCGCGCGGCGCGTATTCTTGGAACAGCGCTAGAAGAAGAAGCGGCCATGTACGTAAGAAAGAAAAGCAACGCAAAGGATATTTGGGATACGCTAGTGTCAGTGTACGAACAATCGTCTTTTCAAAGATTATATACTCTTTTTGACACCTTCTTCGGATTATCAAAGGATGAGATGACGTCGATAAAGAAGCATGCATTTTTATTATCGAATGTGTATAGTGATATTCTCGAAGAATTATTGAAGCAAGATAAAAATGCCAAACTTCCACTTTCGCTGTTGCATCACCGCATACTCAAGACACTAGGTCCGGAGTTTCAGTTCTACCGCTCCACCTGGTATCGAATTCCTGAAAAAAAAAACAAACGACTAACCTACTCATCGAAAATTTGGTTTCAATAGAAAGCTCTCTAGCTACGCAGGCGCCTCAGATGTCCACCGCTTTTCACGTGAAGTCACAAACCTATAATAAAAACAAAAACGTCAATAAGTCAGCAGCAAGTTCGTCATTAAATTCTGAGAAAAAGGAGAAGCGACAATGCCACTATTGTAAGAAAAATGGGCATCTCATCGCTGTTTGTCGGAAGCGCATGGCAGCAGAAAATAAAATTACAGAGAGTCAGAATACGGAGGTTAGTCCAAAGTACAGTGCCAACAAACAAAGCACCTTTCTAGCTACCAGCTATTCAGTCGGAACCGACTCGATGCCTGCAGACTGCTGGATCTCTGATTCGGGCGCTACGCATCATATGACTGCAAATAAACAATGTTTCTCCGTATATGAATCATTTCCGACACCGCAGCCAGTCGAAACAGCAAATAATGAAATTATGCTTGCGCATGGGTGTGGCAGTGTGATGAGCTCGGCTTCTGCGCCAGTTGTAATTCAGCCTTCACCGGCAGCGACGCCTGATGGCGTCGCAAGATACTACAGCGAGGATCTCTGCTTACCAACGAGTAAGTGCACCTGCGCTACAGCTAGGCTTATTGGCCGTAAGGTCGGAGTTCGACGAAGGCACGCGTCCGAGTGTGGGCTAGTTCATGCAGGTCGAGTTCGACCGGTATTACTGATGGGCTTGTGTGCCGAGAGGTCGGGATTTCCCGACGAACATGCTTGTTGGACAGTTGCCTCATTTTAGGCGAGTCGACAGATCGACGAGCGAGTCAGTCGCGTGTACAACAGTCGCAGTTGCGACGTGAATCCCTCCTCTCCTACTTCGGAGCAAAGCAGCGGCCAGCGGTCTGATCAGCGCCGGCTTCGCTCCCCTCCTCTACCTACCCTTCAGCTCGGCCGGGACTCCGGTATAAAAGGAGCGCATTTTCGGAGCCGCGTTGCATTACGCTTCGCAGTCTCTGCCTAGCAACATTCGCTCTCAGATTTGTGTGCAATTTTTGACTCTTGGACTTAGTCTGACGTACGGAGGATATCCCGGCGTTATTCTGTTAGCAGAGAGTCAAAATTCGAACATAACCGCAGATGCATTAAATGTACTTAAGCTCTGATGCATTAATGACACTTAGTCGCGAACGCATTAGTCGCACTTAGTCGTAGACGCGATTCAATTAATTGGACTCTGTCAATTTTGCGCTAAACGAACATAGCCGCGATTCAATTACTTGGACTCTGTCAATTTTGCGCTAAACGAACATAGCCGCGATTCAATTAATTGGACTCTGTCAATTTTGCGCTAAACGAACATAGCCGCGATTCAATTACTTGGACTCTGTCAATTTTGCGCTGAACGAACATAGCCGCGATTCAATTAATTGGACTCTGTCAATTTTGCGCTGAACGAACATAGCCGCGATTCAATTAATTGGACTCTGTCAATTTTGCGCTAAACGAACATAGCCGCAATTCAATTAATTGGACTCTGCCGTAATTGTGCTACTCGAACATAGCCGCGATTCAATTAATTGGACTCTGTCAATTTTGCGCTGAACGAACATAGCCGCGATTCAATTAATTGGACTCTGTCAATTTTGCGCTAAACGAACATAGCCGCAATTCAATTAATTGGACTCTGCCGTAATTGTGCTACTCGAACATAGCCGGAGAAGTTGAACTTAACTTAATCTCTTGCGCTGACAATAAAGTGCAGCTCTCGAACGAGGATACCACAGCCGCTCGTCGTCGCTGCATCGTACACGGGAGAATATCCCGGTGCGGAACTCCGACGTTCGAGCGCCGGTAACCCCTCTGCCCTCTCTTCAGTCGACCTCGCGCTCAGGTGTCAACTCGGGCGGATATCCTTTTGACCACTGCCGCGAGCAAGATTGTTGACAGGAAGGAGTCGCGCTTCCGAGTCTCACGACTCACCTCGCAAGCTCCGCTTTGCCACTCGAACGAGCAGAGCACGTGCAGCGACGAGTACCGGCAAAGGTGCTGTACTTCGTCGGCGTGACCTCTCCAGACGTAAGACCTTCTTGAAAAGGTTAAGGCAACGTCGGACCTCCCCTACAACCAAGTTTTTGCCGCTTACTCGTGGCTCCTCAGCCGCCCTGATCAAGATCGACGCGTGCATTTCCTTCGCGATTCATCGCGTTCGTCGGGAATCGAACTCGCCGACTCGCTGCCTTATCGACGCGTAGCAGACACGGCTGACTCCGTTCCGTGCACCGCCGACTCAGCGCTCGCCTGCGCGTCTCATTGAAGAAGCAACGGCTGGGCCGTAACAGCAGTGTCGACGTAGAGGTCCTCGTGGAAGGAAAGTGGTCGTCTGCTAAACTGGAAACGGTATGGTATGTACCAGACATCGGTAATCAGCTCTCCTCCGTCCGACAAGCAACCGCTCGTGGAAACGAAATCAAGTATGATGCTAACGGAGTTGAAGTGAAGTTCAAAAATAAAATCGTGGCCACTGGAAAGCTTATAGGATCAATGTATGTCATGAACATGCGTGTTTGTGTGCCTAAAACTGCAGTGTCAGCTAACCTCATAACTACGGACGAGCATCTCCAGAGGTGGCACGAGCGACTAGGCCATCAAGACAAGCGTCATGTGCGTAATATTTTGCTACAAAAAGGAATATCCGTCAAAGTAAAAGATACAAAAGTATTCTGTGATGGATGCGTACTTGGAAAGTCGCACAAGAAACCATTTCATCTACGTCCAAACCGTTCTGAAAAAGTTGGAGAAGTTATCAACTCAGATGTAAATGGTCCAATGTCAATAAACTCAATCAATGGCTTCAGATACTATGTTGTATTCAAGGACGATTTTTCAAGATACACACGCATATTCTTTATGAAAGAAAAATCAGAAGTATCATCGCACCTAAGTACTTTTCTGAACGAATGTCAAACTGCTGGTCATACAACAAGAGTCTTCAGATCAGATGGTGGCGGCGAATTTGATTGCTCCAAAGTACGCAAGATTCTGAGTGACAGAGGTATAGAATTTCAACTGACATGTCCATATACACCAGAGCAAAATGGTGTTTCAGAACAATCAAATAGACACGTAGTTGAATTAGCTCGTTCTATGCTATCTGTGAGTAAAATGTCTAAATCTTTTTGGGCTCATGCATGTGACACAGCAGTGTTTCTGCTTAATCGTACAGGAAAGTCAAGCGTATCAAATAAAAGCCCCATTGAATTATGGTCAAGAAAAGTCTTCAACAGTTTCAATTATTTAAGGATCTTCGGTTCAGAATGTTACATAAATGTGCCAAAATTTTCGTAGCAAGTTTGACAATAAGGCTGTTTTGGATATTTGTTGGATATGTGAATGAACAAGATGGATACCAAGTGTGGGTACCATCAAAACACCGTGTAATAAATTCACGTAATGTCGATTTTAAACCAGAAAAATTATGTACAAGTCATAATGAGATTGAACTTACAAACAACTCCATACAAGAATGCGACGACGATCAAGATGATAGTATCTGTGAGGAGTTTCATGATGCAATCAACAGCGATGGACAACATGAAGTCAATCAAGATGCTGAGATGCATGCAGAAGAAAAAGCAAGTGCTCAAGAAAGTGGTGAAATTTCTGACACCAACTCAAATTCTCGTCCCAGTCGAAAAATTCAATGTCCAGCAAGATTAAAGGATTACGAAGTTGGCTACCAAACTCACAGGATGCCAAGCCATCAGGCAAACTCAGCGTTGGCATGCACGATGGAAGCCATCAAGCAAGACCTTCAGCCAATGAACTTTGAGCAAAGCCGTCATTCTGAACAATGGATCAAAGCCATGCATGAAGAAATGGAAGCTTTTGATGAGAACGAGACGTGGGAGTTGGTAGATCTGCCGCCAAACAAGCACGTCATAGACAACCGCTGGGTACTTCGAGTAAAATACAAGCCAGACGGACAAATTGATAGGTTCAGAGCTCGCTTGGTTGCACGCGGTATTTTTCAACGAGCTGCAGTAGACTACGAGGAAACGTTCAGCCCAGTTGCTCGATACGATTCAATCCGAGCTCTTATTGCAACAGCAGCAGACGAAAAATTAGTATTGGGACAATTTGATGTAAGGTCAGCATTTCTTTATGGCAAAATCGACACCGAGATATTTATGACTCAACCACAAGGCTTTGATGACAAGTCAGGCCGGGTCTGCAAGTTGAAAAGATCCTTGTACGGATTAAAACAATCTCCTCGATGCTGGAACACCAGATTCGATGCGTTTATGAGGAAGAATAATTTCCAGCAATCAAAATCTGATGCTTGTTTATATGTACGCAAAATTGGATCAAGAAAATTAATTGTGGCCATATATGTTGACGACGGTTTAATCGCTGGGTCGACGCAAGCAGAAGTGAACCTGTTTCTCGAGCAGTTAAAATCAGAGTTTAAAATCACTGTTGGATCTCTCGAATCATTCCTAGGTATGCAAATCCAACGTCGTGAATCTGGCTTTTTTATTACACAGAAGACTTATACGCAGAAAATACTTCAACGCTTTGGTATGAAGGATTGTAATGCATCAAAGACTCCAGTCGAAAATTATGCATCAGATCATCAAGAATTTGTCGCTCTCGATAAGAGTTCCATTCGATCAGCGGTGGGTTCTTTGATGTATCTAGCATGCGCTTCTCGACCAGATATTGCCTACGCTGTGTCGAAAGCTGCGAGGTCAATGACCGAACCCTCCACCAAAGATTGGACGTCTGTTAAACGGATTTTTAGATACCTAAAAGGGACAATTGACTTTGGATTGCATTATACACCATCAACAAAAGGATTATGTGCTTACACAGACGCAGATTTTGCAGGAGATGTAAGCACACGAAGGTCAACAAACGGATTTGTATCTCTATTGGAGACCTGCCGTGTCATGGACATCTCAATTGCAAAAATCGGTAGCACTTTCAACCACAGAAGCTGAATTCGTTGCTGCCAGTGAAGGTGCTAAAGAATTGGTGTGGCTCAAGAGACTGCTAAGTGAAATAAACTCTTATCAATGTACTCCAACATTGTTTATCGATAACGCAAGCGCAATAAAACTAACAAAGAATCATGAATTCCACAAGCGCACGAAACATATTGAAGTTCGATATTACTATGTACGCGAGTTGTATCAGGGTGGTAAGATCAATGTAACTCATGTACGCTCAGAAGAGCAGCTTGGTGATATTTTTACAAAGCCATTAGGCGTAATCAAATTTTCTGAAATGTGTTTAAAATTGGGCTTATGTAAATGATATTGCACATTTTTTTCTTTTTTCTTATTTTATTTATTATTCTGTAGTTCAGTTTAAGGGGTGGTGTTAGAGTAAACCTGTACTACACTCTGTGCTGACATCTACAGTTCAGCCCTCTATACTATGTTCTCTGTACGCGAGCGTCAGATCTCCCTAGACTGCCACCGAGTGAGCATGTGTGCTCCATTGTGTATTTTAGTTTAATCATAATAAAGCTATTTTGTTCACCTATACAGTGTTGTATAAATTATCCACTCATGACTTAAATACTAGTTCTCTCCGTGACGGTCCTCCCCAGCATTATTTTTGCTAAATTACCTACCATGGCATCAGCGCAATGTAGAATTCTGTATGCGTGAGCCATGGTGTATACATCGTTTAGGTCGGCCAGCGAGATCAGACCTCGACCCCCCTGTGACGGGGGAAGGAAGATCATCTCCACACTGGCCCTCTGGGAAAGACTTAACCATTGTCGGGCTAGTTTCTTCAGGGCCTTGTCTGCCTCGCTCAGGTACTCCTTCTTGACTTTACTTCCCGGCATTATGAAGTCTAGATGCAGTAGCAGAAAGGTGCTAACTGTGTCCAACTTCTGCCATAGGGCAAGAAGAGAGGCATGGATGGAGTGTCCATCGTCAAGAAGGCCCCGTATGGTTTTGACGGGTGTTTGCTTCACTTGGTAACCTGTGGGAATGCCTTAGATGATCGTAGGCGTAGGCGCGGCGTCTTACACTGCGATTGGCTGCCCCTGAATTGAGAGTGAGGAGCGTTGGAACTGACCATCCACAATCTGGAGAGTCGCACATTTTGCTACATTGAATTTTCCAACCGCTGTCGCTCCCAACTCAGCTGCCTCCAGCAGCCTCCACATACTGCCCATGAAGTCACTGACGAGTGCCATATCGTCGGTGAACGGGAAGTTGTTGAAGCGTACGTCACCGGATGTGTAACCCTCCCCCGTACTGGCCATGCATCGAAGCACGACCTCAAGGGTTAGGTAACGAATCCATTGGTATGCTTATTAATATGGGTAGCCAGGCAAAATCCGGAGATATTTCAATCCAAAGTTGACTTGTTATGCAGCAGAATAATATGGCTCTTATGACAAGGAGAAAAAAAAATTTTTTTTAGCATCTCATTTGTCATAAATACTCAAGTTTTCCCAAGCGAGACATACGGTTTTGTAGATCTAAGTCTCTACTTTCTAGTGATATGTCTATTAATATGGGAAGCCAGTGAAAACGAAAGAAAATTGTTGATGAAAAAAAACGGGCGTCATGCGAAGCACTCCGTCGTTGCGAGGTGGGCCGCCATGTTTGTTTACATGTTGATAAAGTCGCGCGGAATTTGAATTCGCGATGATTGTTTTTTTTTTTTTTTGAAACAGAGTAAATGCTAATGTTAATTCGCCACAACTCCCGGCTTGATTATCAATATACAATCAGAAATGCGTTTTCTGCTGCAAACACATGCGGACATACACAGGGGTTCAGTCGATAAGCAGGGTGTTTACTTAACCAAGCACGTTAGACTACACGCTTACACGAGTTGGCTAGCCTGCGCGACGGAACCTCCTTAAATACATACGGGCTCAGTGGGCACTCCTGACGAACTCCAGAGTGGATGCGGATGGGGTTTGTGCTGCGACTAGCCACCTCTACCCTCGTCCTCATGTCCGCGCATAAAGGGACGAAATGACATTCCTCACCTTTAATGGTATGCCGTGACACTCAAGGGCCCGAGAGATCGAGGAATGGGAAAGCATTGCTTAGGTCCAACCCAGACACTACAACCTCTCTCTTCCGGTCCTTAACTTCCCTCAGGATTTCCTGCAAAATAAAGTTGTGTATGAAGCCACCTTTGAACCGCAGGAAACACTTTTAGGATTTGTTGTAAACAGCATTGGTTACGGCTCATTCCTTGATCCAGTCGGCCAAAACTGCCGCGAATAGCATTGGCACCGTATCCGCAAGAGATATCGAACGCCAATTGCTAATGTCGCAGGGTCAACCTTTTTGTAGAGGAGTATAGTGTTTGACTCACTCCAACAGAAGGGGGCCCTTTCCAAGCGCCAACCCGCGTCAAACAACGCAGCCAGCGCACAGGACCCCGGATCGGCCTCTTGAGATCAGCGTACGTAACTCCGTCTGGACCGGGCCAAGAATTCAATAGGTCTGCACAGGTGTTCAGTGCTCCGGGGTCGGACTAGGACGATCGAACACATTCGGCCAATCCTCTCCACCGACTCTATGGGCAGCAAGATTCGTGAAATGAAATTGAAATAAGTGTTTTTGATGTGAAACATCTTTTATCATTAATTTTTAAAAATTGTATGTTGAAAAAAAAAACCGCTGCCAATTTATTGGCAAATAGCTTCCTCATAAAAAATGATATTCATGAAGGGGTCTGATTGTTGAAAGATAAATTTGTATTTCATTTTTGTATACAGAACTATGAAAAAATTAGAGATTTCTATAATTTTGTAAAAGATTCCCTTGTAAAAGTTCCCCTTGCTCAATTTCACGCTACGTGTCTCCGTTCAAAGGTACACTGGATCCAGACGTCCGCTTTGCTCTATAAAGGAGCAAAATACTACTTTTCATTTTGACTTCTAACTTTTTTTATATTCCATGAATCTCTACGATTTTTGTCTTATATAAAGATTGGCTGCCCCGCTTGAACTATACCGATCAAAAATAAAAAAATATTCCTTTATTTTACATGAAAAAATGAAAAATAAATTTTTTTCCAAACAATCCAATTTACAAAACAATACAATGAAGATAACTTTTTAACTACTCGGTAGAGCAAAATAAGTTTTTGGGGCTTCATGCGACACACAAATCCTTCAAAACAAGCCAAACCACTTGTCGCTTGGTGTCTCCGTTCAAAGTTACCTAATTCCAGATCGCCGCTTGCTCTATAACGAAGCAAAATAAAGACTTTTTTTTTGAGTTTTAACTTTTTTTATATTCCATGAATATCTACGTTTTTAGTCTTAAATTAAAAATTGGCTGCTCTTCTTACATTATACCGAATGAAAAGCATACATATTCCTTCATATACATATAAAAAAATTTAAAAAAATTTTTTTTCCAAAAAACCGAGTTTACAACACGATAAAAAAAATCATAACTTTTTAACTACTCGGTGGATCATAAATAAATTTTTGACGCTTCATACGACACACAATCCTTCAAAAAAGCTAAACCGCTTCTCGATATGTGTCTCCGTTCAAAAGTTACACTGGTTCACCACAAAAAAACGCAGATACACACAAACAACACACACACAAACACACACACCTACACACACCCACACCACACACACACACACACACACACACACATCCAGCACCATGAAGCGCATAACGCCAACCCCTCCATCCCCGTGAAGTAATGCCTAACGGCGGTTTCCGCGGGGAAGGATCAAAGGGAAACCGACGTGGATGTATGTACATACACTATGTACTCTAATTCAATATGTTACACTTTCACTTCTATTGTTACATTTTACCCAATGTAAACTTCTTAGTTTCACTCTGCTAAATATAATTAATACATCCAAAAAAAAAAAAAAAAAAAAAACACACATCCATACAGACAATAGTTCAGATATCAATGACGATTCTGAATATGTATGTAAAATTGTCCTACGAGTTCTAGATTAAAAGTTGATTTTAAAGCCTATCACAAAGCTTCCTCTTTGAGGAAGCATAATGAGAAAACCATGAATTTAAGCCGAAAAATATATCGATTTGGCCTAATACGGCATCGCCGCCCTTTTTTGAAAAAATGGAATATTTTCAACTTTCCAAATTGTGTTTTTTCGCGATAACTTTGTCAATTTTCATCCGATCTTCATGAAATTTGCTGTGAATACGTAACAAAGCACTAGAAATCTAATAAAATACTATCAAGGGGCAATAATAGCTCTTTGATAGGAAAATAATGAGAAAACCATGAATTTAGGCCAAAAAATATTACGATTTGGCCTAATACGGCATCGCCACGCCCCTTTTTGAAAAAATGGAATATTTTCAACTTTCCAAATTGTGTTTTTTCCCGATAACTTTGTCAATTTTCATCCGATCTTCATGAAATTTGCTGTGAATACGTAACAAAGCACTAGAAATCTAATAAAAATACTATCAAGGGGCAATAATAGCTCTTTGATAGGAAAATAATGAGAAAACCATGAATTTAGGCCAAAAAATATTACGATTTGGCCTAATACGGCATCGCCACGCCCCTTTTTGAAAAAATGGAATATTTTCAACTTTCCAAATTGTGTTTTTTCCCGATAACTTTGTCAATTTTCATCCGATCTTCATGAAATTTGCTGTGAATACGTAACAAAGCACTAGAAATCTAATAAAAATACTATCAAGGGGCAATAATAGCTCTTTGATAGGAAAATAATGAGAAAACCATGAATTTAGGCCAAAAAATATTACGATTTGGCCTAATACGGCATCGCCACGCCCCTTTTTGAAAAAATGGAATATTTTCAACTTTCCAAATTGTGTTTTTTCCCGATAACTTTGTCAATTTTCATCCGATCTTCATGAAATTTGCTGTGAATACGTAACAAAGCACTAGAAATCTAATAAAAATACTATCAAGGGGCAATAATAGCTCTTTGATAGGAAAATAATGAGAAAACCATGAATTTAGGCCAAAAATATTACGATTTGGCCTAATACGGCATCGCCACGCCCCTTTTTGAAAAAATGGAATATTTTCAACTTTCCAAATTGTGTTTTTTCCGATAACTTTGTCAATTTTCATCCGATCTTCATGAAATTTGCTGTGAATACGTAACAAAGCACTAGAAATCTAATAAAAATACTATCAAGGGGCAATAATAGCTCTTTGATAGGAAAATAATGAGAAAACCATGAATTTAGGCCAAAAAATATTACGATTTGGCCTAATACGGCATCGCCACGCCCCTTTTTGAAAAAATGGAATATTTTCAACTTTCCAAATTGTGTTTTTTCCGATAACTTTGTCAATTTTCATCCGATCTTCATGAAATTTGCTGTGAATACGTAACAAAGCACTAGAAATCTAATAAAAATACTATCAAGGGGCAATAATAGCTCTTTGATAGGAAAATAATGAGAAAACCATGAATTTAGGCCAAAAAATATTACGATTTGGCCTAATACGGCATCGCCACGCCCCTTTTTGAAAAAATGGAATATTTTCAACTTTCCAAATTGTGTTTTTTCCCGATAACTTTGTCAATTTTCATCCGATCTTCATGAAATTTGCTGTGAATACGTAACAAAGCACTAGAAATCTAATAAAAATACTATCAAGGGGCAATAATAGCTCTTTGATAGGAAAATAATGAGAAAACCATGAATTTAGGCCAAAAAATATTACGATTTGGCCTAATACGGCATCGCCACGCCCCTTTTTGAAAAAATGGAATATTTTCAACTTTCCAAATTGTTTTTTTCCCGATAACTTTGTCAATTTTCATCCGATCTTCATGAAATTTGCTGTGAATACGTAACAAAGCACTAGAAATCTAATAAAAATACTATCAAGGGGCAATAATAGCTCTTTGATAGGAAAATAATGAGAAAACCATGAATTTAGGCCAAAAAATATTACGATTTGGCCTAATACGGCATCGCCACGCCCCTTTTTGAAAAAATGGAATATTTTCAACTTTCCAAATTGTGTTTTTTCCGATAACTTTGTCAATTTTCATCCGATCTTCATGAAATTTGCTGTGAATACGTAACAAAGCACTAGAAATCTAATAAAAATACTATCAAGGGGCAATAATAGCTCTTTGATAGGAAAATAATGAGAAAACCATGAATTTAGGCCAAAAAATATTACGATTTGGCCTAATACGGCATCGCCACGCCCCTTTTTGAAAAAATGGAATATTTTCAACTTTCCAAATTGTGTTTTTTCCGATAACTTTGTCAATTTTCATCCGATCTTCATGAAATTTGCTGTGAATACGTAACAAAGCACTAGAAATCTAATAAAAATACTATCAAGGGGCAATAATAGCTCTTTGATAGGAAAATAATGAGAAAACCATGAATTTAGGCCAAAAAATATTACGATTTGGCCTAATACGGCATCGCCACGCCCCTTTTTGAAAAAATGGAATATTTTCAACTTTCCAAATTGTGTTTTTTCCGATAACTTTGTCAATTTTCATCCGATCTTCATGAAATTTGCTGTGAATACGTAACAAAGCACTAGAAATCTAATAAAAATACTATCAAGGGGCAATAATAGCTCTTTGATAGGAAAATAATGAGAAAACCATGAATTTAGGCCAAAAAATATTACGATTTGGCCTAATACGGCATCGCCACGCCCCTTTTTGAAAAAATGGAATATTTTCAACTTTCCAAATTGTGTTTTTTCCCGATAACTTTGTCAATTTTCATCCGATCTTCATGAAATTTGCTGTGAATACGTAACAAAGCACTAGAAATCTAATAAAAATACTATCAAGGGGCAATAATAGCTCTTTGATAGGAAAATAATGAGAAAACCATGAATTTAGGCCAAAAAATATTACGATTTGGCCTAATACGGCATCGCCACGCCCCTTTTTGAAAAAATGGAATATTTTCAACTTTCCAAATTGTGTTTTTTCCGATAACTTTGTCAATTTTCATCCGATCTTCATGAAATTTGCTGTGAATACGTAACAAAGCACTAGAAATCTAATAAAAATACTATCAAGGGGCAATAATAGCTCTTTGATAGGAAAATAATGAGAAAACCATGAATTTAGGCCAAAAAATATTACGATTTGGCCTAATACGGCATCGCCACGCCCCTTTTTGAAAAAATGGAATATTTTCAACTTTCCAAATTGTGTTTTTTCCCGATAACTTTGTCAATTTTCATCCGATCTTCATGAAATTTGCTGTGAATACGTAACAAAGCACTAGAAATCTAATAAAAATACTATCAAGGGGCAATAATAGCTCTTTGATAGGAAAATAATGAGAAAACCATGAATTTAGGCCAAAAAATATTACGATTTGGCCTAATACGGCATCGCCACGCCCCTTTTTGAAAAAATGGAATATTTTCAACTTTCCAAATTGTGTTTTTTCCGATAACTTTGTCAATTTTCATCCGATCTTCATGAAATTTGCTGTGAATACGTAACAAAGCACTAGAAATCTAATAAAAATACTATCAAGGGGCAATAATAGCTCTTTGATAGGAAAATAATGAGAAAACCATGAATTTAGGCCAAAAAATATTACGATTTGGCCTAATACGGCATCGCCACGCCCCTTTTTGAAAAAATGGAATATTTTCAACTTTCCAAATTGTGTTTTTTCCCGATAACTTTGTCAATTTTCATCCGATCTTCATGAAATTTGCTGTGAATACGTAACAAAGCACTAGAAATCTAATAAAAATACTATCAAGGGGCAATAATAGCTCTTTGATAGGAAAATAATGAGAAAACCATGAATTTAGGCCAAAAAATATTACGATTTGGCCTAATACGGCATCGCCACGCCCCTTTTTGAAAAAATGGAATATTTTCAACTTTCCAAATTGTGTTTTTCCGCCATAACTTTGTCAATTTTCATCCGATCTTCATGAAATTTGCTGTGAATACGTAACAAAGCACTAGAAACTAATAAAATACTATCAAGGGGCAATAATAGCTCTTTGATAGGAAAATAATGAGAAAACCATGAATTTAGGCCAAAAAATATTACGATTTGGCCTAATACGGCATCGCCACGCCCCTTTTTGAAAAAATGGAATATTTTCAACTTTCCAAATTGTGTTTTTCCGATAACTTTGTCAATTTTCATCCGATCTTCATGAAATTTGCTGTGAATACGTAACAAAGCACTAGAAATCTAATAAAAATACTATCAAGGGGCAATAATAGCTCTTTGATAGGAAAATAATGAGAAAACCATGAATTTAGGCCAAAAAATATTACGATTTGGCCTAATACGGCATCGCCACGCCCCTTTTTGAAAAAATGGAATATTTTCAACTTTCCAAATTGTGTTTTTTCCCGATAACTTTGTCAATTTTCATCCGATCTTCATGAAATTTGCTGTGAATACGTAACAAAGCACTAGAAATCTAATAAAAATACTATCAAGGGGCAATAATAGCTCTTTGATAGGAAAATAATGAGAAAACCATGAATTTAGGCCAAAAAATATTACGATTTGGCCTAATACGGCATCGCCACGCCCCTTTTTGAAAAAATGGAATATTTTCAACTTTCCAAATTGTGTTTTTTCCGATAACTTTGTCAATTTTCATCCGATCTTCATGAAATTTGCTGTGAATACGTAACAAAGCACTAGAAATCTAATAAAATACTATCAAGGGGCAATAATAGCTCTTTGATAGGAAAATAATGAGAAAACCATGAATTTAGGCCAAAAAATATTACGATTGGCCTAATACGGCATCGCCACGCCCCTTTTTGAAAAAATGGAATATTTTCAACTTTCCAAATTGTGTTTTTTCCCGATAACTTTGTCAATTTTCATCCGATCTTCATGAAATTTGCTGTGAATACGTAACAAAGCACTAGAAATCTAAAAAATACTATCAAGGGGCAATAATAGCTCTTTGATAGGAAAATAATAGAGAAAACCATGAATTTAGGCCAAAAATATTACGATTTGGCCTAATACGGCATCGCCACGCCCCTTTTTGAAAAAATGGAATATTTTCAACTTTCCAAATTGTGTTTTTTCCCGATAACTTTGTCAATTTTCATCCGATCTTCATGAAATTTGCTGTGAATACGTAACAAAGCATAGAAATCTAAAAAAATACTTCAGGGCAATAATAGCTCTTTGATAGGAAATAATGAAAAACCATGAATTTAGGCCAAAAAATATACGATTTGGCCTAATACGGCATCGCCACGCCCCTTTTTGAAAAATGGAATATTTTCAACTTTCCAAATGTGTTTTTTCGCGATAACTTTGTAATTTTCATCCGATCTTCATGAAATTTGCTGTGATACGTAACAAAGCA